>CM056725.1:127044868-127691507 GCA_029844215.1 Przewalskia tangutica
TATTAATAAAAAAAACTTTTTAAGGGAGATTAATACAATTTTACGTGGTGTCAAAAGACAAACCCTAAAAATACCTAAACCCTTTCCCAAATTTCGGTAGTAGCCGCCGCCCCACCCCTCATGTGGCCGACGGCTCCACCAAATTCTTGTTTGATTTTTTTCCTCTCTCGTGATCCTTACTTGACTAACATGTCTCCCCCCACCTCTCCCAAGGCTTCCGGCTCTTCCACAATCGTTATAGACAACCCCCCGAACTCATCTAATTTTTCTTTCCATCCGGCGTTCACCATCAAGAATATCAAGAATTTTATTCTCTTATTTCTTGGTCAGGAAGACGATCAATATTCCTCGGGGGTTGAACTTTTTTGCTTGATCATATTAACGACTCCCTCCCTCGCCCTATCGACGTTTCAGATTCGACATGGTGTCGTCTTGACGCTATTGTCAAACAGTGAATTTATGACACTATCTCTAAATATTTGCTTCACACAATCATGAAAGCAGGTGCCTCGACTCGTGAATTATGGGTACGTCTGGAGGAAATATTTCAGGACAACAAACATACTCATGCCGTGTATTTGGAGGAGCAGTTCAACAATACATGTCTTGAGAATTTGCCAGTATGTCCTAGTATTGAAATTAGTTGCGGACCAATTATATAATGTGGGGACG
Organism: Przewalskia tangutica; assembly: GCA_029844215.1. Classification (NCBI taxonomy): domain Eukaryota; kingdom Viridiplantae; phylum Streptophyta; class Magnoliopsida; order Solanales; family Solanaceae; genus Przewalskia; species Przewalskia tangutica. The sequence continues at coordinate 127,045,541 of CM056725.1, forward strand.
CCTCTTTTCGAAACCAAAATGGTCCTACAACTGGTTGTTGACTTGCCAAATGGTGAATATGACACTCTTGCGACTATGATTCAACAAGCCGACCCACTACCGAGTTTCAATAGGACAGGATCACAATTACTTTTGGAGAAAACTCGACGTGCCAAATAGGATGAACACAATCAAAAGGCATTAGCGGTTGAAAATTTGGTGACAAATGCCGCCCCCACCACCCACCCATCACCACCGGACAATCAATCACTGCGGGACAACAGCGACAGTGGCAGAGGTGGCCGAGGTCGTGGCAACGACAAAGGAGGTAAGGGCCGCAGAGCGGTAAGTCGATGGTCGCCGTCGGCCACCAAAGAATTCAGCCAATCCAGCAATCGCCCAATTTCCTGGCCGGCTCCTACCCGCTCGCAAACACCGACCCGCCTAGTGGATTTTGGTAACTGTCTATTAGGCCTGTGCCATCGATGAGTTCCACACGGCCTCATCAGACCACATTATTCGTGTCCAACAAAGAAAACGCCCACGGCAGCCCCAACTGGTATGGGCCAAGCATTCAACTCCTTAAATTTGTAGCAGCCCGATGAAAATGGGTATATGAATACGGGACCCACATCTCACCTCACTCACTCCTCAAGTAATCTTCCAAACTATTTCGTTTAAAATATCCTCAATATATTACGGTTGGTAATGATCATCGCATTTCAATTAACGATTGTGGTACCACTTACACTCAACCACATCATCCGCCCTTCTCCCTCAATAACGTCCTATATGCCCCCAACATCATTAAAATTTTAATCTTTGTTAGAAAATTTACTCATAACAATTTTGCGTCTGTTCATTTTGATCCTTTTAGTTTTATTATGAAGTATCTACGTACGGGGACACCTCTTACGAGATGCAATAGCATAGGGACCTCTATCATTTTCCATCATCTTCCGCTCACATACCTCCATCGATGATATCTCTCCTTCAACTTGGCACAATAGTCTTGGACACCCATGAGCTCTTATTTTTAATTTTCTTAGAAGCAATAATTTTTTTGGTTGTAATAATGGGAAACTTACCCAAAATTGTGTTTCTTGTCAGTTAGGCAAACATGTTCGCCTTCCTTTTAAGTCGTCTCCTAGTGTTATGTTTGCTCTTTTTGATATTGTTCATGCTGATTTATGCACATGTCCAATTACTAGCTCTCTTTGACATAAATATTATCTAGTATTACTAGATTATTACTCTCATTTTATTTGGATTTACCCATTAAAATTCAAGTCGGAACTTTTTTCCAAGTTTCTTCAATTTCACATTTTTAACAAAACCCCAATTTGAAAAGACCGTCAAATATTTCCAGTGTGATAATGGTCGTAATTTAATAATTCAACATTTCATAAGTTTTGCAAAAATAATAGCATGATTTTTTTTATTTTCGTGTCCCACACCTTCCCTCAGAATGGCAAAGCAAAATGAATCATCTGCACCATAAATAACATGGTTCGTACTCTTCTGTTTCATGCCTCTCTCCCTCCGTTATTCTGCGTCTATGCAGTCAAAATGGTAGAATACGTCCTTAATATTTTACCTACTAGTACTCTTCATGACATTACCCCACCCAAAATTTTATACCATCGGATCCCCTCATATGATCACCTTCAGATCTTCGATTGCCTTTGCTACCCAAATCTTTCCTCCACCGCCCCTCATAAATTAGCACTCTGTACCATTCCGTGTGTTTTTGTAGGTTTCTCGTCTAATCATAGGGGCTATCTATGTTATGACTTGTGCACTCGTCAAATTCATGTTTCTCGTCACGTCATTTTCGACGAGACAATATTTCCTTTTACAAAGATCTAAAAAATTTGAAACACAACTATACACTTCTAGATGGGTCTGACACCTCCCTTGTCATACTCACTGAACTCTGCCGTACCACTACCATCCACATATCTCCATCTCTGCCACTTACCGCTGCCACCACCTGCAGTGTGTCCGACCGAGCTCGGTCCTCACCGATTGCCACCCCCACCACCAGCAATTGATATGATATCTCTCTGTCACATTCGGTCATTATCTCAATAACCCACCGGCACACCCAACCGACGACCATTGTGTCTCTGCCACCTGTCGCCGTCATTCCAAACACCGATACCAACCCTATAAATTTACCAATCCCCGGTACCCATCCAAGTACTACTACCCAGATCAACACAACCCCACCGCCACCCCGTCACTCTAGTCCCAACCTAACACCGACCCCGACTACCCCACACCATTCTAATCTGACCAGATCACCAACCCTACCCAACCTTCACCAGTCACCACCATCGAATCATCCCGTGACTAACCCGACCATACCCTCACATTGCTTATTTGTTGTTATATATGGATGACATTGTGCTTATTGTCTCCTCTGATGTATTGAAAAATGAGATCATTGATCTGCTTAAATCTGAATTTGTTATGACTGACTTGGGGAAGTTAAGTTATTTTTTGGGGATATAAGTGAGTAGATCTACAGATACTATATTCTTATGTGTCATGCCCCGACTTTTCTCAAGTCTTCTCTTAGGACGTGATGGCACCTGGACAACTATCCCTTTCCAGGAGAACCATTTAACTTCTTTTCTCCCGAAGTTATACATGTATTTAAGTGCGAAAATAATATATATAATAATAATAAGCAATTCAAAGTTTACAAAGAACAATCTTATGTAGGGCATTTCCAGAGATAACGAAACTTAGTTCTTTAAACATACTTAGTCTAGAATAACTTTCACCAAATCCGAAATAATGGATTGGTGGGACAATGAGGCTGTGGGACGATCGATAGCCCTGTTGCGGAGCTTTTCCTCTATCGCGCTTTCCTGAAATATGTTAAATAAAAGAATCAACCCTACCATCCGGGGCTGAGTGAGAACCTCGCCTTACAATCCAAAGTAACCTCACAATATTTTAAATACAATATATTATAACACAATAAACATATTATGAAACAAATTTCAGCACCTTCAATGTACCACAATCAAGTATTCTTATAATAATATTCTCTTTCAACTCATTTTAGGAAGTACTCAGCTTAACCAACATACATGTTTTATCTCATATGGTATATTTTATATTTATCTAGAATGTGCAACCCGACTCAAACTTGGTTTGACATGGTTTACGCGTTACTGGTTCCCGGAAGAGTTAATATCTCCATTAGCTAAACGCACTTAACAAATAGCTCCAAGCAAGTGTCCTTGAATAGCCCCGACTGCAAGTGTCCTTGAATAGCCCCGAAGGCAAATGTATGTAGATAGCCCCGAAGGAAAGTGTCTTTGAATAGCCTCGAAAGGCAATGTATTTAAATAGCCCCGAAGGCAAATGTCCTTGAATAGCCCCGAAGGTAATGTCCTTGAATAGACCCGAAGGCAATGTATTTAAATAGCCCCGAAGGCAAATGTCCTTGAATGCAATATATTTAAATAACCCCGAAGGCAAATGTCCTTGAATAGCCCCGAAGGTAAATGTCCTTGAATGCAATGTATTTAAATAGCCCTGAAGGCAAATGTCCTTGAATGCAATGTATTTAAATAGTCCCGAAGGCAAATATCATTGAATAGCCCCAAAGACAATGTATTTAAATAGCTCCGAAGGCAAATGTCCTTGAATGCAATGTATTTAAATAGCCCCGAAGGCAAATGTCCTTGAATAGCCTCGAAGGCAAAAATGTGTAACAATATAGCTTCGTAGGTGATAGCAAAACTATTTACCTCATAAAGGTTTCTATCATCTCGACTGTATAATTAAATTCACACACACACACACACACATATATATATATATATATATGTATATAAAATTGTCATATTTCTCATAAGACTCAAATAATATTCCTTTCTATCAATTTTTGGCCTTCCCACTTGTAAGGATTATAATCTCTCAAACGTAACTCCGAATAAGGTATTTCTTACGCCGAACTGAAGGTAACATAGAGACCTAACACTATCTCAAGTTTCCTCTGAAAATACTTAGTGTAACTAGTACAAATTCACGCAAGAAACAACCCTATGAAAACTGTGTCGCCAGAATTTTTGTAAAACAAGGAACAATATTAAAACAGTCATAACTTCTTATCCGTAAGTCGGATCAAGCCCTATAAATTCTCAAACTTACTAGGAAAGATAAATATAGGACTTTAATTTTAACCAGATTTTCATATTCTATACCAGTTGTTATAGTTTTATCATTTTAAATTCTGCCTTACAGATTTCAATCGATCCGAGGCAGAAAATATAATGTACGATAACTCTCAAACCGTATTTCGGTTTTATCCCATCTTTATCTTGATCTATACGTAACAGATAAATTTACAACCATGCAAAATTTTATTTAATTCTAATAAGTATAACTCAGCAAAAATAGTTCGTAAAGTTATGTCTTTCCGAATCTTGGCCAAATCTGAGACAGAAACTTTAAAGTATGATAACTCTCAAACCACACGTCGGTTTTAGCCCCTCTTTATTTAGATCTGACCGTAACAGAGAGACGTATAACCCTTCCAAATTTCATTCCATTCTAACAAGTATAACTTAGCGAAAACAGTTCATAATATTTCATGATTCAAACTAGTTATTACGAAATCTCTTAACTATAACTTCATATTTTTTTGTTATATTCTAACATGCAATGTAATCTGAAATAAAATATTTTACTAAGAATTATGAGTGAGATAACTCACCTTTGTTGCTTCGTAGTTGCGAATGAACTTTCAACTCTAAAACCCTGTCCTTCTTGTTCTCTTATAATAATCTTTTTTTTTTCTTGTTGTGTGTTTTCTTGTGATTTTTTTTTCCTGAAAATATTTGTGTGAGGTGTGTTTATAATGGAAAGATTTTATGTCAGAGTTGAGGGAGTGGAAATGGAAAATGGGGAAGTTAGAAGTTGGGGTAGTTTTAAGGAGGAATATGCCATTTTTTTTGTTTTTTTTTAAATTTATTTATTTATTTTGGGATTTACATTCTCCCCTCCTTAAACAACATTCGTCCTCGAATGTGAATAGTGTCGTAACACATGCACATAGATACACAAACTGCTCACGCATGAAACACAATAATTTTGGAACTTTACATTATTTTTTATTTTTATTTTATTACAAGGGAAATGAAAGACAATTAAACTAAATAAAGAAAAACTTACAAGGTGAAAGAGGTAAAGGAGATGAAGCCCAGTATATGGTGGTCCCATGTTGGAGGTTATGACCGAATTTAGCGAGCGTGTCAGCCGTTTTGTTTCCTTCGCGCCAAATGTGTTTGAGGCGCACAATCCATTCTCTGTCAATGAGTGACTTGCACTCCTGTATGATGTTGGCAAAGGGACGGTGGCCATCAAAGCTACCGTAAACCATTTTACCACCGTTTGCGAGTCGACTTCGACAAGGAGTTTGGGGAGTGTTGGTTCCAAGCAAGGTATAAATCTTCTCGAAGACCAAAGAGCTCTACTAAGTTGATGGAGATAGAACCTAGATTCGTAGAAAAATCACCTTTCCAATTCCTGAACTCAACTAAGTTGATGGAGATAGAACCTAGATTCGTTCCCTTCGCGCCAAATGTGTTTGGGACTTTACATTATGTCAGCGTAAGTATGCAGATGAGATTGTGTACAAGGCTAAAATGACGAACTGCAAAATCATGCCCACTTCAGTTGACTCTAAGTCAAAGCTCAGTATTGTTGATGGTGATCTAGTATCTGATCCTACTTTTTATAGGAGTCTTGCAGGTGCACTTCAGTATCTTACTTTCACCAGACCTGATATTGCTTATGTTGTTCAGCAGATGTGTTTGTTTATGCATGCTCCAGAGAACCTCATTTTACTGCTCTAATGATACGTTAAGGGAACACTAGATTATGGATTACATCTCTACCCCTCTACACCGATCATGTTGTTATCATATATGGATACAGATTGGACACGTTGTCCAGACACGCGATGCTCCACTTCCAGCTATTGTTTGTTCTTAGGGGATAATCTCATTTCGTGGTCTGCCAAGAGGCAAGCCATTCTATCTCATTCGAGTGCAAAAACATAGTATAGTGACGTTGTCAATGTTGTTGCTATGATCTGCTGGCTCTGAAACCTCCTTTTGGAGCTTTAGTGTCCCTTGCGTAAGGTGTTTTGGTGTACTGTGATAACATATTCACAATATCCTTATCTCATAATCCGGTTCAGCATCAGCGAACCAAGCACATTGAGATGAATATACATTTTGTTCGTGAGAAGGTTGCTATCGGACATGTTAAGGTGTTGCATGTGCCTTCTTCGTGTCAGTATATGGATATCATAACGAAAGGACTACCTATACAATTATTCCTCGACTTCAGATCCAGTCTAAGCGTCAGGACTCCTCCCGCTCCGACTAAGTGGGTGTATTAGTGAATATTAGTATAATATTTATTACATATTTTATAATTATTAATGATGTATGGTAGTTATATGATCCTAATTGTAGTAAGACTTCACATTATACACACTATATATATTTATATTAATGAGAAATACCGAAAATTAATATAATCTTACAATATACCTTATAAGCATACACGTCCCTTTGCCAATACTGACTACTCCAAACAGTCTTATTTTTATATATATATAAACTGTTTAATTAGTCAATTCAAGAATCGATGAGCTAAGCTATGAACTACAGTGAGCTGGTTTCTTCGGTGGATATTTTTCATCAAAACGATATATGTATAATTCATGTATTAGCAAAGCAAAAGATCGAGTATCAAATTTTATGTACAAGCAGAAAGAAAATTGTTAAGAGCAGCTAGAATGAAGAGATAAATCACAGTGCCAAAAATATAGTTGGCTGTTGGGTGGAGAGCCTTCCTTGAGAGCAATCTGCCGCCCTGGAATCAACTGAGCTACACCCATGCGGGTGGTGGAGAGCCTTCCTTAATGTATAGCAGATAGGAGTAGAAGTCAACCACTTGCTGACTTATATTAATGGACTTCCAACTGTCATGTGTAACGTGAACTTGTTATCACATATTCATTCTTTCTGAACTTGCATTTTCTCCATCTTCAAATTATAAAGAAAAATACTCTGCGCTTTCATTTTTTAAACTAATATAGAAGCTTTTGTCAATCTATGACTTTGGACCAACTGGGCTCATTGTTGGACAACCAACCCTATTCATAAACTGGGCCTTTACCTGTCCAAATCCAATACATAAGGTCAGATGGTAGGCTGTACCTGAAAGCCCAAGTATTACAAAGCCTAACATTCTTAGAGTAGCAAAAATCATTCCATTTCAACCATCGAAATATCTGGTTACATTTTTACATAAATTTTAATTTGAAAAAATTAAGTTTTGTTAGAAAAAACTGAAAAATTATTATTTTATTGAATTAATGATCAAATACATACATGAACTATCACTTTTTATTGAGTTTTCTAAATGAACTATCATGTACGCGAATTTTTTGTCTGAACTATCACCGACTATTTATCAAAACATACCCAATTATTAGTGGTTTACTTTTCCTACATCATCGTTCTTTTTTCGTGAGTTTCCTACTGAATTATTAGGTAGGCGAGTTTCCTACCTAAACTATCACCATCTATTTATGAAAATACATCTCAATTATTAGTGGTTCACTTTTCCTATTTCATCATTCAGGTAAGAAAAATGAACAATTAATTGTTGAAGTGTACAACAACAACAACATAATCAGTATTCCACAAATGAGGTTTAAAAATGTATAATTAATTGATGATAGTTCAAGTAGAAAACTAGCACAACTGATGATTCAATAGAAAACTCGCGGAAAAAATGATAATTAAGTATAATTTTTTTTACCATTATCTCATTTTCATTTGAAATACTCTTCAAACTGGTCATTCAACTCCATAACTTTCAAACTATATTCATACTGGTTAATACTACAATATTTAAAAATTACATTATGGATATCTATAACTTAAATTCTGCGTACCTATTTTAAACTCTACTAATTATTCTATCCGTCCCAATTTATGTGACACAATTTTCTTTTTGATCTGTTTCAAAAAGAATGTCACTTTTTATAATTAAAAATAATTTATTTTAAAAAAAAAATCTTTTTACCCTTAATAAAATTATTTATAGCCACACAATTATTTAAAATTTATTTTAAATCATATATTTTAAAAATGAATCTCTTTTTTTTTTTTAAATTATGTCAAGTCAAATTGGGACAGAAGGGAGCATGTCACAAAAAAGCCAATGCACTATATTTATGTCTATTTTCTTTATTATTTCCTTGTTTTGTGAATTATGGATAAATAAATTTGCTACTTATTAATCTCTTTATTTATGAATAATAATGACGGTAATTTGTGATTTCATTTCTTACCCTCCATACCAAAATCCTAAAGGTAGAATGGGATACGTGCTAAGGGTGAGATTTGCAGCCTTCTTCGCCGGAGCTGCCGTAGCATCGGCCGGCGGTCTCTACCTTCTCCGCAAAGATTACCAAACCGTCCATCATTGCATGTCTCAACAGGTGCCTTTATTCTTCAATCCACTTTTTGTGTTTAATTGTTTGTAATATCGAGGATTTATATAGTGATTGATTGAAGTAAAATTTATCTAACAACTGAGAAATTTGCTGTTTCCTCTGGGCTGCCTTTTTCTCTACTTAAATTGCTTATTTTGTTGCTGAACCAAAGCCCTAGGGCTTGGTGGAAATAACTATTCTGTTAACTAAACTGCTGGCACAAACATATGAAGCTTTAAAATGCTTTCTGGTTAGCCTCTCTAGTGTTCGCAAGACTTACGGGTTCTGAATTTAGTTCTAGCTAGATTTAAGATAGCTAGTGCCTTGGAGCCTATGGGTCCTAGATGGAACTTGTTCTTCAAATGGTAGCTATTGGAATCTATGTGTAATTGGTGAACCAGTGCCCTTTTTAGTGGTTGAGATACATAAGGCCACCAGCAGCAGCACACTCAACACACTCTACACTCACATGTTATGTAAAGTTTGTTAGAAGTTAGTTGTGAAGTTTGTTAGGAAAGTTGTTAAGAGGTAGTTAGTTGTTACTATGTATTTTCTTTCTAACTTTTTTCAGATTGCTACCACTATAAGTATAGGTTCATTCTTCATGTTGTAAGAGTTAGAAAAAGATAATTGAGAAAATCTTCCACAAAACTCTTTGTCTCTTCTTCGATGCATCAACCACAATGTCGAGCATGATCTGGATTGCACATGCAATCCAGAATTAGCTTAGATCGAGCAGTTTATCATGGTATTAGAGCACATGCAGGGTGAATCGAGGTATTTTCGGCAACATTGCGGCAGAAAATCGAGGGATTCGCTGTGAAGATCTGAGCTAGTCACTTCTCAATTTCTGATATGTTTTTCTTCAAATTTGTGAGCCACGTAGGTTATTTCCTGTTTCTGAATTGTTATAGTATAATACTTTTGTGAAATCATGGAGACTACATCACCAATTGCTTTGATAATTGCTGATGAAAGTTCAAATTCAACTTTGAACATTGTTGATCACAATATATTTATGAGTTCTTCATATACACCTAATGCAATACAAGTAGAAATTCAATTAGAGGGCATGGAGAACTATACACTGTGGAGTCGAGCCATGAAATTAACCTTGTTAACAAAGAATAAAATTGGATTTGTTGATGGAATTGTTAAACGAGATACATATGGTCCTAATCAGATGAAACAATGGGATAGGTGTAATGCAATGGTTATTTCGTGGATTATGAGGAATGTCAATAAGAGTTTGCTTAGTGGGATACTTTATAGATCTACTGCACATGCAGTGTGAAAAGATCTGAAGGAAAGATTTGATTAATCTGTCTAGAGTGCATCAATTGAAGAAAGAGGTTGCAATGCTACATCAAGGTGTATCACCAATATCTAGCTAATATTCAAGGTTGAAGGATCTATGAGATGAAATTGACTCAATCATCCCTCCACCAACTTGTGACTGTGCTAGTCCTAGAGAGTACATAGAGAATCTGGCTAACCAAAGACTGCTGAAGTTTCTGATGGGATTAAATGATGGCTATAGTCAAGCAAGGAGCCATATCCTTCTAATGTATCCTACGCCTAGTGTGAATCAAGCATATGCAATGATTGCATAAGATGAAAGCCAGAAATTGATAACAACAGGAGGACAAACAACCATTGGAAAAGCTAATGAGAATATAGCTTTAGTCAGTAGATTTCCTCAACACAGACAAAAGAAGCCATACACCTTAAATGCATTTTGTGATTTTTATCAAATGAAGAGGCATACTAGGGATACATGTTACAAATTAATGTATTGTGATTACTTCAAGAATAAGGGGCATGTTAGGGATACTTGTTACAAGCTTATAGGTTATCCTTCAGATTTTAAAGGAAATAAGAAGGCAAATTCAGTAATGGCAGGTATCTCACATGGAGAAGGAAATCACTCACCACAACAACACAATGATGGATATATGGAATATTCAAATCAGAGGAACATGGGAAGCTTCAGGCAATTGTCTCAGGAACAACATGAACAACTTAACCTTCTATTGAGATCATCATGCAGAGAAGTATGAGAAGGTGCTCACAATGCTAAATCAGAATGCGGCAGCTGCAGGTGCACAATCAGGCATTATATCAGCTTCCAAAGCCCATATGGCAGGTAAACATGTATTCAATAAGGGAAGTAGTCCTGCTTGGATAGTTGATTCAGGAGCAACTGATCACATGGTAGATGACAATAATATGATTGAAAAAATTGAGTTATTAGAGTGCAGGGCAAGTTGAATTGCCTATTGGAGATACAACAACAACAATTACTCAGACAACAAATTGCAGGTTATTAGGAGGTGATCTCATAAACATGTGTTATGTGTACCAAGTTTCAAATTTAACCTTCTTTCAATTTCAAAGTTGACAAGGGAGTTGAATTGTTGTGCAAGGTTCATTTTTGTTTGTCCTACAGGACTTCTTCACTGGAAAGGTGAAGGAGATTGATAAGGAGGAGGATAGGATGTACATGCTAGAGTCAAAAGGCAGCTATTCTGAACTGATATAGGCATAATCACATGTGTCAACTTCAGTTACAATAGCTGAGTTGGAAGCAGGACTCTGGCGACTGGCGAAGACTGTACATGTACCAATGAGTGTCCTAAGATAGATGACTTTGGCAAATGTACCAATGAGTGTCCTAAGATAGATGACTTTGGCAAATGTACCAATGAGTGTCCTAAGATAGATGACTTTGGCAAATGTACCAATGAGTGTCCTAAGATAGATGACTTTGGCAACAATACAACATGGTGAAGTTTGTCCTGTGGCTAGGCAGACTAGGATACTATTTCTTGTTAGCAGTAGTAAAATTGATTTTGCTTTTCAACTATTACATCTTGATGTATGGGCACCATATAGGACACCTACTTACACTGGCATGAGATATTTTCTCATTGTTGTTGATGATTACACCAGATGGACTTGGGTATTTTTATTACATATTAGGTCTGATGTGGCTATTGTTCTTAAGAATCTATATGCAATGATAATGACATAGTTTAATGTGACTATTAAACGTGTTAGATCAGATAATGACTCAGAATTTTTTAATAACTCTTGTATTGAGTTATTTACACAGCTTGGAACTATACCTCAAAGTTTTTGTCCATATACTCCACAACAGAATGGAGTAGTGGAAATGAGACACAGGCACATCTTGGAATTTGCTAGAGCTATCAAGTTTCGAAGTCATTTACCAGTCAGATTTTGGGGAAACTATGTGGAGGCAGTTGTGTATATAATTAACAGAATTCCTTATGTGGTGATAGGGAACATTGCACCTTATGAAAGGCTGTTCAAAAAGGTACCTAATTTGTCTCATATGAAGGTTATAGGATGTCTATGTTATGCCACTAACTTAGTCAAAAGGGACAAGTTTGAGGCAAGAGCCATAAAATCAGTACTGCTTGGGTATGCCTCTAGGCAAAAGGGTTATAAATTGCTGGTTCTGACTAACAAGACTATTTTTGTTAGCAAAGATGTATCCTTTTATGAAGATATTTTTCCTTTTGGACAAAATAGGCAGTGTGATGTTGAGTCACATGTTTCAGACATGAGCAGAAACTATTCTTTGACTCCGGAAGGAAATGTTGCTGATGTGATAGGTGACGGTGTAGTTGAAGCTCCCACTGAGTCAAATGGAACAAGAGTGTCAACTACTGATGAAGTCATGGCAGAGGCAAAGAAGTTAGTTCATAATGGAAATAATGAAGCAATAACTAATGATGCAAATCTTCATCAGTCTGAGGCCATGCTATCTCCACAAGATACTTCTGTCAGTCAAGCACCTTTGGAGGTGAGAAAGTCTGTTAGGAACAGAAAATCTCCTACATGAATGAAGGACTTCATACAACCTACAACAGACTCAAGGAGTTTGCAGACATGTTTGTATCCATTATCATATGCAATAAGCTATGCTGGGCTGACAGTGTCTTATCAGAGTTTCATAACCAAAATTGCAGAAGAATATGAGCCACCGTTGTATTTTGAGGTAGCAAAAGACAAAAGATAGATAGAAGCCATGAAGACTGAGATTCAAGCTTTGGAAGACAACAATACCTGTAAGATAGTGGACTTACCAAGTCAATAGGTTGTAAATGGGTATACAAGATTAAGTATAAAGCAACTGGTAAAGTTGAAAGATTAAAGCAAGGCTGGTAGCAAAAAGATACAACCAAAGAAAATGCATTGATTATCAGGACACATTTTCACCAGTAGTGAAGATGGTAACTGTGAGATCAGTGATTTCAATTGCTGCTGCAAAGGGATGGATTGTACATCAGATGGATGTTCAATGCATTTCTGCAAGGATCTTAATGAAGAGGTCTATATGAGCCTGCACATAAGCAATGGAAGGTGTGTAAGCTGCTAAAGTCATTATATGGGCTTAAGCAAGCCTCGAGACAATGGAACATTAAATTACTACTTTAATATCATCTGATTTTGTACAAAGTCACTTGGATTACTCTCTTACCAAAAAGGATAAGGACATAATAGTTGTAGTTCTTATCTATGTGGATGATTTACTCATTACTGGGAATGATGAGACTCTCATTAAAGAAACCAAGACTATATTGCAACATCACTTTAAAATCAAGGATCTGGGAGAGTTGAGTTACTTTTTGGGTTTTGAGTTTGCCAGGAATAAAAGTGGCATTGTAATGCGTCAGAGGAAGTATGCATTGGAGCTGAAACTAATATGGGATTGGCAGGAATCAAACCAGTTGGATCACCAATGAAGTTAAATGTTAAGCTTATAAGCAGGTAAATAAATGATGATGCAATTGCTAGTGGAATTAGGAGTGTGATCAGTGATCCCTTAGTAGATAATCCTGCTAGCTACCAAAGGCTGATTAGGAGGCTTCTGTATTTGACCAACACCAGATCAGATATAGCTTTTGTTGTCCAGTGTTTGAGTCAATTCATGCAAGCACCCAAGCTCTCACATATGGTAGCAACTAACAGGGTAGTAGATACTTCAAACAAGCATCAGGCTTAGGCATTTTTATGCCTGCATGAGATTCTAATTGTCATGATCATCTCGTGGCTATCCAAATTGATGTCATTTCAGTGTTCCATGAACGTACAAAGTACATTGATATTGATTGTCATTTCATCAGTGCAACAAGGATTGGTTTCTACCTTGTATATTCCTACCTCTGATCATCCTGCAGGTGTGCTAACCAAAGGATTAACTCAGGGACATCATACTTATTTGTTATCCAAGCTAGGTCTGAAAAACTTGTTTTCAATACCTAACTTGAAGGGGGTGTTGAGATACATAAGGCCAGCAACAGCAGCAACAATACAAAGTAAGCAGCAACAACACAACACACTCTACACTCACATGTTATGTAAAGTTTGTTAGAAGTTAGTTGTGAACTTTGTTAGAAAAGTTGTTAGAGGTAGTTAGTTGTTACTGTGTATTTTCTTTCTACCTTTTTCAGATTGCTACCACTAAAAGTATAGCTTCATTCTTCATATTGTAAGAGTTAGAAAAAGATAATTGATAAAAGCTTTCACAAAACTCTTGTCTCTTCTTCGATGCATCAACCACAATGTTGAGCATGATCTGGATTGCACATGCAATCCAGAATTAGCTTAGATCGAGCAGTTTATCAGCAATGTTAGCAAATTATCTATAGCTTGCTGCAAAATGTAGATTTCATTTCTAAGTCAGAATTTTACACTTCAACAAAATCAGTCGCCATGAATGGTACATTAAAATAACTATTTGCTATGTTAGGCATCCTGACATATAGATTATTCAGATTATCTATTTTGATACTGGTTTCTTCGTTCAATTATTCAAGTAACAACAGCATTATGTTGGTTTACCGAGGGATGGAGATAGTGGTGCTTCGAGGCAAGTACCAAAGTTGGTAATGTGTGAAGAGACTTATTCTTTGATGGTTCAGTAGCATGGTTACAACAGAGTTTATTTAGGAGCCTAACAACAACAAACAGGAAATTAAATTAGTCGTTATGGATGGTTCAGTAGCATGGCTACGTCAGATTACAAGGTAACCCGCAGTTGCTACCCTTCGGGTGCGCACAGGGTAAACCCGCTCCTTGTAATAGCCCGCAAACCACATAGAAGAGATAACCCGCACTAGACAAGTCCCATGCGACGAGCCCGACCCAAAAGGCGAACCCCCTACTGGCGTAGGCAACCTGAGACCTCTGTGGAAGTCCCATGTTCAACAATAACAAAAAGGAGATTAAATAAGTCGTTATGGAATTATGATCAATTTCAAATTTAGGATCCTTTTAGGAAATATGGTGGTATCATAATGACATGATGCAGGTATGATCAGTATGGAGTAGCATCAAATTAGTATGGTGAAGAGTGGTGATGCTGCACAATGGAAATGCAAATTTAGCTAGTGGTAATTAGAACATAAGAGGAGAAGAGAGCAGGGAAGGACAAAATGAGACATTTATTTTTTTGACAAATGTGCCCATTTATTGAATTCCTTTTTCCACTTTCTTTTACAACCACTAATGTTGCATTGCATATAAATTTTTATAACATGTTTTCGACGTTTTATGCTTGTTTTCTCAATCTCATCTCCCTTTACCCCAAAGTTAAATACTATTAGTTCTTAACTTCTTGCTCGGACTCTTCAAAAATGTTGCCACACCCGTGTCGGATACTCCAAAAATACACTACTTTTGGAGTATCCGACACGCACCTGTCGATATTTTTGAAGAGCCCGAGCAACATAGCTTCTTAGCACACCTCTTTTTCTTCATTTCTAACACTAGTAGATCTATTAAGGATCATTTCAGTGGTCATGAGCATTGTGGAAGTTGAATGCCCAAAATAAGTGGAAAAGTGATTGTAAAAGATGCCTACTACTTTGAACCTAATGTTTACGCCACACTAAGCAATTTAACTTTGAGAGATAAGAATTAAAGTGAGGATACATATCACTTAACCTTGGTTAAGTGATAAATCCTTATATAATGGATAAATATATTGCATTCATTCGTTTTGTGTGAACATCGGGGATAGGTAAGTTTTTGTGGTTGCAGTTTAACTGTAGCTTGACCGTTAAAATCCTGCAATTTGTATTAAATGACTTATTCACCATTCTCGTGTTTTCTTGAACTTAAATAGAAGAAAGATGATTTTTTTTCAGCATCATTTTGTACCTATGAAATCATCATTCATCATGTTCCATTGGTCTTCGAAATGTTTGCTGCAAAAAGTGACTGAAGCCCTTGCAGATATTATTAAGATAAAAATTTCTCTCTCATGTTCCTTTTTTAAGCTTTATGTAAACTTATGTATTGCTGCCAAAAGATGACTGCAGCCATCTTTCGAAAATGATATGAGAAATTGAAAAGATACAATAATACTTTGACAGGCCAAAATGAAACTTGGTCATAAATCAATTATGGACTAAAAAGAGCAATTTCTTCAAGCATCTTTGGTCTGAACATCAATATGTTTCCTCAGCTGGACTATCTATCTTATCTACATGCTATTACTCTTCTCTTTATTCCAGATGAATGATGTCTATGAATCTCTGAATGGACGCATTTCTGAATTGGAAAGGCTAAAGGAAGTTGAAAGGCTGAAAGAAGTTGATGCTTCGAAACACTTGGAAGCTACTGAGTAGATGTACTAAGAGGTTTTCAATGTATACTTGCCCTGTTGAGACATCAAAATAGATTCCATAGGTTCTAGTTGCTGCTCTGATTCCATTGTGATGTATTTGACTTACGACATGAAGTTCAGTTTTTTCTTTTGTTTTGCCGTATGATGGGTCAAAAGGCACATTTTCATCGGGCGGCAATGAGAGCTTAGAGTCTAACTTTGACCCTTTAGGTTTGTGAACTTTGGAAATATTTTTTTGCCCTTCTTTAATAAGATGAAAACTTGAAAAACTAATTCTCAACACAATTATTTGGATGATCATTATTGGTGATTTTGGATATACCTTGAACAGCAGTTGGCAGTTCTGTTTTGCTAAATATTGGATTTTTGCATTCTTTTGGGAATTTACTCTTACATTGTCACTTCTCAGAAAGTGGAAGAAGTAAATTTGTACCTCTTATTTTTAATGGTTCTTGTGACCCGTTTCTGTTGCTCTAATATATTGTTTCACTATGGGATGGATCCGGACTGTTGCATACCTGGATAAATGTCATCAATAAAGGAGGACCCTAGATTGTTCCTCTTTATTGGCAACACCCAAGATGGTTGAAATCTTGCCTGAGCTCCTTAGAAAAGCCACATTTCATTGGGAATACTACGACTTCATATTTTAGCATGTCTTCAGGTTTTAATTGCAATAGTTGGTGATACCGAGCATAACTTACGAGAGCTTTTACGAGATCAAAAAAAGAAAAAGAAAATGCGAGAGCTTTTATGGGGGGAACAAATGCGAAAGGTAAAACGAAAGAACAGGAGAACTCTAGCATGCAGAAACAAGGAAGAGTCCATAATCTTTTAAAGGGAGGGTAGTGACCTCAGATTACAGTTGTTTACGCAAAAGAAAGAAAACAAGCAATTTTCATGTTCCAATTAATTGGTGGGCGACATTATATGATGTGCAAAGGTTCAGCAGCCAGCAGCATTTGCCCCACCCCAAATAATAAAAGAGGTAAACCATTTTGAATGGAGATGCGGGTATCAATCCCCGTACCTCTCGCATGCTAAGTGAGCGCTCTACCATGTGAACTACATCCCGGGTTAAAAACACAAGATGCAGAGAGCTCTAAATAATATTTGCTACTATAACAGAAAAAATCCCAACTAATCAACCTAGAGATTAGCAAAATAAAATCAACAATTGCAATGCTGCTGGCTATGGGGTTCGAACCCATGCGCACTTATGTGCAGAAGATCTTAAGTCTTCCCCCTTAACCACTCGGGCAAACCAGCTTGTATATACA
This sequence comes from Przewalskia tangutica, assembly GCA_029844215.1. Taxonomy (NCBI): domain Eukaryota; kingdom Viridiplantae; phylum Streptophyta; class Magnoliopsida; order Solanales; family Solanaceae; genus Przewalskia; species Przewalskia tangutica. The sequence goes on from CM056725.1 coordinate 127,063,005, forward strand.
TAGCTTCGTAACAGTTGTATATTATTGCAGTATTAATCATCAAATTCTGGGCCTACTACATCTATTGCGTTAAGAGTTCACGATCTAACCTTCAAAGGTTTCACATAGTGCTAGAGCTAATATATTCATACATGTACATTATTTACACCTGAAAAAAAATTAAAGAACATACATATTATGAGTTTTGGCTCCACACCTAAATGTACATCATTTTTTGTTATGTAATACGTGACAAATTAACTTGTGATGTGTTACAACAATCTCCCAAGTTGTACTAAAGATCAATTAACATCCCCTTCCTCTACTCCTCCAAAAAAAAAAACTAATAGAAGGTTGTTCAAGAAAATGAAGTTGTTGTTATTGAGATCAGAGAGGATGAGTTAATTAGACTTTTTGTCATCAAACTACATAAGGTAGAGTGAATAGAAGATCTTTTTATTCTCTTTACTATGGTATTGTAAAAAGCGCTCTTACGTTATGGAGACATAATAAGTAATCATAGAGAAATTAAATAACTTATGCAAAGACACTTTAATCTCTTCATTTTATCTCTATATTATATACATTATTAGCGCATGGTATTTTGTTCGAGACTGATATTTAATTGTTTGTCACTTTAGAAAGTATGCTAGTGGTAGAATATTTTGCTGTGTCAGGATCTGTTACCATTTAATTTAGACCAAAAAGAAGTCTATATTAAGGTTGAAGTTGTTGAAAATTTACTAAAGGTGAAATAAATTAATCCTATTAATTATGATTCGAACAATTAAGGCCCCGCACGTCGGAAACATGATTTCCACACACGTGCACATAAAGTGTCAAGGATCGTAATTTCCTTAAATGGAAGAGATATTGGTACGTATACGAATTGTTTGAGACATAAGAGAACGGACGGTTATTGGTCAAATAACAATGATTTCACATTGATAAATAAAGGGAAGACATGTGCAATGTGTTAAAAGATGAAACGAGTCATGATCGGTCGGGTCGTGGCGACAAGCAGAAGCTGCCGCGACGCTAAGTCCTCGGTTTCGGCACGCGCGCTTTCTACAAGGTCTGCCGCCACACTGAGTTCCGACGCCGCGACGCCCCTACAGGTCACTACGGCGTGATCATTTTCAAATTGGAGAAGAATAAAAACAGACGTTTGAGCTGATTTTGGAGGATTAACTCTTCATTATTGTGCTCTTGAATTTAACCATTATTTGGCTGAATTGTAACTCCATACTAATGGTCATTACTTAGTCATTCAAAGCCATAAATTGGCTAGTTGGAGGGTCTTCTTCTCAACACTATAAAATGAGGTCTTTGACTCATTTGCAAAACACACTGACATTCACTAAACAATTCTCTGAAATTGTCTTCCTCTCTTGCAATCACAAACACTCAAAGATCTTTCTTCCAAAGTAAACACTTGAGTTCCCTTTACTCATTTGTTTGATTGTTGTTTTATTTTGGGAGATAAGTTGTCATTACAACCGTTGAAAGGATATACGGGGCAATATATCTTAAGGATAAATCAAGAATTTGATCGATTCATCAAACCCTCATATTTGATCATTTCCAGATTTCTAACAAATAGTTATTGTTATTATTTTCTCGTTCTACACATTACTACTTACAGAAGCAAGAGAATAATGAAGAGATATAATTGGTCTCTTGATGTCTTTCTCCAAATTGGCAGAGCATCTAAAAAACTGCAGAAATCAAGCCGGATTAGTCTGTCTTAACTAATGAAGCACGGGACTACATATATAGCTTCAATACTACATACTTTCTCCGTCTCAAATTATTTATCGTGGTCATTAAAATAGTTATCTCAAATTATTTATCATTTTAAAATTAAAAGCATAATTAATTAATTTTTCTTCATTTTACCATTTATCATTAATGAAGATGACATATAAATAAAGTAAATATTTAATGAAGAGATTATAGCTTAAAACATAAATAATGACAAAGTAGGTCAAATACCCCTTCTAATAAATATTTCTTAAGAATCGTGTAAACAAAAAACAATTGAGACGGATGAAGTATTTTTCTTCTTTCTTTACTAGTTTATCTACTTCAACAAGTAAAGTCATAATAATTCAAAAAAATACTTCTTTCATCTCAATTTATGTGACACTTTTGAAAATAAATTTAACTAAATTTTGAAATTAAATTGGATTAAATTAAATTAAAATTTTAATATTAAAATTTCTATATTCGAAAGTTATACTATAAATTATAACTTTTTTATATTAATTTAGTGAAAACATAAAATCTTGGGATAGATTGAGTACTATAGTTTTTGTGTGTCGATATTTTGCTGTTGATGTTGACAAATGAGACAATCAGCCACATGCTCTCTCGCCTAAATATGTGAAAAGAAATGGGGAACATTCTTCTAGATAGCAACTGTATAGATGGATGTCACTCTTGACCTTTGGAATTTGGATCAGTTTTTTTTATAAAAAAAAAATCAGTTATAACTAAAACTAAACTTGTTTCATTATACGACATTGTTGAGATATTACTTATTAGTGAAAGATTAGTTTGAGTTTAGTAGAATAAATATCTCTAATAGATACATAAATATCTAGATACATTACAATTGAAATATGTCTTCATAAAAGTGTCTAGATACATTCTGGAGTATGTCTATAAATATACTGTAATACGAACATTTGAGACTACTGAATACATTTCCTTCTATTCTCTAAAATATCTCGTCTGTTTCTTTTTCCTCTGCTTCTCTGCGATTCTAACTTCTTCTTCCTTCATCTTCACTTCTTCTCTTCATTTGCAAACTTTATCTCTTCATCATCACATCTCGTCACTGATTACAACATATCCATCGTCTACTGCTGATTGAAGGATAGAGCCAGTGACTAATTCTTAGTCTCTGGAAGAGATAATTTAATCTGTGATGCAGTAATTAACATGGTATTAGAACCTACTGATTCGTAGGACCTGCATAATCTAGGATTCGAAATTGATTGAAAAATCGAAATCGCAATTGACTGAAAAAAATCGAAATCGCGTTTTTCGTCTGAAAATCAAAAAAATAGAAATCGAAGAAACTGAAACTGTTGTGAATCGATCGAGATTAAGCAATTGATTCAAATCGAAGGAAAAGATCGAGGACACGAAGGAGTTCCTTCTGAAAATCCGAAATTGCGAAGGAGTCGAGGACTTTCTTCTGAAAATAATTCAAATTGAAATCGAGGAACTGTAATATTGAGGTAATATCTGTAGAATATACTTTTCTTCTGAAAAATCAAAAATGAAGAATCGAAGAACTGAAAATCGAAATCGCGATTTTCTTTTGAAAATCAGAGAATCGAAGATCGATTCATCTTATTTGTTCCGCTATAGAGATGTTATCATTTTCTGCGGATACATTCAGCCTTTGGCTATCATTGCGACGTCGAAAATCGCCGAAAATATTTCTAAAAGTCATTTTCGTATTGTTCTGTGTTGGTGTATCATTCTGCGTTGTTAAAGTTGTATTCGTGTTAGTGAGTGTTGAATTGTTGTTGTTGTTTCACTGTGGCTATTAATGATGTTCATAAAGCAGCAACTGCTATTGATTTTGTGTTGACGAATTGAAGAAAAGTGTCATTTGTTGTTGTCGTGTTGATGTGTTGATATTGCTGGTTTTACTACATCAGATGTTGTTGCTTAAGATCGGTGAGCCACTGCTGGTGCTGTTACTAGTGTAGTGATTGTAGTGTTGCTACTGAAAACACAAAAATAGGAACTGCTACTGTTTTGTTACTGGAGAAGGTTTTGTACTACTATTCTCCTGATATGCTTGCATTCTCGAGATGTTTTTCATCAGTTGAATGAATAAGTTGTTGAAAAGCTGGAAATGCAATCCTTGGTTAATCAAAAACAGGTTGATGTTGTTTACGGGATCATGGAAAATACATATTGGTGCTATTGCAGTGTTTGCAGCTGTTGTTGGTAAAACTGTTGCTGATGCAGGGCTGATTTTGTGTGAATCTGTTGGTTCTGTGGATGTCTCGGATAGATTGAAGGATCGAAGAGTTCTTAGCGACAAATAGACTGAGAACCGAGGGATACTTCGTCGGAGACAATATGGATTGAGTTTAAGCTCAATTCAAAAATTCAAAGAGTTATTCACAGGTCGATCAAGTGTTAGATTACCTGTTTTTTATATGTGTAGCTCAAGATAAGAGAATCGAATGATTTCTAATCGGAATTGGACTAAAAATTAAGGGTGACTCCGCTGCATATCCGAGCTTATCAAAATAGCTTGCGTGATGAGAATCGGGAAATTCTCTAATCCAAGCGAAACTAGAGAACGAGGGTTCTTGTCGCTTATCAAAATAACTTGCGTGATGAGAATCGAGAGATTCTCTAGTCCAAGCGATACTAGATAACGAGGGGTTCTTGCCGCTTATCAAATTCTGCTGGTGCTGGTTCAGAATTAAAATTGTAGTTCTGCTGGTGCTGGTTGTTGGTTCAGAAGTTGATGAGTTGTTGTGGGAGTTGAAACTCATGCTTGAAAATGATTAATGCTGCAGTTGCTGGAAAATATTAATGCTGCAGTTGGATAATTGTTGGTACTGCAGGACTGAGATTTTTGTGACTGTTTCAGCTGGAGCTGCTATTGATGTTATCTTGTTGGATGTTCTTGCAAAAGATATATGTTGTGTTGTTTGGTGCAGCTGCTGCAAATGCTGGCTATTAATGCCACAGCTGCTACTGGCAGTTGATGCAAGTACATCTGTTGGTTTGGTTTAGCTGTTGCTGCAGTTATTGCTTATGGTGCTGCTGTAAGCAAGAAGGAAACTGAAATACAACCAGGAAGAGAAGCATGATGATCCAATTTCATCCACTGCTGAAGATACTTCCGTTTCAGTGAAAAAGAAACCAGCAAATTAGGAAAATTCAAATGACAAATGCTCGGAGGAAGAAAGAACAAAAGGAGCTGAGAGATTCTTATGGCTGATATTAATGAATTTGCTGGAAAGCAACAGATGTTGTTGCTCGAACTACTGCAGCATATGTTGCTGCTATTGCAGATGGTTGTGGTTGATGGGGGCACTGTTGTTGCCTCATTTTCTACTGCTATGAACCAGCTTATACCGTTGTTGCTGCTGATGCTATTATGTCTGGAGCTGAAAATGCTGAGTTTACTGTAATTGTTTTGCTATTGCTTCCAACTGGCTGTGATCAAACCTCTGTTTTGATTAAATTGAGGGGATGTTGAGATATTAGTGAAAGATTAGTTTGAGTTTAGTAGAATAAATATCTCTAGTAGATACATAAATATCTAGATACATTACAATTGAAATATGTCTTCATAAAAGTGTCTAGATACATTCTGGAGTATGTCTATAAATACACAGTAATAGGAACATTTGAGACTACTGAATACATTTTCTTCTATTCTCTAAAATATCTCTCTTTTTCTTTTTCCTCTGCTTCTCTGCGATTCTAACTTCTTCTTCCCTCATCTTTACTTCTTCTCTTCATTTGCAAACTTTATCTCTTCATCATCACATCTCGTCACTGATTACAACATATCCATCATCTACTGCTGATTGAAGGATAGAGCCAGTGACTAATTCTTAGTCACTCGAAGAGATAATTTAATCTGTGATGCAGTAATTAACAGACATATATCTTATTTTCAATGCAATGAATTACTAAATATTCGCGAATACATACTATACATTTATAATCTCAACATATATAAGTTGTACTTAAGAGTGTGACCTGACTTGAAATTTTAAAAATAAAAATCATGAGGTTTGTTCATATCCTTAGAAAACAAAAATATTACTCCCTCTGTCATAAATTACATGACATTTTTTGAGACCTAATAAATATCTATCATTTATTTTTTATCACAAATTTCAAAATTCTCTACTCCTTTTCTTACGAGCAAATCAGGGTACGACAGTTATTAAAAAAAAAACTTGGCGTAACATTGTTAGGGTATAAAACATGATCCCGAGAGGTGAGGAACGGTTAATATACCCATGTGAGAGAGAGAGAAGTGTGATTTTGGTAGCAGTAGATCAATTGGTTTGATAGTCACATGAGTGTACAGGATACGCCGAACTTTTGTAGCCAAACCTTTTGGACTAATGTGCATCTATTTTCTTCCAAAGTCACGCTTCTAAGTCATATCTACTTTGTAAGGAATTTGTATGTCTTCATTAATTTGGGGACAACACGTGAATGCAAGTCTTGTCTTGAAACAGTCTCGTGACTCGGCGTGGACAGGAAAATTACAAACAAAAACGCCAAAACAACGTTCCAGTTTTCTTTCTGACAAAGTTCCCCTGGATTACGCTTCTTAATTTACTAAATCACGCTTAACTAGTTCTAATTGGTGATTTAGTGTCACCGAGTTAATATAAGAAACCAATCATGTTCTGACTTCGAGTAATTTGTCAAAACAGTATTCTCACAATATTACTCTCCCAAAATTTATTCTCATTTTACTACTTATTTTGATACATTGATTGTTAAGTGGATTGTCATGTCATATATGCAATCTTATTTGTTTTTCTTTTATTTTTTAAGTGATAAACACCAACAATTAAATAAACCCTTCTACATTCTCAACACTATTCATATCACCAATCTAAGTCCTCGGATGACGGCAAAACTGCTCTACGAAGTATCGGGTAACTTTTCTTATTCTGTTTTAACATGAGTTAATTCTTTCAATTAAACATTATTGTAAACCAAATGCACACACAAATACATTAATTTGACGCCTTAGATTGAAATAGATTATTAACTTTCAATATCTTTTATACTTTGATTAGGATGAAGACAACATAACGACATTGTGCTATTGGAACGGAAAGATTGTATCGGGCTCTCACGGACTAGCTTATAAAGGTGCTTCACCAAAACCGATCAGAGCTAACAACCAAATTAGTTATGATGATTTAGTGAATAAGATATACAACGTTATGGGGTTCAATCGACTACAATCTTGCATTAAGATTACTTGCAGATATCCAAATAGTATACAAGAATATGTAGCTCTACCAGTTGAAGATAATGGCATTGTAAGTGTTGTTCTTGATGTAACAAAGAGACCTGAAATTAACTGTCTAGAGTTATATGTGAAAGCGATTCCACGAGTAATTGATGAACAAATAGAAGCGCCGAACGTGCTAGGCTACTAACCCAAGAAACTTGAGTATAAGATTTTGATTTTGATTTGAATATTACGGGAGATTATGATTTTTTAAACAATGCTAGCACGTGTGTCATAGAAGAAATTGTTGCAAATGAAAGGCATCAATTTGTTGCTCAAGGAACTCATATCAATAATGATCTACTGGATGATTGTTTAGATGATGCAGAGGAAGGAATGAACGAGGTAGATGAAATGGTTTATGAAAACGTTCCAACCCCTGAATTCACTACCATTGATCAAATTAATGATGTTTTGGTTCCTGGACAAGAATATACTCAATAAAAGGATGGAGAGGAGTTATTTACTGGTAAGAGATTTACCACAAAAGATGAGTTGCAAAGAGTTGTGAAACTATACTCATTAAATGTATACCAACAGTACCAAGTTGCAAATTCAACACTTAGTTTTTGAGTTCTCAAATGTAAGAAAGCACCAACTTGTTCTTGGAGACTACGAACTTCTATACCTCGCGAAGCATCATTTTTTAAAATTAAAAAGTATAGTGGGCCTCATACATGTGTTAACCCAATTACTAATAGAGATCACATGCAATTGGATTCGAGATTTGTTGTTAGTCAAATAAAGTCACTAGTGAAGGCCCAACTCTCCATCTCACTCACAGCCATTCAAGCGTTGATTTCAAGAAATTCAACTATGATATTTTTTAAAAGAAAGCTTGGAAAGCAAAGCAAAAGACAATAATATAACTTTTTGGTGATTGGGTTGAATCATATAACTTAATGTCAAGATATATGGATGTGCGGAACCCGGGGCATGAAATATATAATCGTGTGTTTTGATCATTTTATGCTTCAATTGAAGGGTTCAAACATTGTCACCATGTAATTTTGTATTGATGGAACACATCTTGATGGAAAGTACAAGAAAACCATGCTTATCGCTATGTCTTGTGATGCGAATAATCAATTATTTTCGCTTGCATTTTCAATTGTGGAAGGCGGGAATAATGATAGTTGACTTATGATTTCATATGATTTGTTCTGTTCTTTTGATATTTTTCCATGATTAAGGGGCTTATGATTGCATATATGAGATTTGCCCATACTATATGTTGTGAGAATGTTTTCACTTTTTATAGTGATGATTCTTTGTATTCTTGTTTTATTTATTGACTGTACATTAAAGTTTTGAGTATTGCATGAGACGGTCACGGTGAGATTAGGTATAATTTAAGAGTGACGTTAAATTTATTCTTGAATTGACAATGGGTATATAGTTCAATTATATAGAATTTTGGACAAGTTTAATTGACTTATATAAGAATAATATGATCAATGAAAAAATATATATTTTAACTTTTCTAATAGAATAAATGCACAATATAAACTTATAAATTTACATTCATACAATATATGATATGTGGAATATTAATTGAATACTAACTAATATGTTATTATCCACTTGGCAATCTATGTGGCAAGATAATAGTAAAATGAAAATTAATATTGAAAGAGTAGTATTCCGGAAATTATTTTTTTAAAGAGTATTTGGCAATTTACTCTCTGGCTTCTTAGAATGTAATACTGAGATGGGCAGATAACTTTCACCAGCATGTAAAATTGAAGCTTAAAAGATGGCAGGACACAACGTTTCACCAATGGGAGATGGAGTATTTCGAAGAAACTTTAATTGTTTGTTATTGATAAAACCTGTGATATACATGGATTTGTATACCATGTATATCACGGTTTCACAAGGAAATTTCCCTTATGTGATACCGTGGTATACAAGCCCATGTATATCATAGTTTTTGGTAAGAATTATCTAGTATAAATATTATATTAAATTAGCATTGTACACTTACCATAATTATAGAATTTTTGTATAATTAGAATAGGATTTTGGGAGTAAAATAGGAATATGATTTTCCTATTATGGAAAATTGTAAATTGTATATATACTCTTTCATTAATGAAAATAATCAAGGGATTATTTCTTTCATGGTATCAGAAGTCTAGGTCTAAAATTATCTCACAGTTGATACTAAACCCAAGCTAGGTGCATCGGCCGGCTTACCATACGAGGACCCCACCCACTATCACAGTCTTGCAGGGGCATTTCAGTATCTTACATTTACGCGACCAAATATTACATATGTCATACAACATGTTTATTTGTTTATGCATGATCCTCAGATTGAGCACATGAATGCGCTCAAACGCATTATCCGCTAACTCCAAGACACACTTGATTATGGCTTACATCTTTATCCGTCGTCGGTTTCTACACTTGTCTCCTACACAAATGTTGATTGGGGTGATTTTCAGGACACCAGACGCTCTACGTCTGGTTATTGTATGTTTCTTGGTGATAAATTTGTAAAGTCCCAAAAATTATTGTGTTTCATGTGTATGCAGTTTGTGTATCTATGTGCATGTGTTATGACCTTATTCACATTCGAGGACGAATGTTGTTTAAGGAGGGAAGAATGTAAAATCCCAAAATAAATAAATTAATTTAAAAAAAAAACATAAAAAAACAAAATAAAAATCAGCATAATCCTCCCTAAAACTACCCCAACTTCTAACTCCCCCATTTTCCATTTCCAATCCATCAACCTCCCTCAACTCCCTTCAACTCTCATATTAAATCTTTCCATTGTAAACAAACCTCACACAAATATTTCTGGAAAAGAAAACTACAAGAAAACACACATCAAGAAAAAAAAAATTGTTATAAGAGAACAAGAAGGGAAGATTTGAAAGTTCATTCGCAATTACGAGGCAACAAAGATGAGTTTTCTCACTCGAAATTCTTAGTGAAATCCTTTATTTTAAGTTCTATACATGTTAGAATATAATTCGGGAGTTAAAAGAAAAATCATGAACTTTGATTGTTTAAACAACTAGTTTGAGTCAAGAACTTTATGAACAATTCTTCCAGAGTTATACTTATTAGATTTTGATGAAATTTTGCATGATTGTAAATATCTCTGTTACGAACAGATCTAATCAAAGAGGAGATAAAACGGACTTATTACTTAAGAGTTATCATAGTTTAAAGTTTTTGCCTTAGATTTAGCCGAAATTCGGGAAGACAGAATTACGAACTGTTTTTCCTGAGTTGTACTTATTAGAATTGGATAAAACATTTCATGGTTGTAAATCTCTATGTTACAGACAGATTGAGCCAAAGAGAGTATAGAATGGACATACAGTTTGAGAGTTATCGTACTTTAAAGTTTCTTTCCGGATCGATTGAAATCCGCAAGGCAGAATGTTAAATGATAAAACTTTAGCAATTGGTACAGAATATGAAAGTTTGGTTCAAACAAAAATCCTAGATTTATCTTTCCTCGTCAGTTTTATACCTTACTGAGATTGATCCGACTTACGGATAAGAAGTTATGACTATTTTAAGATAGTACCTTGTTTTACAAAAATTCTGGCGAGACTACTTACATGTGACTGTTTTGCGGACGAACTTATACTAGTTACCCAAAATATTTTCAAATGAAATTTGGTACAGTGAAATATCCCCGTGTTACCTTTGTTTCAGCGTAGAAAATGCCTTAGTTGAAATTACGGTTGAACAGTTATAACCATTACAGGTACGACAGGCAGAATGTAAAAAAAAAGGAATATTATTTATTTGACCTTCTGAAAATATAAAGTGAATACGTGTTCACAAATATATAAATGCATTTGTAAATACATTGGATCGGGTTGCACGCCGCAACAAATATGTAAAGTGAATACGTGTTCACAAATATGTAAATGCATTTGTAAATGCATCAGATCAGATTATACACCGCAACAAATATGTAAAGTGAATACGTGTTCACAAATATGTAAATGCATTTGTAAATACATTGGATCGGGTTGCACGCCGAACATAAAGTGAATACGTGTTCACAAATACATAAATGCATTTGTAAATGCATCGGATCGGGTTGCACGCCGCAATAAATATGTAAATGCATTTGTAAATCTTAATGTGTTATATGGGATAAAGCAGGGGTATTGATTAAACTAAGTATTTCCTAGGACATTTGCCTTCGGGACTATTCAAGGACACTTGCCTTCAGGGCTATCTAGATACATTTGCCTTCGGGCTATTCAAGGACACTTGCCTTCGGGCTATTCAAGGACACTTGCCTTCGGGACTATTCAAGGACACTTGCTTTGAAGCTATATGTTAAGTGCATTGAATAAGGTTGCACATTCTAAATAAATATATAATATACTATATGGGATAAAACATGTATGTTGATTAAGCTGAGTACTTTCTGAAACGAGTTGAAAGAGAATATTATTATGTGAATACTTGATTGTGGTACATCAAAAGTGCTGAAGTTTGTTTCATAACATGCTTATTATATTATAATGTGATTGTACTTAGAATATTGTGAGGTTACTTTGAATTGCAGGGTGAGATTCTCACTGAGCCCCGGATGGTAGGGCTGACTCTTTATTTAACATATTTCAGGAAAGCGCGATAGAGGAAAAGCTCCGCAACAGGGCTAGTGATCGTCCTGCAGTCTCATTGTCCCACCAATTCATTACTTCGGATTTGGTGAAAGTTATTTTAGACTAAGTATGTTTAAAGAACTAAGTGTCGTTATTTCGGGGAATGCCCCACATGGAATTGTTCTTTGTAAACTTCGAATTGCTTATTATATATATTATTTTCGCATTTAAGTACATGTTTAATTTAGGAAGAAAGAAAGTTAATGGTTCGCCTGAAAAATGAATAGTTGTTCAGGTACCATTACGCCCTAAGGAAAGACTTAAGAAAATTTGAGGCGTGATAAAATTGGTCTCATGATCTGCCAAACGACAAGCTACCTTATCACGCTCTAGTATAGAGTTCGAGTATCGAGGGGTGGCTAATATGGTTTTTGAATCATGTTGGCTCTGTAATCTCCTCTTAGAGCTCCACTTTCCAATTCACAAAGCTACCTTGGTCTGTTGCGATAATGTTAGTGTTGTATACCTTTCTGACAATCCAGTTCAACATCAACGCACTAATCATATTGAGATGGATATACATTTTATTCTCGTGGACAAGTACTGGTCCTGCATGTCCCTTTCAGGTATCAAATTGCAGACATTTTTATAAAGGGTCTTCCATCGGTTCTCTTTGAAAATTTTAGGAACAGTCTCAGCGTGCGATGACCGCCCGCTATAACTAGGGGGTATGATAAGACCCATGATATACATGGATTTGTATACCATGTATATCACATTTTTTGGTAAGAATTATTTAGTGTAAATATTATATTAAATTATCATTGTACACTTATCATAATTATAGAATTATTGTACAAATAAAATAGGGTTTTGAGAGTAGAATAGAAATAGGATTTTCCTATTATGAAAAATTGTAAATTGTATATATATTCTTTATCAAAAATTTATTTCTTTCAGTTATAAAAATAAATTTTAAAAATAGGTTAATATACTAAATTACAGGAAAACACACTTAAGATTCTTTTATATTCAAAAGCAAAAAATGGGCAAAACTAATGTTAACTACTTTTATACAATAGGGGGTCATTTGGTAGGGAACAACTTACCCCAAGAATAATTATCTCGGGATTAATTATCCCACTTTTCTACCGGAAAAAAATAATACTACAATTATGGAATTAGTTATAACGTGATTTTATCCCAATCAAACATGAAATAAACTCATCTTAAATTTAATTCCGGGATAAATTATATATTATCCCTCATACCAAACGAGCCCTAGATATACATTGTACTCTCTCTGTTCCATTTTATGTTTATTTCTTTTTAGTCGATTCAAAGAAAATGTGACCATATTTTATATTTGAAAAGAATTTACCGTAAACTTCTCATTTTTTACCCTTAATTAAATACATGATTTTATAGTCATACAAATATCATAATAAATTTAAGATCACCAGAGAAATCTTAGTTGGTTGGTTATCTGAACTCTCACTTTATTGGTGATCCACCCTGTAATCATCTCCCTCATTTCCCCTATATAATTAAAAAACATATTTAAGATCAACAACATATATTTTGTCCAAATTAAATTAAAATCATGATATAAAAAGACATTGTTATTATCGCCGTGAATTATGGTATTTCAACATTTTCCAAAATTGCGTAACACTTTCAACTCTAATGACGGAAAGAAAATGTGAGTAAACAATGTTTTTTCACAGTAGTAAGAATGTGTAGTGTATTATTCCTCTTCGATAACTTTTCATGCAATAAATTCGTCTCATTTGCCGCAGTTGATCCCGTGAATTATATTATATTATTTAATAAAATTTTCTAATAGCTCTGCAACGACCAACGAACTCCTCAACTACCAACTATATAAGCAGGTACTTCCCTCCAATAAAACTCAAAAACTTTCGAGCCTCATCACCTTATTTATCATTATAGTTAGTACTTAAGGGGAGCTGAGAAATGGCTAATGTTATTAAGTCTTCTTTTAACATGCTAATTTTATGCTTCACATTCTTCCTCTTTCTTAATCTTTGTCATAATGTTGCCTTCGCATTCACTTCTCAAGATTACTCTGATGCTCTTGAGAAATCGATTATCTTTTTTGAGGGACAGAGGTCAGGAAAATTGCCTGCCAATCAACGCCTTAAGTGGAGGGGTGATTCTGGCTTGTCTGATGGTTCCGGTTACCATGTAATGCTCAAATATACTAGCATGATTATGTTACTCCTTTGTCCATTTTATGTGACACACTCTCTTTTTTAGTCCATACACATTTCATATATTTAGAAACAATTAACTTCTCATTTAACCTTAATGACATGATTTTATAGCAACTAGAAATGTCTTATGACATGTTTTACCCATGGAGGGAGTACTCAAAATTTTCTCATAATATATAACACAATGACTAGCTCCTTTATTTTTTGTTTAGGTTGATCTATTAGGAGGATATTATGATGCAGGGGACAACGTTAAGTTTGGATTGCCAATGGCCTTCACCACAACTCTACTAGCATGGAGTGTTATCGAATTTGGAAGCTCCATGCACAATCAACTTAACAATGCCAAAGATGCCGTTCGTTGGAGTACCGATTATCTTCTTAAAGCAGCCACAGCCAGCCCCAACACGTTATACGTGCAAGTAGGAGATCCTATCAAAGATCACAGGTGTTGGGAGAGACCCGAGGACATGGACACGCCTCGCAACGTGTACAAAGTGTCCCCTCAAAATCCAGGTTCTGATGTTGCTGCTGAGACTGCTGCTGCGTTGGCTGCTGCCTCTATTGTTTTCAAAGATTCTGACCCTTCTTATTCCTCTAGACTATTGCATACTGCACAAAAGGTAATTACTCAATTTTGTCTATGCACGCATTACATGTGCCCTGTACATTTTTATCTTGTGCTTCTTATGTATCCAATTTTAAGCACATTTGCAATAATGCAGGTGTTTGATTTTGCGGACAAGTATAGAGGTCGGTATAGTGACAGCCTAAGTTCAGTGGTCTGCCCATTTTACTGCTCTTATTCTGGATACAATGTAAGATGAAACGTTACTTAATATTATACTTATCCATCATCTTATCGAATTTAATTTTCACCATAACTACATTATGAAATATTCAGGATGAACTTCTATGGGGAGCATCATGGCTACATAGAGCTTCACAAGATTCTTCTTATCTTTCTTATATCCAATCAAATGGTCAAACTATGGGTGCTACTGATGATGACTACTCCTTCAGTTGGGATGACAAGAGACCTGGAACCAAAATTGTTCTCTCAAAGGTTCCTTTTTTCACTTCTAGCATTTGTCCAACTTTAACTTTTTAGCCATAAACTCACTCCTCTCCTTCTGGTTTTCACAGGACTTTTTGGAAAAGAGTACTCAAGAATTCCAAGCATACAAAGTTCACTCAGACAACTATATCTGCTCTCTAATTCCAGGATCACCTAGCTTTCAAGCGCAATATACGCCAGGTCAGTAGAACAGAGAGGGTATTAGATTTTGAACCTATAATTTCAAAATTATAGAGCTAGCGCTTATCGATATTACTCAAGTCTAACGTATGAGGCAAATGTATGCAGGGGGGCTTCTATTCAAAGGAAGTGAAAGCAATCTCCAATACGTGACCGCGTCATCGTTTCTCCTATTAACCTATGCCAAATACTTGAGGTCAAACGGAGGTGCTGTGTCATGTGGGAGTTCAAGATTTCCAGCAGAGAAGCTCGTCGAGCTTGCAAAGAAACAAGTGGACTACATATTAGGAGATAATCCAGCAAGAATATCGTACATGGTTGGTTTCGGACAGAAGTATCCGCTTCGTGTGCACCATAGAGGTTCATCTCTACCATCAGTGCATACACATCCTGGTCACATTGGTTGCAATGACTGGTTCCAGTCTTTGAACTCAGGCTCGCCTAATCCAAACGTTCTTGTCGGAGCCATCGTGGGTGGTCCCGATAGTAGAGATAACTTTGAAGATGACAGGAACAATTATCAGCAATCAGAGCCTGCTACTTACATTAATGCACCACTAGTTGGGGCTCTTGCTTTCTTATCTGCAGAATCCACAGCATAAGTAGTAGTGGATGGAGTCACATATATTTGGTTGAATATTATAGTTCAGTCATGATTGATTAACCAAGTCTTGTAGCAGAGTAAGAGGATCAGGAAATCGGTACGGTCCCATGGTAGCTCAAGATAATTGTGACATGAAAGTTACACTAGATATATTATAATTTAAGTGTTTATTTTATCTTCTATGCATTCAGCATGTAAACAAGAGATTTCCAGAGGAATTCTTGGTTCCTGTAGGAGTCTAAGACCCTTAAAATGCTTGAAATGAAATTAAGACTTTTTATTCGCTTGTTCCAAATTGTATACTCCGCAGTCTATCTTTTGATTCATACATATTGTGAAAAAAAACTGAAAGAATAATTGGCCAATTCAATTACCAATGAGTTTCTTGTAGAATCACAAATGACAGTAACTAAGAGGCAACACCTGAAATGGATTTGTTCCTGTAAGATGCTAGTTTGTAACTCCAGTTTTGTAGGATGCATGAACAAAAGTTAGCATAGAACCAACCTTTATCCGATAATTTAATGGCAGCCATGTCACAATTGAATTAATTTAACTGTGAAACCAACTCCAGAGTTTTCAACACTACTGAAGTATATAAGTGTATGACCATTTTAAACTCAATGGATAATGACCTGTGATTTGAGTTTGTTAAATGTAGTTTGATTGTGTCTTTACAAGGATAGACTTGGGAAATTAGATGATTACCACTTGATATTATTTGTTCGTCTATCGCTTTCATGTGGATAATGAAGGTTTTCGTTGTCAGGTTCGTACACGCGAAATTTGAAAATTTATGTTTCAAACAGAACAACGGTAATACTGTAGTATGATAATGTAATGCAAAGTAAAACACAAAGTTAATGTAATACTTCGAAAGAAGACTTACATTATGAAGCAAATCAGTCAAGCAGTTGAAATCTTCAAACTTTGTGTAGTCCGGGGTGCACACTCAAAGATCCCTTGATTTGCAAGTTCTCAAGAACTTTGATGTAATTTTCTAACTTTAGAAATGCTAGGAATTTCTTCAGAGTGTTAAAAGAGATTAACCCCTCTTAGGTTTCAAGTATATCAAATGAAATGAGAAGCCCCTCTATTTATAGTTGAGAGGGAGAACCAGCCAGGGGTAAAATAGTCATTCGGACCCCATGGACGCGCCTCAGAGCCGCGGCCCCTGTGCGCGTGGAAGGGCCGCGGCCCTTAATCAATGGATCCGCGGCCATTGCCCAGTTTTCAGCCTTCTTTCATTTTAAATGTCCCGGTTATCAACCGAACATTTATATAATCTCTTCCTAATTACATCTTTCAATCAACGAAATATTTGACTTGTGTTTACCCTTCAGGCCTCTACATATTGACACCAATTACATTAGGATCTTCACGGAACTCTTAGACTGCGCCGGATGACGAACCTCAATATGGAAAGTTTAGCTACACAAAACATGTGAACTGAACCTCTATGTGGAAGATAAAATCCTTTCATTCACGACACACTCAATCAAACTTAGGATTCGTCAAGTGTCTATCCAAATGGCTTGATCAATCTATCTCATCTACATTATTTGACGACAGGACCATATCGAAGACATGTCCATTACGTTGGCCAACGACTTAGTCAACCTAATGTCTTATGAGAACCCGAGTGCTCTCTCGAAGATACATTCGAGGAATGAATCATATTCTTGGCTCAACTACCACCTTTAATCTACTTGGCAATGTACCAAAAACAAATCGCGTCTCAACCTATAAGGCATTTGAGCTTAGGACAGGATCAAAGCACATTGCTCCGTAAATAAGGTGATATCGACCTCAAGTCTAAGGATTTATATCTCCACACACTGAATACACTAAAGACATATAAAACAAATAACATATCAGTAGGGTATACCAATACTTCAACAAGTATCCATGTGTCCATCACGAGTTGTCATAACTCGTAGCGAGTGAGACATACTACATCCCCGAAGGATATGATGCAGACCACATGTCGACATATAACATATCATCAATATCACAATCTTGATGATCATTAGTCGAGACAGTTTAAGAGCGTCGCGCTATGATATTAATTCTCACTCCATTAATAATCACGTAACCTCTAGGGATGCATTTATAGAATATTACAGATAATCAATTAATAATTCAATAAATGTAAATGCCATAATAATAATCAACATTATTAAATATCAATACGAGTGTGTATAAAGTACATTTGTCCTAATACAGATTGTCTCTAGGACATACATATACTTTCAATCTTCCACTTGGCCTAGAGCCAATCACCAACATATCTAATACCCACGTTCTCAAAATGACCATTATGTTTTACCAAGCTTAATGGTTTAGTAAACGGGTCTGCTAGATTATTGTCTGTGGGAATAACGTCTATCTTGATATCTTCAGCTTCCACCATCTCTCTCAGAATGTGGTACTTCATCGGTACATACTTGTTCCTTTTTGTTGATCTTGGTTCTTTTGCTTATGCAATCGCACCAGTGTTGTCACAATAAACAGTTATTGGACAACTAGCACTAAGAACTACTCCTAGTTCCTTCAAGAACTCATAAACCGCGACAACTTCCTTCGCAGCTTCCGCTCCAGCAATGTACTCCACCTCAATAGTCGAATCAGCAGTAGTAGCTTCTTTTGAACTCTTCCAGCTCACTGCTCCTCCATTGAAAACAAAAATGTAACCAGACTAGATTTGAAATCATCAACATCTGTATGGAAACTAGAATCTGAGTAACCGGTAGCAACCAGTTTCTCATCACCACCATAGACTAAGAAGTAATTTTTAGTACGTCTGAGATACTTAAGAATACTCTTGACTGCCTTCCAGTGTTCCTCACCAGGATTCTGCTAGAACTTGCAAGTCATACTAAGTGCAAAGGCCACATCTGGCCTAGTACATGTCATGGCGTACATGATTGATCCTATAGCCGAAGCATACGAGATCCTCTTCATGCGCTCAAGTTCTACAGCATTAGTAGGACAACCCTTCTTAGATAACTTGATGCCTTGCCCCTCGGAAGACCGCCTTTCTTGGAATTTTCCATTGAAAAACGTCTAAGCACTTTGTCTATGTAGATTGACTGTGACAGCCCCAACAATCTATTAGGTCTATCTCTATAGATCCTAATTCTCAAAATGTAGCAGGTTTCACCCAAATCCTTCATCATGAAGGTGCTGGACAACCACTCCTTAACCGACTGCATGAGAGTCTTATTGTCTCCCATTATTAATATGTCATCAACATATATAACAATGAAGACAATGCCCTCATCCTTGCGTTTAATATAAACACAAAGATCATATTTGCTTCTGACAAAATCAAAAAGACTTGACAACCTTGTCAAAGCAAATGTTCCAACTCCTAGAGGCTTGCTTAAGCCCATAAATAGACTTTTATAGCCTGCACACTGCATTTGGTCTGGACTCAGAAGAGAAACCCTCGGGTTGTCTCATATACACTTCCTCAACTAGATTACCGTTGAGGAAAGCAGGCTTGACATCCATCTGTCAAATGTCATAATCATAGTGTGCAGCTATCACAAGCAAAATCCGAATAGACGTTATCTTAACCACTGGTGAAAAGGTCTCATCATAATCCACACAGGGACGCTGAGTAAAACCTTTAGCCACTAGTCTAGCTTTATAAGTTTGAATCTTTTCGGATGCATCAATCTTCTTCTTGAAGACTCATGTTCATCCTATGGGTTTAACCCCATCAGGTAAGTCAACCAAGTTCCACACTTGATTGATATACATAGATTCAATTTCGGATTTCATGGCTTCTAGCCATCTCTTCGAATCAATGTCAAGCATTGCTTCGTTATAGGTTGTAGATTCATTGTCATCCGGAATATCTAGCTCATTTTGTATTTCCACAAGCAGATTTAGTTTTTTCGAAGCACGATGAGTCCTAACAGACCTACAGAATCGTGTTTCTTGCAGTCCAGTTTCAGGTATGTTCTGAGCGTGAGAAGGTTCTTGTGTGTTGATTGATCCACCAACATTAGAGCTTTCAGGAATATCATTATCATGTCTTTCCTGAATGGGAGGAGGTGCAACTGATGCACTTGCTCCCGAGGTCTGCGCAGGAGGATCACTCCTCATTGCACTCCCACTGGCCGAAGGGCGTATCCGAAATACCCAATCCTCGCCAAAAGCTCCCACTGAATCCTTGCCTTGTTCACTTGGCAAGGGTTCAACCTCTACGTTACTATGTTCTTGAACTTCTTCAAGTTCTATCTCTGTGCAACCCTCTTCTTTGTAGACGTACTCATCTTCAAGAAAGGTTGCATTCCTGGAAACAACAATCTTGTGTTCTCCAGGAAGATAGAAGTAGTATCCCTTAGTTTCCTTTGGATACCCAACAAAGTAACATTTCTCACTCTTTGATTCCAACTTATCAGTGATCAACTTCTTGACATATGCAGGACACCCCCAGGGTCTCACGTGTCTAAGTGATGGCTTCTTGCCATACCATACCTCGTATGTGGTCCTTTTAACTGATTTAGATGGAACCCTATTCAGAAGATATATTTCGGTTTGTATATCGTATCCCCAAAGGTATGTAGGAAGAGCTGAAAAACTCATCATGGATCAAACCATATCAAGTAAGGTTCGGTTTCTCCTCTCGGCAACACCATTCATCTGTGGTATTCCAGGAGGTGTCCATTCAGAATGAATTCCATGTAGTTTTAAGTAATCTAGAAATTCTTTATTCAAGTATTCACCCCCACGATCAGATCAGAGAGTCTTGATACTCTTTGAGAGTTGTTTCTCCACTTCACACTTAAACTCCCTAAACTTCTCGAAGGCCTCAGATTTGTGTCTCATAAGATACACATATCCATACCTCGTCAAGTCATCTGTAAAAGTGATGAAGTAGGAGTAACTCTCTCTAGCTTGAGTCGAAAATGGTCCACATACATTCGTATGTACCAACTCAAGCACCTCATTGGCACGGATCCCCTTTCTAGTAAGGGGTTTAATGGTCATCTTACCCTTCAAACAGGATTCACAGTTACCATAAGACTGTAAGTCAAATGGTTCGAGGTAATCAATATCCCTCAACCGTTATATCCTTGTTTGATTGATATGACCAAGTCTACAATGCCACAGATAGGTAGAATTTCTATTGCTTATTTTAGCTATTTTATTTTGTACATTGAATATCTCCCGGCTACAGTTTAATGTGTACAATCCATTCACAAGAGGCACAATTCCATACACAACATTATCAAAACTCAAAATCATATTTCCATTAGTAATGTTTGAAGAAAAGCCCTCAGTATCTAGTACAGGAATGAAAATAATATTCATTGTCAATGCAGGAACATAATAACAATTGTACAACAACAAAACTTTGCCAGAAGGTAAATCTAGCCTATAAGTTCCCACGCGCTCAGCATCAACTCGTGCTCTGTTTTCGACGCGCAGGTCAATCTCATGAGGCCTGACCTTCCCGCTATCAGCTAGCCCCTGCACATTCGTACAAATGTGTGAGCCACATGCGGTATTAAGTACTCAGGAATGAGAATCATTTATAGATAGATTTACTTCAATTACAAACATACCTTGTCCAGCAGGAGCGGCAGCACCAGGTGCTCTACCTCCTACCAGAGTCGTGCAGTCCTTCACCCAATGCCCTTTCTTATGGCAGTTCTTGCAAACATCATTTGTCTGCAACTTCTTTTTCTTCAACCTCCTCTTGGTTGCGGCAGCGCGATATCTTTGCCCTTACTCTTCTGTTGTCCCTTACCTTTCGGTTTGGGATGGCTAGAGGAGCCAACCATGAGCACAGACTTGCCCTTGAAGATTGAAGATTCATAAGTCTTTAGCATGTTGTGAAGCTCTGGTAAGATTGTCTTGGTTCCATTCATATTATAATTAATAATGAAACTTTCGAATGAACGAGGCAGTGAATTTTATCTCAATGGAGGCCAACCTTTCTATAAGCCCTATCATTTTCAGCACATGAGGAGATACAGGGCCTCCTTCAACGAGTTTACATTTGAAGAGCTCTATTAGGAGATCATACTCCATAGTTTGTGATTGAGAGTCATAGAGACTCTTCAAATGATGTAACATCTCATTCGGCCCCATGTGCTCATGTTGCCGTTGCAATTCATATGACATAGAAGTTAACATCACACATTGCGCTATAGTAGCATCATCATAATGCTTTTGATAGGCATCCTTGTCAAAGGTGGAAATTTTGGGGGTGCCTTCAGCGGGTGCAGTGGGGAACACTTTGTCCAGAACATATTATATCTTTTCCTGTCTCAGGACAATCCTAAGATTTCTGAGCCAGTCAATGTAGTTTGGTCCAGTCAATCTATTTGTTTCTACCAATATTTTCATGGAGAAGGTCGACATTTTGAAGATCTGAAGATATAGATAGATAGGAAAAATGCAATCAAAATTCATGCATCCTCTTAATACACATTCATAACAGACTAATTTAACATAGTATTTCGTTTAATTAGATTCCACTATTTTACATACTTCTACGACCCCATGGTAGAATACAAACCTAAGTTATTTCAAGGTTATAGTGGGCCAAGATTCAAACATATGTTATATCCGTGTTATAACTTCAATAGCACACTTCGGTAGGTCCTCAACCAATTGCAAAACTAATTTTACAACTCTTGGTTTGATTAAATATATTTCATTTTAATCATGCGTCCTTAGATTTATCCGACACTTTGGCGCCAAGATTAGTCTAAGCAAGTCAACCCCATTACACGGTTGCGTTTAAGTATCTAGTAAACTTGGCCTTTGTAAGCAAACACTTTGGTGTAAATACCCACAAAAGTTTATCATCTACTCTTACTCTAACACATCTATGAAAGGGTCTGAGTACCCGTAGACTTAGTGCAAATGCTTTGACATAAATACTCATATCTCCGAAAAGGATTTTGCACCCTATCAATTATAATGGACGACGCATTTTAATTAGACTTGTATTTATGTTTGGGGAACATTTTCAGATTTCAACCAAGATCAACAATCATATGTCATACATCATATGACATCCTATCATGCAATTTATATGTACATATATATGAGAAGCCATCAAACCCAATAGACATGATATAAGATGGTTTTAATCAAGTACTAGATGCCGCCTATCCAGACAGTCATCGCGGTCATTAAATTTAAACAATTACTGGGCGCCTCCTACCCAGACAATAATTGCGGACGATATGCTAATAATTTAAATGCATCACATTTAAAACACTTAGCACATATGTACATTATATAACAAAGTACCATTAATGATAATCATGGTTTATTTGTCTAAACTCTACAATCTATGTCTATTTCAAACAGTCCCTAAAACATTTCCGATTTTAAGATTCTGAATTTCGAATTTTCTTCAAGTTTCTAGAACTTACAGTTTAATCCCTCAAGAATTTAAAAATTCAATCAAACCCCTATTAAATTCAAAAAATTAAATCTTAAAACTCAGAGAATATTTTCAAAATTTAGGGACCTGTTTGCAATTTTCAGAATTTAAAATCAATTTCAGAAACTTTGTTTTAATTACATATCTACCCGAAAAGGGACTAAATCTGTTCAATTAAAACTTATCTTTTCAGACTTTGTCATTTTAAAAACTTCAGCACCAGAATGTCAATAATTTAAAACTTAGTTTTGGATTCTGGTTTTTAAAAAAAAAAATTACCGTCGCAAGAGCCGCGGCGCCTGCGAGGCAGTGAGCAAAAATTGAAAAATCGACATTAGAGTCGCAGCCTTAACAGGTGGCCGCGGTCCTTCTGAGGCAGAAAGTTCCGAAATTTAATTTTAAGCTTTCTGGATGAACGGCGCCACGACCCTTCTTGCGTCATCTGGTCAGAGTCGCGACGCTCATGAACTGAGCCGCGGCCCTTCCCTTAAAATACATGCAGAGTCGCGGCGCTATAGAACAGAGTCGCGGCCCTTCATCTCCAGAATCGCAAGATCCAAAATTCCAAATTCCTAAAACTGGTTTAGGGTCAGATTTTCGAATATATCTCTTGCAACACCATCACCATTAAAACAAATATGTCTATCAACCATCATTTTCAATTTTCTTCTCGTTCTTCGCTTCGATGCACCATGCCACAATCGGGTTGGATGACGCATATCAACTTAGAGGAGTTATACATTGGAATGATTATCGTCGAAAAACATTATTGTCATAAACAGATCTGGGCACAAGGACCATGCATTCAAAGATTTAAGAATTTTAAAGCTTTTAACAACATAAATAATAGATCTAAACAAATACTAACGCATATTATCATTAATATTCATCACAAAATCATATAAACAACTCAGGCTCTGATACCACTGAAGGTTTTCGTCGTCGGGTTCGTACACGCAACGAAATTTGAAAATTTATGTTTCAAACCCAACAACGATAATACTGTAGTATGATAATGTAATGCAAAGTAAAACACAAAGTTAATGTAATACTTCGAAAGAAGACTTACATTATGAAGCAAATCGACAGCTTGAAATCTTCAAGCTTTGTGTAGTCCGGGGTGCACACTCAAAGATCTCTTGATTTGCAAGTTCTCAAGAACTTTGATGTAATTTTCTAACTTTAGAAATGCTAGGAATTTCTTCAGAGTGTTAGAAGAGATTAACCCCTCTTAGGTTTCAAGTATATCAAATGGAATGAGAAGCCCCTCTATTTATAGTTGAGAGGGAGAACCAGTCAGGGGTAAAATAGTCATTCGGACCCCCTGGACGCGCCTCAGAGCCGCGGCCCTTCCACGCGCACAGGCACCGCGACCCTTAATCAATGGAGTCGCGGCCCTCGCCCAATTTTCAGCCTTCTTCCATTTTTAATGTCCCGATTATCAACCGAACATTTATATAATCTCTTCCTAATTACATCCTTCAATCAACGAAATATTTGACTTGTGTTTACCCTTCAGGCCTCTACATATTGACACCAATTACATTAGAATCTTCACGGAACTCCTAGACTGCGCCGAAAGACGAACCTCAATATGTAAAGTGTAGCTACACAAAACATATGAATCGAACCTCTATGTGGGAAGATAAAATCCTTTGATTTACGACACACTCAACCAAGATTAGGATTCGTCAAGTGTCTATCCAAATGGCTTGATCAATCTATCTCATCTACATTAGTTGACAACAGGACCATATCGAAGACATGTCCATTGCGTTGGCCAACGACTTAGTCAACCTAATGTATTATGAGAACCCGAGTGCTGTCTCGAAGATGCA
Organism: Przewalskia tangutica; assembly: GCA_029844215.1. Classification (NCBI taxonomy): domain Eukaryota; kingdom Viridiplantae; phylum Streptophyta; class Magnoliopsida; order Solanales; family Solanaceae; genus Przewalskia; species Przewalskia tangutica. The sequence continues at coordinate 127,087,972 of CM056725.1, forward strand.
TTCGAGGAATGAATCTTATTCTTGGCTCAACTACCACCTTTAATCTACTTCACAATGTACCCAAAATAAGCCGCGTCTCAACCTATAAGGCATTTGAGCTTAGGATAGGATCAAAGCACATTGCTCCGTAAATAAGGTGATATCGACCTCAAGTCTAAGGACATCTATCTCCCACACACTGAATACACTAAAGACATATAAAACAACTAGCATATCAGTAGAGTATACCAATACTTCAACAAGTATCCATGTGTCCATCACGAGTTGTCATAACTCGTAGCGAGTGAGACATACTACATTCCCGAAGGATATGATGCAGACCACATGTCGACATATACCATATCATCAACATGTCAATCTTGATGATCATTAGTCGAGGCAGTTTAAGAGTGTCACGCTATGATATTAATTCTCACTCCATTACTAATCACGTAATCTCTAGGGATGCATTTATAGAATATTACAGACAATCAATTAATAATTCAACAAATGCAAATGTCATAATAATAATCAACATTATTATATATCAATACGAATGTGTATAAAGTACATTTTTCCTAATACAAATTATCTCTAGAACATACATATACTTTCAGATAAACTCTGATGGAAGTCTGTAATCCGTTTGTTAATCTACGCATTACTTCAAATGTACTCTAGAATACAAGTGAAATAGCAAACTATTGCATTCTTGTGGCTATTGTGCTTAGATATATAGAATGACTATTAATTGATTGTTCTCTTTGGATACTAGATGGCTCTGCAGGTACGGCCAAGAACAGTCTTTTATGTATGCTACAAAAAAGAAGAAAATGACCTTTTATTTGGGCCTGTTTGTTACACATTTTGTTGTATTTTTGTGATGATGAACAATGGATTGCTTTATTGGAACATATCTAATTCCTTATGTCGCGCCCTTTTTCGGCCGCGGCATTCTAAAATATGGCGAGCCCTGCTTAATAAAATGCAAATGTTAGAAAGTAAATAAATATGCTAATAATGTTAAAAAATGCTTAAAGGATGCTAAAATTGCAAAGGATGCTAAAGTTTAAAAGGGTGCTAAAATGCTAAAGGGTTGCTAGAATGCTATGGTTCATGAGTCGCCACCTAATTAATTTGGGTGAATTAGGACACCTAAATGTTTAACTAGTTTAAAGTAAAACATTAACTCCATTTTAATGGTCTGCTAAACTTAGTGAGATTCTGGGTAAGGGTTCTTTATTAATCTAGAGGGAAGGGGTTAGGCACCCTCTAAGATCCGCTAACTTGCGGTTGTCCTGCCAAACCTAGGGTAATTATTATATTTTTAAAAATGCAAAGTAAAAGATCTTCCTGCTAAAAATGTTAAAATGTTTAAAGGTGCTTAAGTCTAAAAAGGGCAAAAGGTGCTATATGTGAAAGAATGCTAAGAGGTGCTAAAATATTAAGGGTTAAAGACGCTTAACCAAAGTGCTAGCAATTTGAAAGTGCTGAGTGTAAACAAAGTAGTGCTAGGGTGCTTAAATATTAAAGGTGCTTAAGAGTGCTAAAAGTGCAAAAGAGGTACTAGAAATTGCTAAGGTGTTAAAAGTGCAAAAAATGCTAAGAGAGGTGCAAAAAATACAACCCTGCTTGAATAAAAAGGTGTTAGAAAATAAAAGTGTTAAATGTTAAAAGAATACTAAAATTTAAAGGGTGTTTAAAATGCTAATAGGGTGTTAGGGTGCTAGTAATGCTAAGGTGCTAAAAACGCTAAAATGCTAAATGTTAAAGGGTAAAAGAATGCTAAAAGTAGTGCTAAATGCTAAAATGCTAAAGGTATTAAACGCCAAGGGGTGATTCAAAGTGCTAAAAGGGCTAGGAATGCTAAAGAATGCTAAGAGAATGCTTTATGGACTAATTATGTGTATTTTGATAGCTAAATTAATCTTGCCTAGCCTGCGTACAATATTATATAAGAGATGTTTTAAGATGATTTTGGGAGTTTAGGAAGAAATCTGTTGTGGATTTTAATACACAAAATGTTGGTTTTTATAATGCAAGTTAAATCATTATTCTAAATTATTTTTGCAGATTTTTAAACATGCTTAATAGTCCTAAAAGGCAAATAAAGAAGAGTGCGTTTCTGAAATGTAATTACTTCCCGTCTCATATATTTAAAGACCTAATTGCTAGAAGTTCTCCTATTAATTACAAAATTAAATAATAAAATTACAATAAACAAGTAAAGGCATAAAATAAGATAAGGAAGTCAAGAGAGTGAAGGGATTGGAGCGGATGACTCCATCTTATTTGTTTTTCTAGGAGTTTCTGAAGCGGGAATGCGAACGCGGATACGGGCTGCCATTTGAAATGGCTTGCGATGAGTCTCGCCGTGAGACTCTTTATTTTGCTTCGGTGCGTGCCATGTAAAAACAAGAAAGATAAGGATTAGTATATGCCCAAATAATAGTCAACATAATACAAAATTTAAACATAGACAGCCACTTTGTTTCGGTAACCAACAGGTCCCAAAATGATATCAAACCATTTCTTTATCAAAGTTAGAATTATGTCTCAAGAAGTATACAGAATGTAAATGGCCCAAATATGGTAAGCATATGTGTATTTAGAATATAAACAAGGCTGCTGGACCAAATAAATTAAACAACTTGCCCAAAATTAGTGTGGGGTTTCATTTGAAAATGTTCCAGTCAACTACAGTAATACACAATAGACAGGCTGTAAATATATATATATGGAAGGTATGACCAGTATATATTCTTGTTAATCAGCATCGATGCAATGGTAGTAACAACACAAATGCAAAGCGACATGATGCCCCCAAACAGCCACAAAGAATAACAACAACAACACCACCGAGACTATGTCGACAGCTATTTCTATAGCTTAGGAGGCTTTCTTGATGTACTAATTTAGGAACCCAAGTGAGACAAACATATATATTCTTAATAGACAATCTAGACAGGGGCATGATTTATCAAGTAAAGATCCTAAATTCAAGTCATACACTAGACCTTTCACTTACTTAAATAGTTTGACACCATATTTTATGGATGTAAGTCGAGACAGCACGCAACAGAGAAGAATTCAGATGTGTGGAAGATGTTCAACAGGGCAAAACACGCAAGATTCAGAATATTTCCCCAAATAGGCAATTGAGACCTCATGCCATATACAGAGACACATTAACATGTTAGCTTAAGATGAGAAGGCAAGAAGAAGTTATCAGGGGGACACACACTAGTTTGCAGATCAACAAAGAAGAAGACTTTGTATTCATGTATTAAGTATGTTAGATCATTTCCTAGCTAGTAATGATTTAATCTAACATGCCTTGACATAAAACACTTGTGCAATCCAATATGGTTAAAATAGACGACAACTAATATACTATTCAACTCAGAAGCCATTTGGAAGCCATTAAAATAGATAAACTGACCCTCAAATTAATAAGATAGATCGACACAAGATGTTGGGCCAAACCAGTTGACCAAACAGGCATCAAACGAATTGGTTATCCTCAATCCCTTTGCAAACACACATTTAGACAGTATGAAAAGCTGGTATATTAAATATCAATCCTAATTGATAACTGAAAGAATCAGAATCTTACTGAGACCAACTGAACTGTATCGAGCACTTATATAATAATATTAACCAATTAATCAGGAAGTGTATAACAGGAAACACATGAATACACATAAGGAATCGAAATTCGACAGGAAAGCGGGTTTACCTTCTCCGGGCAGCGAACCAGGGCAGCGTGTCAAGTCGTCGGTCCAATCGCCGGGTTTTGGGTTTGCGATGCGAATAGAAGGGGTAAAATGCTTGCTGATTTTGGCTAGAACTGAGAGAGGGGTTCGACTGATCCCTGAATTGATGCTCTCCAAGCTGAACTCTGCTATGGTGGTGCTTTAACTGCTGCTAAGGGTTATTCCCTGCCCGATGCTATCTGGGTCTACCTCACTCTGACCCCCCCCCTTTTCTAACCTGCTGTCCTCTGAGTCGATGCTATCCCCGCTAAGGGTTCTTGACTGCCCCCTCTGAGCTCTATTGCATGTGCTTATATAGCCTTGGTTGGGATTCTAATGTTGGTAAGTTGCGATTGACACGATTAGGGCAAGATTTCGTACTGGACGACTTATGGTAAGGTTCTGATTCGTCTTTGAAGGGTGCTTGATTCGTGCGATTTAGTACTTGATATGATAAGGTAAACGATTTGGAGAGATTCGTTTGGTTATGGAAAGAGGAGCTGGCTAGGGTGCGTGGGTAAAGGAAGGTCCCCGGATCCTCCGGCGAGAATCTCGGGATATGCTGGTGTCTTGGCGGCGATGGAAGGAGTTTCTAGGGTTGCTGGTTTTTTAGGTTTTGTTGAGAACGAAGATGAGAGAGCTGAGGGCTTAAAGGGATGCTGAACGTTTAAAGGGGGCAAGGGCGTGGGCTTGAAGGAAGGTAATGGGGCTGGGTCGATATAAGGTTGAGTGGGTAGTGGGCTTGCGGGTTTGGGGCGACGTGGGCTGCGGGTTGGGTTGCGGGTTTAAGGGATTGGGCTGGGTAGTTTATTTAGGAGTTGATTAATTAGTTTTAGGCTTTTAATTAGTTTTAGGCTAGTTAATTAATTAGCTAATTAATTCTAGGCAAGTGTATTAATTAATTAGTGATAACTTAAATTAACAAATGTGATTAAATTACTTAGGTGCTTTATAATAAATGCGGGCGCGTTATTTAACTAATGCTTAATACTTTAGAATGCGACGCTATTATTTAAAACTTATTATTATGCATTATTGCGACGTTAAATTAAAATTGAATTGAGTTTAGATTATTTAAATGCTAAATGCAACTATGATAGTTAAGAATTGTTTAAAGCCTTATAAATGCGACGCTATTAAATAAAAAATTGATTTTAAATTACAAATGATTATGAAATTCTCTTGCGTATTACTAAATGCGGCTATGCTAACTGACACGACGTTATTGCTAAATTATTTATTTTATGCATTTATTAATTATTTAAGAATTACGACAAAGCTTAAAATTAATTAATGCGGGCGCGGGACTCTAAGTACTTAATACTCTACGTGAGACGCGATGTCATTATTAAATTGCTTATTTATGCCTGTATTTATGTTTTATCGCTGCATTTTATTATAAAAATCATAAAAAATTATTTTACAAAATTAGTGTAATTTTATGGTTAATGGCTGGACGGGAGGGTCAAAATTGGGTGTCAACACCTTACTGTAGAGACCTTTCTGTTAAAGTTACAAAGAGAGTGGTGTAGTAAGGGCCAATCCTAATTTGTTATTTATATCCTTGTTCATTTCTCCATTTTGTCCAGTTCATTCTGTCATCATGAAATTAAGTTAACAAGACTACATAAAATACACCACACTGAGTTTCAATTTTCCTTTAACAACTTGATCATAGATGTCATTTATAGGTAAATTTTTGTGTATAATACTACAGTATAGAAGAAAAGGCACGATTTGTACCTTGCAGCAATCACTTCTTTTCTCCAATCTAATTATCTACACATTACTTCAAATCTAATTATCTTGAAAACACTTATGATAAAGTTCCTAGGAGGTCCTTTGGTGGTGCTTTGAGTCTAGAGGTGTGCCTATGGTTTACGTTAGGGCAATTAAAGATATATAAGATGGAGTCAAGACCCGAGTTAGAATAATGAGAAGTGTCTCAGAGCCCTTTCCGGTCATGATGAGTTGCCCAGGGATCGATCAACCCTTAGCCCATTTCTTTTTGCCTTAGTGCTGGATGAATTGACACGATGAGAGATGTCGTGGTGTATGTTATTCGCATATGATATAGTGCTGATTGATGACACGCGGGGAAGTTAATGATAGACTGAAGGTTTGGCAACATATATTAGGGTCTAAAGATTTCGAGTTAAGCGGATCAAACAAAGTACTGAGTGCAGTGCGACGTGGCGTTACGATGTGAAGTGGAAGTGAAGATTGATGATCAAGTCATACCCTGAAAAGGAAGTTTCAAATATCTTGGGTCCATAATTCAAGGAGACGGGGAGATTGATGAGGATGTGACATATCGTATTCGGACAAGGTAGGTGAAATTGAGGCTTACATTCGGGGTATTGTGCGATAAGAAGGTGTCGCCGAGGCTTAAAGGTAAATTCTACAAAGTGGTGGTTCGACCCATAATGTTTTATGAGGCAGAGTGCTGGCCAGTCAAGAATACCCACATTTAGAAGATGAATGTCACGGAGATGGGGATGCTTAGATGGATGTGTGGGAATACTATGAGGGGTATAATACGGAATGAAGTTATATGGGGCAAGGTGGAAGTGGCGCCCGTGGCGGATAAGATGAGTGAAGCGAGTCTAAGATGGTTTAGGCATATGAGGAGGTGCATGGATGCACCTGTAAGGAGGTGTGAGAGGCTGGGATGACAAGGGTTAGGAGAGGTAGAGGTAGGCCGAAGAAGAATTTTGGGGAGGTGATTAGATACGATATGATACGAGGACATGAATCTAGTTAGAAAGGTGTGGAGGTCGAGTATTAGGCTAGAAGGTTAGTAGATAGTCGATAGTGCACCTTATTAGTAGTATCAAACTAGTTTTCGCTTAGTTTCTTTTCCTGGGTATTAGTATATGTTGTCTCGTTTGCATGTATATCACTATATTGCTATTGTGCTATCTTATTTTTACTTGTTATCTTGCTTCAAACGCTTTGCTTTCTTTTTAGCCGAGTGTCTTATCAGAAATGTAAGATGTTGGAATAATTTCCCTTAGAGATTTCTTTCATTAATCACAATACATATAGTTGTACAAAGGTGATTCTTAATACAGTAAGAATCCTAAGTTACCTTAAATACATGATACTAATAAATACAATATATACTGTGAATATTTGAAGAATATTCGCTAACACACCCCCTCAGACGGAGCGGGAGGAGGCCGAATGCTCAGGCTGGATCTGAAGTCCGTGAACAGTTGTCTAGGTAGTCCCTTTGTGAAAATGTCTGCATACTGATAAGAGGAAGGTACATGTAGAATTTTGACAAGACCGCGTGCCACCTTCTCACGAACAAAATGAATATCCATTTCAATATGTTTGGTTCGTGATGCTGGACCGGATTATAAGACATATAGATAACAGATATTTTATCACAATAGACAATAGATGCCTTACGCAATGGACAACTCAGCTCCAAGAGGAGATTCCGGATCCAACAGATGTCAGCAACTACATTAGCAACACTCCTATACTATGCTTCGGCACTAGATCAGGATAACGTGGCGTGTCGCTTGGCAGACCAAGAGATCAGATTATCCCCTAAGAACACACAATAGCCTGAAGTAGAGCCTCTCGTGTCCGGGCACCCTGCCCAATCAACATCTGTGTAGGAAAGTAATATGTTCGGAGCAGAGGGGCAGAGATGCAACCCATAGTTAGGAGTGCCCTTAATGTATCTGATAATACGCTTAAGAGCAGCAAAATAGGGTTCCCTCGGAGCATGCATGAACAGACACACCAGCTGGACGACATATGCAATGTCGGGCCTGGTAAAAGTGAGGTACTGAAGAGCACCTGCAAGACTTCGATAGAGAGTAGGATCAAACACTGGATCACCCTCAGAAGCACTGAGCTTGGATTTCGAATCAACAGGAGTAGGCATAGCCTTGCAATTCGACATCTTAGCTCTGAACACAATTTCTTCTGCATACTTACGCTGACTCAGGAACATAGTATCTCCAGATCTAACGACTGATATACTTAAGAAGTAACTAAGCTTGCCCAAATCAGTCATAGCAAATTCAGTTTTGAGAAGAGCAATAATGTCATTTTTCAACTTATCAAATGAGGCAGTGAGAACAATGTCATCAACATATAATTACAAGTAAGCGATGTCACTACCATGATGAAAAATGAACAGAGAGGTGTCACATCTGCTGCAAATAAACTCAATCTGCATAATATACCTGGCAAACCGGTCATACCAAGCACGAGGTGTCTGCTTTAGACCATAGAATGACTTCCTGAGACGACAGGCATAATGAGGAACAACCGGATGAACAAAACCAGATGGCTGATGTATGTATACAGTTTCTTTCAAATCCCCATGAAGAAATGCATTCTTGACATCCAGCTGATGAATCGGTCACTTCTTACCCATAACAATGCTAAGAACAAGATTTAATCGTGAGCGGTTTAACAACCGGGCTAAATGTATCACCACAGTCAATGCCCTCCTGCTGATTAGTGTCATTTGCCACAAGTCTAGCCTTGTAGCATTCCAAAACACCACTATCTCTGAATTTGTGATGAAAAAGCCACAAGCATCTGATCACATTCACCCCCTCTGGTCTAGGGACAAGATCTCAAGTATGTTGCTTAGTTAAAGCATTATATTCCTCAGACATGACTGCATTCCAATTGTTGACAGTCAATTTTGACCCGTTTTTGTATATTTTTCGTGCAATTTTAAGTATTTTAGCACACCTCATTTTTATCGTTATTTTGCATATTTTTACATAATATTCTATGTTTATTTCTTCACAAAAATGGCATTGCATCTTTTATTTTTAAATTAAGCATTATGTCGTTGTTAATATTATGTTTTTATTATTGTTATAGCGTCATTTTTATTTTAATAATATTCGCATCTTTTTAAATAATTAATCGGCACCGCATTTTTACTTTTAATCAGACATTAAACGTGTCTTAAATATTGCATTTGCATTTTAATAATTTTGCATCTTTTAAATAATTTTTTCTTTAAATAATTAACCAGTCTTGCATTTTTGTTAAACCAGTCCAGTTCAAGACACAATTTGAATCAGTCCAAGCCAACACTATTTTTAATATCATCCAAACACCCTCTTTTATTTCCCCCCCTAAAATCAAATACCACTTTTCATTTTCCCCCCCAAAACAATACCCACTTTTCATTTTCCCCCCCAAATACCAAACCCTAAACCTACCCTATAAAATAAAACATTTCCCCCCTTTTCAAAGGACCCCAGCCGCAACATCAGCCCTCACTCTCCTCTCTCAAACCCTAGCTCTCCCGTCGCCGCCGCCCCTTTCGCCGGAGCTCCAAGCTCCGGCGAACACCTTCCAGCAGTCTACCCCTACCCTCGGATCCCTTTCTCCGTCACACCTCCATTGCCTTGTATTTTTATATATAACTGCTGCTTATTTTATCGTTGGGCTGATTTCTGAACTTTTGATATTTGGCCGGAGTTTGCAAAACTCCGGCGATGTTCGTCGGTTTGCTTCTGTTTGTTGGGCTGATTTCTGAAGTTTTGATATTTGGCCGGAGTTTGCAAAACTCCGGCGATGTTCGTCGGTTTGCTTCTGTTTGTTGGGCTGATTTTGTGCCATTTTAGTATTTTGTTGCGTCGCTGTGGTGCCGATGCTATTCCATTTGTTCGGACTGATTTTGTGGCTTTAGCGTCTGGCCGGAGTTTTTAAAACTCCGGCGACCTTTGTTTGGGCTTACCATTCGGATTTCTTGGCTGATTTTACCCACTGTTTTGCTGTTACTGATTTTCTGATCTTTGGGTATGTTCTGAAATTTCCGGCGACCTATCCGAGCCCGATTACTGTTCTGTACCATTTTTTATCGCCTCGTTCATTTGGGTTGTGGTCGCTGGTTTACTGGTTTGTTTTTGGCAAGTTAAAGGACCGATTTCTTTATTTTTTCTTTTGCTGGTTTACTGATTTTGAACATGATACTACACTTTGGTATTAAGCTGATTTTGAATAGGATACTACACTATGGCCGATGAAAAAGTTATCCGTCGATTTTTGAGGCCTCCACAGTTGCAAAGACGGAAAATAAAATAAATGAAGCTTTCTGGGCAAGGATGATTTCTTCCACTTACACCGGATAACCAACATGTGCTTGGCAAGGCAATTCTCGCAAACGCACTTGTTTAAGTCATCTACTTTATATTTTTACATATCTGAGCCCTCCGTGTTTAAAACTATTACTGTTTTGGCGCGGATCCGAAAGTTTTATTTATTTTATTGCTTTTAATAATACTGGCCGATGAAGGAATCCCCGTCTGATTTTCAAGGCCTCCCCTGTACAAAAGACGGATTTATTTGTTTTGTTTGTTAATTTTGCTATTATTTAAAAATTTATGTATTCTATTACTAATACTTTTACTAAGTGTTTATGCAGGTATCCGGAGATGCATTTCAAAAAGAATGCCCCGGAGTTTATTTTATATCGTATTTAATTTCATGTTTTTATTATTTTGCATTATATTTTATTTTAATTGTAAATTATGTAAAATGCTTAGAATAGTTAGAATAAAAAGAGCAATAAATAATTAAACTAGGTTTGAACGAACAACCGCAAGTTAGCGGATCTTAAAGGGTGCCTAACCCCTTCCCTTTAGGATAATAAAGAACCCTGACTCAGAATCTTACTAATTTCGCAGACCATTAAATGGAAGTCATTTGTAGTATTTTATGCTACATTTTTAGTGTCCTAATTCACTATAATAATTAGGTGGCGACTCCTTAAAATACATTTAGGAATCAACCATATGTAGCAGTAATCCCGTTTCCGACTCCGGTTAAAATGGGGTGTTACATCATGGCGACTCCACTGGGGATATCAGGTTCTTGATCATAGCAAACCCAGGTTAATTAAATATTGCACTTTATTTTGCTTTTATATTTGTTGTAAATATTTTATACGGTTTGTTTTTTATTTTGTAATTAACTACTTTAATTGCTACATTCTTTTATTGCTTTCCTTAAATTGTCATTCCGTTCATATTTCCTCCATTCTGGAAAATTAACACTATCACACACTACACGCTACCGGTGTGCTTCAAGACCCGCAAATTTCTTTCAAGAACACCCAAAATATTAGGAGAGTTGGCGCCATGCGTGAGTTAGATCGTTCTCGATCACCACGTAGCCTTCTCACTCGAGTTGTCCGCCGAACTCAAGGCCTAATAGGCCAAATCTTAGAAAGCTTAAGATAGAGCTATACCACCCTTTTATATTAGTCATGCATGCATAAACCTTAGGTGGGTTAATCCTGGTATTAACGCCACAATTAGAAATCCACCAAACTTGTCGACGGGTTTCACAACCCAACGACCCATTAGCATACTATGTGTAGCGTGATGATGATAGACGGATCCAAGCCTGGTCATGACACGCCAAAATTGGAAAAAGTGCACCATCATTTGGTCGCCATTTCCGACGAAATATTGCAGTTTAACGGCTTGGACCTATTTATCACAATCCCGCATATTTGACGTTTAGGCTCACCTCTGGCATAAGAGAGGTCCCAAGCATATTAGGGCACGCGCTTGATTTGCATGTTTTTGTTTATTATTGTTTGTCGCTAGCAACTCTGTACATATTGTTTAATTCAATAAATAACCTTTTGTGATTCCGTGTTCTATCATTTGCATTTTTGCACTTTTGTCATTACATTGCAATCGTGACTTCTATTGCGTAAATCACTCTTGAATAGCGCAACTTGGACTTTGTGAAGCATCAACCACCAGTCCGGTCGAACCAATCAGGGGAGTTTTTGACTATATTGTCACACCTTTGCATTTTTATTATTTTTTGTTATTTTTTCTACTCACATATTTCTCATATTTTTTGTAGGAAGGTCGTCCTCGCAAACAACCGAGGGTGGTCGGAAAAAGAAAAAAAAAATCATCACAAGAATGAGCGGGAGTTATGTTTATACCAGATTCAACGAGACATCGCTCTCAGTTCTTTTATACTTTGTATTTTTATTCGTATTCGCAAACTCAATTGATATGTTTAGCGTTAATTACATAGTTCTTTCATATCATACATTTTACAGCATAATTATTCCGAACTACGCGTGTCTGATTCTCACCACACGGTGTGATACGTAGGCAACTCATTTTGAGTTCGACACCACCACAAAAATAAAAACCACAAAAATAAAAATAAAAACAACACATTTCTCACTCATGCATCTCATTCATCATGTTCTCGGGCATTCATTTTACTTTGCATTCGTCCACAGTGGACAATCATTTTCTTTTGCATAGTTTTACATTACCATCCTTTCATTGATAAATTCTTTTCAAGCATGCGTTTTTAAACATATTTGAATGAACTACGCACACCTGATTCCCTCGGCGGGATACGAGGCAAATTTCTATTCGTTCGGTACCATTTAGTCTAAAAAATACAAAAAAAAACACTTTATTCAAAAGAAAGAAAAAATGTATATTTTCTTCAAAAAATACAAAAAAAAAATGTGTTATTCAAAAAATACAAAAATATTTTGTAAGTATTATTGTTTGACTTTGTTAATACCAACACAGTTACAAATGTGCATAAACAAAAAAAAAAAAAAAAGTGATAATTAGTATGGGTTGACTTTGTGGTAAACCATAGATTCTTTTGGTACCTCTTATTCATACCCGCAGATGACATTGTCTTGCATGTTTCCAAGATAAGAATGAAACCGACCTCATCGTTTCATATGCATTGTGTGGTGAGTGTTTGAATAAGTTCAATTGCATTGCATTGTGATCTAGAACTTGGCCTGAATGTTTGTTGAGGCGAAATCCTGAGTAACACTCGGTGTGGGAAATGATCGTAGGCTTTCTTTGACCCGTTTGAGCCTTTTCAGCTTACCAAATAACATTATCCCTAGTACACCCCTTTGAGCCTAGAACCTATTTTTTGACAACCGCATATTACACCTATAACCTTTCTGAGTGCGTACGCACTATCCCTCTCTTGGCCCGACCTCCTCGAGTGCTTTAGAAATGTGCAAGTGGCTGACAAAATTCTAGCTGAAGTTTGCAAAGACAAAAATTGTCAAAGTCTCAAAGAATGAAAGCAGAGACGACTTCACATAAAGAGGAAATCAAAAGCCCCGATAAAAAAAAAAGGGAATACATAACCCCGAGAAAAAAGGGGTTTCAAATGAAAGATTCAAAAGAAGTCAATACAGAAAAACTGGGACAAAAAGAAAGTAAGTCGGCATTAAAGCGCACAAATATCAATCATGGACGTAGTCCAACTCTCGAGGAATGATTAGTCACTTTTATCCAAATGATATCCATCCCTTGCCCCAAACCTACATTACAAGCCCGTGACAAGCCCTACATGATCTTATACTGAGGGTTCTCACATTAGTGGATACTTACATGACGGCCAAGCCTATGGTATCACAATTGCATGCATTGAACATCTTTTTGAGTGTGAGCGCAATTCTTTCAACGTCCCAAAATTCAAAATACTGAAATATATGTGTGAAATGGGACTTTCTTTCAGTGAGGGCATTTGAAACGTGAGATTACGTGTAGTTCGAAACCTTGGATGCAAGCAGGTGTGTCGACACTCAGGTATGTCTGAGGTACTATCTGAAGTTGTGTGAATTACACCAGAGTCAATCTCGATTAGACTGAAATCAATAAAGAACATCCTTATGCACAATACTAATTGTTGGTATCAACTGGAGTCAGAACGTAATGTCGTCTTCCATTTTTTCAGAAAAAAAAAAAACAGAATGCATATTACATAAAAAAATTATTTGGCATCACGAACTACGCTCGACTGATTCTCGGCGGGATACGTGGCGCCACATCGGCCGGTCCCACATCATTTTAAAATCATAAAATTCTTATTTTTGCAAAGATGAACTACGCTTGACTCGACTTCTCGGGATACGTAGGCAGCCACATCGGCTTCGGTCACACCGTTAGAAACATTTCTTCCTTGTTTTGCACATGACTCGATTTTGTGCATTGGAGAATTTTACATCCTCATATATTTTGCATCCATTACTACCTACACATGACTTTGTCATATCTTGAGGTTTGCATTCTCATCTACTCAGTTGTACATTTTTCATATTCTCGCATTATCTTTTCATTCATCATAAATTAAAAAATAAAAAAAAAAATTAAAAAAATGCTTACGACGCTTGATAGCGTCAAGATGCAACCTTACCAGCCTCAACATCTTCATTACTGTAAACCGACATTTTAAGGAATTCAGTGCAAGAAAACGGCAATAGATAGGAAAAAGCAGGCCAACTAGGTCTTCAGTGCAAACCAAGAATGCAAGCGTCAAGAGCCAAAGCTACAGAGTCGACGCTAATCAACCACTCATTCCCTAAAAAACTCACAAGTTTTCTTTGAGTGCGTGATCTTCATCGCAATGGCAACACAACAATAAACCCACGCGGTCACAAGTGCACAACGCCTATGCAATGACGCTTATCTCAACCCAGCACGGGTCACAAAGCAGTACGCCCAAACCAACGCCATTTTATTTTTTTACGCAACGGCCATTCATGTTTCGCCCATGCAACGACGAAGCATCTGCATTGCGCCCATGCAACGACGCCATTTTATTTTAAGCCTATGCAACGGCTTCATTCATGTTTCGTCCATGCAACGACGAGCATCTGATTGCGCCCATGCAACGACGCCATTTTATTTTAAGCCTATGCAACGCTTCATTCATGTTTCGTCCATGCAACGACGAAGCATCGTGCATCGTCCATGCAACGACGCCATTTTATTTTAAGCCTATGCAACGGCTTCATTCATGTTTCGTCCATGCAACGACGAGCATCCGTGATTGCGTCCATGCAACGACGCCATTTTATTTTAAGCCTATGCAACGCTTATTCATGTTTCGTCCATGCAACGACGCATCTGCATTGCGTCCATGCAACGACGCCATTTTATTTTAAGCCTATGCAACGCTTCATTCATGTTTCGTCCATGCAACGACGAAATCTGCATCGCGCCCATGCAACGACGCCATTTATTTTTTAAGCCTATGCAACGCTTTCATTCATGTTTCGTCCATGCAACGACGAAGATTCTGCGTCGCGTCCATGCAACGACGCATTTTCATTTTTAGCCTATGCAACGGCTTCATTCATGTTTCGCCCATGCAACGACGAGCATCTGCGATCGGCCCATGCAACGACGCTTTTCATTTTAAGCCTATGCAACGGCCATTCATGTTTCGTTTACATGCAACGACGAAGATCTGCATTGCGCCCATGCAACGACGCCATTTTATTTTAAGCCTGCAACGCTTCATTCATGTTTCGTCCATGCAACGACGAGCATCTGCGATGCGTCCATGCAACGACGCCATTTTATTTTAAGCCTATGCAACGTTTATTCATGTTTCGTCCATGCAACGACGAGCATCTGCATTGCGCCCATGCAACGACGCCATTTTATTTTAAACCTATGCAACGGCTTATTCATGTTTCGTTTATGCAACGACGAGCATTCGTGATCGCGTCCAAAACGACGCTTTTCATTTAAGCCTATGCAACGGCTTCGTTTATGTTTCGTCCATGCAACGACGAGCATCCGTGATTGCGTCCAAAACGACGCTATTTCATTTAAGCCTATGCAACGGCTTCATTCATGTTTCGTCTTACGCAACGAGCATCCGTGATCGCGTCTATGCAATGACGCCATCAACATCTACAATAACCTTGTCTTTTCAGCACCACATCACCTGCAACCCAGTGTCAATCATACTTCGACACTGGGACATTTTTAAATCAGTGTCAGCTTTGCTTTTTAATTTTTTGCACCACAACGACCCAGTGTCATCATGATTTGACACTGGGACATTTTTGGATCTGCATCATCCCTATTTTTGAGTTTTTAGTTTATAAAACAGGACAAAATTGGCTACAAGTCAACATCTTTGTCCGAAGACTCTTCCATCATCTCCGTACAAAGAGGGACATGCTGTTGACAGTCAATTTTGACCCGTTTTTGTATATTTTTCGTGCAATTTTAAGTATTTTAGCACACCTCATTTTTATCGTTATTTTGCATATTTTTACATAATATTCTATGTTTATTTCTTCACAAAAATGGCATTGCATCTTTTATTTTTAAATTAAGCATTATGTCGTTGTTAATATTATGTTTTTATTATTGTTATAGCGTCATTTTTATTTTAATAATATTCGCATCTTTTTAAATAATTAATCTAAGACCGCATTTTTACTTTTAATCAGACATTAAACGTGTCTTAAATATTGCATTTGCATTTTAATAATTTTGCATCTTTTAAATAATTTTTTCTTTAAATAATTAACCAGTCTTGCATTTTTGTTAAACCAGTCCAGTTCAAGACACAATTTGAATCAGTCCAAGCCAACACTATTTTTAATCTCATCCACACACCCTCTTTTATTTTCCCTAAAATCAAATACCACTTTTCATTTTCCCCAAAACAATACCCACATTTCATTTTCCCCCCCCAAATACCAAACCCTAAACCTACCCGATAAAATAAAACATTTCCCTTTTCAAGGACCAAGCAACATCAGCCCTCACTCTCCCCTCTCAAACCCTAGCTCTCCCGTCGCCGCCGCCCCTTTCGCCGGAGCTCCAAGCTCCGGCGAACACCTTCCAGCAGTCTACCCCTACCCTCGGATCCCTTTCTCCGTCACACCTCCATTGCCTTGTATTTTTATATATAACTGCTGCTTATTTTATCGTTGGGCTGATTTCTGAACTTTTGATATTTGGCCGGAGTTTGCAAAACTCCGGCGATGTTCGTCGGTTTGCTTACATTTGTTGGTGATTTACGAGTTTTGATATTTGTCGAGTTTGCAAAACTCCGCGATGTTCGTCGGTTTGCTTCTGTTTGTTGGGCTGATTTTGTGCCCTTTTAGTATTTTGTTGCGTCATTGTGGTGCGCCGATGCTATTCCATTTGTTAGGACTGATTTTGTGGCTTTAGCGTCTGGCCGGAGTTTTTAAACTCCGGCGACCTTTGTTTGGGCTTACCATTCGGATTTCTTGGCTGATTTTACCCACTGTTTTGCTGTTACTGATTTTCTGATCTTTGGGTATGTTCTGAAATTTCCGGCGACCTATCCGAGCCCGATTACTGTTCTGTACCATTTTTATCGCCTCGTTCATTTGGGTTGTGGTCGCTGGTTTACTGGTTTGTTTTTGGCAAGTTAAAGGACCGATTTCTTTATTTTTTCTTTTGCTGGTTTACTGATTTTGAACATGATACTACACTTTGGTATTAAGCTGATTTTGAATAGGATACTACACTATGGCCGATGAAAAAGTTATCCGTCGATTTTTGAGGCCTCCACAGTTGCAAAGACGGAAAATAAAATAAATGAAGCTTTCTGGGCAAGGATGATTTCTTCCACTTACACCGGATAACCAACATGTGCTTGGCAAGGCGAATTCTCGCAGCCGCACTTGTTTAGGCTGTCCTACTTTATATTTTTACATATCTGAGCCCTCCGTGTTTAAAACTATTACTGTTTTGGCGCGGATCCGAAAGTTTTATTTATTTTATTGCTTTTAATAATACTGGCCGATGAAGGAATCCCCGTCTGATTTTCAAGGCCTCCCCTGTACAAAAGACGGATTTATTTGCTTTGTTTGTTAATTTTGCTATTATTTAAAAATTTATGTATTCTATTACTAATACTTTTACTAAGTGTTTATGCAGGTATCCGGAGATGCATTTCAAAAAGAATGCCCCGGAGTTTATTTTATATCGTATTTAATTTCATGTTTTTATTATTTTGCATTGTATTTTATTTTAATTGTAAATTATGTAAAATGCTTAGAATAGTTAGAATAAAAAGAGCAATAAATAATTAACCTAGGTTTGAACGAACAACCGCAAGTTAGCGGATCTTAAAGGGTGCCTAACCCCTTCCCTTTAGGATAATAAAGAACCCTGACTCAGAATCTTACTAATTTCGCAGACCATTAAATGGAAGTCATTTGTAGTATTTTATGCTACATTTTTAGTGTCCTAATTCACTATAATAATTAGGTGGCGACTCCTTAAAATACATTTAGGAATCAACCATATGTAGCAGTAATCCCGTTTCCGACTCCGGTTAAAATGGGGTGTTACACCAATTAGGGTCAAGTTTGGCCAATTTGGAGTTTTTTGGGAGTTGAGAAATGACTTGGACATACAGGTTAAACTGGACTTTAGGTTTGAAAATCCCGTGTTTGGCACGAGTTTCCATTTGGTGACTGGGGACATTGGGTGATGGCATTATTGAAGTGGCGAGTTGGAGGTTAGTTCATCGGAAAGTGGCACCGCGATCGTCCTCGAGGACCGCGGTCTTTGAAAGGCGGGAGGAGCAATGAACTCACTGGAAGAGGGGCACTGCGGTGCATCCTCAAGGGACCGCGGTGCTAAAAGTTTTGCAGGAAGAGGGGGCTCACTGGAAGGCAGGCACCGCGGTGCATCCTCGAGGGACCGCGGTGCTAAAAGTTCTGCAGGAAGAGGGGGCGCACTAGAAGGATGGCACCGCGGTGCATCCACTGTGGACCGCGGTTCTGAATTCGAATTTTGGGTAAGCTGACTTAGAATGGTTGAGGATATGACTGGTTCATCAATGAGTAGTCTAGTTTCCGGTATTTCTGAGGGTTTGAAAACGGAAATATCGTCTCATTGAACGTGACGTGACGAGAGATGTGAATTTTATGAGTGGACAAGTCATAGCACAGATAACCCTTATGGTTGGGTGGGAAACCGAGGAATACATAGGGTGTAGTTCGATGAGCCAACTTATGAGGGGTGGTGGAGGTAAGATTGGGATAGCACAGACAGTCGAAGATACGTAGGTGGTCATAAGAAGGAGTTCTACGATATAGAATGTCTGTGGGGGTCTTGTTTTGTAATGTGCTAGTAGGTAAAATATTTAGAAGGTATTCTACCATTTTGACAGCATAGACCCAGAAAGATGATGGCAGAAGGGAATGAAATAGGAGGGTACGGACCATGTTATTAATAGAACGAATAATTCGTTCCGCTTTACCATTTTGAGGTGAGGTGTGAAGACAAGAGTGTAACACCCTATTTTAACCGTAGTCTAAACGGGAGTACTACGTATGGTTGATTCCTAGATGTATTTAAGGAGTCGCCACCTAATTATTATAGTGAATTAGGACACTTATTAAATAGCATAAAAATGCTATAAATGATCTCCATTTAAAGGTCTGCGAAAGCTATGTGAGATTCTGGATCAGGGTTCTTTATTATCCTAAAGGAAAGGGGTTAGGCATCCTTTAAGATCCGCTAACTTGCGGTTATCCGTTCATACCTAGGTTAATTATGTATTGACTTTTATTCTACCTATTCTAAGCATTTCTCATAATTTACAATTAAAATAAAATAAAATGCAATACAAAAAAAAACTAAAATTAAGTGTGACACAAAATAAAACTCCGAGACGTTCTTATGAAATGCATCTCCGGATACCTGCATAAACACTTAGTAAAAGTGTTAGTAATAGAATAAATAATTTTAAAAGTAATAGCAATAATTAATAAATAAAGCCAAAATTAAATCCGTCTTTGTACAGGGAAGACCTTGGAAATCAGACGGAGATTCCTTCATCGGTCAATATTGCTAAAAATAATAAAATAAATAAAACCTTCGGATCCGCGTCAAAACAGTAATAGCTTTAAACACGGAGGGCTCAGATATGTAAAAAATATAAAGTGGGACAGCCTAAACAAGTGCGGCTGCGAGAATTCGCCCTGCCAGCGCATGTTGGTTAACCGGTGTAAGTGGAAGAAATCATCATTGCCCAGAAAGCTTCATTTATTTAATTTTCCGTCTTTGCAACTGTGGAGGCCTCAAAAATCGATGGATAACTTTTTCATTGGCCAACAATGTAGTATCATGTTCAAATCAGTAAATACCCCCATAATCAAGTGTAGGAATCTGTTCAATCAGTTTAACAGATGAATAAAGGGCCAAAATTTGTCAAACTCAGTCGGAAAAAATAGTCCAACAACAGAGATACCAACAATAATAAAAGAAACCAAACACCTGCACACGCTGGAATATTTCCAAACCAAAACCAGTCAACAATGGTCGAAGAACATTAAGACATTTAGAGCTGAACCAGTCCAACAAAAACCAGAAGCAGCGACAACAATATAGAAAACCAAAAATGGTCCAGAAACTAGTGAAAACAACAACGAGTTTGCCGGAATAATCCCAACAATGCGGAATCAACCCAACAAAATCAGAAGCAGTGACAACAATATAGAAAACAAAAATAGTCCAGAATCCAGCTTTAAAATGGCTAAACATATGGTAGTAGTAGACCCCAAATATAGTATTTGTTCCAAATCAGTTAAGTTACCAATAATAATAATAAAAAGGGCCAAATCGTGCAAAGAAATGGCGGAACAGTAGCGGAAAAGGAACTGTGGCAGCGAATCAGTACCAATGGCAAGGAGCAGCACAAAATGAAAACGAACCAGTCCAACACAACCAACATCAATCAAAAAATAAAATAAAAGCCAAGCAAAAGAGTAGCCGGAGTTCAAACTACTGTCAGTGCGACAACATAATAGTCAAAAGAGGGGGATGGGCATTGCTGGGTCACTGGTTTAGTGGGGGTTCGCCGGAGTTTGGGTTTCAACAGCACAAAAGAGAGCAGGCGGCGGCGTCACTTCCACGGCGAGGTCGCCGAAGCGACGCCACCGCAGTGGTCTGGATGTGGGATAGTGGTTTGACGGGCAGATAGGTTCACCGGATATGGCGGTTCGTGAATAATGGGGTTCGACAGTGAGCAGGTCGACGGGTTTTGAGGAGTGGGAAAGGCGAGATGGTGATGGTAGTGTTCGTCGCCGGCGAGGGCAGTGGCGGTGACGGGAGGAAGGGAGTGGGAATTGTGGGTGTGTGTGTGTAAGGGTGTGATGTTGAAGCAGATGGGAGAAATGGTGGTCGACGCAGGGAGAGGGGGTGAGGGAGAGGGTTGTTGGTTCGCCGAGACCGAACTCGTGATGGCGGCGGAATGGGGAAAGAGGATGAGGGCGGCTGCTAGGTAAAGAGAGGGTGAGGGCTGAGGGTGAGTTATGGAGAGAAGTGCGGCTGGATAGAGAAAGGGTCGGTAGAAATAGGGTAGGTAAGGTTTTATTTATAGTGTGGAATTTAGGTTTTGGGTTTTGGGTATTGGGTATTGGGTATTGAGTATTGGGTATTGGAGGGGAAAGATGAATTGGGCCTCAGTTCGGGCTTCGGTTTTTGGCGGATTGGACTGGTTTGACAAAAAATGCGAAAATGGATTAATTATTTAAAGATACAAAATTATTAAAATGCAAATGCCGATGTAATAATAATAAAATACAGTATTTAGCAAATATTTAATGTCTGATTAAAAGTAAAGACGGGATGTCAGTTAATTATTTAAAGAGATGCAAAATTAGTAAAACAAAATGATCGCGCAACAATAATAACATAATATTTAAAAATGTTTAATACCTAATTAAAGTAAAAACATGATGTCAATTTATAAAAAATAAAACAACATAGAATGTTAGGTAAAAAATATACAAAAATGTCAAAAAAATGATGATAAAATGTGGTGTCCTAAAATGCTTAAAATTGCAAGAAATGACTAAAAGATGGGTCAAAATTGGGTGTCAACAAAGAGAAGCGAAACACCATGCCTTGTTGGGAGAAAAAATTATGAAAAGCCGAATTATTAAATTCACGTCTGTTATCACATTGAAATGATTTTATGGATTTTTCAAACTGAGTTTTAATAAATCTGTAAAACTCAAGAAATTTAGCAAAAACTTCAGATTTGAATTTTAGAGGATAAATCCATACAAAATGTGAGAAATCATCCAATTGCACAAGATAGAATTTATGACCTAGAGAGCTAACGACATGAGAGATCCACAAGTCAGCATAAACAATGTCAAATGGTGAAACTGTAATATTCATTGAAGACATGAAAGGAAGACGAGTATGTTTGCCAAGCGGGCAAGAAAAACTATGTTGAGCAAGTTTCCCATTATTACATTTAATACGCTGATTGTTTCTAAAAAAAGAAAAAACATGATCTCCTGGATGCCCAAGCCTATTGTGCCAGGTGGATGAAGATAATGCAGCAATGGAGATTGGTTGTTGAGTTCTGACAGCGGAAGAGTTTGTGAAGGGGTAGAGGTCTCCCACACTATTGCATCGAGTAAGAATTCTCTCTGTATTAAGATCCTTCATAGAAAAACCAAAAGGGTCAAAATCTACAGACACCCAATTATTACGAGTGAATTTCCTAACATATATCAACTTTTTAATAATTTGAGGGGCGTAGAGGACATGGTTAAGTGAGAAGGGTGGATGGGGATTTTTGATTTGTGTGTTGCCATGACCTGTAATTGGAATGCGGTGACTATTTCCAACAGTAATGTATTGAGGATACTTTAACTGAAACAGTTGGGAGAAATTACCTGAAGAGTTGGTCAGGTGTGATGTGGCTCCGGAGTCCATATACCAATTATTGTCAGGCGGTTGCAGAGTGAGTGTGTTAAAAGCTTGGCCCAAATCAGTGGGTTGCATCTGCTGGGCTAAAAAAAACTGTTGGGCTGAAATTAGATGGGCATGTTGAGGAGATGGGCCTGTTGGTGCTGGACCGAGGATACTAGGCCGCCATTGTTGCTGAAATTGGGCCCAGTTTGCTGGACTGGGCCGCCACTGCTGTTGTTGGGTATTCGGCCACTGCTGAGGCAGTGGCGTAGACTGCTGCTGCTGTGCTTTTCCTTTGCCTCGACCCTTTCCCTTGTTTCCTTGTCCGCGACCTCTGTTGCCTCTGCCTCCACCGCGGTTCTGCTGCTGCTGATGGTCCAGCGGTGGTGGAGCAGTGGTCGGCGACTGCAAGTTTTCAACGACTAATGCTTTTTTATTGTGCTCATCCTGTTTAGCACGCCGTGTTTCTTCCAACAACAATTGAGAATGTGCCTTGTTGAAAGATAGAAGTGGATCAGCCTGTTGAATTATTGCTTCAAGAGTATCATATTCCCCCTTTGGTAATCCTGCAACAAGTTGTAGTCCATCTTAGTCTCAGAAACAGATGTCCCAACATGAGAGAGTTGGTCGTGATAAGTTTCATTGCTTGCGATGATTCGATCATGTTGTTAAAATTCTCGGCGGGTGTTGTTGAACTACTCTAAATACAATACAGTATTTTTGTTATCCTGAAAAATTTTCTCCAAGCGTGCCCAAAGTTCGCGTGCCGAAGCACCTGTTTTCAGGATAGTGCACAGCAAGTCCTTAGAGATGGTACCATAGATCCATTGTTTGACGATAGCGTCAAGACGACGCCATGTTGAATCATCAATGTCAGAGGGGCGAGGGATTGACGCATCAATATGGTCGAGCACGTTTTACGCACAAGCATGAATATAAAATAGTTTCACCCACATAGAATATTGACAGTCTTCTTGATCAAGAATAATAGGGACATAATTCTTGATGTTTGTGACAGCAAAAGCCGGATGAAAAGATAACTTTGTGGAGGAAAGTGGGTGTCATCTATGCCAGAGGTAGAACCATTATATTTAGGAGAAGTAGGAGGAGACATGATAGCCACAGGTTAGAAATTCCGAAAGAGAAGGCACCGCGGTGGGGGGATTGGCGGCGACCGAGAGAGGAGGGGAGGAGAATTTCTAGGGTTTTTGGGATGTTAGACTATTGATACCATATAAGATGTTTGAATAATTTTCCTTAGAGATTTCTTTCATTAATCACAATATATATAGTTGTACAAAGGTGATTCTTAATACAGTAAGAATCCTAAGTTACTTTAAATACATGATACTAATAAATACAATATATACTGTGAATATTTGAAAAATATTCGCTAACAAGAAACAACCTCTTTACTTTACAAAGGTCTGCGTACATTTTATTCTCCTCAAGCTACATTTGGTGGGATTATATTGAGTAGGTTGTTGTTGTTTAATTATCTATTAGCACCAATTATTGCTATGCTGCTGTTAGTGTTTTAGTTGTCCAATCCAACTCCACCATGTGCATTATATCATATCATGATAAGTATTCCTTTTAGACTATATTTTCCATTTGCCCCTCCACACAATTGCTGTGTTCTGGACACGAATTCTTGCAGAATACATCAACACGGCCCAGCACGTGCTAAGAAGTTTATAGCCCAAATATTGGAGTGATAGAACCAAGTGCTAAGTCACGCTAATGAAGGAAGACGACACAGTTTAGACGAAAGATAAAAGGGAGACCATCCATGTGGAACAATTGTACAATCATAAGACAACCATTTGGACCCCTCACTCACTATATTTTTCTTGCTAAAAGCTTAGGACAGAGCATCCTTAGTTGGATCAGACAAAATCACCCTACATCAAGGCGTCCTTATGTATGTCAAAGGATATTTATACTCCTGTTAAATATTCCTTTTTATTCATATACTATTATAAATTTTGAAAATCAAGATCATCAGCAATTGCGGATGATATAACTAGTAAAAGTCAGTTTCCTAATGTTTCCCCCCCACCCAAAACAGTGTTAGAACTAACCTCTTTAGCGAAACTCATGACTTGCTTCGTTGCTGCCCTACAAGCCCAATTGGCCAAGATAAAATTGCCCATGCATCTAGTATACCTAATGATCAAAAGTATGCTATTAAGTTTTTAAATAATGGTACTTTCTTTTGAAAATGGTATTATGTAATAATTACAGTTTATAGGCAGATATGAATTGAAAATTCTTAATTGATGGAACATGCAAATCACTTAAAATCATTGCTTTAATAGTGTCGTCAAAGCGAAGCATCCTATGGTTCTTGGAATATGGAGTCTTTTTACTCTGTTTTCTAATTAAGAAACATCACCAACTTGCTAGTTGCTACCACCAAATTCCATGTCACAAGCTATGTAAATTAAATATTGAAACGATTTCAATTCCAATATTTTCAAGAAAATATACAATCAAAGAGATTGATGCAGGCTATGAGAATGTCGGTTCGATCCACATGGTTTACAGCGTGGTTTCGGGTTTCTGCACTGTCTTGTATTAGAGTAGTAGCGAGTTCTTCGTCAATAAAAAAAAAAAAAAAAAAAAAAATAAAAAAAAAAAGAGATTGATGCAGATGGAGGAGGTGAAGGAGACTAAGGACCCGTTTGGTACAACTTATTAAAAAGAGCTTTTAGAAGTAGAGCTTTCAGGAGTAGATCTTTTCAAATAGAGTTTTTTATCAAAAAATTGTTAGGTGTTTGGTTGTCAATAAAAAAAATATTTTAAACTTAAAAATAGGCAAAAACAACCTCTAATTCCAAAAATCCAAAATTTGAGCTTTTAAAAATATAGGCCAGAAGCCTTTCAAAAGCACACTTTTTCGATTTTGAACCAAACACTCCAATTTTTTTGCCAAAAATACTTTTGGCCTTCCAAAAATTGTACCAAACGGACACTAACTGATAAAGTTTTGGGTACCTCTATTAAGTGGCATTAAATAGTAGAGGTACATAGTCACTTTTTTCAATTTTCAGTAGCTGGAAGGACAACAAGATAGAACATCATGGCCCTACTACAAATTTTTTACGCCCTCCCTCTCAAATGATTTGTCTTTTTTTTTAAGTCCCTTAAAAAATATTAATTAGGAAGAATATTTAATTATTTTTACCCCTATTTATGTCCAAGTTATAAATCTCTTTTTCATTAAATGTTTGCTCTATTTATGTATCATCTTCATTAGTGATAAAAAAAATTAAGGGTAAAATGGGAAACAAGTAATTAATAATGTCTTGAATTTTTAAAACGATAAATAATTTAAGATAATAATTTTTAATAAACACGACAAATAATTTGAGACAGATCGAGTAAAAGCTATCAATAAAGCAAAAGCAAGAAAGTTAGCCCAATGGATTAGAAAAGCAAGCACTACACAGCAGCAAAGTTGATATTAGAAAAGCAAGAATAAATCCCCACCTTCTCTTAAAGGTCTTAAAAAAACACTCCCAATTGGAACAATAGGATGATGATGATCAGAAGCCAAGAAAATCCCAGAAATAAGTCTATTGGTACTATCTCAGATGATCACATTATCCCAACTACTACTATATGTCCAACCTGGAAATTGTACGAAAACCCCTTCTATAATTCACAAAAACAACAACAGAGCCCCAACACTCCTCTCCGAATTCATCACAACTATAAGAAAATTCATCGCTTAAATATCCCGATATCTGCTAGGAAAATTGCAGCATCATTTTGGGATCTTACATTTATTAGGCCCTTTATGGAATATGAGCTCGAGATGGCTCGAGCCCAAGTAGCCGAATTGAAGGCCAAGCTGGAACACGAGCGCAAGGCACGTAAGAAGTTGGAGTTGACAAATAAGAAACTTGCAAGAGAGTTATCAGAAGAGAGAAAAGGGAGAGAAGCGTTGGAGCGAGTTTGCGAAGAACTTGCCAATCATATATCGTCGGATAAAGAAGAGATCAATCGGTTAAGGAAAGAAATGGAAGAGGAGAGGAAAATGCTGAAGGTAGCTGAAGTTATGAGGGAGGAAAGAGTTCAAATGAAGCTCATTGAGGCTAAATATTTATTGGAAGACAAGTTGTTGGAATTGGAAGCAACCAAAAAAATGTTAGAAATTGAGCAATCCAATGCCAAGATTCAAGAAAACATCAGCAATAACATGTCATCAGCTACATGTGATCAAGAAATAGAGACAAAGTGTGTAATAGCTGACAAGTCAAATGAGGGAAATAGTACTTCATTTCAGTACCAAGTGACAATTCATAGAAGAAATCAATCATCTGAGCCTGAAAATCCACACATCAAACGAGGAATCAAAGGATTTGTGGAATTCCCAAAGGTTGTCAGAGCCATTAGTTCCAAAAGCAGACATTGGGGTACAAAGTTGGAGTGCCAAAAGATATTACTGAAACAAAAGTGTCCTATTCGATCCAATGTTCTTTTAACGAGCTGATAGCATAAAGTTTGTAACTTTGGAGTGTGCTAGCCAATTTAATGGTCTTGTAACAATCTAATAGCATAAAGTTTGTAACTTTGGGGTGCCATTTTTTCCCTTCTTTAAGCCTTGGTTGAATTTTCTGTTAGGCTTAGAGAATCTGCTTTGTTTTCGTGATACTATGAGTTTTTGTGAATTGTTATATTGTAAACGTATAATTCTCTGGATTATGATATAGTTCACTTGAAAGGGGTTGCTTTTTAGTTCACTTGGAAGTTGTATGATTATGGTTGTCCAGAAAGGATTGACGAAAATCCGAATTTGTATCATACTATAATTATTGGAGTGAACTAAGGACTCGTTCACATATTATTTACACATTCAACTGTTCATCTTACAACTGAATGTCCTGAAAATGTCTCGTAATATACTTGGATCTTGTGAAAGAAACATGTGATTTCATGTTTTCAGTTAAAAGTATAATAAAAAGGATAGAATGATGCTGAATGACGAAGTGTGACACCCATCACAGAGGACAGATCGAGGAGAAGTACTTCCAGATTTCTAAGACAAACATTTTTTTCCAAGGAGTGCACATGACACCTTAATTAGCATAATTCTACATCGAGAGAGAGAAGTGAACAACTTTATAAAATATAACACAATTTACATTCTCTACACGATTTAGAGCTCGACGATAACGTAACCCAAAAGACAAATTTGTGAGGTCTATTGGATCAAAACGAACAATATATATCATAAAGTTGAATCGTTATCTGAGGTAACACAAGTACTCCCTCCCGTCCACTTTACTTGTCACAATTTTGTGTTATAAGTCCCTTAAAAAATATTAACTATAAAGATATTATCCTCATTTGTTTTTTTATCTCAATTTAGTAGGACACTCTTATTTACTACATTAATCTCTCTTCACATTTATTAAGGGTAAAGATGAAAACTAGCAGAGTAGTTAATTATATCTGGATCTTCTAAAATTAACAACTATTTTGGATCATTCTTATTCTATTTTTTAATAAAGATAATAAGTAAAGAGGACCGGAGGGAGTAGTTTATTTTTTTTTATACGAGGTAATATCGACATTCCAGATAAGCCATTGTTAGTTTCATAATTAAACAAACAAATTGTAAATAATTGGTCCACTAAAGTAGCCCCATGCATCATTGCAGACGTTGGTGAAATTTCTGGAAAGGAAGAAATACTGAATTACTTTGCCGTTAATTAGGGAAGGTGGTAAAACTAGACTTGAAATCAGGGATAGTTACATAGAAACTATGTCTTTTAAGGCATAATCTCTATACAACTTTGGACAAATAGTCATAATTTCTATTAAATCTTGTTTTGCGAATTTTTCCTTTTGACTCTACTAGGATTCAAACCCACAACCTTAGAGGTATTTTCGGAGGTATAATTACATAAAAATTATGTCCCTTAAGGAATGATTTCTATACAACTTTGGCCGAATAGACATTTTTTCTAATAAAATTTTACCTTGTGAATTTTTTTTTCTTTTTGACTACTGAATTTCAGACCCACAACCTTAGATATATTTTCGGAGGCATAATTAAATAAAATTATGTCCTAAGGGACATAATTTTTATACAACTTTGACCGAATATGCATATTTTCTAATGAAATCTTGTCTTGCGGATTTTTTTCCCTTTTGACTTTGTCGATGTGTATTTTCGGTCATTTTTTTAGGCGAAGAGAAAAATTAAAAATCACCAATTTGAGGGGCAAAAATTAAAAACCAACCTAAAATAGGACAATCGTGTGAATTGCTCATTCCTTAATAAACCCCACAATGGGCTTGAGCGATTAATTTGCAAAAGCGACTTATTCCGATATCACTTGGACAATTCGCACGATTGCCCCTATTTTGGATGGTCTTTAATTTTCCCCCTTAAATTGGTGGTCTTTAATTTTTGTTCTTCGCCTAAAAAATATCGAAAATACCCCTGAGTTTCTGGTTCGAACCCCATAAGAGTTAACAAAAATTACAAGGCAATATTTACAATTTTGCAAGGCAATATTTTGATAAAAAATATGCTTATTCACGAAAAGGTACATAGAAATTATGTCTTGTCCGGCATAATTTCTATAAAAATTTGCCTTGCGAATTAGTACTATTTAACTATGTCGGACAAGGCATAGTTTCTATGTACCTTGATAGAAACTACGCCTTGTCCGACATAGCTTCTATGAAAACTTGTCTTGCGATTTTTTTACTCTGTTGAGGTTCAAACACAAACTCTCTGATTTCGTAGTTTATATATAGTTACGTAGAAACTATGTCCTTTAAGGCATAATTACATAGAAAAATAAAATTATGCCATGTCTGTCGAGTTACACAGGAACTATGCCCCCAAGGGGCATAGTCTCTATACAACTTTGACCGAATAGACATAATTTCTATGAAAATCTTGTCTTGCGAGTATTTTTCTTTTTTACTCTGTAGGGGTTCGAACCCAGACTCTCTGATTTCGTAAACCATTGAATTAAGGGTACTTTAACCCATATTTTTTTATTAAATAAGAATTAGTGGCAAAAATTAAAGACCAGCTCAAACGAAGGACAATCGACGCAAAAAAATTCACTTTTCTTGTCCAAAAAAGAAAAAGATTTTTTTTTACAAATTTGTGTTTTGTTCATGAACTAGCTAAAGCTGAGTTTTTTTTTAGACAAAATGAAAAAAAATCAACTTTGGAAAATAATGAAACCGGTTTTTCATGTTTGTTGAAACAACCTCCCAGAATAGGGGTAAGGTCTGCTTAAACTTACCCTACTCAAATTCCACTTATAAAATTATACTGGATATGTTGTAGTTTTTCAAGTTCTATGTTCAGCTTTTGTTCAAGTTCTTTCTTCAAGTTCAATGTTTAACCAACCATATCTTCACCCTAAAAAGATTTTACTCTTAACACTTCTTTCAAAATATATTTTGAAAAGGATTTTTTTTAGTCGAGGTTTATTGAAAATAATTTATCTATATCCCACAAATGTAGAGGTAAAACAATGAGTTAAATTTTTTAGAAAAACAATTCCATCTTAAAACTTCTAAAGTTAATATAACCATTTGCTATGAAGAGAAGGAAATCAGTGAAAGTCGATCGGAAATGTGACACGACTATAATAATAGTAGGTAAAAACTTGATTTGCTATCAACAAAATGCTTGTTTTCTGTGGTAAGCACAGCATGGATGAGGAACGGTTGGATAAATTATGTGACAATGTTAAATACGTAATCAAACTTGGTATGTACCTATCTATGTTTTTAACTGACCATCACATAATTCCTATTTTCGTTTACACACTCCCCAAGCGTTGTTTGGCTTCTAGCTAACTTTGTACTTAAATTACATTAAAGATAAAGACAAGGAAGGATAGCTCTTAACAGCCACCAAAATATAAATGGAAGACTGAGTTCCTGGAAAATATTTTCAAACAAAATAAATAAATAAATTTTTACTTATTTTTTCACGTTCATTTGAATAGTAATAAATTAATAAATTTCTTATTTATTTTTTCATATTCAGTTGGTTGGTAGAAAATATTTTTTGAAAAATATCCACTCAAGCCCCACCAATCCCACACCCACCACCCACCCACCCCAACCAAATCTCACTCTCATCCTCGAACGCACTTCATCTTCATTCACCCACTATCCCTCACCGCCCCGACCTCCCATCACCCGCCCCTAGGGCTGCACAAAAAATGGACCGGATCGAAAATAACCCTTGGACCGAACCGGACCGGACCGAATTTTTTGGTCCATTCTTCGGTCCTACGTTTCTGAAAATTCGGTCCTCGATCCGGTCCGGGAGTTTTTCCGGTTTTTAGTGTATATTGGACCGACCGGACCGGACCGAATTTTTCTGTCCGATCTTTGATCCGACCTTTCTGGATTTTTGGTCCTCGATCCGGTCCGGTCCGAGGGTTTTGTGCATCCCTACCCGCCCCACACTAAATTTAACCACGAAAACTTTTTATTTTTATAAAAAAATTATAAAGATAAAATATGTTAAACAACACAATACACGTCCAAAGTGTATTGTGGGACCCTTGTCATTTCCTTGTATATTTGGTAAATATTAGACTTAGAATTGTACCTTAATTAGTAATGTAATATTACTATAATTGTAAAGTTAGTATTCTTATAGAATAGAGATTCCTATGTAGAATAGGAAGAGGATCTTCCTTGTAACTTGTATATATATGTCTTTCATTAATAAGAATAATCAAGAGATTAATTCTTTCGTGGTATCAAGAGTCTAGGTTCTCTTTACCTCGCTTCCGCTACTCAAAATTTCTTCTCTTTTTCGGATTTTTGGATCCCCAAATTCTCGTTTTTTTTTTAATAAAACCGAGTATCTTCTCTTCCAAAATCCTCTCTCCAAAATTTACTTCTCCGAATCTTGTTGTTCTATTACCTATAGCTAATAAGAACAATTTTCATCCTGCCGTCTCAGTTTCTAACATCAAGAGCGTCATCCCTATTGTTCTTGATCTTGAAAACGTCCAATACGGGACGTGGGCGAAGTTATTCAAGATTCATGTTAAAGCACATAAAGTTCTTCACCACATCATCCCTCCACCTCCTTCAAAGGAGGGTGATAAGGCG
This sequence comes from Przewalskia tangutica, assembly GCA_029844215.1. Classification (NCBI taxonomy): domain Eukaryota; kingdom Viridiplantae; phylum Streptophyta; class Magnoliopsida; order Solanales; family Solanaceae; genus Przewalskia; species Przewalskia tangutica. The sequence continues at coordinate 127,119,347 of CM056725.1, forward strand.
ACTACATCTAATGTGCTCACTAAAGAAGCATACCCGGAATTATGGGACATGCTTGATTCCAAGGTTCTTTAGTGGATTTATGCCACTATTTCCTTGGACCTTTTGCAGACGATTATGGAACCTAACTCCACAGCTATGACGATGTGGGATCGATTGCGAGATATATTCCAAGATTACAGTCATTCTCGGATTGTTATCCTTGAGCAGAAATTTTCATAGGCGGCTATGGTGAATTTTCAAAACGTTTCTTCTTATTGCAAACGTCTCGAGGCTGAGGCGCACCAACTTCGGCAATGTGGGTTCTCCTATTTCTAATAGTCGTCTAGTTCTTCAGATGGTTGCAGGCTTGTTAGAGGCCTATAGCGGTGTTACTTCAGTTATTCGTCAAAGTAACCCCGTGCCAGGATTTTACCAAGCCCGTTCTATGCTCACTTTGGAAGAAGCCGGTTTAACTAAGAAAGTAGCAATTGGAGCCAGTCCTGTCGGCATGATGACTGCTTCCAATTTTTCTCCTTTCAATCCAGCCAATATGACCCAAAATCACAACAATGGGGTGGTAAGGAAGGCCAAAATCGGAAGAAAAGAATCGTGGCGGCACAAACGGGGGCAACCGTGATCAGCAGCAATCCTGGAACCCACAGTCCCCATAGTGATGGCGGTGGGTCCCAAAGACTTTCTGACGTCGCGACTTCGGTCTTACAATGCGGCGCCACCGATATCGGCTTTGTATCTGCGGCGGCGAACGGGATCCAGAATCCGAGTTGGACGGCATCGGCGATCCAGCGATCTGATATACTTGGGCCTCGCCCCCATCAGGCCCATCACTAAGTGAGGCACACTCAAACCGACATTGAAGCAGCGATGCACACGCTTGGCTTCACGCAACCGGACCCTAATTGATACATGTACACCGGCGCCATTACCCACATGACATCCGATCAAGATACTCTCTCATCTTATGCCAATTTGAGCACTAATCGTGGTATAACTGTTGGTAATGACAATTTTATTCCAATTAAGGGTTATGGTCATAAAACTTTGTCCCCTCCTCATCCACCACTTGTCCTGAAAAATATCATTCATGCCCCAAAATTAATTAAAAATTTGGTATTTGTCCAAAAATTCACAACTGATAACTGGGTTTCTATTAATTTTGATCCATTTGAATTTTCTGTGAAGGATTTCAAGGCGAGTCATCTCGTGAGGTGTAATGGTGGGGATCTCTATCCAATCGCAAGTCGGCGTCTAGCGTCGAGCTATGTCATCCACCTGCGACTCTTTGCTCCTTCCTTGTGGCATGCTCGTCTAGGTCATCCGGGGTCGTCTATTTTATCTTCTTTAGATAGACATAAGTTTATTTCTTGTAAGGGTACATGTAGTACTCCACTTTGTCAATCATGTGCTTTGACAAAGATTATTAAATTACCATTTGTAGCTTCAAATTCTAATACTTCTATGTCATTTAAAATTATTCATAGTGATTTATGGACATCTCCGGTTCTCAGTTCTATGAGTCATTGTTATTATGTTCTATTCTTAGATGACTATACTAAATATTGTCGCGCCCTTTTTCGACCGCGACATTATTTTAACGAACCCCTGCTTAAATAGACATGTTAGAAAAATAACATCCTTCGTATACTAACCAAAATTGTCGCGCCCTTTTTCCCTTGTCACGCTCGTTGTAACCAAAATTTTCTCCGGAATAACATCCTTCGTATTCTAACTTCCGGATTAGTATATATATAAATATACTTTATATCAAATATTTGAATCTTAATTCTTAATGACGTTCTTAATTATCGCCTTAAACTTACAAGGTGTAACATTGTTAGACCGACTATGTTGTATGAGGCAGAGTGTTGGTCAGTAAAGACTTCGCACATTTAAAAGATGAAAGTTATGGAGATGGGGATGCTGAGATGGAAGCGTGGGCATACAAGGAGAGATAGGATTAGAAAGTATGATATCCGGGACAGAGTGAGTGTGGCCTTAGTGGAGGATAAGATGTGGGAAGCGAGATTGAGATGATTCGGGCATGTGCGGAGGAGAGAAACAAATGCCACAGTGCGGAGGTGTGATAGGTTGACTATGAACGAGTTCAGGAGGGGTAGAGGTAGGCCAAAAAAGTATTGAGGAGAGATGATTATACAGAATATGGCGCATGTGTAACTTACGGAGGACATGACCTTAAATAGACGGTTGTTGATGACACATATTAGGGTAGAATGGTAGTAGGTAGTTGAGTGTAGTTCTAATTACGCTTACAAATTGTAGCTGTAGTGTTACTATTGTAGGCTGCTTAGCCTATCATGTAGGCGCAATATTGCTTTATAGCCCCTTTTCGTTTGATTTATGTTGCCATGTGTTCTTTAGTGTAGTTTGTTTATCTTATTTAGTTGCGTTAATTACTGTTTTTTTTTAAAATGCGCTAGCATGACTTATTCGCTTTTGTTACCATTATTTTTTTCTTGTCTGAGTCTGACCGTTTCTTTTACTTTGCTTGTACTTATGATTTGGTTTGAGTCGATGATCTTTAAAAAACAGTTGCTCTACCTATCAAAATAGAGATAAAGTTTGCGTACATTTCATCTATCAAGATAGAAGTAAGGTATGAGTAGAGATTTAAGTGGGTATGATGTTTTTGTTGATATTGCATTTAACCCTCATCCTTTTACTCTTGATAGACCTTCACTAACAGTAGTGCTCCCTAGACCTTAGCTGCGCTGCAGCAACAGTCCAAAGAGTCAATCTAATGATTAAATTGTCATAATTGATATTGAGTTTTCATATCTTTGAATTTATTAGGAGTACTTTTTTTTTTTTTTTATAATCCAGGTCTTGGAGTGGCCTTAAGTCACCATATCGCTAAATGCTGCACAAATCACGATGCTTATCTCCCGAGGCGAATGAAACTCGTTCTTAGCCGCCACCGTCGAGTAAATGCGGGATGTCGCCCGCGTTCGGTGTCGACGCCACCAACGGATCAATTCTACAAGGTCAGGCCACGAGGGATTATGCGAGGAGTATCAAAATCACTGCGCAACATGCCCACGGTTAAACTACTGGACTTTAATATGCCGAGACGTATGGAAGCGTGTCATGAGAATCAAACTTGTACCAGCCATAAATTTGACTAATGGTCACTGGGCCACTATCTTTGGATGAGTACTTATTAAATCTTTCTCAGGGTGTGGAGTGATTTACAACGTTTTATTTTATCCCCCGTAAAATAATATTAAATTTCGACATTCTGCTTTAAAAAAAAAACTTATGTAAGGCAATGCGGGCAGGTTGATGTGGTGCAAGGTGGAACGAGTTAGCATCTGTCCCAAAAATAATGTCCTACTTTTATTATTAATTTGTTTTAAAAAGATTAATATATTTTTATATTTATAAATAATTTAACTTTAAGATTTACACCAATATAAATATCTAAAGTTTGTTATAAAACACACATTTTAAAAGTATTACTTTATTTTTTTAAATTTCGTGTCAAATCAAATTAAAATAATCTTTTTTGAAATATATGTTATGCAAGGCGAATTGAGGTTTTGGAGGTTATCGTTAAGGCTCAACACCACCACCGCTCCCTCCCCGCCTGGCCCACTTGTCATCACTACTAGAGTATTGCATATAGGACTCGTTTGGTATGTCGCATTGGATTGTACTAATTTTATTGGAATGTACTGTACTATATTAGACTGTATTAATATATAATGGAAGGTATTAGAGTATTAATATATAATGAATTGTAATTTTTATTTTTTTTATTTTTAGTACAATTCAGGGGAGACCCACCTGCTAGATGAGTTTAAAAAATGGCAGATGTCTTGTCTTATTTACGAAAATAGTCTGATGCGATCTTATTTAACGTCACCAATTTGTATTATTTTTATCCAAGTCTGATGCATGTTAATCTGACGTATACGTGTCCCTAAGGTTTAAGTAGAGCCGGATTCAAAATTTGAAATTTTAATGTGTTTAAAAATCTTAAAATTAATGTATAATAATAATTGAGTTCATAATTTAATATTTAATAATTTATTAATATAAATGCATAATTTGAACAAAATCTATTTTATTTACGTGAACTTAAGGCTATGGAGCACTATCTTTTTTAGTTCTCCTAAATGTACGTTCTAGATTATGAAGGTCGATCAAGAGTAAAAGGATACTTCTTTTTTTCAAAGAAAAATGGGACTAACCAGCTACCTACAAAGTTTGTTTGTTCGCGTGATTTGGGAGATTTTGTTTGCTCCGAAATCAAATACAATAACCCAAAAAGATGGGGCTTAAATGCAATAACACACACTCTTGGGGGCATAGACGAGTCGGCATTGTACCCCGGAATATTCACCTTGGTCTGACTTAGCCGGCTCGTAGGAATAAATGGAAAGATCGGCTGGGCCCGCAGTGGCATCACGTTGATAGAGGCCCAGATCGATCTCTGCCCGTGGTCGCGTTATTTCGCTCCTCTCCTTACAGTCGAGCGGTAAAACTCCACCCCTTGTTCTTCTTTCCACTCCTTATCAGTCGTCCTTTCCCTCGTTCAATTCTTACTGCTACGCTTATCATTGAATAGTTCCATTCTTATTTTTTGTTGCAAGAAAACGGATACAACAAAAAACGTGGACAGGTGTTGGTCCCCACCTCATCTAAGGCCAGTGGACCTCCAAAATTACGTTTCCCAATAATACCAAAAATGGGAATAGACATGCTACTGTAAATAAATAAATATATATATATATGGAGGTATATATTTGTTGTCACAAACATCACCGTCAAACCACGCCTCGTTACAACGACGGCTACTTTCTTTTCAACTACTATCTTTATTTTACCCTTTTTTGGCGTTGACTATTTTATTACTTTACAATATTTTCCTTCCTCTTTCCTCGTTACAAACTAAATAAAAGTAAAATATTTATTAAAATTCTGCAAATAAATCATCAATAATATAAAGAAATTGTTATAATTATTATTTGAGAAAGATAACAATACAAAAATGATACTAGCCTAGATAATCTTTAAAATAAAATCTTCATCCACTTCATTGTTAATCTTCACATCTATTAGTCTTTTCTATCCTCAACTAATTTTTTTTTGTATATATTTCAAGAAAAGAGAAGGATAAAAAGTGTAATAGCAATGATAAAAAATAAAAAAGTTTCTCCCAAAAATATAATGCTATGAAATTTCTATCGTAACAATTTCAGATATAATCATTTAAAAAACTATTTATAACCGTGTTATTTATATATTTTAGGAAAAAACACTACAACATGAAAAAACGACAAGTATAAATATCATTACACCAATATTAAAAATTATAATCTATAGTAAAATATTTTTAAAAAATAATAATTTTAACGCTCGGACATACGCTTTTACACTCAAAGCTTACGTTTTTGCGTCGGAACTTACGCCTTAAATTTTACGGCGTACACCCTATGAATCTATGCCTTTCATTTGTGCCTCGAAGCATTTTTGATATGCCCCACCCCGGAGATCGCACCGAGAACGCCTCTGAAAACAAATGCCTTCCTTTGGTCAATCAATTGTATATTTCAAAAGCAGGGTTTACAGATATATTAAAAGTTCATTGACTTTAACCTAATAATCTTTTTCCAATGGAAGGTTGGTCAATAGTCAATAGTCAATAGTCAAAATTTACTTAATTTAAATCTAGAAATAGTAAAAAGTGACAAATGTTTCATGACAGATGGAATGTCTTTAATTCTATATTTCCAAAGCTGTACAAAGTTTAAATCTTTACTAAAAATTGTCTCGTTAACACAAAGTTGTATTGCCAGATAGCAATAACTATGGAACTTGGACTTATCTAGCTGAGCCTGAGGCATTTCCTTATAAAATCATTTTTATAATATTTTCTCTTTTATTTCCCTATCTGTAATTTCTTTTAATTATTTTTCCTCCTCCTTCTTCTTCTTCATTAAACAGAAGAAATATCGGTTCCAGACAGGTTGTCGGAGCTCTTGAGCCGTTAGAGAATGAGGAAGTATCAACCTTTTTTTGAGATGAATGTGAGAGACCCAGAAGTTTTAATGATAAATTTAAATATTTTAGAGCTAAAAGATTGAAGCTTTGAGTGTTTTTGGACAACTAGAGAAGGCTTGTGAGAGAAGATAATGGCTTCCATTTTAATAGAAATTTGTTTTGTGAACAAGAATTTACCATTGATAAAGGAAATTCTGTGAGTTTTCTATCGATCCTTTTGCCACCAGTGGAAGAAGATTGTTCGGATAGGATTTTTGGCCATAGATCTGTATCTGTTTTATAATTTCAAAGAGAAAGAAATAAGTCAATTACATAAAATAATAATAAATACTTTTTAAAACAATATCTTCATTCTGAGATTGTTACGGTTACGGGGAAGCTTTATTTTTTTAATATATAAAAAAGATTTCTTTTTCTAATTGTAAATTTCTAAGTATTTTGATTAGTGATTGGTGAGTGAAATTCACTCTTTCTCAAAATTAGGATTGGCCGAGAAGCTCATATTAAAATTGTTCAGGGGTGTAACGTGTAATAGGACTTCCGCAAACTTATTTTTTTGAAATTGTGATTCAAGTTAAGAAAGGATGAGAATTTAAGGATATAGGTTAACGAAGTGGTTGAGAATTATAAAATTTTGACTTAAATTTTACTTGAGATATAAATATTAGTTGGTGTTTTTTTTTATTTGTTCAAATTTTAGTGGAATGAGTTACTAGCTAGTTATTTTTTTTGAGCCGAGGATGTATCAGAAACAATCTCTTTACCCCACAAAGTTAAGAATAATGTCTTAGTACATTCTACCCTTTTAAGATTTTACTTGTTAAATTACATTAGGTTTATTATGAGTTACTCGATAATTGTGCTAGCAAGAGGTATTAAATATCTCGAGGTACGCACAAATTGACCCAAATAAAGAAGAAGAATAATATTTTCTGTTGTCTTAACTAATGTCAGATTTTTTCTTTTTGAGATTCAAATTATGTAAATTTTGACCTAATTACACAATTAAAATATTAAATTAATCTAATCTAATTACACAATTAAAATATTAAATTAATCTAATCTAATTACACAATTAATTTTTTTAAGAAGGATGAGATAGGCATTTGGGCACGAGGGGACCAACCTCAAATGGGTATTGTCTTGTCCCGTAATACCACAACGGGGTTGAGAATGTTGCAAGTATAGGAAGCAAATATCTCTAAAAGCGAAATGGCGGCAACTTAAGCCAATCCTACAAATCTTGAACCGCCTCTGTACTTATATATCTCCATTTATGTCTCTTTTGTTATGTAAAAGAAATCCAAGAAACAAAAAAGTAGTTCCAGGCCAGCTTTGGCACTACCTAGCTTCGAATTTTGGAGTTTACTATAGTGATTAGAGAATATGGGGAAGGGGGAAAATACTGAGCTTTTAGATTTGAAGACGAAGACTACTGAATCTTATAAAAGGAACATGTTTATGGCCCCTTCTTCTTCTCCTCACTTTTTTCCTTCTTCTGGGAAAGAGACTGGTGAAGGAAGCGGCGGTGGCCCCGAAGATTTTGTGGGGAGCGATATCTACGATGTTATGAGCTCAGGCGCTGCTGCAACAGCACTTTCTTCTACGGCTTTGCAACAACCTTTCAACACTTCTGCTAGTACGGTTCTGTTTGATAACTTTCACTTTATTTTTCTCTTCTTTTTTCTTTTCTTTGGCTACCAAAAAGATAGCTCGATGCACAAAGCATGTCTGAACAAGGTTCAGGTGATGTAGACTACCTAATCCAATATAAGCATTAGTGACTGCTCGAACTTGTGACCTATATTTCACATAGACAATTTTATTGTTGCTCCATAATGAGCTGCAGAAGGAAAAAACTAAAATGTAAAGTTTTGGGTTATATCTGTTTTTGCAGGAGGAAGCATGTTGCTCTTTGGAAAAGCTCCTTTTACGGCAACCCAGTTGCAGGAGTTTCAAAGACAGACAATAATATGCAAGTACATAATGGCCTCCATGCCTGTTCCTCCTCAGCTACTCCTTCCCTTGTCTAATAGTAACTCATCTCCACCTCACCTTCCTCAATCTAACAGTATATATTAATATCCCTAGTTTTTCAATATTAATATTTGCATTCGATTAGACTGTGGGTGTTCTTTTCTATTCCTGCTAACACGGGTGCTTTGTATACTGTGTTGTCCTTTTTAGTCATTTTGAGAAATTTATTTGTTATATGTGTAGCATCGGGTTTGGATTTGAAGTTTTCAAGTGGGTCGGATCCAGAACCATGGAGGTGTAAGAGAACAGATGGAAAAAAATGGAGGTGCTCGAGAGATGTAGCTCCGGATCAGAAGTATTGTGAACGTCATGCCCACAAAAGTAGACCCCGTTCAAGAAAGCCTGTGGAAATTCACACCACCACCAACAATTCCAATCGACACCACCCTCCTACTCCCAAATCTAACAACAACCACCACTCTTTTCAGTTTCCCACTGTGCAACTTTCTGCTCCTTCATCTGACCAAACTAGGTTGGTAGTTTCAAGTTTTTCATGTGAACCTTACTACTTTCTGTGTCCCAAAACGATTGTTCTAGTTTAACTTAGATACGGAATTTAAAATATAAAGAAAGACTTTTAAAATGTATGATTCAAAACAAGTTTTAGATATTTCATATTTGTCATCTTAGTAAATTGTTTCTTAATATAGAAATATGTCAATCTTGTTTGGACAAACTAATAAGAAAAATAAGAGAATCTTTTCGGAACGGAAGGAGTATTAGATTTTCTCTGTGGGTATTTTTATTGATTCACTTTTTCTTATGATGTGTGGGTCTAGTCTTTATCTGACCTTTTTGTACCTATGCAAGTAAATGAATGGAGTTGATTGGTTTTCTTTGCTTTTATGAAAGGTGTATTGAGTGGTTAGGGAGAGGAGACAGAAGTGGAACCATTCCTGTCGTTACTTGTAATAACCAGCAAAATTTGCAGCAACTCATGCAGTCATCTTCTGGAATGGGATTCAACATTGACCATACTGACCAAAACAGAAGAAATTCACCTGCATTTCAAGTGCAAGACGGGGCGAAAGTATATCCGATGAACTTTAATCAGTACATGTCTAATAGCAGTAGTGGGCATACATTTGGAAGTCAGTTAAAGAATGAACAGTGCAACGACTCAGTAATTGCCTCGTTACAGGGCAGAGGAACAACTAGGGACCTTATTGATGCATGGTCGAAAGACGGACTTAATGATGGTATTGGTAACAATGGATCTTTCACTTCACTTACACTTTCGATGTCTGGTTGGAATCATGGAATGGATGATGATAACAAACACGCGCAAGTGAGCATTGGAAATAGTGATGAGGTTTTGAGGTCCCAGTGGCTTAATCCTGTTTCTTGGATGAGTTCAACAGCACCAGGAGGGCCTTTAGGTGAAGCATTGTGTCTTGGAAATGCTACTAATTTACCTTCACCACATGGCTATAGCAATAGTACTGCTAACAGCAGCTGCAACAGCTTTGGTTCCTGCGAGAATGGTAGCCACGGGCTTGACTTCATCGGGTGATCTTGTGATTTTGGCAGCTTGTAAAATGGTGGAAGCATGCGACGTCCATCTTGATTGTTCGAGTAAAAGAATTTGGAAAAATTCACAATCCCATCTTTTTGTTCAATTCCAGTTTTGAGTTTCTTTCACTCGGTATGCAGTGGTGTTCGTTAGCTACTATTGCTTCTTCTCTCTTTTTTATATACAATCGTGGTGACTATGAACTGCGACACGGTTCGTTCTCTGTTAATTGGAGGTTGGACTCCTTTAGATTATGAGTAGTAGTTTATCAGTGCAGTTTTGTCATATTCTTGAACCCCTTTTAATGCAAGTTCAAAAATCAATAGTTCAGAGCTACTCCGGAATTTTTTGGTATGATTAAGAATCTATTGAAGATGCATGATTGTACGTGCTTTGAACTTCTTTTTTCTTTCTTGATTATTCCTGTTATTCATGAAAATGACAATGGTTCGAGTTGTCACAGTGTTAACAGGAAATTGAATGCATTTATTAACATCTGGTAATGAAGACAGCAATCCGTCCCAAGTTATCGCTAGGCGTCTCAAAACATTTTGGGAGTTCTGTTCTAATTCATAAAAGTGAGTCCTTAAAAAAAGACACTGGTAATGGTATATTTTTTTCTAGCTTGAACACTAGAATATCACTGGTAAGAGAGGTAAAGCATCACGGTTTCTGTTTTTCGCAAGGTAGAGCATCACGTTTTCTGATATATTACAGTAATATATATAGGGGGTGTTATATCTTTTGGAGGTCCCTAAAATCTTTGGGCCCCGTGCTATAGCACAGTTGGCACAGGCCCAAAGACACCCATGGTTATCGCTATGAGTATCCGTGGCTGGCTGGCCAGGACCATGAATAATGGGAGTTGAGAAGTTGAGGCATGAGCTCTAATTATATTTGTTGAAAATTTAAAACAAAAATTGAAGTGTTCAGTCTTTTGGGGAATTGAATATTTAGATGGGACAAAGGACCCATTAATGTTGAACTTCTTTGATGACTCTCTTCATTTACAATCTCGCTGATGCTAGTAAGTGCAGTGTTACATCATTTCAAACATTAAGTGGTTAGTCTTTTAATGCTATAAGAGATATTTTCTTGCACAAACATGACACTATTAAGTTGTGCCGTGTGAGGAGCGAGGGTCACGATTTAAAACGTAGATTTGGGCTTCGAATAGCCTATGTGGACCTAATATTTTAGACGGATTGTAACATATTTTTGGATGAATTGTATAATTTGACAAATATTGCATCAAACATCTTTCACTCAATTGAGATATTATGACTATTAGTAACATTTTTTTCCCAAGGTTGTTTATAGGTAGAATGGGAGTTATTTGGGAATTACGGCAAGAGAACACAATGTGAACCCCAAAAAGTTTGCTTAATTCGCAACAAAAAGTTTGAATTACAACTTCTGTTATGGAGAATATAGCTGAGAATTTTAAATTAGTATGTACAATCTTCGAATTTCGACATAACTTCTTGGCCTGACTTAACAGTTAACACTAGCCAGCTAACCCACCAAGTGAACAAAATACATCTTATATGTTGAACATAATTCAATAGTGGCCGTTACTCGCACTTTTCATATCAAGTATTGCGCAGGCCGCTACGTCTTAAGCTGCGCACTCACGGCAGCGGTCTCTAAGCAACTTCAGACTCTTACATGAACTTTAATAATTCATCCTATTTTGCTAGTGATATATTCATTTCATTTCACTCATAGTATCTCAATTCATTATATTCATGGTACCTTAATTTTGTTTATTCATTTTCAACCCAAACTAAAATAGAAATTTAAGAAGATTTACAATACAATAACCAAAATATTGAGAACAAAAAGATTATTGAAAGAAATAATCTCTTGATTATTTTTATTAATGAAAAAATATATACAATTTACAATCTTCAAATATGAAAAAACTTATTCCTACTATACTACTAATATCCTAATTATACTTGGTACAAAATATTCTACAATATGGTAAATTTGTACAACAAATTCGACTTCAACAATGTAAGGCTCGGATGCCGTGATATATACGGTATACAACTATGGTCAGTGTATATCACGAGTATACTTCTGTCAATTATTACGTGCCTGTTTGAATTGACTTCTGGGTATCTAGAAGTGCTTCTGGGTATCCACTTTCGTGAAAATAATAAAATTGACATGTTTGGTTTGACTTTTCAGACTTCTACCATTTATTTCAATTTGAATTTTACCATTTCCTTTATTACCCTCTTTAATTTTCATCAACAACTCTATTCACCTTCATTACCCTCTTTAAATATATAGAAATAATTAAAAAAAATCAAATATACAATTTTCATTATCATCTCTAAATATCTAGAAATAATTACTAAAAAAAATCCAAATATACAACTTTCATTACCCTCTTTAAATATCTAGAAATAATTACTAAAAAAAATCAAATATACAACTACTCAATTATACGAGGATTATCTTTCTTCTTTTTCTATAGTCTTCTTTCAAATACTTCGAATATTACTACTATAATACATTATATTTTGAACAAATAAGAAATAAATATACCCAAGTTGAAGTATCGGTTTTTTTTTATATTATTTTTGAAGAATTGCCTGAAGAGCACCGCGGCGCCTCCTCCCAAGGGCCGCGACTCCTTCGGCGTGAAAAATCACTGTAACTTAGGCGCCGCGATTCCTTCCCGAATATTCTACTAATATTGTATTGTAATAATATTCTACTAATATTTAAATACTATATTGCACTTTAAATTCTATTATTTATTTGTAATTTTTATTTACATACTTCCATTTATTAGTAATTTTTATTTATATGTATTGACTAAATATCCATTTTGGTAATTCTACATTCAAAAGCAATTTTGATCAAAACTATCCAAACATCATTTATTGATAACAATCACTTTTACATTGTTGCATCCAAACATAAATCACTTATGGCAGAATCACTTATAACAAAATCACTTATGCCAGAAGCACTTCTTTCCACCGCTAATCCAAACAGGCCCTACGTATGTTGGGTCACATAGAGCTAGTGCCATGGTATTTCTGTTAAGCAACACTGAGCAAAGAGCTTGAAGAAGAGGAACGAGGAGGAGGATGAAGAGCTGAAGTTTACCAAACTGCTTTAGGTCATTTAATTTGTTTTAAAATGGATATAACTTAAAGAGCAATATAAAAACTGGCTACTGGGGTACAATTGCTAGTGGTTCTTGAATGTACACGTTCAAAGCCCAAAGGGGATGATTGAGCTTTACTGGGCCTTAACCTCCAATAGGTGATGGGAGACCTATCATTTTTTGGTGCGGATTGGCCCTCAACGCATTGGTCTTTAATTTTTACCCTCCATATATGTGGTCTTTAATGTTTGCCTCTACTATTTGTTTTATAAAAATAACCAGGTTTATTTCGCAAGAAATATTCTTTATAATATTTTTTTTTGAAAACTGAATTTTTATCTCGCGCAACATAAATTATGTAGGAATTAAATTATGCGACATAGTTTTACAGTAATTTTTTAAATTATGTTTGTGTTGGAAATTATGTCTTATCCGGTATAGTTTGTGTGAATATTATGATACATATGTTGAAATTAAACGCTAATTATGTCCGTTGTAATCTAAAATTATGATATTTTCATATTATGTTAAGAGTGTTGACAATTATGCCTTCTCCGGCATAATCTGCAGGTTGTGTATGATACATATGTCGAATATAAACACTAATTATGCCGAACAAAATTCTAATTATACCGCGCAAAAAATAATAAAAGACAAGAATTAAAGAACTCAAAGTCGAAGGCAAAAAATTAAAGACCACCCCAAAATAGGGCCTTTGTGCGAATGACCCGAGATCTATTATCTATTGGGCTGCTGAGTTGCGAATGCAGCCTAGTTTTAGTGCCTTTCGTTTTCCTAAACAGTATTAAGGGTAAATTTCAGCGTCACAAAAATAAAATTGAACTAATTTGGGTAAATAAGTGATGACACGACTCCTCTGGCAGTAGGGGCACATGTTTCTTACAGAACCCTCTGATTTAATTTCTCGTACGATTAGTGCAGGTCCATCATTTAATTTTTGCTGAGGTAATTTTGCAATGGGAGTATCTCAGTAATATCTGTCAACATCCAAGGTATGTGAACATTAATTGTCCTTGCTCTAGTCATGTAGTTCTTCAATTATGTCTCTGGTAAGACAACATAATCTTTACAACAGATTTTAACTGTTCCCTTAACGTCTCGCATCAACAGCTCACTTCAGGGTTGCCATTATCTCGTTAAACATGACATTATTGGTTTGTTCCATGTTCTTGATTTTGCTTTACTTACATAGTTAAGGAAACCTAGTACAACTTGAGGCCTAAGTCCTAACAACAATATGTAACCTCTTTAGTTTGGTTTCTCAATAGAGAAAGATCAAATATTTATATTGTGTTTGATATGAATGAAAATGTTTTTTTAGGAAAAATAGATGAGGTTTTCTTACTTATTTTCTAGTATTTGTTAAATAAACAAAAATAAATTATCCCCAAAACAATATAGAAAAACACTACGGGGAGCATGGGTGAGATGGTCAAGGAATGACGGTTGGGGCCGTTGGGTGGGCGGGGAGGAGAAAATGACCTTGGAATTTCACATGTGTAACTTTCCCTGGGAAGTCATTTTTCTAATATAAAACCTGATTTCTTAGAGGAAATGCTTTCCATAACATTTTGACCAACCAAACATTGAAAAATCATCCATACCAAACACACCCTTAAGAATAGTGAATTTAAGGTAGGTATTGTTGGGTTTTGATATTGGTGAATGGAAATGATGGGATGAAAATTAAAGGGAGTAAAAAGTTCTGTTGTCCCACATCGAAAAAAGAGAAGGAAAGAGAGGTGTATATATTACATTACACCTTCTCTAGTTGCTAAAAGGGTTGAGAGGGCAAGGACCCCTCGCGCCGTCGTCGCTAGATCGTCTTCGGCTTTCGATTTGGATTTGGATTTGGATTTGTCAAAAGATCGATTGATTGATAATCTTTTTGGACAAACTTTTCTTTAATTATTTAATTAAAATAAATCCAAACGGATCGACCCGCGACTGACCCGTCCGGTTTAAGTCCTTTTTTCGAATTTGGTGACTATTCTGAATGGTTGCAAACATTCAGAAATGGTACCTCCAAAACCTATAAATTCTTGATTTGTTCCAAGAATTCATTCACTCATTCTAATACGAATTTCTCTACAATTCGAAAATTCATTCTTATTCATTCTGTGTGATATCTTTGTAGTTGAGTAGTTATTCACCTAATTTGGAGTACTACTATTCTGGTAAGATAATCGTTCTATCCTGGGAGACGATATTCCATTAACCTCGAGTACTGTGAGGAGAATAATTTTCTTAAGGACACACTTTGAACTAAGTGGGCTCGATTACATTCTGAAATTATTTTCCAAAACAGATTCTGTTTTCGTTTACTGTTTCATGATCAATTTACTGTTAAGTAATGTTTATACCGTGTAATCTGTTTTACTAAGTGATTAACAGATTGTGTTGAAACATTATTTAGCCGAATACAGATTATTATACCAACAGGTATGATGCATTATATCCTATATGATTGGAGCGGAAAGAAAAAGGTGCAACACACACACTGCTGAAAGCTAGATCCATTCGTCTCTCAACGTAATTCTATCACCAGATCTCTTGTGGACTACAAAACCAAATGTCCCTACTCAATTCAATATAAATCAGAGGATGTTGGTACACCATTGCCTTTCCTTTAGGACAGTCATAAAAGTTTTGGATTTTCTCATGATGCTAGTGTCAAAAGAAAGTGTAAAAATTAGAGAGTATCGAATGTTAGAAAATCAATAAACTGATAAATTATTATGTATAGGATAAAAGGAGCTTGAAAAGAGCAGAAATGATATAGAGGATTTATATAATTATGACCCTGATTAATTTGGAATATTGATTAATTAGTTTGATATATAATTCCTAAGCGTTAATAGCGTTGCGCATAAATAAATGAGGTGAAGGGAAATGAACCATTAGAGAAAACACAAAAATTTTACCTCTACTATAAGCTAGAAAATGAACAAAGAAATATAGATCAGGGCTGAGACATTTTCTTACTTTTTTTATAACTAGCATAAACCTAACACCCTGAATTTCCCATCTAAATTAAACAAGAGCTGGCTTGGTGTCTGTCATGTTTATTCACTTGATTACTATTTCTGGATTTTCATCTTAACCATCTCCTTAAATCAGTGGTTGAACAAGGAGAAATTTCTCCGCCAAGGCTGTCGGTGTAACACGAGTAGTTTGATTGTTGTTCCATCCCAACATAGGCAGCTTGAAGACTTTTGAAGCTAGGACTTCTCAAGTTCTGACTATACCCATAGGCAGCGTTTAGCGAGTATGGCTCAGGAATTGGGTAAGAGAGACGTTTTTTCACGGACCCAACTCTTTCTCTTTCTGGTGTGGAAGGCCTTTGTTTTGGTGTGCTTTGTGAACGAACCCGAGCTTTTGCAGACTCAGTAGCAGCCATATAGTTAGGAACTGATGCAGCAGCTGCATCATTTCCTGAAGTGCTATAACGGGACATTATACTGTTTGAACGGTTAGTGGAGCGTAGGGACGGAGTGTTTGCAGTTGATTGGCTTTTATGAGGGCTGGTTGGACGCATTTGGAGAGGTTTTGGTTGACAAGGGGGTGGGGTGGCTGGTGGTTGAATTGCGGAGTAATTATAATGTGATGATCTTCGAGGACTACTAGCTTGTCTGTGAAGTGGACTCGAGTGTTGTGATCTTCGAGCATTTGGAACCATGTTCGAATAGGGCTTAGCCGTGTCCATTTCAACAGTCTTTATAGAGTCTCTTCTGTCAAATGAACCTCTGCTGCTGGAGCTCCATTGCTTTGATGACATCCACTCGTCTAGCCAATTCGTCGTCTCTTCTAGTTCCCTCTCATTTATTTCTTCACTACCAACATCCATTTCATCCAATACCTTGATTTTGGAATGTGTAAAAGACAGCAATTCAGGGCTTATTTCTTGAAAGGTTGTGAATAGTTTAACGCGAGAATTAATTAAGGGATACAAGAAAGTTGAACCTGTTGAGTAAACGCATGAGCAAGGGATTTTTCCCGTTTAAAAGAAGCTTCTTTTCTAGCTTGTAACATTGATTCCAGCTCTACAAGTGATCTAGGACAATCCCTCCAATCATCAGCAATGGAGCTTCCATCTCTAGACTGCAGTACAAAAAAAATTACGAGTACAGTCAGACATCTCTTCCAGTTTTTCTGTGGAACCATGTTATGTTATATTATATGTTCTCTAAAACAGTATTTCGTTATAGCGGACAAAACGTATCAGAACAAATGGTGTTGTTATAGAGAGATTTGATTGTATTAGAGATTATGAGTTTCCACTGAGTGTTGTTTATAACTAAGGTGTGGAAAGTAGAACTCACTCTTGACTTCCGGTCTCGGATATCATGAAGATATTTAGAGTCCCATAAATTGGTTGTTTCAGCAAACATTGACCTACGCCCTCCATCATGAGAAAGGCGAGCACGCTGTTCACGAACCCGAGCCTGCACCCTAAGCAGAGCTTGCATACATTTCAGTGTCATCTTAGCTTGCTTCCGGACATTTTGACCCCTTATTAATGCTTGAAGCTTTACTATCCCCTTCAATGCAATTAGTGCCCTCCTAGCCTGCAGTAACAATTAATCAGCTGCGTGCTTCACATGACAGGTATCTGTAAATATTTAACATTCCAATGCATGGTCCCAAATCTAACGCTAGCTAGCTAGTGTCAGCCCTGAATTAAGTACTGTTTGTGATAAGTGTTGAGTACTTTCTCCTTCCTAAAATGCTACTACTACTTAGTACACTTGTCCATTTTACAGAAAAGATACTTTTGAACACATTTTAATAAATATCACGAAAATTTATAGTAAGATCTCTTTACTTTCCTGAAACTTATTTCGCTTGGACTCTTCCAAAATGACGCTCGTTGCGTGTCAGGTCCTTCAAAAGTAGTGCATTTCTTAGAAAATACTACACTAGCGCAACAACATTTTTGGAGAGTCTGCGTAACATAGTGAGCCGTTCATATTTTTATGTAACTTGTATGTAACAATCGTGTCAGTAAAACTAAATGGTGACAGGAGGAAGTAAATGGTTAAAAGCCTTTCCCTTTTTTCTTTTCCGTTAAAGAAGATTTGTATGTAATTGGCAATGCATAACATTGGAATAGCTAGCTTACCAGATAGCCTCTGAATGCTGTTTGGATGAGTACAGCAGCATTGTGTTGCCTGTTTGTAGGCGGATTATTGGAAGATCGTGTCAACCTTATGATCTCGACTGCTGCTTGAGCGCTGGCCACGGCAGCTTCAGCTGCTGCTGCTGTTGCTGCGGCCACTGCAATTGCATGCTTTGGATCAGAAATTACCTTCCCTTCATTTAGTTGACCATTTTGTGACTGTTTTCTGAACAACCACCTTCTCTTCTCCCTTTTCTGTATAAGTTACACCAATTATAGAATCTGTATAGTTTGTAGAAATTTTGCAAGAAAGCTAGAGGAGACAGGATTTCCACCAAAGGGTTCATTATCTACTATATATACATGAAAATAATCTGACCTTATATAGGATTAATTACATGAAGTATATAGCAAGCATTACCTTCTCTTCATCTTCCTCTAGTTCATGCTCTCTTTTCGCCTTTTTGTCGCAGCTGTTATCTTTAGTTGGTGACCTGAAAGCCCTCTTAACAGCACTCAACCATGAACTACCTCCCTTCTTCTTTCCCATTGAGAGGTTAATTAAGTAACTTGCTTAGAGCAACATGGACAGACAAGTAAAGAAGAAGGGGAGAATATAATGGTGTGGTTCATAAAAGTGGCAAAGCCTATTAGCTCCTGAAACAATAAATAGGAGGAAAACAGAGGGGGGAAAATGACTGATGTCTGAGTATAGTATATATTATATAATGGAGAGTGCTTATCCGTGCAGCATCTATTCAGACAAGTAGGAGCTCCAACATTAATATGCGAGTATTGTAAGTGTAGGTGTTTTGTATTGACATAGGCATGCCAAATTAAATAAAAACACTAATGGTGGGGGTTAAGTGTCAGCTGTGCCAGTACATAGCTCTTCACCAATCAACTAACGAGAAGGCATTAAAATGAGTGAAGCTGCCTTAAATTAAGTTTTTTTTCTTATAAGTTAATTGCTGTAACATAATAATCCAAAGTCTATTCTATTAAATTAGTCAGGGTTTTGGTGATAGAATGTGCATTTCTCTATTTTCTTCTGAAATTTACTACAAGAGTACAGACCATCCCTCATGGCTTCACGTGTTATCTGCATCTGAGAGTTTACTTTTTATCTACAATCATTGATGCACTGTGTACAAGTTATCTAGAGCATTACTTGTGCTGTTCTGGTTGATTAAACATATACCAATATTTTTCTTCTTACTGAGAGAAGATGGTTTTTCGGCACTTTACAAACTTTTTTTAGTTTTATAATTCTTTTATAAGAGATATTTATTTTTTACACATAAAAGATGTAAATCAACAAAACAACAAAATGTAATTTCATAGGTGAGATGGTTTGAAGAGGATAGAGATAGAGTGTACGCAGATTTAGACACTCGGTTAAAAAAAACAGTGAAAAAAGGCAGTAGCATGACTACCTACTAATCCTCTACCTTAATTCCTGACCTCCACACCTCCTATTAAGGGTCATTTCTTCGGTGAGCTGAAGTTGTGGTCAAGTTCTGCCTAATCACCTCATCCTAATGCTTTTTAGCCTACATTTACCCTTCCTCAAGCCCACTATGACCAACCTCTCACACATCTTTATCGGGTATATGCACATTTCCTCTTCACATATAATTAAATAATATAATGTGTTTGTTGGGTCCCGGAGGTTATGCTATGGAATAATAAAAATAAACTGAAAGTAAAATCAATTCGAATGCTGGAACAGTTTCCAAATGTCGTGAGAAATAAATGCAGCCTGTAATGACATTTCTGTAAGCAGAATAAAACCTTTGAAGAGTTAAAGTGCGGCGGAAATAAATAAAAAACACAAAAGTTTAATTTTCATAGGTTATATATTAATATAACCCATGATGGTCAATGACCAAAAGTATTGTATATATATATATATATACAATTGAATATATTCCTTTCTTTACAAGATTTACAAGATAATACAAAGGAATAAAAAAGGTTAAGTCGCAGATGACTTATGTCTGAAAAATCTATCTAAATAGAAGTGAACAACATCTCATTACAATCGCTCCATACAAAGCTAATCTAGAATCTGAAACAACGACTGTAATGTCACACAGAATGTCGTCACAAACACAAACAACATTTCGTGATCCAGATTTCTGAGAGGAAATCTCGAGAGCTCTCTTGGTATTTTTACATTTTGATTCTGGATATTGATTCACTTTTCTGCCCTCTCTATTTATAGTAGAGAGTCCTTCTTGAAAAACTCATCAATTGATTGTAGAAGTTGAGCTAAAAGTGGGCACGTGAAGCAGTAGCTTGAGGCATGAAAATATGAGCTGATATGGACTTTTTCTTCACACGTCTTGCTCCTTAAGTTAAGTTACCTCTTGGACTTGGTCTTCCTCGTTTGCAATCTGCTTCAAAGACTCCTTGCCAAGTCAATTGTCATGTGATAAAAAAGTTACACTTTTCTGAAATCCGTCCGTGAAGATAGGCAAAACAGTTACCAAAATGTCGGTCCGAATGTCAAGACATTTGTTCTGACATTTTTTGATTTGGACTTAATACTGAAAATGATATGTTAGAAAAAATGTCATAACAAAGACCCTAACATTAAGCGCGTTAAAAATGTATATTAATCAATCATGTGTGAATGCAAGTAAAAGTGACATAATGATAGTTTTTTTACTGGCATCTTTTGTCGATAAAGAAAGTGCAAAGTACAAATTGACAAAGGCGTCTGCATGACTGCATGTGGTTATGGTAAGTGTGTAAGAGAGTATTTTTTTTTCCCTCGAAGACTGCCAATGTAACACCAAGCCAAAGGAAAAGGAATCCATTTTTTTTTTGGGTAAAAGGGAATTTATGATATTGCCTTCTTTAACCCTGTGGTGTGGACTGGTCAAACTTGTTCTATTCCCTGACTGTTTTCTTCCCGTTTGATTCCATCTACTGCTTTAAAAATTAAAAAGAAGAAATTTTACTCCCATATTTTAATGATAAAACTATATGCTCGTCATGTTCTTTCCTTATATGATATTCAATGGCGTGATTAATTCGGATTCATTAAAGGTAAAGTACCCCTTTAAAAATTCTTTTATTTTCAAAGCTTGAATTGGAGGATTTTTAATTAGTGCTGGTACTAAGACCTAGTGCTGCTACTAAGATCTATCTATGTTTCCGCTAGCTACCACTTGATCTAGTGGCAACAGTAGTTGGAATTAGGCACATAAAGCTTATTAAATTCTTTATACAATATTATTATTTGTATATTTTGGGGTCTGGAAGGAAGGAAAGTATCATTTTTAAAGTGTTTTTTCTCTCCTTATGCTATCTCTCCTCTTGAGGGATGCGAAATGGCACGTTAAGATAGGATATTGGGATGTTGCCCATAAACGTCCCAATTCAGTTAACTATTTGAGAGAATGGAGAACCTTTTCTTGGGACTATAATTAAAAAAAAGGCTCTACCATCTTTTCATCATCTATACAGTATTTTTCATGTGCTATATCTAATGTAGCATTGTTATCCAAAAACAGGCACAGAGAGAGACAGCTACATATGAAATAGATCAAACATTGCAATATGGTGATATGATCTTCGTATTGACAATGATTGGGGATGCATTTTCTACACTACTGAAATTAAAGAGTCTCTTTTTGGTCCCTTGTTTTTCTTTGCTAACACATTAACCCCTCTAGCTCCTTTGTATGAACGTGAAGTGATTTGAATCTCTACATCAAAACTTTGCAATAATTATTTGTAACCAATAATATCCCTTTCAACACCTTTAAAGTGAGACATTGTATATCTCAAATACCTTTTGTACATGTAATTCAGCTTTTAAGGTTCATGCGTGACTCGATAGCTAGACTTTTATTACTTGTTTGTGTCTATGTTATTAAGCGTGGGAAAAGAAAATTATTACCTTTACAACTGTGCTAGATATAGCTAGCTTTTGAGCTTTTTTGTCTAAACGTGTAAAAATTGTTTACTAATGCTTAATTTTACGAAATACCTGGCAACTTAAATCAAACCAACTTCTTCGATCCTTACTACTAGATGATAGAAAAAGCGTCAAGAACCCTGTCGCATAAGCAGTATAGAACATGTCATCGGTTGTGACAAATCAATTCGTAAGTAAGTCCTCCTGAATTCTTGTATAAGAGTATTATTATAAGCGTTAATAATCTCTTTTTTTCGAAGATTAAGTTTGTGAACCAAGTGATGACATTAAGAAATGTAGATCTCCGCTTGACATTATGAACCAAGTTATGTGAGACATCTTGTCCTCGTATTAATAAACTAGTGTATTACTCCGCGCAAGGCGGTTATTTAATATCATGTCTTTGTAGGAGAAAATCACTCTATACTAAATAAATAAACTTTTCACGATTCTACCATTTGTGATTTTCCTATATAGTTTTTGGTAAAAAGAATATGTAAATATATAGATTAAATATGAAAAATTCATTCAAAAAAGAGTCTAAAACAAAGACATAGTATAAAAGAAAAAGATTTAGCTGGACTCAAATGCGCCAGTTTCCTTTTTTTCTTGGATTAAAATGCAAAGATCATTGGAAAGTGTTATTTACGGGGATCATTTCCCATTCACAAAATGAAAAGAGGAACTGATTCCCAACTATTAAAGGTTAAACTAGTTATGTGGAATTTATATGCTTAATTATTCAGTTTTTCCATTTACGGTAGTTACGAAAAATTAATACACATAAAAATGTAAAAATCAAATATAATTACGCTATAGTTGAAACAAACATATGCATATACAAACGAAAGAAATAATCCCTTAATTATTTTCATTAATGAATGAGTATATATATAATTTACAATATCCATAATATGGAAAAACCCATTCCTACTCTACTCCTAAAACCCTATTCTTTTTGTACAAAAATTCTACAATTATGGTAAGTGTACAATGCTAATTAAATATACCAATACATCACCAAAAATATCTCTCAAACTATGATATACACGACTATGTATACCGTATATATCACGGTCCAAATCAGCTTGTGTTTCCGTGATATACACGGAATACACAGGGCATTGTATATGTCGTGTATATCACAGTATAATTTGTCACACCCATGATCATAGTGGAGCGGTGGGTAAATGCCAGAGGCGTCACCTAAAATCCTCAGACAGAACCGAGGGAAGACCCTTAGTAAAGATGTCTACATTTTGGTACCTAGAAGGGACATGTAAGACGCGTACTTATCCACGAGCTACCTTTTCACAAACAAAGTAGATATCTATCTTGATATGGTTAGTGCACTAATGTTGAATCGAATTACCAGAAAGATAGACTGCACTAATATTATCACAATTGTTACACCCCGAAATTTCAGGACATGAATAAGAGAATAGACGCGAGAGCGCAAGACTTGAAAATTGGTACGAAAAGAAAGAATTGTTTTTCCGACGGAAAATTTTCCGAACGTCAGAAAGAAAAAATGTTCGTTGATGGGAATTAGATTCTCAAAATGCATTATTTAAGGAGTATGGAATTTATTATTATTGTGGAAATGTATTTTACAGATTTGGTCACGTAGGGCCCACCCGAGAAATTTTACGTTTTGTGGGGCCCACGAGGGTTACAAAATTTTATGGACGAATGGGAGGGCGACACGTGTCACCCCCCCCCCCCACACACACACATGGTCTTGGACGATTTGGACCTAGGTTAAGTGGTCAAGTGACCAAGGTTAAGTGTGACCAAGGTTAGTAGTCAAGTGGATGACAAGCTTGAGATAATTGACTAAGTCAATGAGCCCACTTGGCTAGATATTAAATGAAACTCATCCAAGCCACCCATATGTGTTAATCTAGACCCTTCATTGTGTTATAGATACTACACTAGTAGCAAGACTTGTCTTCAACACTTAGAAAAATTAGAGAACACTTGTGCTAGTGAGGATTGCTCTCGGCTTTGTACCATTTTCCCACACAAAAATTTTAGTTTGTGGTTCATTATTCACAAAAATTCAACCCAAGGTTCCTAGGGGTATTGTAAGGATATCTCAATAGAAAGATCCCGGAAAAACGACGTTTTCACGTTAGTCGCAAGGCGAAAACCTAAGGTGTTCTTCAAATTTGAAGATGGAACTTGAAGAGGAGTTCTTCATGAGCTTCTAAGGAGTGCTTGGAGCGGATTGGAACATAAGAAGAGAAGCTAAAAGTTGTTAAGGATCGACTTTTACGCTTGGACATTATTAGGGCTTATTGAGGTAATATCTTCATCTTCTTAATGTAATTAAAGATTACATGTTATAGTAGTTAAGAAATGAGCATGTGGTATATATATTGAAGTTTGAAAAGATTTGGATCATGTCGACATGTTAAAACCGAAAAATGGACAAGTTAGCCATTAATGTTGTAATTAATTTGGACGGTAGTTACAATCGTCGCATGTTAAGGAAGAAAGGATTTATAGTTGTTGTAATTTTTATTATTAATATAACATATTGGAATAACAACTTGGATTGAAAAAAGAATTGAAAGGAAATTGATAATTGTTGTGACATTGTGGCCGAATAGGGCTTGGAATTATTTGACAGTTTTATATTGATTGTGGGGCAGAATTTTACACGTCCTATTAGGCGTGTAATCCCCTTTGTATTTGCTGAATTGTTGGGCCTTAAATGTGGCGTTTGGTTATTGATTTTCGGGCCTTGAAAAAGGTGGAAAAATACGTAGAAACAAAGGAAGTGCTGCCCGATTTTCCGTTGAATAAGAGACCTAGCACTTAGTATGATTCTACGTTAATAAGTGAGGAGTTGATAGACATGTTATGATTAATATAGGTTGAAGTACTACGAGTAGCATATTCTACTTAAAGGATGGAATAGATATCAATGTTGAAGTACTTTGGAGCATTTTGCTACTTGTCGATAATCGTCACGAGGTATGTGAACCTCTTCCTCCTTTTGGCATGATTCTATGTATGAAATATACATGTGGTGTTATTTCATGATTCCTTCTACTCTTAGAAGTTAAGAGGTATGTATGTTGATTTACTCTATGTGAAAGTTACGTCTAAGTTATCCTAAGTTCTTACCAAGTCTTATGGGGGATGTTGGTAAGAGTCGTTAGGAAGTATTTGGAGTCGAGTTGACTTTGCTAATTCACTGCACGAATGAGAATAAGTATCGAACAAGTCATTGCAGCGTTAATAAAAGAAAATGTATCGACAATCAATTATATTAAAATGAGTAGAATTCTCGATCTGCATAGAAACTAAGATAAGACAAAATTGTATTACATTTTCTAGATCATGTCTGTTTTAATAAGATCGTTATAAATAAGTATAACCTATTCACAACGCATAAGTATATGTTACTTAATAGTAAAGAGTTTACGTTATGAAGTTTTAAGATCATGAACCTTGAATTCTTAAAAGGTTAAGAGACTTGATTTTTAAAGTTAAGAGACTTGAAATTCTAAGTTAAAGAGACTTGATATTCTAAGTTAAGAAACTTGATTTCTAAAGTTAATAGACTTGAAGTATTTTGAAAATTATGTAACTTGATTTGAAAGTATAAGTCTCTTGGTTATAAAAAAGAAGAATGTAAGTGTCTAAAGTATAAAGTTAGTATAACGACTTTATGGAAGTTAGTTATAATAGCTTTATGGAAAGATGAAAGAATGGTTTACTCTAGTGATGTAAATAAGGATAAATGACTTGAAATGAAGAAAGACAACTTGATTTGAAGGCATCAATTGCTTAAAGTTTTAAAGAAAGAAGTCACTTGATTTAGAAGCCTATAAATGTATTTCTAAAAGGTATTGTGACTTGTCTTGAAAAGTAGATATGATTTGATACTACGGTTATTAGTATCTTGGGATTTTATATGAAAATGAGTCTTTTGAAAAAAATGGAAGTACGTAGTACTTTGGGTTAAATTCCCGGATTTTTATGTGAAACGAAAAGTGCCTTGAGTATATAAAATGAAAGTCTAAAAATTTAATGAACTTGCCTATGCTTGCTTGTGATAGCCTTGAGTGCAAGTATTATATGTTTACGCTGCCGTGACTCTCAGTTGGAGGACCGGCTGTCTTGTTGTGAATTTACTTGGACATACCGACAGTGACGGAGGCTTCCACGGGTATGCTTCCATTGTGATTGATCTTTGGACATGCTTATACGATGTGGGATTTCGGGGCATGCGACCAGGATGCGGGTTAAATTCCCCGATTGTTTTTATTACTCCTTGGACATCTTTATCGATGAGGATTCCGGCATGCGACCAGGAGGCGGGTTAGATTCCCGAATTTGTTTTATTACCCCATGGCCATGCTTATACGATGAGGGATTCCGGGGCATGCGACCATGTTATATACGATTATTACTCCATGGACTAGCTCCCCATGAAGACATGTACCCGAGATGAGGGATTCTACGGGCATGTTATATACGTTTATTACCCAATGGATTAGCTCTCCATGAAGTCATGTACCCGAGATGAGGGATTCCACGGGCATGATATATATATATATATATATATATATATATATATATATATATATATATGTATGTGTGTGCGGTGAGGTGGGATGCCAGGCGCGTCACGTGGTTATATGTTAAACTTAAGGTTGTCGGCGGTGATGTAGGATTCCGGGCGAGATATATATATATATGTATTGTATATGGTATGGCCGGTGAGTGGGATACCACTGCGTCACGGTTATATTTTACACTTATGGCTATCGGCGATGATGAGGATTCCACGGGCACGCTTATGATATTTGAGGGCTTGCGTCAGTAGCCACATGTGACTATTGTTCATGTGTTGAAATAGTCTTTAAAAGGTAAAACCGACTCATTACTTTCACTTTGACAAGGCCTGATGTCTTTATTATTTTAGTTATCATACATGTCTCCAACTTTATTATAGTGATTTATGATTCTGATATTTTGATTTCACATACTTGGTACATATTTCGTCTTGACCTCGCCGGGGCCGCGTTCATCTGCATGAGTGGAGGTACATAGCTTGTTGATCCTCATTCTTAAGATCACTGTTCAGCTGGTTGGAAAGCTCCATTATTTCGGAGGCTTTGTATTTTGGTACAGTTCCCTGAGGTTGTAGATTTATGTACATTCAGGGGTATGGCGGGGCCCTGTCCCGTCACAATTGTTATGTCAAAATTCTTAGAGGTCTGTAGTCATATATTGTGGATTGGGTTGTGTAAAGAAAAAAAAAGGTAACTGTTTTTTGGGTTACGTGTATATTTTTTGGAAGGTGGCCTTATCGGCTAGCCTGTTATTTATTTCCTGTTAAGTTTATGTATGTTCCGCTGATTATCTCTGATGTATACCTGTAAGGGTGCCCAGGTAGGGCACCAGTCGCGGGCCCGGGGTCGGGTCGTGACAACAATAGACCAAGGTAGCTTTCTGAATGGGAAAGTGAAGCTCTAAGAGAAGATTACGTAACCAACATGATTCAGATACCACATTGGCTACCCCTCGATACTCGGTCTCTACACTGGAGCGGGATAAGGTAGCCTGTCGTTTTGTAGACGATGAGACCAAGTTATCACCAAGAAACATACAGTAACCAGACGTGGAGCGTCTGGTATCTGGATAGCCACCCAATCAACATTTATACAAGAGACAAGTCTAGATACCGACGATAGATATAGATGCAAGCCATAGTCAAGTGTTCCATGGATATATCGTATAATGCGTTTGAGCGCATTCATGTGCTCAATTCGAGGATCATGCATAAACAAACACACATGTTGAACGACATAAGTAATGTCAGGTCTTGTGTAAGAAAGATACTGAAGTGCCCCCACAAGACTGCGATATTGGGCGGGATCCTCGTAAGGTGAGCCAGCTGTAGCACCCAATCTCGATTTGGTATCAATCGGAGTAGAAAAAGACTTACAAGATGACATACCAGCTCTCTCAATAATCTCCGCAACATACTTCATTTGAGATAAAAATAGACTACATGAATGACGCGTGACAGCAATGCCCAAGAAATAACTCAAGGGTTCCAAGTCTTTCATTGCAAATTCAAAATTGAGAAGTGACAGGACAGACTTGCGCAAATTATCAGATAAAGCTGTCAATATTATATTATCTACATACAATTGAATGTATGCTAGAGAAGTACCACGACGATATATAAATAGAGAATGATCAGACCGACTGTGAGAAAACTGAATAGTAGATACATAATCTGCAAACCTCTTATA
Organism: Przewalskia tangutica; assembly: GCA_029844215.1. Taxonomy (NCBI): domain Eukaryota; kingdom Viridiplantae; phylum Streptophyta; class Magnoliopsida; order Solanales; family Solanaceae; genus Przewalskia; species Przewalskia tangutica. The sequence continues at coordinate 127,147,400 of CM056725.1, forward strand.
CCAAGCCCGCGGAGCCTGCTTAATCCTATACAAGGATTTCTTCAGCAAACAAACATGATGAGGATGATTGAGATCACGAAAACCCAAGAGCTGATGCATATAGATTATCTTCTTAAGATCATCATATAAGAAATCATTCTTTACACCCAACTGATGAATATACCATGCTTTTGAGAGATCCAAACTAAGAACAGTTCGAATGGTAGCCGGTTTGACCACTGGACTAAACGTCTCACCACAATCCACGCCAACCTGTTGAGTTTTACCATCACCTACAAGATGAGTCTTATGCCTCTCAAAATAATCGTCAGAATTTTTTTTATGAGTAAAAATCCACATAGACCGAATAATATTAACACCAGATGGTCGGGGTACTAATTCCACGTCTTATTTTCAATAAAAGCATTATATTCGTCAGTTATCGCCAATTTTCAATTCAGGTCATGCAGTGCAGACACAAAGTTATGTGGTAGTGAGGATTTAGAGATATTAGATTTGAAATTAAAATGTCGTTTGGATTTAAAAATTACCACCACCTACAAGGCTGATAACGGTCTTTGTAAAGACTATAAGGTTATTCCGAGTGAGTAGCTTACAACCCGACATAAGCTTTTGGTGATAGATTTGGAGATCAAAATGAAGAAGAATAAGAGGGTTGTGGATGGCAGGCTAAGAATCAAATGAGGGAGTTTGACCATGGCTAGTGTAAAAGAGATAAACGAGATGTTGATGGCCAGAGGGGCTTGGAGGTGTAGTGGGGATGCGATCGATATGTGGGACAAGACGATCAGTTGCGTTCGAGATGTAGCTAGAGAAGTGCTAGGGTCTCGCGCGGTAACCATAAGGGGCATCGAGGGAACTGGTGGTGGAATGGTAATGTTTAAGAGAAGGTGGAAGAAAATAAAGTGGCGTATGCGAAATTGGTAGAAAACAATGATGAAGTGGAGAAGTGGACGAATAGGGAATTATATAAGATAGCGAGGAAGGAGGCAAAACTAGCGGTTACGACGGAGAAAACGATGGTCTTTGAACGCCTGTATGTGGTATCAGAGGAAAAACACATGGATAAGAAGTTATACAGACTAGACAAGGTGAGGAAGAGGAGGACCCGTGACTTGGATCACGTGAGGTGCATCAAGGACGAGGACGACAAAGTACTGGTGGTGGTGGACGCGCGTATTAGACGAAGGTGGCAGTCTTAGTTTTATAAACTCTTGAACGAAGAAGGAGTTAGAGACATTGTATTGGGAGATCTGGAGCAATCCGGAAGGATACAAGGATTTTGGATATTGTAGGAGTATTAAGATTGAGGAGGTTAAGGGTTCTGTTCGCAGGATGCGCATGAGACGAGCGACCGGGCCTGTTGATATTTCAGTTGAATTTTGGAAGAGCGCATGCAGGGCAGATTTGGAGTGGCTGACAGAGTTGTTTAATGTCATTTTTAAGATAACAAAAATGCCCCTAAGAATAGAAGTGGAGTACAATAATTCCTTTATACAAGAACAAATGTGACATCCAGAGTTTCAACAACTATAGGGGTGTAAAACTTCTAAGCCACACTATGAAAGTTTGAGAAAGGATCATGGAGAAGATGGTGAGAAGATGCATGTCTATTTACGAGAACCAATTTGGATTCATGCCAGGGCATTCAAATACAGAAGTCATTCATCCTATTAGGAGGTTGGTGGAGCAGTATAGAGAGAGAGGAAGATAGACTTACATATGATTTTCATCGACCTCGAGAAGACATATAACAAAGTCCCTAGGGAGGTTCTATGGAGATGTTTAGAAGTAAGAGGTGTACCTATGGCGTACACTAGGGTGATCAAGGATATGTATGATGGAGCCAAGACTAGAGTGCAGACAGTAGGAAATGACTCAAAGAAATTTCCAATTTTGATGAGACTGCACCAATGATCAACTCTTAGCCAATTCTTGTTTGTCATGGTGATGGATGGACTGACGCGACAAATTCAATGAGAGGTGTCATAGTGTATGTTATTCACAAATGACATAGTCCTGATTGATGAGACTCGCAGTGGAGTGAATGCTAAGCTGGAGGTTTGGAGACGAATTCTGGAGTCCAAGGGGTTCAGGCTGAGTAGGACCATGACAGAACACTTAGAGTGCAAGTTCAGTAACATGAGCGACCTGAGACAGGAGTGAAGGCGAGACTTGATACTCAGGTCATTCCAAAGAAATGAAGCTTCAAGATCTCATGTCTATTTTCCAAGAGAAAAGAGAGATTGTATCATATTGGTGCAGGGTGGATGAAATGGAGGCTCGCGTCTGAAGTATTTTACGATAAAAAGGTACCACCAAAATTTAAAGTCAAGTTCTATAGGGTGGTGGTTAGACCGACCATGTTGTATGAAGCGTAGTGTTGGAAAATCAAGACTTCACACATCTAAAAGATAAATGTTGCGGAGATGAAGATGATGAGATGGATGTATGAGCATACGAGGAGGGATATGATTAGAAATGATGATATATGAGACAGAGTGAGAGTGGCCTCGGTAAAAGATAATATGCGGGAAACGAGGTTGAGATGATTCAGGTATGTGCAGAGGAGAGACACAAATGCCCCAATGCGGAGGTGTGAGAGGTTGTTTATCAACGGGTTTGAGAGGAGTAGAGGTAGGCCGAGGAAGTATTGGGGAGATGTACGGGATATGACGCATGTGCAACTTATTGAGGACATGACCTTAGATAGGGGATTGTGGAGGATACGGATTAGGGTAGAAGTGTAGTAGATAGTCGAGCGTAGTTCTATTTACTCTTGAAAACTGGTAGTGGTAATGTTATTATTGTAGGTCCGCTTAGCCTATCATACTAATAGGCGCAGTTTTGCGTTATAGCTTCTTGTCCTTCGATTTCTGTTGATAAATGTTCATTTGTGTACTTTGTTTAGCTTATTTACCTGTATTAATTACTGTTTTTTTAAAAAATATTTTATCATGACTTATTCGCTTTTATTACTTTCATTTCTATGATACTTTAAATTTCTGTCCGGATCTGATCATTTGTCTTGCTTTTATTTATGTGTTAAAGACTTAGTTTTTCTCGTGAGAGACACCCGTCTGCTATTTCGGTGTTTTATGCTCTCTCTCGGTTCTTCAAATTCATTCTTGCTTTGTCTCTCGGCGGCCTTAATTTGTATTTGACAACATTTTTCCTTCTTTGCTCCGTCCTAATACTTTCGCTTGCCTCTCTTCAGCTCACTGTTTTTCCTAATATTATTTAATTTCCATCTCCGGCGTATATATATCTTTGCTCGTTCCGTTGATATGCAATGAAAAAATTCTTCTAAATTGGTTGTCGATCCTTGCAATTCTTTACATTTGACACGCATTAACTTTAGAAACATATTTGTCATTTTTTCAAATCAAAACAATCGGTTCACATTTCACAAAAGCGACAAAAGTGAATGGGGAGGCTCCCCTTTTCGGTCTTTAGTCTTTAGTCTTTACGACAGAAACAGTAACTTTAGGGGTTGAATTTGAAAATGAAACATTTGAGCGGTAAAAGGACCCCCCCCCCCCTCCCTGCATTGCTTCCACCACCCCTCCTATTTTTCCAAATTTGAATACTACAAACACTCCCCCATTCAACTATATCTCTGTGATCCCCTTTGTCCTCTTACACTTTGCAATGGGTTGCGTTTCATCCACTCTGCTTAACCAAGACAATGAATTCACCCAAATGGGTGGCTCTGCTGCCGGTTTCAGCCACCACATTGTCTCTCTCACTTCCACCACTTATGGTCTTTTAACCCTCGACCCACCTTCCTCTCCCCCACCCCCTCGCCACACTCTTGGTTCACTCTTCCCAAGCCCCTTGTCTGAACCAAGAATCCTCAAATCACACACTTCCGACATTATCAATTCTTGGGAACTTATGGCTGGTCTTGATTCCAACTCCACCACACCCATCAGTGATAGCTTTCGATTTCCATCTTTACGCAAAGAATCTAACTTGAATAAAGAGAATTCAAGTCCAAATATTCCATCTTTTAGCAATTTTCTTGATAAAGCTGACATTTTTAAGCTTGATGGGTTTGAAAAGCTTTGTCCCCCAAATGGTGAGGGTAAAATAGTGATCTATACGACGACGTTGAGGGGTGTGAGGGATACCTTTGAGGCTTGTAATGCTGTGAGATCAGCGATTGAGGGGCTTGGGGTTTTGTATTCTGAGAGGGATATTTCAATGGACAGGGGTTTTAGGGAAGAATTGAAGGAGTTGATGAAGGGTAAAGAGGGAACTCAGTTAATACCTCCAAGTGTCTTTTTTAAAGGAAGGTATATTGGAGGGGCTGAAGAGGTAATGAGGATTGTGGAGGAGGGTAATTTTGGAGATTTGCTTCAAGGGTTACCTAAGGTGAAAGCTGGTTGTGTTTGTGAGGGTTGTGGTGGTGTTAGGTTTATGCCTTGTTTTACATGTAATGGGAGTTGCAAGATGGTGATGGCGGTGAAGGAAGATATGGAACAGAATGAAGGCAAAACTGTGGTGGTGAGGTGTACTGAGTGTAACGAAAATGGATTGGTGCTCTGTCCCATTTGCTGCTGATTGATGCAGGAGCTGTTACTGTGAGGACCTAGCTCGGTTAGTCTCTAAAGCATTCTCTTTTATTTGTATATCTAGCTGTTTATCCTACACTTACATGTTTAATTCTGCTAGTGAGTAATAAAGCCCACTCTCCTTTCTTTCTTTGACTATTTAATGTATCAGAAATAGACCTGTTTAGCTAAAAGAGAGAACAAAATCAGAGGTCATTTAATTAGTGATAACATATTCATCATAACTGGCGCTCCTTTGACAAAATTAATTTGAAGATTAAAGATCGAGGTTCACTATGATATAACAGAGTAAAGCAACAACTTATTGCTTTGTTTGGTATTTAAATTTGAAAAGTACTCTGTCACTGGTTATTAGCAGTCTTGAATAAACTCAATCTGCACAGCCATATTAGCAGATAAAGGAAAAAGTTAACTAATTATTAATACCAGCAGCAGTGTTAGCATTATGATAGTTTGTGATTACATTGAGGTGCTTCTGAAATGTGATTCAGTAGAGAGCTCCGGTTCAGGGGTTGTTTGGAAAGGTTCTTGGTTTAAGATGTGTCAATCACATACTAAACCGTTATCTCAGCAAGAGGAAAATCAACTTTCTTTATATGCCTACAGAAATGGACTCTATTAGAAGTTAGAACACCTCTGCTGATTTCTGAACTGAGGAAAAAAGTATTTGAAATGAATTTGAGAGATATATTTTGGCCATTGCCAACAGACAATAGTTATTACCTTTACTCCATTGGCCTTTCATACCAAACAGTTATATCTCTGTTAGAGCCCCTATACTGATATCTGAGCTAAGGAAAGTTACATATGAAACAATGTGAGGGCTATTTCAGCCAACACCGAGAGGCAACAGTCACTTGTCTTTAATAAAGGATTATTGCTTTTCCTAATGACAAGTACAGGTTATTGCTTCTCCTAGACCAGTTTCAACAATTGTTGGGTGGATTCTTTTCAACTCCTACTCTATGAATCCAACTAACCAACTTGTACCACCAAAGCTTATAATGGTATAAGTGGGAGCCAACCATATCCCATCACCCCCTTTCCCCTTCCTGATCCCCTAATGTAATGGGGTTTTAAAAAAGAAATTGAAGTAACCAGTTTGTGTTTCTTCCGATGAAATGCAATAGATTGTATGTGCCATTTATTGTCTGAATCCAATAGGCTTGTATGAGTAGACTGCATATTTCTGCTTTATTAATGAACAAAGCATCAAACATGAAAGTGAAAGAGTGATTTATTTGGGTGGGAGGGGGCAAGAAACATTCAGAGAATACTAATAAACTCTTGAGTTTTGACGAACAAAAGATAACTAGGAACTTGAAAAGCAGCTGGTCTGAGAGTAGAAACCTCTCAGCTGATATTACTTATCTCATCAAGCAATATATTGACTGCAAAATCTGTTTTTAAACTTTGGTCAGAGTCCAGTTCTATCTGTAGCGCAGTAAATGGATTTTGTACACATCAAAATGCAAGAGGATACTTTACCGATGAAGCTGCAGTATTTTACATCGAGCCCTCAAGGGCAGGTTTTGGAGCTGATGTTTGGGCACATACTGTGAAAACAGGTGAAGGTTCAGCACTAAGCTGCGGGTAGTGAAACTACTAGCCCATAGGTGTTATGTACATGTATCATGAGATGCAGTGTAAATTATAATGTACCAACAACATTCAATGTCATTTCAATCAGCTTGATAAATTTTGCTGTTTTCACCTAACCAGCTTTTCATATCCTTTTCCATGACAACTATATCATTTCCGGAATGGATTGTGTTCTATTCGGTTAATTTTGATCGAGTTGCCACTTTTTATTTTGGATAAAGAAGCATACGATGGATGTTGATTGGTGAAATTGATCAACGAAGACAACTTTAAAGTGTTGTAGGCAAAAGAATGAAATGAGAAATAGATACTCTGTTATGATATGCATAATGAGTCACGTCTTGCTTTGCTGTTAGAGCATCTTTCCTACTTATTGTATCTCTTGGGCTTCAATATATTATCATACGCATTAAACCCTGTAAAGAATATGAACATGGGAAGGGACTTGGGTCGTATAGGTTAAAGTCCCAGTTGTAGGAAGTATGCTCTTATTCGGGAGGAGTGCATAGATAAGCCACTTCAGGACCCATATTTAAGCTATAGCCGAAGTTTCTTATTTTTTGATAAGGCGCTGTAGCCAAGTTTATAAAATTTTGGTAGTCTAGCCGTTTCAAATCTAACTTCACATTCGCTTTGAGGACTCCTATTAAGGTATAGTCGAAGTTCATAAAATTTGTAAGTCTTGTTGCTTCAAAATAAACTTCAAACTTATGATCTGAAATTTTTGTTTGAAGTTTCACCAAATATTTGAACTTTTCTTCTTTAGCTTCAAACTTCGATACAACCCTCCTCAAATTGGTCTCAAAGGCTTCTGAAGATCGGATTTAGCTTCACCCAACTAGTTTCAACAAGTTTTAGTAATGCCCAAACAAATGCTATTCAACAGATTTCGAAACTTTCCTAACCAAGCTTTTTAGTTGTCGACAAGTACTCTTGATTTCTCCTTGTCAAATTCAAGTCACAAACAACAACCAAGGAGTGTCATCATTTCAACCTATGAATTTCTAGCTTCAAAACTAATGTGGTGTTTGGCTAAGTTTTTCAGAAACACTTCTTTGGCCCAATATCTTTTTCTCAGAAGTAGAAACACTTTTTTCAGAAGCAAAAAAATGCTTCTAGATGGGAAGAGAAACAAAAACATCAATTTGGTACTTCTGGAGAAGTGATTCTGCAGAAGCTCTTTTTGCTCATTCATTGATTTTTTTTTTTTGGACCCATTTATCATTTTCTTTTCACAAAATTCTTTTTAATCTCATATAATATCCATATAAAATAGAAATTTGTGAGTAGGGATAGGGATAGGGTGGGGGTAAGAAAAAAATCATTTTTTTTAAAAGTAACAAAAAATATAAAATAGAAATTTGAGGATGGGTAGGGCAATGGGGTGGAGTGGGGTAAGCAAAAAATTCATTTTTTAAAAATAAAAGTAACAAAAAATATGAAATAGAAATTTGAGGAGGGCAATGGGGGTGGGGTGGGGTGGGGGTAGGATGGGGTAAGTATTTTTTTTATATTTTTTAATAATTTTTTTTAATAAAAGTAACAAAAATATGAAATAGAAATTTGAGGTTGGGTAGGGCAATGGGGTGGGGGTGGGGGTAGGGCGGGGGTAAGAAATTTTTTTATATTTTTTAATAATTTTTTTATAAAAGTAAAAAAAAAAATAGGAAATAGAAATTTGAGGATGGGTAGGGCAATGGGGTGGGGGTGGAGTAAGAAAAAAATTCATATTTTCAATAATTTTTTATAAAAGTAACAAAAAATATGAAATAGAAATTTGAGGATGGGGTATGGTAATGGGGGTGGGGTTGGGGGTAGGGCGGGGGGGTAAGGGAGGGAAGAAAAAAATTCATATTTTTTATAAAAGTAAAAAAAAAATATGATATAGAATTTTGAGGATGAGGTGGAGGTAGGTGTGGATAGGGCGGAGTTAGGTTTGGACATATTTGAGTCATTGAGTATTATACTGTCGTTACGTTTCTTATGTACAATATAATATTATTTTTTGATTAAATGTTGCAATTAAATAATTTTAAAAAAAATTATTAAATTGTAAAGATATATTAACTTTTAGAAACATATGATAGAAAAGAATATTTTAAATAGTTTTAAATCTATTAAAAAGAATATTCTAGTAAATTTGCATAAATGTTGGTCAGGAAATTGTTTATGTTTCTCAGAAGCACTTCAATAATTATAGGTCAAACACCCTAACTGATTCTCCGTAAGCAGTAACTACTTTGAAAGCGAACACCTTTCCGGAAGCTTTCTACAACAGAGCCTAAATATAAAATTCAATTCCTTTTAGAATTTCTCACATGTCGAATTTCGTACCAAAGCTGACCTTTGTTTTTTCATGGGATTTTAGAGCAGATAACTGATTTTGTAAATTTTCTTCAATCCGACCAGCAAATCAGTTTTTCCATCACTATTTAAGCTTCAAATAAGTGCAATAAACAACTTAAAATAGGAACTGTACAACAACAAAAGCGGAGGAGAGCAGACAAGCTTTTGTCTCAAACATTTAAGTGTTTGTTAAATCAAAAGTGTTGTGTTAGGCAGATGATGTCATAAGATTAGATAAAAGAAAACATAAAAGGTGCACTCTCAAGTCTCAACGTTAATGAACAAATGGGACAGATTTGTCAACAGTGTTATGATTAATTGCAGGAAGAATGAAGTTTGTAATGGAACAACATAAATTCGTTTGATTCAGTGCCTCTTATCTTAATCTAATGTTATCATTAGCAGAACAACAACCACCGCCACTCTAACCATCAAGCATCAATTCCATCTATCTATAGTTTGATTTTGTGTTAGGGAAATTGTAAAGTCTTGAATTTAAAAAAAAAAAAAAAAACAAAGAAACAAACATAAAATAAATGAGCTGCACGTCCCTCCCCCTTAACCCATTTCCCCCCTTTTCACGTCCCAAAACAATTGTGCAAACATGCACAGTTTTATAACCAACACACTCACCTATGAATTTATCCACTACAACACACACATTATGTATAACACATAACACAATTTTAAATAAAGGGAAAGATATGGAGAACAAAAGGTAAAGAGCAAAACAATTTTAGATCAAAAAATTCCAGAGAACAAAGATTAAAGAAAACAATTAAGGAGTCTCAAATAAGAGAACAAGAAGGGAAGAGTTTTAGAGTTGAAAGTTCATTCGCAATTACGAAGCAACAAAGGTGAGTTTTCTCACTCAAAATTCTTAGTGAAATCCTTTATTTTATGTTCTATACATGTTAGAACATAATTCGGGAGTTAAAAGAAAAATCATGAATTTTGATTGTTTAATAACTAGTTTGAGTTATGAACTGTTTTTCCTGAGTTATACTCATTATAATTAGATAAAATTTTGCATGATTGTAAATCTATCTGTTACGAACAGATCGAACCAAAGAGGAGATAAAACGGACCTACGGTTTAAGAGTTATCATAGTTTAAAGTTTCTGCCTTAGATTTGACCGAAATTCGGGAAAGCAGAATTACGAATTGTTTTTCTTGAGTTGTACTTATTAAAATTGGATAAAAAATTTCATGGTTGTAAATCTCTCTGTTACGGACAGATCGAGCCAAAGAAGGGATAAAACCGACATACGGTTTGAGAGTTATCGTACTTTAAAGTTTCTGCCCCGGATCGATTGAAATCCGTAAATGTCACGCCCCGACTTTTCCTAAGCCTTTACTTAGGGCGTGATGACACCTGGACAATTATTTCCCACCAGGAGCACCATTTAATTCTCTTTATTTAGAAATTTAAACTTATATTCAAATACGGAGCTATTAATAAAAATAACAATAAAGAAATATGTTTATGACTTTATTGAAAACATAACGCGAGTCCATGCTCGTGCAAATATTGTTTCTACATATACATACTGACAAAGATTATTCTAAGTTGGAAGGGAGACCATCCCACACGGGCATTTCGAGACATCAACCGACATTCGAACTCGGCAGTACCAAGCCCGAAGCAATGGACTTGATATGACAAGAGGCTGCGGCACGATCGCTAGCCTTGGCGTGAAGTCTTTCCTCTATCACGCTTTCCTGAAACATGTTAAATAAAGAGTCAGCCCTACCATCCGGGGCTGAGTGAGAACCTTACCCTGCAATTCAAAGTAACACCACAATATTCCAAGTGCAATCACATTATAACGTAATAAGCATATTGCAAAAACATATCAGGTTACAACACTTTTAAATATGCAGCAACTCCTCATAGGAAATTCTCAGTTTAACTAACACTTCATTTTATCTCGTATTATACGTTAAGACATTCCCCTGCATTTACATATGTTTGTTACATTTATATATTTGTGAACGCGTATTCACTTTTCATATTTATATATATAGGTGAACATGTATTCATCTTTCATATTTGTTGCGGCGTGCAACCCGATCCATTATATTTACGTATTTGTGAACACGTATTCACTTTACGTTTTGTTGCGACGTGCAACCCGATCCATTATGTTTACGTATTTGTGAACTCATATTCACTTTACGTTTTGTTGCGGCGTGCAACCCACGGATTAGTACAGTTTTACGTTTCAACGTCCTGCCCTTCTGGATTCCGATGAATCCGAAGCAGCAACTTCAAACTATAATAACTCTCAACTCGTAAGTCCGTTTTAACCTCTATTTAGCTATATCTGTCCGTAACAGAGAGATTTACAACCATGTAAATTTTTATATAATTCTAATAAGTAATCCTCAATAAAAACAGTCCGTAATTATGCCTTTCTGAATTTCGGCCAAATCTAAGGCAGAAACTTTGAACTATGATAATTTTTAAACCGTATGTCCATTTTACCTCATTTTTGGTTCTATATGATCATAATAGAGAGGTGTACCATTCTTTCTAATTTCATCAAATTCTAACCATTATAACTCAGTGAAACCAGTTCGTAAAGTTCGTGACGCAACTAGTTGTCTAAACAATCAAAAGCTCATTATTTCTTTTCAACACTCAATTCTTATTCTAACATGTATTGAACTTAAAATAAAGGATGTTACCAAGAATTTCTGAGTGAGAAAACTCACCTTGTATGTGTGAAATGATTGTTGTTCGGTTGCTACAAGGGACACTTGCTCCCTAGTATTTCTTTTATTATTGTTCTTCTTGCTCTCTTGTTTTTTCTAGATTTTTCCTCTTCTTGTTCACTTGTTTTTTTCCTGATTTTCTAATTTTCATGCTATGTACTTTGTTTGTGTGTAAATACAATGTATAAGTGGAGATGATTGTATAACTTATGGGAGGGGGAAAGCCAAGAGATTGAAGGAAAATGAAAGGGGGGGGGGGGGGGGAGGGACGTGCACAATGCCTTGTTAATGTGCAGTATACATTTTGCTTTTTAATGTTTTTTTATTATTATTATTTTTATTTTCATTTTATCTATCTATTTATCTAACTTTAACACTAACTCCATCTCATGTAATTTATTCTTTATTTTCTTATATATATGTATTTTTATTAAACCAACCAACAACTATATATTATTATTATTTTTTTTCGAATTTTACAGTAAGGCAGTATGTAAAATGATAAAACTTTAGCAATTGGTATAGAGTATGAAAGTTTATTTCAAACGAGAATCCTAGATTTATATTTTCTCGTCAGTTTGATACCTTACGGGGATTAGTCCGACTTACGGATAAGAAGTTATGGCAGTCTTAAGATGGTACCTTGTGTTACAAAAATTCTGGCGAGACTAGTTACATGTGGCTGTTTTGCGGACGAATTTATACTAGTTACCCAAAGTATTTTCAAATGAAATTTGGTACAGTGAAAGATTTCCGAGTTACCTTCGTTTCAGCGCAAGAAACACCGTAGTTGAAGTTATGGTTGAAGAGTTATAACCATTACAAGAATGAAAGACATAATGTAAATATATATATATATATATATATATATATATATATATATATATATTATTTTGACCTTCTAAAAAAAATACAAAGTGAATATATGTTCACAAATATGTAAAAATGCATTTGTAAATGCATCGGATCAGGTTGCACGCCGCAATAAATATGTAAATGCATTTGTAAATGCATCGGATTGACTTGCGCGCCGCAACAAATATGTAAATGCATTTGTAAATGCATCGGATTGAGTTGCACGCCGCAACAAATATGTAAATGCATCGGATTGAGTTGCGCTCCGCAACAAATATGTAAATGAATTTGTAAATGCATCGGATCGAGTTGCACGCCGCAACAGATATGTAAATGCATTTGTAAATGCATCGGATCGGGTTGCACGCCGTAACAAATATGTAAATGCATCGGGTCGGGTTGAACACCATAAATATGTAATTGCATTTGTAAACCTTATTGAGTAATATGAGATAAAACATATATGTTGGTTAAGCTGAGTAATTCCTGAAACGAGTTGAAAGAGAATATTATTGTGTGAATACTTGATTATGATACATTGAAAATGCTGAAGTTTGTTTCATAACATGGTTATTGTATCGTAATATGTTTGTACTTAAAATATTGTGAGATTACTTTGAATTATAGGGTGAGGTTCTCACTCAACCCCGGATGATAGGGCTAACTCTTTTATTTAACATATTTCAGGAAAGCGCGATAGAGGAAAGCTCTGCAACAGGGCTAGCGATCGTCCCGCAGCCTCATTGTCTCACCAATCTATTACTTCGGATTTGGTGAAAGTTATTTTAGACTAAGTATGTTTAAAGAACTAAGTGTCGTTATCTCGGGAATGCCTCACATGAATTTGTTCTTTGTAAACTTCAAATTGCTTATTATATATATTATTTCCGCACTTAAATACATGTTTAATTTAGAAAGAAGAGAAGTTAATGATTCGTCTGAAAAATGAATAGTTGTCCATCACGTTCTAAGAAAATACTTAAGAAAAGTCGGGTGCGACAGAAATGATGACCCGTGACAATAAACTTACAATGTCTGGTATTGTTGTCTCTGTGTTACTATAACCTAAAATTACTTCATATTCTCTTGTGGGGTTTCGGTGAAACCTTTGAATAGACTTCTGTGTGCTTCCTTATTTAGAGAGAACCTAAAATAATCTAGACATTCGACGTGAAATTAAGAATTATATATAAATGCAAGTAGGGAGCAAGTTACGGTAATCGGCATGGGTACGAATGAATTCAATAACTTTTACTTAGATCGTGTATTTGTGTTAGAAAAATTTATTAAATATGTAGATATATTTATTTATGAACTCAATAATTAATATAATTTCGGGAGAAAATTCAAAATTCATAAACAATTCAAATTCTGGTTCGACCTCTAATACTCGATCCTAAACATGCTCATTTGGTCCGTTCTGTAACTACATATGATCATTCAAGAGCTAAGAGTTGAAACTCTCTATGTGCTTAAATTAGCAAAACTAAAAGAAGTTTGTACAACTTTGTGTGTACTCAAAATGTGTAAAAGAACTTTGCTTTCAAGGAAAACTAGTACGATTCTTTATATAGTGTTGAGTCCGGGGTATAGCTATGAAATAATAAAAACAAACTGAAAATTAACTCAATTCGAATCTTTGAAGCGGTTGCAAATGTCGTGAAAATGTAAATGACATAATCGACATTTCGGTAAAAACAGTGTTCAGTTAAAAACAGAATAAAACCTTTGAAGAATAAAATGCAGCGAAAATAATAAAGACACAAATGTTTAATTTTCATATGTTATATATTAATATAACCCATAATGGTCAATGACCAAGTATTGTATATATATGTATATACAATTGATATATTCCTTTCTTTACAAGATTTACAAGATGATACAAAAAGAATAAAAAAGTTAAGTCGCAGATGACTTATGCCTGAAAAATCTATCTAAATAGAAGTGACAAACATCTCATTACTATCGCTCCATACAAAGCTAATCTAGAATGCAAATGATCAAATTTCATGCGTAATGTCACAAACTCAGGCAACATTTTGTGATCCAGATTTCTGAGAAGAAATCCCGCGAGCTCTCTTGGTATTTTTACATTTTGTTTCTGGATATTGATTTACTGACCTGCCCTCTCTATTTATAGTAGAGAGTCCTCCTTGAAAAACTCATCAATTGGTTGTAGAGGTTGAGCTAAAAGTGGTCACGTGTGGCAGAAACTTGAGGAAAGAATTTCTCAACAACTTGGACTTTTTCTTCCACGTCTTGCTCCTCAAGTTATGCTCCACTTGGACTTGGTCTTCATCGATCATAATCTGCTTTAAATACTCATTGCCAAGTCAATTTGCCATGTGTTAAATAAGGTCACAGTTTCCTGAAAAACAGTCCATGAAGATAGGCAAAACTGTTATCAGAATGTCAGCTCAAATGTCAAGACATTTGTTCCGACATTTTCTGGAAAACGATATGTTAGGAAAAATGGCATGATACCAATCCTAACATTAACATTCTCCCCCTTTTTGTCTTTCTTCACAAAACTTAACCAACTAAGCATAAGTGACCTAACAATGGCAAATTCACACAAATGCTCCCCCTCAACCTGTAATGACATATAAACACAACATATACAAGATATACATATATATATATATATATACCATTTATATAGGATTAGAAAAGAAGAAAGATGTTAGCACATATACACATATCATCCACTTATACAGATTTATACACAGGCCATATTCTCAACACCAACTAGTAGTATTAGCTTCGTATCGACCAGTAGCATTAGCTTCGGTCCGTAAAAAAAGGGTAAAATTTCTGATTTTAACATTTAGAATATAGTAGCTAATCAGGACATGTAAAACGAGATAAATCATACTATTATTTTTACAATATAATATGTCCTGGGACAACGTTATTAATTTAACAAGTTGGTTGCTTGTCTTAATTGAGACACTAGAATAATATTGCCTTTCCAAATATATAATTTCTTGTTATCACTTCCACTCTACTTTAATTTACAGTTTATGACGAGCCAAACATAAAATAAAAGAATTTAACTTTTCATTAGTGATAGTGTTACACGATCATGCAATTTAATATGTTGTATAAAGTTACTTTTCTTATTTTTCCAAGTTATTAAGAGATATGATATAATACATTTTTATATACCGTCAGTATAACATGGAATGAAAAATTAAAAAATAATATAATTAGTACAACATGTTCAGTGAAATCTCACACCGTATCATCTGAAAATAATGCAATTAGTAGTTCCAAATAAATGGTGCATCCTCGTATGAGACAACCATGCAAGTATAGGGATTATACAGTTCCAACAAAATGCAGAACCTATAGCAATTACCACTTCTTGCTCAACTTTTTATCTTTTTAATTATCAACCTACTTGGTACTCCATTACCGAAACTTTCCCTATACTAGTACAGATGGATACATGCTAGATTTTTAAAGACTCTTTAATTGTAAAAATCTCACTATTTACCACAAAAGATAAATTATTTAGTTAATTGATTGAGATTGAAGCATAATTAATTGTTCAACCTTTGGTATGGTTGCATCTGTGCTAGTGCATCTTTTTTTTGATACGTCAATCTGGTGGATACCTACCAAAATCCATAACAGAATTAAGCCCAAAACTACATTTGAAAAAATATACAGTATACTCAACCATAGGTCTAAGGGGGGGAAATGTGATCTCATCCCATCCTTGCTTTTATGTTCAACCATTATTAATTCCTAATGCCACTTAATTAATATATTGACATCTTTTGAGCATGTGCAATACTTTTTCAAGCTTTACCTTAGAACCCTACATAAAATTCAGCTTATCATCTTCCTTATTATTTTATTTAATTCCAAGACAACAATTGCGATGATATTATTGGTCGACGCTAGAACTTTTTGCAGCTGCAAGGTAATAATATTTTCAAGATACAACATAATTTTATAAGATCTCCACTATTAATTTAAATCATTATGGTCCTCACTAAGCAAAATAAATCATATAGGAGTAACCATATCATATACATATCTTACGCGATCATCGAAAATTAAGAGAGCACGTTGGATATAGTATCTTCACATTAGTCATAGACAATATAATGATGATATAGGAGACAACGTTAAGAAAATATATTTCAGTTGACAATCATGTCTCTCATGTCAAGATACTACATTATTCAACTTAGTAGTATTATTACAAAAAAAGGAGAAAAGTTACGTAGTACTAAGTATTATCATTGTATCAATCAAACTAATTAACGTACGTACTATAATAACGTCTCTGCTTGAACTATGTATATATACGTATTGCTCTATAATATACGACGGAGACCGAATTAAACTGACAAGTGGCATAATGGATCAGAGGGTGATGATGAGGACGATCGGGCATAGCCCCAAAATTCAATGCCAACGTCGTCGTCATGTGCTTGAGTTTGAGAGAACGCGTCGTCGTCATCATTTGTTCTCCCGTTTGTACGCAAATGACCTAGCTGTAACCCATTATGCAGAGGAAAATATATGTTATTGTTCTCTACGTTTGATGTTATTTTCACATGATCATGTCCGTTAAGTTGAGAAGCCACCAGACGATCCAGAGATACCCAGTCACTTGGATCAGGCCCATTAGCTGGGCTAGTTTTTGGATCATCGCAATTTGGCATCTCACCAAAGTTGCAGCAATCTTGTTGGAGTAGTGAAGAGATGACACGTCATCCATGTTGGTTGGAGAATGATGATTCTCTAGTGCTGGGAGGTGGATGAATCTATTGTTGTTGTTGATGCTGACGAAGGAGTTGGTGTTATTTATTTGCATGATATGTTCATCTAAGTGAATGTTATTGATGTTGTTGAGGAGGTTGTTGTGTTTGTTTTGGATGTCTTGTTGTTTGCATGACCTTCCCATGTACATGAGTATTGATCAAGAACGCCTTCGTTGTTTGGTTTTTGGATAACTGTACTTCTGGAGTTCATGGAGAGTGCTGATGCTGAGCTCTGATGAGGACTCTCAAGTGCCTTATGATAATTCTTCTTCTTGAACACACGGCACACCACCCACCCTTCTTCCTGATTACTTGATTCATTGACCTGGATTAATCAAATAAGACAATCGTTAGTATAAAAAAATTTCATACTATCAGGTCAAATATTGTACACAACAGGTGATTTGTCTTATTTTCAAGACATATATCATACTTTAAAGAGGCATACATATAAATATCATTTGAATGACATGATAATTAAAAATTTATTTACATAATTTGATCACTTATTAGATAATCAAAGATTAGGGGTGCTTACATTAACGTTGAGGGTTTCTTGGGGGTTGATGTTGTCGTCAAGGCGATACTCATGCATGATCCAATATGATCTCAGACCATGAGGGGCACGTCCTTTATAAAAGACTAAGGTCTTTCTCATCCATCTTCTCTTACAGTTGTTGTGTATTACTTTATCACGACATGTAGCCTTCCAGAATCCGGCAGCAGTTGCACGATTGGTTCGAGTTCCTATCGGATACTTCTTGTTTTTGTGACTGAAGAAGTACCAATCGTTTTGCGGTGTCGATCCTATTCTTCACTTCTCTGCATATATAAATGAGGGTTAATTCGTTTATGTATGATATGTTAATTACTATAGGATAACTTAGTTCAATTTTAAACTTTTAGATGATATGATAACACAATTCAACACTTTCGTACCTTGAATGTCCCATGGTTCGAGCTTGTTTAGATCAACGTCGCGAATAACGTCAAGATCAATTTTCTCATAGGCAACCTTTTTTCTCAAGTAATAGTGAAGAAGTTCTTTCTCCCTTGGATGAAAACGGAATCCGGGAGGAACTTGAGATTGCCCATTTACTGACATATTCATGTCCTTAGACATTGTTATATCTTTTAGTGAAATCAAAAGTAAGAAAGCAAGTTGTACTTATAAAAGAAAGATGTGGAGTCACCTAAATTTGATTTCCTATAAGAGGGAAGCTAGGAAGAGAAAGGGTACTGGTGAGAGAATGTGATAAAAATGTTAGCGAATATTCTTCAAATATTCACAGTATATATTGTATTTATTAGTATCATGTATTTAAGGTAACTTAGGATTCTTACTATATTAGGAATCACCTTTGTACAATTATATATATTGTGATTAATGAAAGAAATCCCTAAGGGAAATTATTCCAATATCTTACATGGTATCAATAGTCTAACATCTCAAAACCCTAGAAATTCCCCTCTCCTCTTTCTCGGCCGCCGCTCACCCCCCACCGCGGTGCCTCTTCTTGGAATTTATACTCTTGTGGCTATCATGTCTCCTCCCACCTCTCCTAAATCTACTGGTTCTACCTCTGGCTTAGTTGACACACCACTTCCTTCCTCAAAGTCTTCTTTTCATCCGGCTTTTGGTGTCACAAACATCAAGAATTATGTCCCTATTATTCTTGATCAAGAAGACTGTCAATATTCTACGTGGGTGAAACTATTTTATATTCATGTCTGTACCTACAACATGCTCGACCATATTGATGAGTCAATCACTCGCCCATCTGACATTGACGATTCAACATAGCGTCGTCTTGACGCTATTGTCAAACAATGGATTTATGGTACCATCTCAAAGGATTTGTTGTGTACTATCCTGAAAACAGGTGCTTCAGCACGCGAACTTTGGGTACTACTGGAGGAAATATTTCAGGATAATAAAAATACTAGGGTTGTGTATTTAGAGGAGCATTTCAACAACACACGCCTTGAGAATTTTAACAACATGACAGAATACTGCAAACAACTAAAACTTGTCGCAGACCAACTTTCTCATGTTGGGACTGCTGTGTCTGAAACTAAGATGGTACTACAACTTGTTGCGGGATTACCGAATGAGGAATATGACACTCTTGCAACAATGATCCAACAGGTTGATCCATTTCCAACTTTCAACAAGGCGTGTTCACAATTGTTGTTGGAAGAAACACGGCGTGCTAAACAGGACGAGCACAATAAAAAAGCACTAGCCGTTGAAAACTTACAGTCGCCGACCACTGCTCCACCACCGTTGGACCACCACCAGCAGAACCGCGGTGGAGGCAGAGGCAGCAGAGGTCGTGGACAAGGAAACAAAGGAAAGGGTCGCGGCAAAGGAAAAGGACAGCAGCAGCAGTCCACGCCACTGCCTCAGCAGTGGCCGAATGTCCAGCAGCAGCAGCAGCAGTTCGCACCGCCTCAGCAGTGGTCGAACAATCAGCAGCACGATGGCGGTCCGACCACGCAAACTAGGCCGATTTGGCCAGCGATGGCGGCCCGGTGTCTCGGTCCAAAGACCGGCGGCCTATCTCCTCAACATGCCCATCTGATGTTGGCCCAACAGTTTCCTCGATCCGGCCAGAATCTGACCGATTTGGGCCAAGCTTTCAATACTCTCACTCTGCAACAGCCCGACAATAATTGGTGTATGGATTCCGGAGCCGCATCACACCTGACCAACTATTCAGGTAACTTTTCCCAACTGCTTCGGTTAAAGTATCCTCAATACATTACTGTTGACAATGGTCATCGCATTCCAATTGCAGGTTATGGTAACACATATATCAAAAAGCCCCATCCACCCTTCTCACTTAACCATGTCATCTACGCACCCCAAATTATTAAAAAAATGATATTTGTTAGAAAATTCACTCGTAATAATTGGGTGTCTGTCAATTTTGACCTTTTTGGTTTCTCTGTGAAGGATCTCAATACGGAGAGAATTCTTACGCGCTGTAATAGTGTGGGAGACCTCTACCCTTTCACCAACTCTTCCGCTGTTTGAAAACTCAACCACCAGTCTCCCTTGCTGCATTGTCTCCATCCACCTGGCACAACAGGCTCGGACATCCAGGGGATCACGTTTTTTCCTTTCTTAGACATAATCAGCGTATTCAATGTAATAATGGAAAACTTGCCTAAAACTGTTTTTCTTGCCCACTTGGCAAGCATACTCGTCTCCCTTTTATGTCTTCAATGAGTATTACAATTTACCATTTGATATTGTTCATACTGACTTATGGACCTCTCCTGTTGTTAGCTCTCTAGGCCACAAATTCTATCTTGTTTTATTAGATGACTTTTCACATTTATATGGATTTACCCACTCAAATTCAAAGCTGAGGTTTTTGCTAAATTAAAACTCAGTTTGAAAAATCCATAAAATCTTTTCAATGTGATAACGGACGTGAATTTAATAATTCGGCTTTCCATAACTTTTGCTCCCAACAAGGCATGATATTCCGCTTCTCTTGCCCTTATACCTCACCTCAAAATAGTAAAGCTGAACGTATTATTTGCACTATTAATAACATGGTCCGTACCTTCCTCTAGTATATATTGTATTTATTAGTATCATGTATTTAAGGTAACTTATGATTCTTACCGTATTAAGAATCACCTTTGTACAACTATATATATTGTGAATATTTGAAGAATATTCGCTAACAAAAAATATTGAGAAATAAAGGAAAATAGATGCATGAATTGTGAAGAAAGTTAGAAGAGAGCATTGTAGCGTGTGGGAGTTAAAAAGGGAAGGAAAGGAACATGATCATTTATATGCGGTGGTTAGGAACACAAATGGGTATGTAGATGCATGAAAAGGTTTGTATCATGGCCATTTGGGTAACATATGTTGCGGCCCTAGTCCAATTTTGCCTCGTTTCTATTTTAATTAAATTCAATATTCAATTTTGATTTAATTAAATAATTATTATTCATTCAAATGTCTCGATCATAAACCGAACATTTATATTCTCTCATTACATCCTTAAATCGCGGAACAATTGACTTAGTTTTACCCTACAAGTCTTCACATATCGACACTAATCATATTAGAGTCTACACGGAACTCCTAGACGGCGCCGGAAGGCGAATTCAATATGTGAATTATAGTTACACGAATCTGGTAAATTGAACCTCTATGTGAGAAGATAAAATTCTTTCATTCACGACACACTCGATCAAGCTTAGGATCTGCCAAGTGTCTATCCAAATGACTTGATCATTATATCCATCTATATTAGTTGACAACAAGATCATATCCAAGATATGTCTATTGTGTTGGCCAACGACTTAGTCAACTTAATATCATATGAGAATCTGAGTGTTCTCTCGAATATACATTCGAGGAATGAATCCTAATCTTGGCTCAACTACCACATTTAATACACTTCGTAACATACCCAATACAAGTCGTATCTCAACCTATAAGGCATTTGAGCTTAGGACAGGATCAAAGTACATTACTATGTAGACAAGGTGCATATCGACCTCAAATCTAAGGACTTCTATCTCCCACACGTTGATCATACTTTAGACATGTATAACAAACAGTATATCAGCAGGGTATACCAATACTGTCAAAGTATCCATGTGTCCATCATGAGTTATCATAACTCGTAGCAGGTGAGACATACTACATCCTCTAAGGATATGATGCAAACCACGTGTCAACTTATCACACATCATCGATATCCCATTTTCGATGATCATTAGTCGAAGTTGTTTTAAGAGTTACGTTATAATATTAATATCACACACTATTAATAACAATGTAACCTCTAGGGATGCATATTATATAATATTATAAACAATTAACTAATAATTCAATAATTGCAAATGCCAAAATATTAATCTCCATTAATAGTAATAAGAATGTGTATAAAGTACATTTGTCCTAATACAGATTTTATCTAGGATATAAATATACTTTCAATTTCTACCTTATTCGAATTTACCATAATTATTTTTACTTCAAAAAGATTTTCTTGGTGGAAAAGGTTTTCCTAGCAAAAGGATTCTATCATATCTATCTTTTTCTTGGAGGATAAGTTTTGGACTTTTATAAATACGATATCTTTTCTTCTCATAAACAACACAATAGCATACACAATATAGTCGTTTAAAGAATCTCGTTTATGGGTATATTTTTCTCCCAAAAGGTTTTATGCTAGCTTTTATATAGATCAATTGATCAAATCATATTAGAATATTATGTGTTTAAAGTATATTTTTCTTTGTCATCTAATTTATCGTCATTCGCGATTTCCAATTATTAGCTTTCACATGACACCCTAATTTTTCCGACCCCAACACCTGAAAGGTGGTTATGAGATTAAGTTCTCTTTAGGTGTATTGATTTGTTGTTTGTTAATGGTAATATTTACATTTGTTATCAAAAAACAATTAACCAGCCAGAGAGGAGGATGAAGAAAAAGAAGAATATCGATAGTGATGTTGCAGATATGGAATACCATTTGAATCTTGTAAGTTTAAACATGTGTTATTTTTATAAGGGAGCGTCATTAAGCATAAAATTAAATATAAAATGAGAATGTTGGAATTAAAACTCACTAATAGCAAGGTTATACTATTTTCTTTTTAACAAAATAAAAAAAGCAAGACATATTCATTAACTAAAAGGGTGGGAGTCAAAAAGAATAAGAACTTATCCTACCAGTAATATTAATTACAATTAGCATTGGGTTAAAACAATTTAATTGCCCATTACATTTGTGTCAAATGCTGGTTTAAAGTTGTTGTCATTCGAGTGATGTTTTACCTTATCTTTTTCTTCAGTTTTGACTCTCTAATTCACTTTTCTCATAACATTCCCCGTCAAGAATCCCGTTTTCCTACTTGAGTAGCTCTTACTTTCCTCCCACCCTGTTCAACTTGTTTTGTTCCTTTTTCCCAAGTCCCAAGTATTACCTTTCAGAGAGCTCTTTTAGAGGTGGTAAAATATATCCATGAGAATATGAAATTTATTTCATTTTGACCCGTCTAATTTAACTCATTTAAATATTGGACAGGTAAGTAGTTTGATTGATCTACGAAATTTTTTGTCAAAATATTTTTGGAAAGACATTACTATGATTTGATATGTTATAGTATATAGTCATTGTAACACCCCATTTTAAACCGGAGTCGAAAACGGGATTCTAGCGAACCCTGCTTGAATAAAAAGTGTTAGAAAATAAAATAAAAATGCTAAATGTTAAAAAGGATATTAAAAGTGCAAAAGAGTGTTTAAAATGCTAAAAGGGTTGCTTAAAATAAAGGCAAAGGGTTGCTAGGAGTCGCCACCTAATTAGTTTGGTGAATTAGGACACCTAAATGTCAACTTAGGTTTTAGTCAACACTAACTCCATTCTTTATGGCCTGCTAAACTTAGTGAGATTCTGGGTAAGGGTTCTTTATTAATCTAGAGGGAAGGGGTTAGGCACCCTCTAAGATCCGCTAACTTGCGGTTGTCCTGCCAAACCTAGGGTAATTATTATATTTAAAGAATGCATGTTTTAAAAATATAAAGGGTGCTTTCAAAAATGTTTTATAGAAAGGGGCATGTTGATAAAAAGTTTGCAAGACTAATACTATAAAAAATAAAGTTTTAAAGTGTGTTTTTATACTGTTTATAGATATATGCCATGTTGATTTATGATCAAAGACAAGCTTTTAGAATCAAATATATATGACGTAGTGCAAAAGATGATTATTTTATAGTTTTCCGATAATAAGATTGTTCAACACAAATTATTTATATTATGCTAATGAAAGAGCTTATGAGAAAATTAATTTATTTTATCATGGATTTTATAAAGAAATAATACTTTAGTCGCGAGTTAAATTACTTAGTAAGGTTTAGATATGTATGACAAGCATAAAAGACAAGCAGGTCGGAAGTGCGTTTCTAATTATGAATTACTTTCCCTTATATGTTTGAAACTTAATTGTTCTAGATATCCTAAATATTACAGAAATAGAGTTATTAAATTACAATAAACAAATGAATAAATGAATAGCAAGTAAAGAGAGAGAATGGGATTTAAGAATGCTCTTTACGACGGATGACGATGTCCTATTTGTTTTTCTAGGAATTCCTGAAGCGGGAACGGGAATGCGGATGCAGATGCGGGTTGCCATTTGAAATAGCTCGCGATGAGTCTCGCCATGAGACTCTTCATTTTTGCTCCAATGCGTGCCATGTAAAACAAAGGAAGATAAGGATTAGTAAATGCCCAATAATATTCGATATAGATAATTAAACGCTAAACCTATATCTATGTCTATAATACATGCTAAATGATAACTTACGCGAATCAGCAAGTCCTCGGCCCAAAACAAGCAACACACGGGAAAGGAGAAAAGCGGGGAAAGGCAAGCGATGGGCGGGCCCATCACTTAGCTTATGAAGAAACAGCAAGCAAAAGTTTATCCAGATATGTTAGGCCCACAACGTGACTACCAAATTTTAAGGAGAAACAGGCATGCAACTAGCCACAGGGGGGAGTCTAGATCATACGTTGCAATATAACACATAGGAGAAGGGTAATCAGCGGATCTTTGGACACAATTGTATTTAACAGGAGAGGCAGGAGAGACAACATACTAATCCTTGCTATTGCTTTGTACTCCAGCTTACTGGAAACTTAAGCCATGGTTCATACGACTATTCTGCATACTTCAGATTAACAGAACAGAGGCAGGGCATGTACTATATAGTTATAGCCTAAGTCTAATCATATTGACAAAATAAGTTCATACAAGGCAATTACTGAAGGACAATCAAATTAAAGCTTAATCTCAAGTCATTTTACAAACATAGTAACATTTAAGATATCATGACATAAAAAAGATGTAGAATCCTAAAGGACATGGCTGGAACTTATCATAGCAGGGTAGACATGATTTCAAACTTAGACTAAACAAACTAAATGATCATTTTTACTTAGATGCAAACAACCAAATTACCCCCTTTATCTACCTCTTTAGGTCAACATACATAGTTTAGCTTAATTTCCATCCATTGCAGGTATTCAACAAAGCACTTTTAACGCTGATTTCAGCAAGTAAACATGTCAATCTAAACTAGCAAGAAGTTATTCTAAAAAAAAAACATGTGTTAGCCAAACTGGGGATCAAGCGCCATATAACATGTGACCTTTAGATATGCATTAACTAATCAGATTTCAACTATTTAATAAAATACTCCCATATTTGTCTGAACTGAATTAAACATGCTCGAGACATAATAACAGGCTATAATCAAGCATTTAAAAACATAATCCTATAAAGAGAAAAAAAAACTGAGAGGAGTTTGGATTTACTTAAAGCGGATCCTATTTCGCGTAGAATTCTTTCGATTATGGAGACAACTAAACTGATTAACAAACTGGAACAACTAAACTGAATCTTAGAACAACATCTATCACAAAGCATTTCGCAAATAAGTATCTGCCATCACAATCAAACAAGCGGATATTCACCAAACCGACTTCACTATTCGAAATAACCTTGCATTTATCGTAATACAAGCGAACTAAACAAATAAATTCTAACATTATACTAGCGAGACACGAAAAATCAGAAATTCAGAATGCGACGAAATCGATGGGAGTGGGATTTTACCTTCTCCGGCGGCGAACCGAGGCAGCGTATCAAGTGTCGGTCCAATCGACGGGTTTTGGTTTTTGCGATGCGAATAAAAGGGAGAAGGTTTACTCACTGATATTGGCTGGAATTAAGAGAAGGGTTCGACTGGTGCCCCCGTTTCTGTTTCTTAACTGTTGTCCCTGTTTACGCCTATCCTCGAGTCGATGCTCTCTGAGTTCTTGACTACGGTAGGGTTCTTAATCGTGCTCGGTGATGCTAAGGGTGTTCCGTCGATCTTTATGGGTCCTGTCTTTTCTGCTCCCGACTCGCCGAGTCGGTGATGATTCTTCTTTGTCTCTACCCTCCACGATGTCGCGCTGCGTGTTCTTATATAGCCTGACCCTAGGTTCTAATATTGGTAAGTAAATAAAGGCTGATTCTTGCTTGATTCGACGGGATTTCGTATTGATTGGCTAAGATCGTGAAGGATGATTTGTGCAGGTTATGGTAAGGTATCGTTGGAGAAGGTAAGGGGAAACCGACTGGGGTGCGTGGATAAAGGAAAGCCCGGATTCTCCGGCGAGAAATCCGGGCATGGCGGCGACGATTGAGGCTTTCTCTTGGGTTCGTTTTATGAAGATATTTGTGAGGCCGATTGGAAAATGTCTTAGGCTAAAATGCCTTAAGGCTTTGAATAAAAGTGAAAGAGGAATTGGGCCATGGGCATTGGGCCTGCGGGTTTTTTAATGGAAAGGGCTGGTGGGCTAATCCATTAGGGTATTAGATTAGGTTAGTTAATTAATTAATTAGTGATAAATAAATTGTGCTTAAATTATTTAGGTGTTCTATCAATCTAATTGTTATAATAAATGCGGCTATGCTACTTGACACGACGTCATTGCTAAATTATTTATTTTATGTATTTATTATTTATTATTAAATTGTTTATTTATGCATGTATTAATGTTTTATTGCTGCATTTTATTATTTTAAAATTATTAGAATTATTGTTGAAAATTAGTGTAATTTTAGTTAATGACTGGACGGGAGGGTCAAAATTGGGTGTCAACAGTTGTCCCTCTTTGTATGGAGATGATGGAAGAATCTTCGGACAAAGACGTTGACTCATAGCCAATTTTGTCTCGACCCTCAGAATTAGAATGTTGGGCAATTAGGCAAGGCTGACGCAAAAATCAAAATTGTCCCAGTGTCGAGTTATGACGACACTGGGCTACCATGGTCAAAATACCAAGGCGGGCTAACGCGGACTCAAAATTTGTCCCAGTGTCGAGTTATGATGACACTGGGCTATGGTGCAAAAAGTCAAGAAATAAAATAAGCGGCTTGAACACAGGGTGTCCGCTATGGCTTATAGTGCGGGTTTTATGGTGATGTGGAGCAGTGGACGGCCTGGAGGCGCTCGCCATTCATTGGGAAGGTTGGCCCCCCAACAAATTGCCCCGGTTCGCTGTAAGAGAAAATCCACGTTATGCTCCATCTTGTGCAGTTCCTGTAGATTGAAGCTAAGATAGAAACATTAGTGTATAACTGTCAAAACAAAATAATGTAAGAATGTAAATTTGTGTTGTGGTTGTAGTCAAATCGTATATGGAATGATGTGATGATACGCCGTCTTGTATAGACGAGATGCAGATGACGCCTTGTGTGAGCGTTATCGTCTTGTATGGACGAAATGCAAATGTCGCCTTGTATGGGCGGAATCATCTTGTATGGACGAAATGCAAATGACGTCTTGTATGGGCGTTATCGTCTTGTATGGACGAAATGCAAATGACGCCTTGTATGGGCGTTCTCGTCTTGTATGGACGAGATGCATGTGACGCCTTGTATGGGCGTTCTCGTCTTGTATGGACGAGATGCATGTGACGCCTTGTATGGGCGTTATCGTCTTGTATGGACGAGATGCATATGACGCCTTGTATGGGCGTTCTCGTCTTGTATGGACGAGATGCATATGACGCCTTGTATGGGCGTTCTCGTCTTGTATGGACGAAATGCATATGACGCCTTGTATGGGCGGAGATAAAAAATTGTTTTATATATATGGAATTGTGTCGTAATTCATGCGTAATCAAAACTAGATGAAATAATTAAAGTGTAAATGATGTAGCCTGTGGTTTTTTTGCAAGATATATTTGATGTAGACTTGTTGCAGTTTGACTTTGTGAGCGAATCTGTTGTATTGGAGTGTTGCTATTGGCGTAGTTTTAGGACTTGTTGTTGCTGCCCCTGTAGACTAAAGCTCAAGGAAGAGTTAGTGCATAACTGCTAAGACATAATAATAAAGCATGAAATGAGAGAAAATGCAATTTTGAGAACAGAGAAAATCGTCCCTGCGTAGATGTGATATGTTGATGATGGCGTCGTTTTCGGACTTGGCGTCGTTTTGGACTTGGCGTCGTTTTCGGACTTGTCGTCATTTCGGACGTGGAGTCGTTTTCTGACTCGGAGTCGTTTTCGGACTCGGAGTCGTTTTCGGACTCGACGTCGTTTTCGGACTGGGCGTCGTTTTCGGACGTGGAGTCGTTTTCGGACTCGGAGTCGTTTTCGGACTCGACGTCGTTTTCGGACGTGGCGTCGTTTTCGGACGTGGCGTCGTTTTCGGACGCAGAGTCGTTTTCGGACTCGACGTCGTTTTCGGACGTGGCGTCGTTTTCGGACTCGGAGTCGTTTTCGGACTCGACGTCGTTTTGGGCCGAGTCGTTTGGTCCGAGTCGTTTGGACTCGGCGTCGTTTTCGGGCGTGGCGTCGTTTGGGCCGAGTCGTTTCCGGACTGAGTCGTTTTGGGTGGCGTCGTTTTGGGCGAGTCGTTCGGACCGAGTCGTTTTGGACGTGGCGTCGTTTTGGGCGTGGCGTCGTTTTGGGCGTGGCGTCGTTTTGGGCGTGGCGTCGTTTTGACGAGTCGTTTGGACTTCGGCGTCGTTTGGACGTGGTATGCGTTTTGGACGCGGAGTCGTTTTAGGACTCGACGTCGTTTTAGGGTGTGGCGTCGTTTTGGGCCGAGTCGTTTCGGACTCGACGTCGTTTTCGGACGTGGTGTCGTTTTCGGACGCGGAGTCGTTTTCGGACTCGACGTCGTTTTCGGACGTGGCGTCGTTTTCGGACGTGGCGTCGTTTTCAGACGTGTTGCTGATGCTCCTGTATAATAAATGATCCTGCAAGCTAAGCTTGAGAAAAATTAGTGTATAACTGGTAAAACAAGATGATAAATATATGAGCAATGCAATTGTGTGAATAAGGATGTCTTCCCTGTATGATATGTGGGGTGTTGTGAATGCTGAGATGTTGTCCTTGGGCGGACATGCTGGATGCTGCCGCTGACGAATTGCCATGATGCCTTTGTTGTGATGCATTTGTGAACCATGTGGATTGCCATGATGTCTTTGTTGTGCGTTTGTGCATTTGCGTGAGTTGCTGATTTGACTCTGAGCACGGTGATGCGCTATAATTTGTTCGAGATTTGAACTCGATTGTTGATGTTTATGCCTGCTTCAAGAATTTTGTTGTATTTTCTGCTTCTGCTAGTATGCAGAACTTTGTTGTATCTTCTGCTAATATGAAGGACCTGTGCTCAAAGAAAAATTTGTGAGTTTGAGGGGGGGGGGGGGCGGTTGATTCGCGTTTGACTTTGTAGTTTTGACTCTTGATGTCGGACGTCTGCCTTGTTTGGGACTCATAACCCCTGCCTGGTTTCCTACCTTGTCCCAGTTTTGAATATGCAAATGGCGTTTTGGCCTAAAGTGGGTCTTAATGGGGTTGCTTGTATATTACGTGTATTTTTGTTATTTTGAGCGAAGGAAAGTTTCCTAATGGTGTGGCCAAGCCGATTTAGGCGCTACGTATCCCCACGAGGAATCAGTCATGGCGTAGTTCATTCAAGCGAATATTGGGTGAAATTCTAAAGGTGGGGCCGATGTGGCGCCACGTATCACTTGAGGAATCAGGTCGAACGTAGTTCCAATTACAAGCAAAAGAACAATTGGGATTTTCTAAAAGGTGGGACCGAAGCCGATGTGGCCGCCTACGTATCCGCCAAGGGAATCAGGTCACACGTAGTTCCAATTTATTACATATGAAGGGCAAAATATATTAAACTAACTATTTTAGGACTCGGCGCCAAAGCAGGGGCATGAGTCCACTTCTTCTTGCTTTTTGTCTTGGAGGGCGGGGTCTTCAGCGGGATCATACCGGATCACATTGTATTTATGTTTCCTTTTCAGCAACGATCAGACTTTAGGGCCCTTCCACGTAGTTTTTGTATCTTCTTCTTTTGATTTCTGCGAAGTCGTGTTTTGATGAATGGCGATTCGAGCACTGTGAGCTCTAGCGAGCATTCTCTTCCTTTGGAGATTGATTGATGATTCAACGGCGATCCCTTCCAAACTGTTTTGTTCAACAATCATGTTCACATAAGCATCATCGAGTGCAGTAAGTGGTTGTTGTTTATATTGGGAACTTTTAAGTTGGATGACTCCATCTTTGATCAATTCCTCGATTTTGTCTTTGAGGGTATAACAATTTTCGGTGTCGTGTCCTCTGCAGGAGTGGTATGCCTGATGCTTAGTTTTATCGTGCCTGGAGGTAGGCCAGGGATATTTCGGAATTGGGTGGAGTATTCCTGCGGCTTTGACTTCCATACACTTGGGCTATGGGTTCGCTAAAGGTGTATAGGTTTTGTTGGTTTTCTTTCGGCATCTATGCGGGGTTTGGGTCCGTTTGGTGTGCGGGTTCGTGATTGTGGTGGATATCTTTGGTTGGGTATGGTAAGCGAGGATATGGGGCGTAGTCTTGATAATGTGGATTTTGAGTGTTTTGGTTATAGTAAGGAGGCGGTGGTGTGATCTGGCTGGATGTTGTTACGCCTATGCTCGCGAATGACCGTGATAGAGGTGATGCATCTCTTCCTGCGAGGTACCTCTATGGAATCGATTGCATTGCCACGCTAGTTGCTTGTAGAAAGTCGAGTTTGTAATTGCTGTCTTAATGCCTTCTTCCACGGTCGCCCATTCTTACGACTTATGAAACTTCGCCAATTACACCGATCATCCTTTCATAATATGTCGCGTCTTTCAACGATCGCACGAACAAAGTGGTCGTTCGCTCTGCCGTTGGAGGTGGACCTTCGCCGGCCGACCGCCACCTAGTGCGTATTCACGAAAGTTTACGTGGATTTCTTTTCAAGCTTCATAAGATAAAATCTGTCTAAGACGATTGTCGATGTTGAATCTAAATCTATCCATGAAATCTTGTGCCATGGCATTCCAATCGCCCGTTTCGAGGTCTTGGCATGTGTACCGATCCAAGCGCTCGCCGGTTAGACTCCTGATGAATAGCTTCATGATGATTGCTTGATTTTTACCAACTCCAATCAATTTATCGCAATATGACCTTAGATGAGCTCGAGGATTCCCCTTTCCATCGAACATGTCAAATTTGGGCACCTTGTACCCCACAGGTAATTCAACGTCAGAGTGCATACATAAGTTTTCATATTCCAAACCTTCTTTCCCTTTGTTCATCTGAATGCTTTTGAATGCCTCTTTCAAACTACGGATTTCTTTTGCCATATTTTCATCAGCTCTGGCTCGAGTCTGCCGCTCCATTTCCTTGTATTAATCTGTCTCTTGGGAGGATGTATGCATAATAAATGGTTGGCTTTCGATCGGATGTGCTAATCCCTCATATTGTTTGTGTGTCATATGCTCGTATTGGGTGGCTTGGCAATTTGGGTTGAGTGGGGAGATATAAGTAGGTGGAGGTTGAGATGTGTATGTAGTGAACGGATCGTTTTGGAGGTCGGCTTGCAAATTGACCGGGCGAGTGACATTTTGGTGTGAGCTGGTATTTTGCGGCCTCTGCGGGGAGCTTTGGGGAAGTGGAGGCTCAATGGCTTGTGACACGATTGCATTTGTCCTTTGCTCTGGGAGTGGTGCATTCAAGCTAATAGACAGGTTTGTGATATTTCAGAGCCTTTCTATTTGGCTTGCATGATTTCCATTTCTTTGCAATAGTGTGGCGAGGTTTTGATCATTGGTGTTTCTCCTTTCCAACGCCTCTGCATCCTCTACGGGAACGGGGACGAGTCCTAAGTTGTTTCGTTCTGGTGCTTCTGGATTAGTCATTTATTGGATGATTGTGCTTCTGCCAGTCAACGCGAATCAACCTTTTGGGGATAAGCTAGACAAAAATAAACCTTTAACAAATGAAGCAAACCCAGTTAGTATAATATGCAAAAAGTTGCAGCCAATATATACTAATAAGCAAATTGCGAATCAAGTGCGTGTTCTAACATGTTTGGGACCTCTTTATGCCAGAGGTAGGCCTAAACGTCAAATATGCGAGGTTATGATGGATTTGTCCAAGTCGCCCAACTGTAATGCTTTTGTTGGAAATGGCGACCAAATGACGGTGCACTTTTCCAATTTCAGCATGACATGATTAGGTTTGGATTTGTCTATCATTGCCACGCTACACATAATATGCTGGTTGGTCGTTGGGTTGAGAAACCCGTCGACAAGTTTAGTCTTCTAATTGTGGTGTCGATGCGGGGACCGACCTGTAAATGCACGCATGCCCTAAAATAAAGGTGGTATAGCTCTATCACGAGTTTCTAAGATCGGCTTTTCTAGGCCTTGAGTTCGGCGGACAACTCGAGCGAGAAGGCTACGCGGCCATCGGTTAGACCGGACACTCCACGTATGTTACCAACTCTCCTAAATTTGGTTTTTGAAGAAAGAATTTTGCTGATGCACCAAGCGCACCTCGCATGTAGTGTGTGATTGTGTGAATTTTCCAGAGTGGAAGAAATATGAGCGGAATGCCAATTTAAGGAAAGCAGTAAAGCAAATAGCAATCAAAATGAATAAAGCAAAATACATCACACAGATAATTTAAATGCAAAAGTAATGCCAAATAATAACCCTAGATCTGTTGTGGTTAAGAACCTAAAAATCCCCAGTGGAGTCGCCATTCTGTAACACCCCATTTTAAACCGGAGTCGAAAACGGGATTCTAGCGAACCCTGCTTGAATAAAAAGTGTTAGAAAATAAAAAAAAAATGCTAAATGTTAAAAAGGATATTAAAAGTGCAAAAGAGTGTTTAAAATGCTAAAAGGGTTGCTTAAAATAAAGGCAAAGGGTTGCTAGGAGTCGCCACCTAATTAGTTTGGTGAATTAGGACACCTAAATGTCAACTTAGGTTTTAGTCAACACTAACTCCATTCTTTATGGTCTGCTAAACTTAGTGAGATTCTGGGTAAGGGTTCTTTATTAATCTAGAGGGAAGGGGTTAGGCACCCTCTAAGATCCGCTAACTTGCGGTTGTCCTGCCAAACCTAGGGTAATTATTATATTTAAAGAATGCATGTTTTAAAAATATAAAGGGTGCTTTCAAAAATGTTTTATAGAAAGGGGCATGTTGATAAAAAGTTTGCAAGACTAATACTATAAAAAATAAAGTTTTAAAGTGTGCTTTTATACTGTTTATAGATATATGCCATGTTGATTTATGATCAAAGACAAGCTTTTAGAATCAAATATATATGACGTAGTGCAAAAGATGATTATTTTATAGTTTTCCGATAATAAGATTGTTCAACACAAATTATTTATATTATGCTAATGAAAGAGCTTATGAGAAAATTAATTTATTTTATCATGGATTTTATAAAGAAATAATACTTTAGTCGCGAGTTAAATTACTTAGTAAGGTTTAGATATGTATGACAAGCATAAAAGACAAGCAGGTCGGAAGTGCGTTTCTAATTATGAATTACTTTCCCTTATATGTTTGAAACTTAATTGTTCTAGATATCCTAAATATTACAGAAATAGAGTTATTAAATTACAATAAACAAATGAATAAATGAATAGCAAGTAAAGAGAGAGAATGAGATTTAAGAATGCTCTTTACGACGGATGACGATGTCCTATTTGTTTTTCTAGGAATTCCTGAAGCGGGAACGGGAATGCGGATGCAGATGCGGGTTGCCATTTGAAATAGCTCGCGATGAGTCTCGCCGTGAGACTCTTCGTTTTGCTCCAATGCGTGCCATGTAAAACAAAGGAAGATAAGGATTAGTAAATGCCCAATAATATTCGATATAGATAATTAAACGCTAAACCTATATCTATGTCTATAATACATGCTAAATGATAACTTACGCGAATCAGCAAGTCCGGTCGGCCCAAAACAAGCAACACGGGAAAGGAGAAAAGCGGGGAAAGGCAAGCGATGGGCGGGCCCATCACTTAGCTTATGAAGAAGCGGCAAGCAAAAGTTTATCCGGATATGTTAGGCCCATAACGTGACTACCAAATTTTAAGGAGAAAGCAGGGCGCAACTAGCCACAGGGAGGAGTCTAGATCATACGTTGCAATTTAACACATAGGAGAAGGGGTAATCAACAGATGCTGGACACAATTGTATTTAACAGGAGAGGCAGGAGAGACAACATACTAATCCTTGCTATTGCTTTGTACTCCAGCTTACTGGAAACTTAAGCCATGGTTCATACGACTATTCTGCATACTTCAGATTAACAGAACAGAGGCAGGGCATGTACTATATAGTTATAGCCTAAGTCTAATCATATTGACAAAATAAGTTCATACAAGGCAATTACTGAAGGACAATCAAATTAAAGCTTAATCTCAAGTCATTTTACAAACATAGTAACATTTAAGATATCATGACATAAAAAAGATGTAGAATCCTAAAGGACATGGCTGGAACTTATCATAGCGGGGGTAGACATGATTTCAAACTTAGACTAAACAAACTAAATGATCATTTTTACTTAGATGCAAACAACCAAATTACCCCCTTTATCTACCTCTTTAGGTCAACATACATAGTTTAGCTTAATTTCCATCCATTGCAGGTATTCAACAAAGCACTTTTAACGCTGATTTCAGCAAGTAAACATGTCAATCTAAACTAGCAAGAAATTATTTTAAAAAAACATGTGTTAGCCAAACTGGGATCAGCGCCATATAACATGTGACCTTTAGATATCGTTAACTAATCGATTTCAACTATTTAATAAAATACTCCCACATTTATGCAATGAATTAAACATGCTCGAGACATAATAACGAGCTATAATCAAGCATTTAAAAACATAATCCTATAAAGAGAAAAAAAGCGAGAGGAGTTTGGATTTACTTAAATCGGATCCTATTTCGCGTAGAATTCTTTCGATTATGGAGCAACTAAACTGATTAACAAACCTGGAACAACTAAACTGAATCTTAGAACAACATCTATCACAAAGCATTTCGCAAATAAGTATACGCCATCAAAATCAAACAAGCAGATATTCACCAAACCGACTTCACTATTCGAAATAACCTTGTATTTATCGTAATCAGCGTAACTAAACAAATAAATTCTAACATTATACTAGCACGAGACACGAAAAATGCGTAAATTCAAATGCGACGAAATCGATAGGAGTGGAATTTTACCTTCTCGTGCGAACCGAGTATCAGACGTGTCGGTCAATCGAGTTTTGGTTTTTGCGATGCGAATAAAAGGAGAAGGTTTACTCACCGATATTGGTGGAATTAAGAGAAGGGTTCGACCGTGCCCCGCTTCTTTCTTAAGCTGTCCCCTGTTTACGCCTATCCTCCGAGTCGATGCTCTCTGAGTTCTTGACTACGACTAGGGGTTCTTAATCGTGCTCGATCGATGCTAAGGGTGTTCCGTCGATCTTTATGGGTCCTCGTCTTTTCGCTCCCGACTTCGCCGAGTCGATGATTGCTGCTTCTCTACCCTCCCCGATGTCGCTGCATGTTCTTATATAGCGACCACAGGTTCTAATATTGGTAAGTAAATAAAGTGATTCTTGCTTGATTCGACGGATTTCGTATTGATTGGCTAAGATCGTGAAGGATGATTTGTGCGAGTTATGGTAAGGTATCGTTGGAGAAGGTAAGGGAAAGCCAGGGGTGCGTGGATAAAGGAAAGCGGATTCTCGTGAGAAATCCGGGCATGGCGGCGACGATTGAGGCTTTTCTCTTAGGGTTCGTTTTTATGAAGATGACTGTGAGGGCCGATTGGAAAATGTCTTAGGCTAAAATGCCTTAAGGCTTTGAATAAAAGTGAAAGGAATTGGGCATGAGCGTGGGCTGCGGGTTTTTAATGGAAAGGGCTGGTGGGCTAATCCATTAGGGTATTAGATTAGGTTAGTTGATTAATTAATTAGTGATAAATAAATTGTGCTTAAATTATTTAGGTGTTCTATCAATCTAATTGTTATAATAAATGCGGCTATGCTTTACTTGACACGTCATTGCTAAATTATTTATTTTATGTATTTATTATTTATTATTAAATTGTTTATTTATGCATGTATTAATGTTTTATTGCTGCATTTTATTATTTTAAAATTATTAGAATTATTGTTGAAAATTAGTGTAATTTTAGTTAATGACTGGACGGGAGGGTCAAAATTGGGTGTCAACAGTCATAATAAATAAATAAAAAATGATCTAATACTTAACCAAGTTATAAGAAAACAAAGAAGGAAACTAAAATTAGTAAGAATTGGATGGGTTAGGCAATGGGTCGTTGTTTAACTCATTTTGATCGAGACTCATTTAGCTCAAATAACTTTTGAGTGTGGTAATGACATGCCCATTAATTAACTTAATTAGTCCATTTTTACTCTTCTAAATTCAGCCTAGTCTACCCATTTGACACCACTACCCTCATCAATTGCCAGGCCCGACCCTGAGCAGGGGCTAAAAGTGTGATCGCCCTGGGCCCAAAATTATTTTTTTTAGTAAATATTATATTAGATTATTATAACTATTAACCCTAAACCAACGATTGTCTGTTCAACTCCTCAAAAAGAAGAACGCTTTTGTGCATTTGTGTTAAAGTATATCGGCCATATTGGCCCAGCCGAGAATGGCCCATCTGAGTGGGTCCCTTTCCTTTGTATATTTGGTAAATATTAGACTTAGGTTTGTACCTTAATTAGTAGTGTAATATTACCATAATTGTAAAGTTAGTATTCTTATAGAATAGGGATTCCTAGGTAGAATAGGAAGAGGATCTTCCTTGTAACTTGTATATATATGCCTTTCATTAATGAGAATAATCAAGGGATTATTTCTTACATTCTTTCATGGTATCAAGAGTCTAGGTTCTCTTTACCTCGCTTTCGCTCCTCAAAATTTCTTCTCTTTTTCGGATTTGTGGATCCTCAAATTCTCGATTTTTGTGTTCTTCCTTTTTAACAAAACCGAGTATCTTCTCTTCCAAAATCCTCTCTCCCAAATTCCCTTCTCCGAATCTTGTTGTTCTATTCCCTATGGCTGATAAGAACAATTTTCATCATGCCCTCTCAGTTTCTAACATCAAGAGTGTCATCCCTATTGTTCTTGATCTTGAAAACGTCCAATATGGGACGTGGGCGGAGTTATCCAAGATTCATGTTAAAGCACATAAAATTCTTCACCACATCATCCCTCCTACTCCTTCAAATGAGGGTGATAAGGCGTTTACATCTACTGTGCTCACTAAAGAAGCAGACCCAGAATTATAGGACATGCTTGATTCCAAGGTTCTTCAGTGGATTTATGCCACTATTTCCTTGGACCTTTTGCAGACGATTATGGAACCCAACTCCACAGCTATGGCAGCGTAGGATCGATTGCGAGATATCTTTCAAGATAACAGTCATTCTCGGATTGTTATCCTTGAACAGGAATTTTCACAGGTAGCCATGGTGAATTTTCAAAACGTTTCTTCTTATTGCAAACGCCTCAAGGACTTGGCAGACCAACTCAGAAAATTAGGACCGAAGACCGGACCGAATTTATCGGTCCGGTCCAAGTCTTTTTCGGTATGGTTATATGGACCGAATGGACCCTTTTCTAATAATTTTGGATTTGTTCTGTTGCACGGAGCCAATCTTGACTACAAATGAGTCCTTATAGAGGATGTTGAGACGAACACAATGGTATCACTCACAGCCTTCGTCGATACCGGAGTTGACCGAAAAAGTTAGAAAACCTTTTGAATTTTCCGATTTGGTCGAACTGAAGCTTGGGTAACAATAGATGGTGATAAGTGGGTGTAGAATGTCGACGAGAGGATGCTGAGTGTATTGGTACCAACCTTGACCGACGAAAGTAGCTCAGTGGCGAACTTGTTAGCGGCGGGTTTCTTTGTTGAAATCAATCTGGCCGTCGTCGCTAATGGGAAGATTCGATGCACGGGGTAGTGTAGAAAGAACGACAAGTGATGGTGGTCACAGTGGTATTACCCACTCTCGTCGAATCTTCCTCAGGTCGCCGAAAAGTGCTCAAACGCCGCCGGAAGATTTTCAGATATATATATATATATATATATATATATATATATATATGTTATAGATAATTTATCTATAAAATCACAATTAATTATGGATAATTTATCTATAAAATCACAATTAAGTTATGGATAATTTATTCTTGTCAGTCTAAATTCTACTGTACACAAAATGGCGATGAAGTTATTCTTATTTGTCTCAACTGACAGTAATCCTTGTAAAAAAAAGTGCGTCGGCATTAAGCACGTGTCTTACTCAAAAGAAACCATTTGCATTTCGTATGTCATAATATTATTAAAGTAAGATATTCGTATTTGGAGTTGAAACTCAAAGTTAATTTTTTTTTTTGATAATCGAGGTTTATATCTTGCGTTTGACTACTTTACTGGTATTATCTAGACGTCCTTGATGTGATGTCACTGGTACTTCAACAACATCACCAGTACATCGCGGGATGTGCTCCAGTGACTAATTTCTGGGAGCGTACAATTGATCAATGAGACAAGATCAAATTCCCCAACGTGCATAATTTTTTCGCGCCTGCGGTGAATCGAACTCACGTTGTTCATAACAGAACGCCTTATAACGCCCAGACTTTACCACTGGACTATGTCCCGGAGGATAAAATTAGAATTATTATAGACATAAAATTCAAGTAAAATAAAATTATTATAGACATAGAATTCAAGTAAAATAAAATTATTATACATAACTTCTCATTTTTTCAATATCAAAATTTCCATTTAAAAATAAAATAGAACATTTAGAAAGAATTGATGATTGAGAAATTGAGCACTTTGTTTGAGTCCTGGAATTCCGACAACTCCCCAACTAACCCCTACGATATGCCCTTCATTTGGCATCGAGCTATGATAATTGAGGTAGGGATTACTTTTTTGTGTAATTCAATTATACGCTTAGGTATATGAATTTGATAATTGAGTAGGTATTGCCTAAAAGGGGTTTATGTTAGAAGAGCGTTGGATGATTGGGTTGATGGTTCATGGACAGTCGATTGTGTGAATTTTGATGATGGGGAGGAGATGGTCAATTGTTGGGATAATGAAACAAGGGAGGCCCATGATAATACCAGTGACATGACTACTTGTAATGGTGCTGGCGCTTTATTCTCCTTGTCAAGGGAAAACTGCTTGTCTGAGAAACCTGTTATCGAGTCCAACGGTGCTATGGATTCAGATGCTACTACTCGCTCAACCAATGATGTGAAGAGAGACACAGGTTCATTGGGTCCCAGCATGATATACAAGGCAACAAACGTAAGAAAGAAGAGTTTGGTGTGTCCAAGGACCAAAGTGCTAAGAACAAGTCTAAGATCATTGAAAAGGAGGGTTATCTTAAGAAAGATGCACATGCTTCTAGACCAGGTGATTAAGCTAATACCCTTCTGTTACAGATAGATTTTTTTGATACTTTATTAAGTATTTAGTTTATATACACGCATGTATATGATATAACTTTCTTTGGCATGTCTACTGCTTTCTTCACTTTCATATTTTGGTTTGTGTTACTGCTGCTTTATCTACTATTTGAATTGCTACTAGTACTGCTATAATTATTGAAAATGGTACTTAATATTCCTTTTCAAGTTATGAAGGAATTGACTCAAAACAATTGCACTTTTTTTAAAGACAGAGGCCCCATGGCTGTCAAGACAGATATTCAGAGAACAAAATTTGGAAATTCACGGGAAGTTTTGGCTGCTGTTGACAATGGACCTCGTGTGCTGGACCATGACACTACAAGCTATTCTTACATTCCAACTTCAAATGAGCGCTTTTCAAAAATTGCATCTTATGATGTATCTAAACGCTGCTCAACAAGTGAAGCACATCCCCGGGAAGACAAGATTAGAAACCACGTTCCTGCTAGGCTTGAGGACTCTCGTATGGAGAATGATGGAGCAGCAACAAATTTAGAGCGCAGTGGTTCTGCTAGTTTACCTATGACAGACACGGTATGTGATCGGTTCTCATGCTACAGTTTCCTGTGATTTTGTGGTGACTTCTCTTTGTTTCATTTCTCACACAAAGCCTAGTACTGCATGTTTCAAGTGGTAGAATATTTTTTTGTCCTATGATCCTATTTGTACTTTAACTTTGTAAACTATTAGGGCGGGAAGAACAAACCATTGTAGGAAGGTCGAAGTAGGCTTCTATCTTTATAAGCCCGACACTATTCTATTTACTCTCTCAAACGAGGGGCTGGTTTATTTTGCTATAGGGGCCATCTCATGTCATCCCTTACCTATATTTCAGGAAAGGGATTGACCGGAATGATTGCAACGAGACACACCAATACTTAGAGGTGGAAAGGGGGGCGGTCAGAGATTTCTGATTTTCAAAACAAAAACCTATGTACTGTTCATATGATACATAATACAGTTACCAGTTTAAAAAATGCATGAAACATCTCATTCCCTCCCCTTTGTTAGAGAGGTAAAAAGGATGGGCGTATTAGGAATAGAAGCAAGGTGCTTTGACCTCGATGGAGTTGCGAGATATCCTATTAGAAAATGAAGAGGAGATATTCTAAGCTTATAAAATCTCTCTATTATGAACGATCAAACACAAATCTCTCTTGTTATGGTTTTAGCCAATAGCACCAACATTCCTGACATAAAGCTAATGAACCTTCTCTGGCGCTCTATCTATTCTAGGCACTGTTATTTTTGCATCAGTCCCTTCTGCTTGGGAAAACATTTGCACTTAGTGAGGAAGTGCCATGAGGGTAACCATGCAATTGGGGAAGTCCAGATTGCCATAACTCATCTCCTTCCCCAATTTGAGATGAGATCGAAGTTGAACCTTATAGTTACATAATTCATGTTATTGCTGCTGTATGGTTTACCGTATTTAGATCCTATAAAACATACGAGAACATTTATGCACATGTTGAAACATGTTTGAACTGGAGCTTATAGCATTTGCTAAATGATTGAAAGTGATTTAAATCTAGCCATTATGGTGAGCACATGGATCTGATGTGGGCTGAATTAATCGTTCTAGTAGGTCTGCTGGTTGGATTTGATTAAAAAAGGAGAAAATGGTATATATTTATCGGCTTTCATCTGAGGCTGAACGGGAGGGGATAAGGTGGAATTTGTTTCTTCATTATCTATTGTCAATTATCATTGCATATTACGCACAGCTAGCTCTCCTTGCGGACCAAGATTCTGTCAAAGCTATTGTCAGTTGCGGATCTCCTTTAAGTAGAATATGCATTTCTTCCATGCTTTACTGTCATTGCATATTACTACCAAGTATAAGCGGCACTAGAGTTTTATGCAGGGCAAGCTTAGTGCTATTTATTTCCTTGACAAATGCAAGTGGATTGACTATGTCTTCCTGGTTATGAGTCTGGTTTAAGTGCCTTTGGGATCTAAATGTCTAAGGAGCCTTACCTTTTATAGAGTTGTGGAGAAAAGGGAGCTCTACGTCATGCTAATGTTTATGGTAAAAAACTTTATTATATTACCAAACGGGATTTAGGTGCAAGGAAAAGCAGCTAACTATTGAAAAACAAGTCCCAACATCAGCACAGCATAACTACATTTCCCTACCTACTGATATCATACTATTACTAGTCTAGGGATAGAAGTTCAAAGTACAGAACTTCCATGCTCTTTTAGGCTTCATAATCCCTCTACCGTGGACCTCCTGAATAATCTGCTTGACTATGGTTCCAGAGCTTCTCTGCTTATTCTTGAACACTGCCATTCCTTTCTTGCCATGTATAATATACAGTAGCAGCCGAAGACATTCTAAAAACCTCAGGCACTTTTCCCTCTTGCATGCTTGATTGCCCATTGCTTTTCACTTTGCCAGTTCATACACATTCTCTTTATGCCTTGCCACTGCAGAATTTTACTCCATATTTGGGCAGCTATCACAGAGTGAAAGAAGAGATGAGAGATGCTTTTATTTTCTACATTACAGAGAGAATTTTAATTATTTGTTCTTGTTTTTTTTTTCTGGTTAAGGAATATTTGTAAAATAATGCTGATTGTGAAATTAGGTTGTTACTAATGCTACCAACAATAAGGAAGAGGTTGCGGTGCTAAGTCTTGGAACAGTATCACAAATGGCGGAGCCCATGGTAGAAAATGTTACATGTCTTAGTCCTAACATTAAAAGGCACCCAAATGTTGAGAGCTCAAGTGATGATAAGGTTATTTTCTCTTCTGAACTCGAGGTTCAATTGGCAGACAAAGTCCATGCTGATCCTGCAGACCTTGAAGTTCAACGTTCACTTTCAAGCGAGGGTAAGTTGGATATAACAAAATCCTTGGCAAAACCCGCAGGGACATCTTCCGGATGCTTGTCTGAAAAGGCTGAAGTAAATATTACCATTATAGTCAATTCGGAACGTAGTGACTGTAACTTAGAAGAAGGCAATAGAAAGGCAATGATTGGTGGTAATAATACAACTAATACTGATGAATCACCTAGTGCTCTCTGCCAATCTAATCAAGAACCTAAGATTTCTGAAGTTGCAGTAGGAGCAAGGAAGAGTTCAGGACACAAACAAAGTTCAAAACCTGCTGAAGATGCACCTAGATCCAGCTCAGCAGTCACAACATTATCAGATCCGAACCACCGTAAAGCAGTTCTATCCATGGGAAAATCATCTTCAGGTACAACCAAGTCTTCTGCTCCTGAGAGTCGAACATCCTCGAAAGCTCATAATAGTGATTCTAATGGTAGACCGAGGGGAATTTCTGGGAGCAGTCTTAGTAATAAAAGAGAGAGTTCGTCAATGGGTGCTGGTAGGGATGAGGAGAGGCGTGAAAGGCCGAAGAAAATGTTGAAAGAGCTCTCAAAGTCATCAGTTGGTTCGGCATCAAAGACATTGCAGTCGACCAAGCTCTCTCATGTTCCGGTGAAGAAAACAGTGTCAGAAGCAAAGAATTCGGTCCCTAATTCTTCTGCTAAAACATCAATCGTGCGTAGTAACCCTGCTAGTTCACGCTCTGCAGAGTATTCTACTTCACTGCAAAGTGAGAGTGTGGCACATATACAGAATAAAGCTGTAGGTACACATTTGACACAAAAAGGTGAAAAGATAAACCAG
The DNA here is from genome assembly GCA_029844215.1 of Przewalskia tangutica. Taxonomy (NCBI): domain Eukaryota; kingdom Viridiplantae; phylum Streptophyta; class Magnoliopsida; order Solanales; family Solanaceae; genus Przewalskia; species Przewalskia tangutica. Next base: position 127,190,348 of record CM056725.1, read on the forward strand.
CCAAGTTGCCAACCATCTTCTAAAGTGAATACACACCTGATGCATCCTCCATCGTTATCATGTCCTGCAGCACTAAGTGATGAAGACGTAGAAGTTGAATTGGTGAAGGTTTAAAGTTCACTATTTCCCTCTTAGCTTACACTTACCCATTTTTTATGTAGCTTGCTCTACTGCTTCATCAAGAACTTAATAGTTCTCCTAGAGTTCCTCGAGTGCCACGGATGCGTCATACTGGTAGCTTACCTCAATTAACCTCTCCAACATGTACAAGTATGCTAATGGAGCGAACATCTAGTGGAGGGAAAGATCAGGGTTTGGTAAGCTACATGATTTTTGTACCTAATAGGCAATTATCTGCCTATTTTGATTTTATTCTGACACATGTTTATATTTTGCCATAGACATTTAGGAGAAAGTCAAAGGACATAGGCAAAGATGGTTCAAACTGTTCTCAGGAGGTGGTTCAGGAAACCAAGAAATCTGATAGATCAACTTCTCCTGGTTGTAGGAGAGAAGAAGATTCTATTATTAAGAGAGAAGGAGACTCTGGATCAGCAAAAAGTGTGCAGTCTCTGAAGAAGAGTAACACACTTGCCTCCAATACTTCTGCAAGTAGTAGTTTATGTTCCCCAAATGAGCAGAACCTGTCCTCAAAGCACAATTCACCAAGTACAGCTGCTGCTGATGATGATGCAAAAATCGTTGGACATCCTTCACATCAGACATTACCAGGTTTTTGCCTTAACAAGAGTTATATATGTTGGATATTCTATAAAATGAATTTTCCTTTATTTTTTATCTTCTGAATGTTACCATGAGGTTCCTCCTTATAGTTGCTGCCTATTTTTCTTCATTTGTAGGCTTGATTGCTGAGATTATGAGCAAAGGTCAAAGAATGGCTTATGAAGAGCTCTGCAATGCAGTTCTTCCGGTACAGATGCTTTAATGAGATAGGATACATTATTCTCGTTCTGGTGTTAACAAAATTTAATGTCTTTTTATCTTCCTGCTTTTTTTGTAGCACTGGCCCAACTTGAGGAAGCACAGCAGAGAACGTTACGCATATTCAAGTCACTCACAGGCTGTCCTTGATTGCTTGCGGAATCGAAGTGAATGGTCTCGCCTGGTTGATCGAGGTCCCAAGGTATGCTTTAACAATTCTGTGACAATTTATGGCTTGGTGTAGGTACTGGGTTGGCATCTGAAAAGTGCCTAATGAGTTTAAGCATTTATTCAAGCTTCATATTCAGTCAAATAATAACCGAAGGTTGTCAGGTGCTATCCGAATTATCTGTACCCATTCAGCTCTTCAAGATGCATAACAATAGGTCATTTTTATGCTAGACGTCTGTGTAAACCCTCCTCCTCTACTCGGACTTGGGACTGGCTAAATTGCACAGGATCATGTGAAATTGGGGGCAACATTTACATTTCCTATATCAACAACAACATACCAGTGTAATCCCATATTACTTATTAATAAAAGGTTTCTACTAGTATGCAGCCCAAGTGTTATTTGGCTGGTTCCCCTGAGGATACTCTGCGAAGGAAAGAGGCAACTGTGCTAAGTTTCCTTTTTATCTTTGATAAACTCTTGCAGTAAATCTGGATAGCACTTGCAATTGAAGAAACTTGTCGCATCGATGGTTAAGATGATGAGATTTTGTTAATTTATTACCATGGCCATATTTAACTTTGAGGGAGGCAAGGTTCAATGTTAGGTAGTGTTTCTTGTCCTAGAGTGAGGTCATTGCGGACGATCAAGGGCGAGGACTTCAAAAAAAATTGTGAAAATAGTTAGTTTTGAAGGGCTTCAACTGATTTATGCTTCACCTCGATTTCTTTCCCAAATGGCGACGATTGAGGTTTGTTGTCTTAACAAGCTGATCTCCTTGTAACCCTGCCCTCCCTGCCTGACTACCGAAATAAAGAAGAAAACCATGCACGAGCAGAAATGGAACTATGTTGATTAATGCTTGTTAAGGAATGATGTGTATTCAATTTACTATTTGGATTCATATTTGTCTTTATATCCTTTTAATTTATTCTTTTTCTTTATAGACCACTACAAGTAGGAAGCGGCGGAAGCTTGATGTTGACTCCCAATTTACTGAATCGGAGGATAATGAATATTGCATGGATAGAGCTGCAAAAGATGTCAGGAGCAGGACTTTGAATCAAAGCAGGAAGAGTTTCCCAAAGGCAAGAAAGCGCAGGCGATTGGCTCTTCAAGGAAGAGGCATAAAGGATATGAGAAGGTGACATATAGCTGAGGTTTCCAGTGATGAGGAGATTGGTTCATCCTCTGAATCTGGTGGGGACAGCATGTTCAGCGAAGATGAGGTTCAAGGTGGTGAAACTTCTGCTGGAAATGAGGCCTCTGCTAGCTCTGAGAGAGAGCTGCTATGTCATAATTTGCGTTAGGTGCTTTTTTGTTTCTTGAGGTGTTTAGTGCTTGACATGTATCATTAGAAAACTGACTCAGATCTTGTTCAGTGGCGATAACTTTTTATGCCTCTGCAGACTCTTGCGTACATGAGGTTATGGCACTAGAGTAAAGTCATTGTTTATAGGATGTGTCATGATTTGTAGCTTTGGCCATGTCATGTGTTTACTCCTATTGGCATGTTTGTAGGTTTGTGTCCTTACATAGCCTGGGTATCTCATCAGCTGCCAGTTGATGCCCTATGATTTTGTTAACAAGATTCATGCACTGAATTGTAGATGAAAGTTGTAAGCTGCTGTAAATAGTTTAGATGCTCAACTGCAGATGTTTTGTTTGCAATCAAGATTGTCTTGTAGCTTATGTAGAGGAAATTTGACATTGATGGTATTCCTTGCTTTTTGAGTTTCATGGTATTGAGGTGGTTAGTACATTTGTAACCCTCTCCCTCTAGAAGAACCAATATGTAGAGCAGAAGTTTACAGTGTAACAGCGAAGATGATTTTCAGTTGGCCTGGTTATCACTTGACTAGGAAAGTTGGTTAGTCAATGGTGAATGGTTTTATGTTGTTTAAGCCCTTTGGGGGTTGGGTTACATTTCAGCAAATTCTGATATGCTTTCTTCATCAGCGGATTTGGAAGAGTTTACAGCGTACGCAAAGGGCTTTTGAAGCCCTCTCTATTTGATACGAGTAGTCTGGTTTTTAAATACATCAGTGTCATTTCGAGAAACATTACATGCACAAATACATTATTCAACATCTAAACGTCCGGCTGCAATTTATAGTAAAGTAAACCGAAAATTAATTACTTAAGAAATGAGACTCTATTTTTGAGTTCCTATTGTTTATTTATTACGCTCTAAATTTTATTACAAATATAATAAGAAAATTATATTATGAAAATTATGTGGTTTGAGTCTACATGCTTAAATTTTGAGACTGATATTATTTGATGTGAAAATTTTAGATGTTTGATGCTGATTTTAATGAAACAGAAGATAATATTTAATATAAGATGGAAAGAGTAATATTAAAAGGTTGGTGGGTAATCAAATCTAGGGTTGGTGTTGGGGAAAGATGGAGAAAGAAGAGGCAAAGATGATTGAGGAGCTTACCGCCAAATCGGATTCCAATTTGAAACAAGGAAATCATTATTATGTCATTTCTAACAGGTCCGGTGATGATTTCATTTTAACTCATCCAGAAATTGATTTGTTTAGTTATTGCTATAACAAGACTCATTTATGTTTAGGTGGTTCAAGGATTGGCAGAGGTACATTGGGATGCCTCTCCATGCTTATCCATTTAACGAGGAGGAATCTCACCCAAATTCACCTACTAGACCTGGACCCATCGATAATACTGATATAATTGACAATGGAACTCATGATCTACAACTTCTCACAACTTTAGAAGAAGGCCGTGATTATGTATTGGTCCCACAACAAGTATGGGAGAAGCTCTCCGACTGGTAAGTTGGAACTTATCTTCCCAGCACCGCTTATGGTCTTCCCAAAATTCTCCCAATTTTGTAGGGCGTTTTCTGTTTAATAACAGCTATGCAAAATTCCCTATGCTTTTCTTTTGGGAATTTCACTCGTAGGAAAGACTTGTTCTGGATGGTTTTGGTTGGCTGTTAAGATTACAAGTATTTTCTCTTCCTCAATTTCAATTTAAGTATGACTTCTCTTTTAAGTCTGTTTCGAAAGAACGCCTCTTTTTATATTTGTCAACTCTTTAATTGCAACATTCTACGTGGCTTGTTTTTTACCATAAGATTCAAAGGGAATTTGGTAAATTACATTAGACCACAAGATTCTCTTTTTCTTAAAATACGTGCCTAGTCAAACTAAGATATTTATATTGAAACAAAGGGAGTAACTTTTATTTTCAATGGAAGGGGAGCTGAATTGGAGCAGTAGATCTCCTTCTCGCAAATAACTGTGTATGTGCTAGTTACAACAACAACAACATACCCAGTGTAGTCACACAAGTGGAGTCTGGGAGGGTAGAGCGTACAGAACTTACCTCTACCTTGGTAGAGAGGCTGTTTCCAATAGTCTGTGCTAGTTATGGTCTCAAAAAACCCTTTTAGAGCTGGAAGGAGAGATGAATTGGAGCATTAGTTCTCTTTCTCGCAAATAACTGTGTCTGCTAGGGGCTCAAGAAGCTCTTTTAGAGCTGATTGTACAACACATTGATTTTTCCCTAGGATTCACATGCTATTCTTTTCCCAGGTTGTGGATACATGCTAGTGATCTGCTAATATTGTGAGTGGGGTATCAAGGTTTTTCACTTGCTTTCGTTTCCTAATCTTTTTTTAACCCCACTCACTGCCTATAGGTACAAAGGAGGACCAGCATTACCTCGGAAAATGATTTCTGTGGGAGATGCCAAGCAACTTAGCGTGGAGGTGTTCCCGTTATGTCTCAATTTATTTGATACTAGAGATGAAAGCCACAAGGTTATAAGGTTAAGTAAAAAGGTATGTTATGGCCTTGCCTCTCTATTTGGTCTCACTAATTTATATAGAGGATACAAAGTCATTTTTTGCCGCCTCAAAACAAAAAATCACTTAATGTCGGGGAGCGCTCTTGTTGCATCATCTTTTGCTTTTTATTTCTAATCATACATAGTGTACATCTACTTCTCCATTCAGCTGGTCGTGTCTGGACTATTTAAGAATAACATTGGTGAATGCACATTCTGATGATTGCTTTTGCTGTAACAATCTCAGTCATCTTGTCACTTGGTTCTAGTTTAAATAAATATCTGTGGAATATAGATCTGTTCATCGTCGTCATTATCGTCATTGTTGTCCTTATCATTATCAATTAGAAAATGTGATAAAAATTTAGTGGCAGCCGGGGGCAGAGAGAATGATGTCTGATCTGCTAGTGGAAGCATATATGAACTTGCTAGTTGAACAGTGGTGGTCTTTTTATGTACTTTTGTACCCTCTTTAACTTAGTGAATGTGTGACGCCCCGACTTTTCTTAAGTCTTTACTTAGGACGTGATGACACCTGTACAATTATCCATTTTCCAGGCGAATCATTAACTTCTGTCTTCCTAAATTAAACATGTATTTAAGTGCGGAAATAATATATATAATAAGCAATTCGAAGTTTACAAAGAACAATTTCATGTGGGGTATTCCCCGAGATAACGACACTTAGTTCTTTAAACATACTTAGTCTAGAATAACTTTCACCAAATCCGAAGTAATGGATTGGTGGGCGATGAGGCTGCGGGACAGTCGCTAGCCCTGTTGCGGAGCTTTTCCTCTATCGCGCTTCCTGAAATATGTTAAATAAAAGAGTCACTCACTTACAAATGAGTGAAAACCTCACCCTACAATCCAAAATAACCTCACAATATTTCAAATACAATCATATTATAACATAATAAACAGGTTATGAAACGAACTTCAGCACTTTCAATGTACCACATTTCAATATACACATAATGTTATTCTTTTTCAACTCGTTTCAAGAAATACCCAGCTTAACCACCATGCATATTTTTTCCATATAGTATATTATATATTTATTTAGAATATGCAACTTGATTTAAAACACTTAACATATAGATTCAAACAAGTGACCTTGAATAGCCCGAAGACTCCTTGAATAGCCCGGAGGCAAATGTCATTGAATAGCCCAGAGGCAAATGTCCTTGAATAGCCCGAAGGCTCCTTGAATAGCCCGAAGGCCCCTTGAATAGCCCGAAGGCTCCTTGAATAGCCCGAAGGCCCCTTGAATAGCCCGAAGGCCCCTTGAATAGCCCGAAGGCAATGTATTTAAAATAGCCCTGAAGGCAAATATCCTTGATTAGCCCCGGAGGCAAATGTATTTAAATAGCCCCGAAGACAATGTATTTATATTATCAAGATTTTCATCATTTCAATTGTATGACTAAACTCATACACACATATATATATATATTGGCATAACTTCAGAAAGTTCAAATAATATTTCTCTCTTTCAACTTTCTCGTCTCTCCCGCTTGTAAAGGTTATAACATTCAATCCGTAACTCCAAATAAGGTGTTTATTATGTCAAATCGAAGGCAACACTAGGGTCTTATATTATGTCAAATTCCATATGAAAGTACTTAGTGTAACGGGTACAAATTTACGAAAGAAACAACCCTATGAAATCTGTGTCGCTAGAATTTTTGTAAAATAAGACACGATATTAAAGCAGTCATAACTTCTTATCCGTAAGTCGGATTTATCCCCGTAAAGTCTTAAACTGTCGGGAACAGAGTAATCTAGAACTATTATTCAGAACACACTTTTAGATTCTTCACCAATTTGCAGTTTTCACGTTTTACACGCTGCTCGTCCGGATTTCGGTTAATTCGAGGCAGAAACTTTAAACGGTCATAACTTTCAAACCATAAGTCGGATTTAGCCCCTCTTGGGCTCAATCTGACCGTGAGTGAGAGATCTATAACCTTGTAATTTTTCATCCAATTCTAACAAGTATAGCACAGTAATAACAGTCCGCAAATACAAGGCTCAAACTTGTTACAAGACAATACTTATATCAATTTAATTCATCACTACTTATGTTTCCAACAACAAATATTATTCTAACATGTATACTACGTTTTAACATGCATTGTAATTCAAAACAAATGATGTTACTAAGAATATGGGAGTGAGAAAACTTACCTTTGTTGCTTCGTAGTTGCGAATGAACTTTAACTCCAACTTATCCTTCAACCTAACATTTATTTGAGACTTAATTGTTCTCTTTAATCTTGTTCTATGAAATTTCTGATTCTTTTCACTTTGTTTTTGTTTTAGATTTTGTATTTCCCTTTTTGTTGTGTTTTATATAAAAGTGTGTGTGTGTTATGAGAGTGGAGGGAGTGAAAGAAGGGTTGAGGGAGAGGGGTTAGTTTAGGGGGGAAAACGTTTTTTATTTAAATTATTTTTTATGTTTTTTTTTTAATTCCAAGACTTTACATTCTGCTCTCCTAAACAACATTCGTCCTCGAATGTGAATAAGGTCGTAACACATGCACATAGACATGCAAACTGCACACACATGAAGCACAACATAACACATTTTTAAATTGGAGTGGAGGGAGTGAAAGAAGGGTTGAGGGAGAGGGGTTAGTTTAGGGGGGGGGGGAAACGTTTTTTATTTCAATTATTTTTTTCTGTTTTTTTTAATTCCAAGACTTTATATTCTCCTCTCCTTAAACAACATTCGTCCTCGAATGTGAATAAGGTCGTAACACATGCACATATACATGCAAACTGCACACACATGAAGCACAACATAACACATTTTTAAATTTCCAAGACTTTACATTCTCCCCTCATTAAACAACATTCGTCTTCGAATGTGAATAAGGTCGTAACACATGCATATAGACATGCACACTTCACACACATGAAGTACAACATAACACATTTTATTACCTTACTCAAACAGGAATAGATATTTGACTTTCATCACGTCTTCGGCTTCCCAGGTTGCTTCTTTTGTAGAGTGATTCCTCCATAGAACTTTCACGGATACAATATCTTTACTCCTAAGATGTTTAATCTGTCTATCCAGTATTTCTACCAGAATTTCTTCATACTGAAGCTTTTCATTCAGAACTATCTCTTGGAGTTGGATGACGTGACTTGAATCGTGCAAGTATTTTCGTAACATTGACACATGAAATACCGGATGCACATCCTCTAATTCTTGTGGAAGGGCTGTTCGTAAGCCACATTCCCCAGTCTTCGTAAGATCTCATATGGTCCAATAAACCTTGGGCTCAACTTCCCTTTCTTGCCAAATCGCATCACTCCCTTCATTGGAGAATCTTTTAAAAATACTTTTTCCCCTTCTTGAAATTCGAGATCTCTTTTGCGATGATCTGCATAAGACTTATGGCGGCTATGAGCTGTCTTGATCTGCTCCCGAATTATCTGCATTTTATCATTTGTTTCCTGAATGACTTCGGGTCCAAACAGTAGTGTTTCGCCCACTTCGAACCACCTAAGTGGAGATCTACATTTTTTGCCCATACAATGCTTCGAACGGAGTCACCTATATACTAGCATGAAAATTGTTGTTGTAGGCGAAATCAATTAGACATAGATGGTCCAATCAGTTGCCTTGAAAGTCCAACACACATGACCGCAACATGTCCTCCAATGTTTTAATTGTTCGTTCAACTTGTTCGTCGGTTTGCGGATGGAAAGCCGTACTCAACTTGACCTTTGTTCCGAGGCCTTGCTGGAAACTTTGCCAAAAGTGTGAGGTGAACTGGAAACCCCTATCCGAAATAATTTGTAATGAAATCCCGTGTAACCTCAATATTTCTTTTTCAAATAAATTTGTGCATACTGCGGCACCCGATATGTAGTCTTGACCGGTAGGAAATAAGCCGATCTACAATCACCCATATAGAATCATAACCTTCTTGATTTTTCGGTAGACCAGTCACAAAATCCATATGAATCGCCTCCCATTTCCACATGGGGACGCCAATGTCCTGAAGTAGTCCGCCGGGTTTTTGATGTTTGGCTTTCACCTGTTGACACGTAAGACATCTTCCGACAAATTCTGCAACATCTTTCTTCATTCCGTACCACCAGTAATTTGCCTTGAGATCAAGATACATTTTCGTTGATCTTGGATGAATGAAATACCTGGTGTTGTGACCTTCATCTAAGATCTTCCTTCTTAGATCCCTTACCTTAGAAACACATAATCTACCCTTATATACCGAAGGGTACCGTCATTTTCTCCTAATGTAAACTGTGAATGTTTTCCCTGTTGAATCCTCTCCCGAAACCTAACCAATTCCATATCCTCAAACTGACATTCTTTTATTTTCGAAGATAAGGCAGACTGCGAGGTATCATGTACCACCACCCTACCTTCATCGACCTCAGTTAAACTAACCCCGAGGTTTCCCAATTTTTGTACCTCACGAACAATACCTCTCTTTTGTACTGCCTTCGTCCTCTTTCTCTTTCGATAGACTTCCTAAAGGATGATCTAGCTGTGGATGATGTCCCAGCTCGAGCGGTCAACCTTTTCATATTAATGCCTGCCCCTTCTTCTTTCCTCTAGCGGGCTTTGTCTCATATCACATTCATTCTTCTATGTTAGAAGCCTCTGGCTACTCTCGATACCTCTTACTCCAGAATAGTCACGCTTCCCAGTCTCTTAGCGAGTTCGAAGGCGATTGAGGAGTTTTTTAATCAATAGCCGCTATTCTGTATCTGGTCTTTCCGTAAGCCTGCCCATCGAGCTGAGGAGAAAGGAAAGAAGAGCTGGCTTTGTTGTTCCTTCCCGCGATTGGAATGCCAACCCTAGTAGAAAGTGATATGGATTCTTAGCTTTTGAGCAAATAGGATGAGACTATCATCCGAAGTATTGAATACACTTTATTTATTGTCGAAATACCTTTTAATGGACTCGTTTGGCCAAGCTACCCATGGATCTCCTACTGAGTGTGTCAGCCACCACGTTAGCTTTTCCAGGATGGTAAAGAATGCTAAGGTCATAATCCTTAAACAACTCTAACCATTTCAAATCCTTTTGCGTGGTAATGTACTGTAAACTCTTATGATCTGTAAATTTACATGCACCCCATACAAATAGTGTCTCCATTTCGTAAGGCAAACACAACCGCAGCCAATTCTAAGTCATGAGTTAAATAATTCTTCTCATGTACCTTCAATTGTCGAGATGCATACGCAATAACTTTTTCAAACTGCATCAAGACACATCCTAACCCAACCCTAGAGGCATCACAATAGACTGTGAACTATTCTTGTCCCGATGGTTAGGTTAGGACTGGTGCAGTAGGCAATAATTCCTTTAGTTTCTGAAAACTTGCTTCGCATACTTCTGACCACTGGTACTTAACCGCTTTCTGAGTCAACCGGGTCAAGGGAGCAACAAGACTAGAAAAGCCTTCTACAAATCTTCTATAATATCCAGTCAAACCCAAGAAACTTCTAACTTCTGTCGGAATGGTCGGTTTTGGCCAGGTCTTTACTACTTCTATCTTTTGGGGGTCTACCATAATTCCATCTCTTGACACAACATAGCCCAAGAAGGCTACCTTTTCCAACCAAAATTCACACTTTGAAAATTTAGCATATAGTTTCTCCCGTTTTAAGACTTAAAGCACTACTCTCAGATGCTCTTCATGTTCTTCAACACTCTTGCTGTAAATTAGGATATCATCTATGAATACAATCACGAACAAATCTAAGAATGGTTTGAAGATTATGTTCATTAGATCCATAAAAGTTGTTGGGCATTGGTTAACCCGAAAGACATGACCAAGAATTCATAATGGCCATATCGGGTTCTAAAAGCTGTTTTGGATATAACATCAGGATTTATTTTCAGCTGGTGATATTTCGAACTAAGATCAATCTTGAAAAAATAACTGGCTCCTTGAAGTTGGTAATAGATACCGGTTGATCGTGACCTTATTGAGTTGTCGATGATTGATGCACATTCGGAGCGATCCATCTTTCTTCTTCACAAAAAGGACTGGTGCACCCCAGGGGGAAACACTAGGCCTTATAAAACCTTTATCGAGAAGATCCTTCAATTGTTCTTTTAACTCTCTCAATTCAGCTGGGGCCATTCGATATAGAGGAATGGAAATATGTCTTGTACCCGGAATTAACTCTATAGCGAACTCCACTTCTCTATCCGGAGGAAGGCCTGAAAGATCTTTCAGGAAAACCTCCGGAAAATTTCGAACAATAGGGACATCATGCACCGTTGGGGACTCTTTTTTTTTGGGTATCTACTATATTAGCCAGATTTGCGTACTCCACTTTGTGACTCCTTAATAACTTTTGAGCCCTAAGGTAGGAAATAAGCTGACGTGAGGATATTCCAATCCTACCCTTTATAACAACTTTTGGTTCCCCGGAAAAAGACAATTTTACTATCTTTCGCCGGTAATCTAACATGGCATAACAACAACCAATCCATACCCAAAATGATGGCAAAGTCTATCATATCAAGTAGTACTAGGTTTACTATTGTTCCTCTGCCATTCACTTCTAATGGAAATTTTTTAACTACTCGAGAGGTTCAAACTGAGGCACACACTGGTGTCATGACCTCAAAGGGTTCACTTCAACAGGAAGGTTCTACATGTAAATTCTTAGCAAAACCCATTGACACATATGAAAATGTAGAGCCGGGATCGTATAATACAAATGCAGGAATACTCGAGACCAGCAAAATATTTGTAACCACCGCATTAGACGCCTCCACCTCATTCTTCTGGGGCAAAGCGTAGAGCCGATTAGGATTGTTGAGCTGACCTCACGACGCTTGTCGATCTGGTTTCCGATTTCCGCAGCGATTGTGGTTGCTTCTGACCTCCCATGAGAAAACTGAATATGGGTTCTCTTCTTGCAACCCCTGGAATGGTGTCCTGGTTCTCAACAGTTGTAACATCCTTGTTGCGAGAGCCTGCACTCTTCATAATGTCTATTTTGACAAACCTTACAGAACGGTTTATCACTCCATGCGTTGGGGTTGGTGGCCTTGGCGTTGCTACTTTGATGATTGAACCATTTATGCTCTTGGGGCCTATAATAAGACTAGACTATTGATTAGCTCAGTTTTGAAGAACCCCTACTACCTTTTTGCCTCTGGTTTAGGTTCTGATTAAAGGATTCCGACGATCGAAACCTTTTCTGCGAATACTCTCTTTTTGCTTTAGCAAAACCTTCTACCCTCATTGTCATGTCGATGATCTGAAGGTACGCCCGATCATGGGCTAATGCTACTACCTTCTCTACCAAGTTCGGGTTTAAACCCTCAATAAATCTTTTAACCTTCTCCCTTTCTGTAGGAATAACATGCGTGTTGTATGCTTACAATCGCATGAATTAGGTATTGTATTCTTTCACATTGCGGTCTCCTTGTTTCAACAGTTCAAACTCACGCCTGAGCGCATCTTTTCGGGTGTTAAGCATGTACTTTTCAATGAATGCGACTCTAACTCCCCCACGTCATCGGTGGTGACTTTGGGGACGATTTCTTCTAAAATTTCTCCACTTCACCCCTGCGTCATCCATAGTTTATCGTAGCACATCCCCTTCAACAATCCTTTGAAAGAGGTAGTACAAGAACCAAGTCTTTGAAAAGACTCAAGATAGGCACGAGAAGAGTATGAAAGAAGTGAAATTTTAGGATGTTATTCCGTTCACTTAGTACTAAGGTGGCGCGCACACCGTCGTAATAAGTAACCGTTCAAACACCCAACTTAAAGAAATTTCCTAGAATCTCCTAACCTGATTTAGCACTGATACCAACTAGTCACGCCCCGACTTTTCTTAAGTCTTTACTTAGGACGTGATGGCACCTGTACAACTATCCATTTTCCAGGCGAACCATTAACGTCTGTCTTCCTAAATTAAACATGTATTTAAGTGCGGAAATAATATATATAATAAGCAATTCGAAGTTTACAAAGAACAATTTCATGTGGGGCATTTCCCGAGATAACGACACTTAGTTCTTTAAACATACTTAGTCTAGAATAACTTTTACCAAATCCGAAGCAATGGATTGGTGGGGCAATGAGGTTGTGGGACGGTCGCTAGCCCTGTTACGGAGCTTTTCCTCTATCGCGCTTTCCTAAAATATGTTAAATAAAAGAGCCAGCCCTACCATCCGGGGCTGAGTGAGAACCTCACCCTACAATCCAAAATAACCTCACAATATTTCAAATACAGTCATATTATAACATAATAAACAGGTTATGAAACGAACCTCAGCACTTTCAATGTACCACATTTCAATATACACATAATGTTATTCTCTTTCAACTCGTTTCAGGAAATACCCAGCTTAACCAACATGCATTTTTTTTCATATAGTATATATATATTTATTTAGAATATGTAACTTGATTTAAAGAACTTAACATATAGATTCAAACAAGTGACCTTGAATAGCCCGAAGGCTCCTTGAATAGCCCGGAGGCAAATGTCCTTGAATAGCCCGAAGGCTCCTTGAATAGCCCGAAGGCCCCTTGAATAGCCCGAAGGCTCCTTGAATAGCCCGAAGTCCCTTGATAGACCGAAGACAATGTATTTAAAATAGTCCCGAAGGCAAATATCCTTGATTAGCCCCGAAGGCAAATGTATTTAAATAGCTCCGAAGGCAATGTATTTATATTATCAAGATTTTCATCATTTCAATTGTATGACTACACTCATACACATATATATATATTGGCATAATTCAGAAGGTTCAAATAATATTTCTCTCTTTCAACTTTCTCGTCTCTCCCGCTTGTAAAGGTTATAACATTCAATCCGTAACTCCAAATAAGGTGTTTATTATGTCAAATCGAAGGCAACACTAGGGTCTTATATTATGTCAAATTCCGTATGAAAGTACTTAGTGTAACTGGTACAAATTTACGAAAGAAACAACCCTATGAAATTTGTGTCGCTAGAATTTTTGTAAAATACGACACGATATTAAAGCAGTCATAACTTCTTATCCGTAAGTTGGATTTATCCCCGTAAAGTCTCAAACTGTCGGGAACAGAGTAATCTAGAACTTTTATTCAGAACACACTTTTAGATTCTTTACCAATTTGTACAGTTTTCACGTTTTACACGCTGCTCGTCCGGATTTCGGTTAATTCGAGGCAGAAACTTTAAACGGTCATAACTTTCAAACCATAAGTCGGATTTAGCCCCTCGTGGGTTCAATCTGACCGTGAGTGAGAGATCTATAACCTTGTAAATTTTCATCCAATTTTAACAAGTATAGCACCGTAATAACAGTCCGCAAATACAAGGCTCAAACTTGTTACAAGACAATACTTATATCAATTTAATTCATCACAACTTAGGTTTCCAACAACAAATATTATTCTAACATGCATACTACGTTTTAACATGCATTGTAATTCAAAACAAAGGATGTTACTAAGAATATGGGAGTGAGAAAACTCACCTTTGTTGCTTCGTAGTTGCGAATGAACTTTAACTCCAACTTATCCTTCAACCAAACATTTATTTGAGACTCCTTAATTGTTCTCTTTAATCTTGTTCTCTGAAATTTCTGATTCTTTTCACTTTGTTTTTGTTTCAGATTTTTGTATTTCCCTTTTTGTTGTGTTTTATATAGAAGTGTATGTTTGTGTTATGAGAGTGGAGGGAGTGAAAGAAGGGTTGAGGGAGAGGGGTTAGTTTAGGGGGGAAAACGTTTTTTATTTAAATTATTTTTTATGTTTTTTTTAAATTCCAAGACTTTACATTCTGCTCTCCTAAACAACATTCGTCCTCGAATGTGAATAAGGTCGTAACACATGCACATAGACATGCAAACTGCACACACATGAATCACAACATAACACATTTTTAAATTGGAGTGGAGGGAGTGAAAGAAGGGTTGAGGGAGAGGGGTTAGTTTAGGGGGGAAAAACGTTTTTTATTTAAATTGTTTTTTTCTGTTTTTTTTTAATTCCAAGACTTTACATTCTCCTCTCCTTAAACAACATTCGTCCTCGAATGTGAATAAGGTCGTAACACATGCACATAGACTGATAGACATGCAAACTGCACACACATGAAGCACAACATAACACATTTTTAAATTTCCAAGACTTTACAAAATGTGTGGAACTGTTGGCTAAGTGGAGGCAGATCAATAAGGTTATATTATGACACTTCCATTTCATTGTTGTCTGGGATATTCATCAATGTGACTGTACTAGCTGTATCTTCTGATCGCTTCTTTGGTATTTTCCTCTGCTGTTTAAGTATTTTTTTTTCAGCTATCAAGTGACTTTAAAATGGTGTGATATGTTTCAGGCATCTCTACATGAACTCTATAGCATAGTGTGTAGACTCAAAGGAATAGCGGCAGAAAAGGTTTGTTTCTTTTAAAATTAGGACATTATCTAGTTCTATTTCATGTCATTAAGCAGATTTCTTTTTAAGAATTGAGACAAACTCCTTACCCTTCTATCATTTCATGGATTACACAGGCACGCATATGGGATTATTTTGATAAAACGAAACAGACAGAGTTAGTTGCTTCAAACCAAACACTGGAGAACTCCAACTTGCAGATGGATCAAGACGTGAGTTTCTCATACAATATGCACTCGGCACATTACTAGTTTCTCCTATGGAAAATGAGAAATACTGGCTTATAGTGATATGCATTAGCAAGAGGGGGCGTTTGGTTTTCCACAATAACTAAATTAATCCGAGCATAAATTTTCGCATTAGTAATACAATGTTTGGTCTGTTGTACAAGAAAAAATAATTGCTGAATAAATTAATACAACGTTCAGTTGGCCGTATTAAACTCCGCATTGCTAATACCTGCATAAGTTAAGTGGAAACTTGAATATTTAATTTATATTTCTCTTTTTGAGCTTATTAACAAGTTTTTGCAGCAACGGAAATGTTATGACATACTTAAGACCACAAATTTCAAAGGTCATATTGCTACATAAATGTTATGACATATTTAAGATCAAAAGTCTCAGAAGTCCTCTCTTTTAAAAATTTCGTCCCTGGTCAAATTATGACATACAAATTGAAATAGAGGGATTATATGTTTATTTAGTAGTTGATTTATGTTCATATATTTGACAAGCATTATTTGAAAGGAAAATGAGGGTCAGGGGTGGAGCTACGTTCGTTGGAAAATTATATGGATTTTTTTTGGTGTATGTATGGATTGTTGAAACCTACCCGAACCCTGCTAACGTGAAATGTTTTGTGCACCGGGCTGCCGCTTTTAGAATTGTTGAAACCCCTTGAATCTTGATATAATATAGGTATTTAGTGTATCAACAAAAGTGGCTCAAAGTAGGTCAAATCCAAGAGTACAATTATTGCCTTTTCTGAATCCCCTAATCAGAATTTCTTGCTCCTCCATTGACGAGGGTGTGGAAGTCACTAAAATAAAACTTCATTGTAAAATTTGCTTCTACGAGTAATGTTGCTAATATTTGTGTTTGTTCTTTTATTTGGTGTTAATGGTTTCTATTGGGACATTTTAGTTGGAGAATATGAATATGCTGATCTTCTTCGTTACATGGCTTACTTAAAGAGGTTTGGATGAAAAAGGAATACGCAAGTTTGAACTGTCAAAAAAATGTAAGAGCTGACCAGTAGTTTACTTAATATCCTTGTTTTCGGTTTTCAAAGAGTTGCTCTCTGTGTCTCCTTTCCTTTACCTATTTATTCTTGGTTTCTTCCTTAAATAGCTTCGAGACTTGACGACAATTATTGAATTTGCGCATTGCCTTCCTCAACTAGAACTCATATTCCCTCCAAATTAAACATGAAATGAGTGAGGGATGACTACTTTCTGTTGAAGCATCGGGGGATTGTTTCTGCTAAGATTCAGAGCTTTAATAATGGAGAATAGAGTGTGGAGGAACCTTATGATACACCATATCACATTATTAATGCAAAGAAAATTATAGAAGACTGAAAAACAAAAATGTTTAATGTTTTAATTACATGCTTTCTAGTTAATTTTTTACTGACGGAATGATCTCCTGCCAGATTCTCCTGGAGGTGCATGCTGAAGGGTCACTGCCTTCTGATTTTGGCTTTGATTCAACTGGAAACGACTTGGCATTGGTTCCAGTTGAACCTCCAAGGTCATCCGTCACAATTGCTGGTGGTCCAACTTTGTCTAATGGTTTCTCTGCTGGATATAGCTCCATCGCATATCAAGGGAGTTCTTTGAACTCCACATATGGTGACATGGAGGATGGATATGATAGTCTGACACCTACAAGTAAAGGTGAAAGGGGAGGGTTGGCAGGATTATCAAATCTGGGCAACACATGCTTCATGAATAGCGCACTTCAGTGTCTGGTTCATACACCTCCCCTCGCCGAATACTTCTTGCAAGATTACACTGAAGAGATTAACAGACAGAATCCTTTGGGGATGCATGTAATGTTGCTTCTTTGGTCTATGTTGTGAACCTTTTGTTAGGGAGGGATCTGTATTTAAGTTTCTAATATCTGTTGTAGTTTTACAGGGTGAGCTTGCACTTGCATTTGGTGAACTACTGAGGAAACTGTGGTCCTCTGGCCAAACACCTGTTGCACCTCGTGCATTCAAAGGAAAACTTGGTCGATTTGCTCCCCAGTTTAGTGGATATAACCAGCATGATTCTCAGGTTGGTATTGGTTGTCTTGGCTGAGACTGTCATATTTTCCATAGGGTTTGCTCAATGCTAATTTTGGTCTCTGGGAGTGCTTCTGAATCATCTGATGATTGGTTGCATATCATAAATGTATCTTTATTTTAAATATAGTAGGGCTTTTGTCCTAAAGTATCATTTTCTGTTGCCTCCATAAGTGGATACTGGAACTCTTAGATAAATGTACCCTGTATAAGCCACTAGTAGAGCCTATTTTTTTCAGTTGCCTAGAATTTTGCTGGTAGTTCTTCCCACTATGGCTGAAGTTCAGATGTTTCCTATGCCTCTATGTTCCGAAACACATCTCTCTTAAAATGTTGCTAGTTTGATATGCTTCTCTTTCTAGGAACTACTTGCCTTCCTTTTGGACGGATTACATGAAGATTTAAATCGCGTTAAGCAAAAGCCGTATTTTGAGACAAAGGACTCAGATAGTCGTGCAGATGAAGAAGTTGCTAACGAGCTTTGGAGATACCACAGAGCCAGAAATGACTCCGTTATAGTTGACATTTGCCAGGTTTTTCAGCTTTTCGTCATTTTCTGTTATGATTTATTTTGCTATTTCTTCCTGTACTAAATTTCTAAAATTGACTAGGACCTGCATAATTGACCTTTTATGAAGTTTATATTCCTAGTCCTGGGAATTGTTATTTTCTAATCCTTTTCTCTTTCCTCTAGTGGGGTAAGGGAGATGCTAGACTGAGAATAGGGTCTTGGAACATTGGGACTTTACCGTGGAATTCCATAGAGCTAGTTAAGATTCTTAAGAAGAGGAAGATTAATATAGCCTGTGTCCAGAAGACCAAATGGGTAGGACATAAGGCTAAGGATGTAGACGGGTATAAGTTATGGTTCTCGGGTAGGTTGGGGTATAGGAATGGGGTATAGAGGTAAGGATGATGACGATTAAGTTGAAAGTTGAAGGGTTCACTATGAACATTATTAGTGCTTATGCGCCGCAGGCGGGCTTAGACGAGGAGGAGAAGAGACGCTTTTAGGAGGATTTGGACGAAGTGGTACCACCCACTGAGAAGTTATTTGTAAGAGGGAATTTCAATAGACATATCGGGTCACTTGGGGGGTTATGACGACGTGCATGGAGGCTTTGGCCTCGGGGACAGAAACGGGGAGACGTCTCACTTTTGGAGTTTGCTAGAGCTTTTGGGATGGTGATAGCCAATTCGAAGTTCCTGAAGAAGGAACACTTATTGACTTTCCGTAGTTCGGTGGCTAAGGCTCAGATAGATTTTTTGCTCCTTAGGAAGGTTGACAGTGGTCTTTGTAAAGACTGCAAGATTATTCTGAGGGAGTATCTTACAACCCGACATAAGCTTTTGGTGATGATTTTGGAGATCAAGATGGAGAAGAAGAAGACTATTGTGGATGACAGGTTAAGAATCAAATGGGGGAGTTCGACCATGGCTAGTGCAAAAGAGATGAGGGAGAGGTTGATGGCCAAGGGGGCTTGGGGAGTAGTGGGGAGGCGATCGATTTGTGGGACAAGACGGCCATTTGCATCCGGGAGATAGCTAGAGAAGTGCTAGGGGTCTCGCGGGGTAGCCGTGGTGGGCATCGAGGGGACTGATGGTGGAATGGTAAAGTTCAAGAGAAGGTGGAAGCGAAAAAAGTGGTGTATGCAAAATCAGCAGAAAGCAAGGATGAGGTGGAGAAATGGACGAATAGAGAATTGTATAGATGGCGAGGAAGGAGGCAAAACTAGCGGTTACGGTGGCGAAAATGGCATTTTTTGAATGCATATATGTGGAATTAGAGAAAAATGAGGGGATAAGTTGTACAGACTAGCCAAGGTGAGGGAGATGAGGGACCGCGACTTGGATCACGTGAGGTGCATCAAGGACGAGGACGCACATATTAGGCGGAGGTGGCAGTGTTATTTCTATGAACTTTTGAACGAAGAAGGATATAAATACATTGTGTTGACAGATCTGGAGCAATCTGGTAAGTATCGTGATTTTGGGTATTGTAAAAGCATTAAGGTTGAGGAGGTTAAGGGTGATGTTCGCAGGATGCGTAGGGGACGAGCGACCGCTTTATGAGATCTCAGTTGAATTTTGGAAGAGCGCAGGCAAGACAGGTTTGGAGTGGCTGACTGAGTTGTTTAACGTCATTTTTAAGACGACGAGAATGCCCGAAGAAGGGAGGTGGAGTACAATGATTCATTTGTACAAGAACAAATGTGACATCCAGAGTTGCAACAACTATAGGGGTATCAAGCTGCTAAGTCACACTATGAAAGTTTGAGAAAGGGTCGTGAAGATGAAGGTGAGAAGAGGCGTTTCTATTTCCGAGAACCAGTTTGGATTCATGTAGGGGCGTTTGACTACAGAAGCAATTCATCTTAAGCGTAGGGGACGAGCGACCGCTTGATGAGATCTCAGTTGAATTTTGGAAGAGCGCAGACAAGACAGGTTTGGAGTGGCTGATTGAGTTGTTTAACGTCATTTTTAAGACGACGAGAATGCCCGAAGAAGGGAGGTGGAGTACAATGATTCATTTGTACAAGAACAAATGTGACATCCAGAGTTGCAACAACTATAGGGGTATTAAGCTGCTAAGACACACTATGAAAGTTTGGGAAAGGGTCGTGGAGATGAAGGTGAGAAGAGGCGTTTCTATTTCCGAGAACCAGTTTGGATTCATGTAGGGGCATTCAACTACATAAGCCATTCATCTTATTAGGAGGTTGGTGGAGCAGTATAGGGGGAGGAAGAGTGACTTACATATAGTTTTCATCGACCTCGAAAAGGCATACGAAAAGGTCCCTAAGGAGGTTCTATGGAGATTTTTTGAAGGGCAGAGATGCACTTGTGGCGTACACTAGGGCGATCAAGGATATGTATGATGGAGCCAAGACCAGGGTACGGACAGTTGGAGGAGACTCGGAGCACTTCCCGATTTCCCATGACTGGGCTGCACTAGAGATCAACTCTTAGCCCATTCCTACTTGTCTTAGTGATGGAAGGACTTACGCGACAAATCCAAGGGGAGGTGCCATGATGTATGTTATTCGCAGATGACATAGTCTTGATTGATGAGACTCGCAGTGGAGTGAACGCTAAGCTGGAGGTTTGAAGACAGACTCTGGAGTCTAAAGGGTTCAGGTTGAGTAGGATCAAGACATAATACTTGGAGTGCAAGTTTAGTAACGGGAGCGACCTTGAGACAGGCATGGAGGTGAGACTTGGTACTCAGGTCATTCCAAAGAAAGAAAACTTCAAGTACATTGGGTCTATTATCCAATGAAATAGAGAGATTGATGACGAAAATGCCACCAAAACTTAAAAGCAAGTTCTATAGGGCGGTGGTTAGACCGATCAAGTTGTATGGGGCGGAATGTTGGCCAATCAAGACTTTGCACATTCGAAAGATGAAAGTTGCGGAGATGAGGATGTTGAGATAGATGTGTAGGCATACAAGGAGGGATATGATTAGAAATGATGATATCCGAGACAGTGGAGTGGCCTCGGTGGAGGATAAGATGCGGGAAGCGAGGTTGAGATGGTTCGGGCATGTGTAGAGGAGAGACACAAATGCCCCAGGTGTGAGAAGTTGGCTATGAACGGGTTCAGGAGTGGTAGGGGTAGGCCGAAGAAGTATTGGGGAGATGTGATTAGACGAGATATGGCGCATGTGCAACTTATCGAGAGCATGACATTAGATAGGGGTTGTGGAGGACACGGATTAAGGTAGAAGGGTAGTAGGTAGTCGAGCGTAGCCCTACTTACGCTTATAGACCGGTAGTTGTAGTGTTATTATTGTAGGCCCGCTTAGCCTATCATACTAGTAGACACAATATTGCTTTCTAGTAGTGTTTGATTTCTGTTGCTATGTGCTCTTTAGTGTACTTTGTTTATCTTATGCGCCTGCATTAGTTACTGCTTCTTTTTTTCAGAATGCGCTAGCATGACTTATTCGCTTTTGATACCAGCATTTTCATACTGCTTTAAATTTCTTGTCCGGGTCTGACCGTTTCTCTTGCTTTGCTTGTGTTTATGCTTTGTCTTGAGCCGAGGGTCTTTCGGAAAAAGCCGCTCTACCTACCAAGGTAGAGATAAGGTCTCTGCGTACACTCTACCCTCCCCAGACCCCACATTGTGGGATTTTACCGAGTATGTTGTTTCTCTTCCCTCTGTCAGCTTGAGTTATACAGTGCCATCCAGTTAGTGGAGACTGATAATCACTTCTTTTTTCTTTCTGGTAACTAAGGCTATTTCACTTCCAGTAATGTTTGGATAGGACTTTTGTTGGCATATAAAATATCTGAAATAGATGTTTATTTGCTTGTTAGAGGGCATTAGCTTGTTTTAGTGGATATGACCATCAAGTTTACTCATACTGAAGCTATTTATTGCAGGGCCAGTATAAGTCTACTCTGGTTTGTCCCGACTGCAACAAAGTCTCGATAACATTTGATCCCTTCATGTATTTGTCTATACCTCTTCCTTCAACAGTCACAAGGACAATGACAGTAACAGTGTTTTATAGTGATGGCAGTGGCCTTCCAATGCCATATACTGTTACCGTCTTGAAACATGGTTATATTAAAGATCTTACACAGGCTTTAGAAAGTGCTTGCTGCTTAAGGATTGATGAATACTTGCTACTTGCAGAGGTAATTTGTTTTGCCATTTGTTCACGTTATGCATCGATACCGATATGTGCATGCCTATGCAAATGTTTGTACTAGAATCGTATCTGCACACATGTAAATTTTGTGTTTGTTTCATAAAATGTCCCCTGAACAGGTCTATGATCATCGGATATTTCGGTACTTTGAAAACCCTACAGAGATTTTGAATTCAGTTAAGGATGATGAACATATTGTTGCATACAGACTCCTGAAAAGGGTGGCTCAATTGACAAGACTGGAGATTTTTCACAGGTACCAGGAAAAATAAGTTTAAATCCCTGAATTTTGTGATACTTATTTAAAAAATTCCTTGAATCTTGTAGCTAATATATAAGCTGTTAAAATAAAAAATGCTGTTATTTTTTGCCCAGCAGCTGCCCCATTCGGCCATTCCTCATGATCCCATTTTTCATGTATTTGATAATTTACTAGTCTTCCTTGATTTCTTTACCTTGTTGATTTTGTCTGACATCCTTTATTGTGCTTTCTCTTGAGCCGAGGGTCTTTCGGACACAACCTCTCTACCTCCCAAGGTAGAGGTAAGGTCTGCGTACACTCTACCCTCCCCCCCAGACCCCACTTGTGGGATTACACTGGGTACGTCGTTGTTGATAATTTACTAGTCTTCTGCTGTTATTGCTTTTAGCTACTTGAGTGAAAATGTGGATTTGTGAATACTCTTGATTTGGGGGTGGGGGTCATATTCAGTAGTGTTAGATTCGTTAATGAGGTTAATAAAAAGTAGGTCTCAAGACTGGTGTCTTGACTATACTCGTTATAGCTTATTCTTCACCTGCCATTGACCATCATGCATTTTCTCCAGGTGTGTCATAGACAGTTCAAAGGCTAGCGAGAGGAAGTTCTTGACACCACTTGTTACTTTCTTGGAAGACCCACGTAATGGAGCTGATATTGATTTTGCTGTCCATAAGGTGCTTGCTCCATTAAGAAGAAAAGCATTCATCTCATCAGCACCTGGTCTTAAGGATGGTGCAGAAAATGGTTCTCCCTCTGAAACAATTGAAGAACCAATGAACAGCTGTACTATCCAATTTGGTTGTGAAGGTCAATCAATAGAGGGCATAGAACCAGCGGGGAATTCCAGCATGGAGCTGGCATTTCATTTTTGTCTAACTGATGAACGGGGTACCACCTGCAGGCCAGTTGCAAAAGATACGGTGATACAACCAGTTAGAATGCTAAAGGTGATGTTGGATTGGACTGAGAAGGAATACGATCTATATGATGCGAGCTACCTCAAAGATCTTCCGGAGGTTCACAAAAGTGGACTTACAGTGAAGAAAACCAAGCAAGAAGCTATATCCTTATTTTCGTGCTTGGAGGCCTTCCTGAAGGAGGAACCTTTAGGACCAGATGATATGTGGTATGTTATTGAATGTTTTCTTTTAAGAAGTTTGTTCTCCGCTTCAGTGTGGATTTAAGTATGTTTATAATTTTAATGCAGGTACTGCCCTCGCTGCAAGGAGCATAGACAAGCCTCCAAGAAGTTAGATTTATGGAGATTACCGGACATACTTGTTTTCCACTTAAAGCGGTTCTCTTATAGCAGATGGCTGAAGAACAAGCTTGATACGTTTGTGAATTTTCCCATACATAATCTGGATTTAAGCAAGTATGTGAAAAGTAGGGATACATCTGACTCCCATGTGTATGAGCTATATGCAATAAGCAACCATTATGGTGGACTAGGCGGGGGGCATTACACTGCTTACTGCAAGGTACTTTTTAATTTGTCCTGTCCTTTTATTGAATATCTTCAGAAGAGTAATGTGCTCGTCAGCTATGTTGTCACCTAGAATATATTCCTCTCGAGCTAGCAATAAATCGGGAGCATTTAATCTTTACATACTCCCTCCGTTCACTTTTACTTGTCTTTGCACTTTAGAAAATAATAAATGAAATGTGTATTTTACTTTAATACCCATGACCATTAGCATTTCAAAAAGTCTTGGGAAATGATTTGGGGAATTAGTAGTTCATGTTAAGGGTAAATTAAAACAGAAAAAAAGATTGTCTCTCTTGATATGCTAAAATGGACAAGTACAAGTGAATTTATTTCTAGTATATTGGAGAAGTAAAAGTGAACAGAGGGGGTAGTTTGGAAATATAGACCGGAGTCTCGTCCAAGGGGCTCCCATGGTCTTGGTAGACTGTAGATTCATTGTATACGTGGAAACAACTGACGGGTTCTTTTAATTTGCAGTTGATTGATGACGACAGATGGTATCATTTTGATGATTCCCATGTTTCACCTATTGCTGAATCTGATATCAAAACGTCAGCTGCCTATGTGTTGTTCTATCGAAGAGTTAAAGCTCAACAAAATGGAGTTGTGGGAGGGTCATCCCAGTGCCATAGAAGCTCTTGAAGACCATAGATTGTTTGCTCTCATCCCCTTTGATAAGGTCTGGATGCTCACCTTTTTGCGGCAATACTGCTGAATTCTTGGCTTACAGGAAGGGCTAGTTCATGAGTCAGTTAACGTGGTTGAGGCTTATCTCATCCTAGGCGATTAGAAGTAGGTTCTGTACAGGTAATAGTGGCACCGAAAGTAAAAATAGAAACTGGGTGAGGCTCTAGTGTTTGTTCTATTGAAAGCCTTAAACTTTTTTTAGAATATTTTTTGTACGTCTTGGGTATCTACTGGTATCGGGAGTTATTCTTAAGAGGCATTATATTCTTGTAGAGTGGTACTATTCTTGTTATTTTTTCACAAAGAACTTGTATTTCAGGGCCAAACCTTTCAATCTAATGATATATCAGCTGATTTTAGTAGAACAGTTGTCAATGTTTTCTAATTTATTGTGATTACCATTGCGTCAGACCTCACTGTGTGGTTGGTGTTGTGATTACCATTGCCTTGGAAGGTCTAGATGGGAACAACTAATTCTTGTAGATAGGAACGTACATGATTGAATGGTTAAGTGTTAGTCTTTTTCTGCTGTTTAAAGTTGGGAAGATGTGATATCCATGAAGATTTAATGATGGTACAACTCATTAAACTGAAATATCAATGGCAACCTTAAACTAGAACAAACCCGTTCCGTGAAATTGACAGCTTATAGAGGATGGCAACAAAGTCCCAGCAATCATCTTATAAATCTAATGACATAACCCAAGTGGCGGCTACTATCTGATCGAAGGTGTAAAAAATAATCAAAGACTACTGGGTCTAAGGGCTGTGATTGATATCTATTACAAAGTTGCACTTGTCTCCATGCGAGTACACCTTTGGTCCAAAACTCAACATGAAGATGGAGTAACAGTGAAATGAAAGCCACAAGGTAGAGAAGCAAGGACTTGCAGCGAGAAAGACTTATCCGGTAGGGATGGCAATTGGGTAGATTAGGGCGGGGCAAGTCTTGACTTGCTAAGGATTTGACCCGCCCTACCCTGTCCCATCTAGCAATTTTCAGAAAATATGCCCTGCACTGCCCCACCCCGTTTATGTTATTTTTCATTTTTCATTTTCATTATCCAAAAATTATTTAAGCCTGTCACTGAAGTACTACTCATGAAGCAAAGCATATTTTTTCTTGTATTTCTGATTTTCCAGCATCTTCTCGTTTCTTATCAACACTAATTAATTAGCTGAATCAATTAATGCTTATGTGATCTTGCGTCATGTCCTATTTTGATTAAGTAAATTAAGGAGCTATTTTGATTTTATTTGTTGCAGGAAAATCAGAAATACAAATGGGTACTTCAGTGACAGGCTTAGAGGAGCTTAGAGTGAAGGGTCACCATCATTAACAAAACCCACCACCTGCAGTGCCCCATTTCAATTTTTTTTTTTGATGGAAAGGTAAATGTGTATTAAAAATCATCAGAATGTACATGTTTTGCGGGCGTGCCCACGGCGTAAAGACGATGTAAACCTAGTGCGTCTCTGCTAGGCACGTCAACACAAGATTTAGGCTCGTCAGTAACAAAAGCGCAAGCTAACCCACAAGTTGGGTAGTCGTGAGTGCCCAAACTAAGCATAAGAGAGATGCATCCAACAAAAGTCCTAAACTATGACAATTCCCTCATGTAGAGCATAAGGTTGCAGTCGTGGGCCTCCTTAAACCCTTGCCATGGTAAACCCAAATGGGACAAACCCACAATCAAGGGAAGAGTACCTATTCGAACATGGGTAAAGACCCACCCTCGTCACGTTATGCCGCTGGGAGTAATCGCCATAGTACCTACTATCCAGACCACGTACTATTTCATGCTTGCCCACAGGTCGGGAAGTCATTAGGTACAATGCATAAAGGACTCCCGCCAATCCCACATTCCGGGTGGTCGGGAGAATCCAGCTGATCCCACAAGTTGGGCAGTCTGGAGATTTGCAAAAGGCGTTTCGACGATGCAACAGGTCCAGCCAGCCATCCATACCCTAGTTTGTGGCTAGGGAAACAAATCTATCCAGGAAAATGGGGTATAATGTGAACAAAATTTTGTAGACGCTGGTCTTGATCCTAAAGAGAATAGCTTCTCTATCAAGTCTCGACCCGTCAAAAATAATCTTGTTCCTCTCAGTCCAAATGTGGTAGATGGTGGTGGCCAGGCCAGCCCGCTTAGCTTTAGCTTGCCAACCAGTGCCACGCCCCTCTTTCTTGATATATTTCAAAGCGCTATTGATTGTGGTCATAGCCCTCCTAATGCCAAGTCATGTCTTGACCCGTGACCATAGATAACTACTGATCGTGCAGCTGAAGAAAATGTGAGCTATAGACTCGTCAGAATAACCACAAAGGGAGCACCTTCTATCAATGTCCATATAAGTGATTCTATCCTTCGTCCGTAATCTTTTCCTTGCACAAAGCCAAAGAATGAAGGACTGCTTTGGAGTGATACAAGAACTCCAAACATCCTTCGCCCAAATCATCTGCTGTCCATGTGTCTTGAAATAGTCATAGGCACTGTGATTACTATTATACCATGCCGCCATGTTAATAGCCGCTTGATCGTGAGAGCCTTCACGTTCAAGGATGATGTCACGGATAAACAAAAGTCGCTTGATCAAAGGTGAGTCGCCGTTCTTAGCAACCCAGGTCCAAATGTTGTTGTTGTTGTTGAGATACTTGTTATTGATCCATTTAATCCAAAGTGTGTCCTTCTTTTGATGGATATTCCAAAGGCATTTGGCGAGCAAAGCAAGGTTCCAGGCCTTGAGATCCCTGATTCCGAGGCCACCCTCGGATTTTGGCCTGGTACACTTCTTCCATACTCTGAGGTGGCTAGAACGCCACAGGAAGGTCCTACATAATCCGTAAACTTTCTTACATACCGCAACAGGCACCGACAATATTGATAACCAGAAACATTCCACACCTTGGAGGACAGACTTGATGAGTTCAAGTCTGCCCGCATAGGATAAAATAGCGCTCATCCATGAGTCAGTGTACCCTGCAATTTTGTTCACAAAAGGGTCATAGTGAACCAGTCTCATCCTCTCCGCGGCAAGGGAAATGCCGAGATAGCGGAAAGGCATAGCACCACACTGTCGAAACTAGTGATCTGCTTAATATCAGCAAGGTCGTGGTCCGTGATACCAACCGTGTATAAGCTGGACTTGAGTGCATTGGAACTGAGCCCTGAGCAATTCTGGAAAGCACGAAGGCAATCCATGAGGATCTAGACAGAAGTAGTGTCCCCTTTCGACATAAGTAGCAAGTCATCGGCGAAAGCAAGGTGAGTGATCTTTAAGCTAATGCACTTAGGGTGGTAGTGGAAAACCGGAGTCTGAGTGTTCTTGTTGATCATCCTCGAGAGATATTCTAAACAAATAACAAATAAGGTAGGGGAGAGGGGGTCCCCCTGTCTGAGTCCCTTTCGGCCCTAAAATGGTCGTGTAAGCTCCCATTGATAGAAATCGAATAAGAGGTCGTGGAGACGCATTCCATAATCCAAGCAACGAGTCTCTCTGTAAAATTCAAACCAATCAAAATAGCGTGAGAATTCGATTCTACGAATCGAAGGCCTTACGGAGATCAACTTTGAGCATGCATCTACTAGAGACCCTCTTACGGTTGTAACCCCTCAAAAGCTCTTGTGCAAGGTGTATGTTGTCAGACATACTTCTATTCTGGACAAAAGCCGCCTGAGCAGGATCAATGAGGACATCCAGAACCGTCACCAGTCGAGAAGCAATGATCTTTGTGATGACCTTATACATAATGTTGCAGCAAGAAATAGGCCTGTAGTCGCCCACCGTTGAGCAGTGGGTAGATTTAGGAATAAGGGCAATGGTAGTGTGGTTAATGGTAGTGTGGTTGATCTGCCTGAGAAGCTTTCCAGAAGTGAAGAACTATTTAACCGCTTCACAGAACTCCCTGCCAACGATATTCCAAGCTTTCTTGAAGAAACCCGAGGAGTAGCCATCCGGACCAGGGGCTTTGTCATCCCTAATACCGAATAATGCCCCTTTAATTTCAGCATCCGTGACATTTCTAACGAGGTCATCCCCCTGTTCAACCGAGAGGCAATTGCCCGAAGATATGACACCAACATCAATAGGCTCACAAGCATCCCTAGTTCCAAGTAACCCTTTATAATAATTAATGAATTCTGCCGTAACTTGGTCACTGGAGTTCGTAAGAGAGCCATCACTCTTGGTAGTGGCCGCAATAAAGTTCCTTTTGGAGTTACGTTTGACCATACCATGGAAGAACTTAGTGCACCTATCACTGTGCTTGAGATGCTCACACTTGGCAAGCTGCCTAAGGAAACTCATTTCCGCATCAATAAGAACCATGGACTTGTGTGTAAGTGGTCAAGATGCGGGTAGCTTAATTTAACAAAACTAATTTTGCCCTGCACGCCCTGCCCCGTTAAGAACTTGCCCTGCCCCCAATTGTCATCCCTACTTGTCCCCTGAGATAGAACACAAGAATATTAGCCGTATGACAAATATCATTTAGAGGAGTCTTGGTTAGACTTGATGATTACTTGTAGCAACAAACTATACAAAAATTGCCAAGACTCTTACTAGTACTATATTTGTTGGTTAAAGGTGTTAATGGCAGTCTTGAATAAGCAGACAGATGCATTCACCTTTCAGTTCCAAACTGTATTCAAATTTCGACATCTAAAACTCAAATTGTGTCAATTCGCTCGACCTTTATAAATAGTATTTAGAGAACAATTTATAAAAATAAATAAAAAAGAGTGAAACCTAAAGAACAAGGTAAAATGCTCACCGAATCAGAAGTAATGGCTAGATAGCCGGAGGAGGAGCTTGCTTGCGGCAAAGACGGTGATGGCGTAGCGTCCAGAACCACTGCTATTACTACTACTCAGGGTGACTGCCTGAGATCCATCGGGTTTGAAGAGGCCACAGTTTCGCTCCGATCCAGGACCAGGCTTCTGGTCCTCATTATACAAGGCAAACACAAATATGTTCAAATCTGAGTTAGGTCTCATAGGTGTTCCCTTCTTCTGACCAATAAGCTTCATCAGATTACAGTTGTATTTCCTAGCATTCTCCGACCTCGTCAGCATCTCCTTTAGACGGCCACCCCGTCTCCGAGATGTGTACGCACACGTTTTTGTACCCAACTGAAGCTAAAGCAGAGTGAACTGCATCGATCTGAGCGAAAAGCATATTGTCGTAGTGGAGATTGGACTCTGGATCAACAATAACTGAAGAATTAGGCTGAAATAGCACGAAATCAAGCGAGACCTGCTTTGGATTTGCCTTGTAAGCAAAGTAAGGATAAGCATTGATGAGAAAAGGTGAAGCAGTTTTGCAATGGAAGTCGACGATGTGAGTAACACAGTCCACAAGTCCTTACGGAGTTTTATAGAATAGCAAGAGAATGTGCGGTGGTGGTGACAGTATCTAATTTGAGATTCAAAAGAGCACTTTGCATAGCAGGGAGGAGGTTGTCGGTTAGGGGGTTGTATCGTTAAAAGTGAGCACTTCATTACCAACAGCTAAATTAAAAGTAAGCTTGAACATTCTTTTTAACCCAAGATTGATCATTGGAAGGATCTTTCATCTTAGCAATGAACTCAACACCGGTGTTGGCGAAAGCTTTACGGACCTTTGGGTCTGCTAGCCCCGATGGATTTCACTAAAGGTACCACGTTTTCCGGTCAAACACCCTATTTGATGCCTAGAGAAGACACGCTTAAAAACACAAGAAAAAGGCATGCAAGAAGCAATGTCGTTAAAGATTAATTGAAAAGTTTGGGGGGCAGTAGCATTAGTCACATGCCTGCCTCTACTAGTTGGTCATCTGTGGAAAAAAATAATAGACAGGTGCCGTTATGTCATTTATGAAAAGGAGAAGCTTTGATGGAGCTCTAGACTACTCCATTCACTCATACTACCTTACTTTATGAATGAAAAAGATGGGGGTTGTAAAATGTCAACAAATCTTTCGGTGATACCTAAATGCAATAATTCAAAGAAATGGACTAACATGGAGATCGTTTCTTACTTGTATGTTATTCTTTCTACACTGCGAATAAGATTTAGTAACATTCGATAGTCAAAGTTCGTCCTCTCTTTTAACCACTCTTCTGTTTCGAAGAAATTTTCCACATTGTGATAGAATATGTATTATATTTCGTGTGTATACCGTGTATATCGGCCAATATACACGGTTTCTCCTCTAGTTGTATACCACCGTGTATATACTTACCATATATACACGGTTTATCGTCTTACCATAATAGTAGAAGTCTTGTACATGTGTAATTATGATAGTAGTCTTGTATTAGAAAAAGATAGATGTACTTGTATTAGAAAAAAGTAGATTTACATTCCGTAATTAGATATTGTATATCATGTATATATACTTTTAACATTAATGAAAATAACGAGAGAATTATTCTCTTTCATGGTATCAGAAGACTACGGCAAATTTTCCTTCTCCAAACAAACACTTCCGCCACCCTCCTCT
The DNA here is from genome assembly GCA_029844215.1 of Przewalskia tangutica. Classification (NCBI taxonomy): domain Eukaryota; kingdom Viridiplantae; phylum Streptophyta; class Magnoliopsida; order Solanales; family Solanaceae; genus Przewalskia; species Przewalskia tangutica. The sequence continues at coordinate 127,221,573 of CM056725.1, forward strand.
AAGATTCCGACGATCGGCCGCCGGCCGTACTCCTCCTCCCTCCTAAATTTTATTCCAAATTCCTCATTATCTTCTTGTTCTTTCCTCCAGTCCACCACAAAGAACACATTTCATCATGCCTTTGCAGTCTCTAACATCAAGAACAACATCCCTATCGTTCTTGAGATTAAAACGTCCAATACGTGACGTGGGCGGAACTATTTCATGCACTCTTTCGAGTCCTTCATCACATCATCCCTCGGCAATAGACAAGGAGAAGGTGCCTACCATCGATGATGACATAGAGTTATGGGCAACTCTTGATGCTACGATACTCTAGTGGATTTATTCCACTATCTCTACGGACCTCTTGCAGACAATTATTGAACCCGACGCCACGACAATGAACACTTGAAATAGGTTGCGTGATATATTTCAGGATAACAAAAATCTCGTGTCGTGACCCTTTTGCAGAAATTCTCCCACATAAGAGAATTTTCTGAAATGTCTCGGCCTATTATAAGTGCTTAAGGAGTTGTCAGATCAACTCAAGAACGTTGGTGCCCGTCACAAATGATTGTCTTGTTCAGGCATATCCGAGGCCTATAATGGCATTAAAACTCTTCTTCGTCAAAGCAATCCTCTCCCGCCATTCTACCAAGCTCTATGCTCACCTTAGAAGAAGCCGGATTTACTAAAAAGGCGAAAATCGAAGCCAATTCCGTCATGATGGTAGCCCCTCCGATGACCATCATTCGTTCTCGGACAGTTCTAGCCAAAACCGTAATGACACACTGTATTATAGGATCCTGTTGGAATAAGTTGTAGATTAAGAAGCCAAAAAAAATCAACTACAATTCAAGATATATTAATGAATCCTCTGTAGGCAATTTCACTCAAAGAATAAGCAAAAACAGAATTCAGATAAGTGAAAACATCGTTGCTATTAGCATTGCAACTGCATGTATTGAACAGATGGAGCATACATGTCTTGAGAGTTCAACGTATAAACAAACATATAAAAACATCTGCCGCATTTCTTTTGGAATGACCAACTAAACTTCCATTAATTCAACAACTAACTAAGAGCGGTACATGATCGGAAGTTTGGCTTTGATAGGTAATCTTCAGCTGGTTTATAGGGGTGCAGTAGTGAAAAATAAAGGAATAGAAGACAAGTAAGATGCCTGATTTGTGACAATGTCAACCCCATTTGTGTTTAAACAATTTGGAGTCTGAATCACACTTCTCGTTTTTCATCAGTATCGTTTTCTGCTGCTTGCACTGCAGTTTTTGCTTCCTTAATTATACTAGCCCCTCGATGGATACCTACAAATATCAGTAACATATTTGAATATTGTATGGCACTAGAAGAAACGTGTTGTCTGAGAGTCAATGACAATATGAACGTCAACGGGCATGAGAAGACACATATTCATGCACAACACATTAAATGGGATTTTTTTTGGATAATGTAAGATTTTGGGTCCACAAATTCCACTTGTCAAACATAGGCAACCTCACGCAACTTGTGTCAATTATGTGGCACAACGTCACATTTCTCGATTAAATGGCAATACAATGTTGTGTATTTATGTATATGCTCCTAGACCCTTCGTCTGTCCTAGAGCCTTGCTGCAGTCAGCATAAATAAAAATATGAAGAGAAGTAAAATTTATTACCTTGAGGGACGGAAATGTGATCACCAGAATCAATACCGTGGGTGAAACCTGCTTTTCCAGATGACCTGCCATGCAACTCTCTCATTTACAACTACACCTTGCACTGTGGGTTGTTAGAGGTACGCTGACACGTGTCAATAGAATAATGGGTGGCTATTCCTCATCACATGGTTGTAAGACACACTGTATTATAGGGACTCTCACCAACCGTTCCTGCGAATATGCTGTATTTTTACCTATCAATATCTTTTTTCGAGTGGGCCTCTCTTAATTTTGTTATGATTCCAATTCACGGCTAGACTTCAACTTGGGCCTTGCAAGTTGCAATGGTTGATGATGTGATAGGGTCTTCTGTAACATGTGATTAGCTAAACAACTCGTACGACTTCCACTTGGCAGGAAATAACCAAAGGAATGACAAGAACGGGATTGTGAATGACATACATCATAATCTTTTGCAGATAATGGCGCGTAATAAATGGGCTTCTCTGTAGTTTAATGGGGAGGGACGGGCCTCTATAGTATTTGTGGACTCAAATTTATCTGGGGTTCAGTCAATAGTCACAACTAATACCTGTGGTTTTCAAAGATTCATTCAGGCCTCATGGGCAAAAGCTATAGCGAACTTTTTCCAGCTGATTACTCTGTCATCGGCAAAGCTATAGCGACCTTTTTCCAAGACACGGATAGCCAAGTTTCAAAATAAAAAAAGGAAATTCAAATATAAGATAGTCCCCGCGATTGAAAGGATTTGGTAAAAGATGCTAGGTCAAGTGATAATCTGTTGCATTTATTGATGTTATGAACAAAGGTATTATCTTTGCGACAGAAATGGCTACAAAGATTTGTTCAGCGATTGACAATCTTCTTCAGATCAATCTTTAGAGCTGATATAATTTCTTGTGTATCCATAAAGCTCAAGCCCAATTGACAAATAGTGAATACACAAATTAGTAGAGCATAATAGTCAATGACATCAACTCACTTGTACAAGAAAAAGTTGAATCATGCATGATAATAAAGAAAAGGATTTATAGCTTCTTCCTGATTTCAATCATATAAATGGTGGTCTCTTTTTTTCCTAGCTATTGTTTTCCTCCTCTTTTACCTCTTCTCGTTGCCTCATTTCTTTAGAATTTTAGCTCTGAAACCACAATGGTGACAATTCAAACGTATCGTTGCCATCAGCGATCAAATCAGGAGCTAGCAAATTAGTAATTGTAGAAGCAGCATGAATCCCATTTAGCCATGACTTGAAACAACACGCTACACAAACTGTGCAGTAAAACTGTTTAACAGGAACAACTATACGTCCAGGCTCCTGACTAAAGACGATTCACCAAGCATTTCTACTTAATAGAAAGAATTGATAAAGAGAGTTTCAATAATAAGGGTGGAGAGAAGAATAAAACAATTCAATCAATCACATTGCACAACAATGCCAATGTTCATTTCCATTTCAATCGATAAACAAATGGGGCTAATACTACATCGGTTCCTCAAAAGCGAGTCTGCAATTACATAGATTTCACCTGTGAGCCGTAACCAGAGTCTCGATGAACCTCAGGCCGTCAAATCTAGGAGCGAATTTCTTCTCCTCTGACGTCAATGCCAATTTCTTTGACTTGTCAGATCTCAACTTCTCCCTCGACGAGGAACAACCAAGTCCCTGCCATACAAATTATTTTTCTTTAATTTATCATAGGGCAATAACTAGCAGCATTTTTAACAAAGATATATCATAATTAACAAAGATATATATCATAATAGAGAAGATCCAGAAAAAAGTGAAAACAATAGATTGTTGAGTTTTTGGATTTTCCTTTCCTATGTGGAATTGGATTAATAATACCCAATCCAATTTGGATCAGCCCATTTTCCCCCTAAAACTCACTATATATAGGATCAACTTAGGTCTTATTGCATATACACAAGAGTGAATCCATAGAGAAAACTTGAGAGTGAAAAACTGATTTTCGCACATTGAAAATCTGCTACAGCGGTTCGAACAGAGTTTTTCGTTTTGTTAACCGTTGAATCGTGCTGGTTCTTCGAACAGAGTTTTCCGTTCTGGTTCTTCGATTTCAACGGTGGAGATTGGATTGTGTGGTCTGCAGCTCTAATTTTCGAGCAAAAATAGTAGCTCGTTTTTTGGGTATTTCCCTCCTTTCATACACTAGTTTTGGTGTTATCTTTTATGTATTGTTGTTCTGTCTTTTGAAGAACATTTTTGTTGATTTTAGTGGAGCTTTTATGGGCAAAGGTCACGTGATTGTTTCCTCTTCACATTAAAGGGGGTTTCCACGTAAATTGTCTCTTGCATTCGATTTATTTTTTATTGCTCTGATGTTTTATTGTTGGTATAGTTGTTGTCTATATATTCGTTTGTGCTTGAAATTAGTTTTCTCCTCTTGTTCAAATAGTGTGGGAAGTTTTTTGACTTGGGTATCCTTCCGCATTTACCTCGGCGTACAATTTGGTTATTGCTCGTTTCTTTCCAACAAAGTGATATCAGAGCTTGTGGTTGTATTTGATTGCGTTAATTGTCTATTTGAATGATGGAGGCAAATATGAGCAAGGTAGTTTGTTTAAATGACAGTAATTACCATATCTCCATATCTATATCTGGATGGATGAAAGATCTTCTATTTGTCAAGAAAATGCATTTACCTGTGTTTGCTTCTAACAAACCCGACTTTATAAATGATGAAGATTGAGAATTTGAGCACCTAGGTTATATCAGACAATGGATTGAAGATAATGTGCGTAATCATATTGTGAATGAGACACATGCTAGAAGTTTTATGGGATAAACTCGAGACACTTCATGCTTTGAAAACTGGCAATAACAAGTTGTTCCTACTGAAACAATTGATGAATATTAGATTCAAAGAGGGCAATCCTATTTCTGATCATATTAATGATTTTTAGGGTGTCCTTGACCAGCTATCTGAAATGAGTGTCAAGTTTGATGATGAAGTATAGAGACTTTGACTTCTTAATACTATGTCAGACTCTTGAGAAACTCTTCGGGTTTCTTTGACTAATTCTGCTCCAAGTGGTGTTGTAACTATGGAATATGTCAGAAATGAAAAGATGCGAAGAAGATATCAAGCCTCATCTTCTTCAGCTTCACACTCTGATTGGTTACTGTTGTCTTAGGGGAGAAGTAACTTTGGAGGTCAGAATGCCAGAGGCAAAATTAGAAGCAAGTCAAGATCCATGTACAAGAATATTATATGTCACTATTGTTACAAGCAAGTCAAGATCCATGTACAAGAATATTATATGTCACTATTGTTACAAGGAAGGGTATATCCAGAAACATTGCTACAGGTTTAAGAGAGACCAAAAACAACAAAAGAAGGATGGCGATAATGAAAAGTGTGTTGTTATTGTTGCTGAAAGCTATGAAGCACGGACACCTCATTTAGGGTGAGGTGTCCGTGTCGGACACCTCATCGGACACGAAACGCCTCGGACACGACGTCCCGCGTCCGACGCTTTCCCAAGAAAAAAATCGACACTACGAGGGACACTGGGACACAGCAGGACACGCGGGGACACGGCAAAGGGGACACTGGCGGGGACATTTTTTTTTTTAGAAAAAGTTTAGTTTTAATTTTATTTGATTTATTTTAAGTAAATTTATATTTATTTGAATTTGGGTCTTGGGACATACTTATGTATTAGTTTATGGACTATGGTCTTATGAATTATGTATTGAATATTTGATTGATTGTCAATTTGTTATGAATGTTTCTTTTTAATTTGATACATATTTAATTTGGTACATATTTAATTTGGTATTTCGGTTATTTGGTATATAACAAATTTGAATTAAATTTATAATTCATTTATGAATGTGAAGCTTTAATAATATTAATTTTAGTATTTTATATATTATATTATATATTATATATATATAAATATTTTTTAATTTATTTTTACAGCCGTGTCCCTGCCGTGTCGTGTCCCTTATTTTTCAAAATTGTCGTTTCCGCGTGTCCGTGTCCGTGTCCTATCGGACACTTCTCACGGGTCCGTGCTACATAGGCTGAAAGTGATCTTGTTGCTTGTGGTAAAAATTAAATCAAACTTGTTTGTGATGAGTCCACTTGATTTGTGAATTCAGGTGTCACTTCTCATGTCACGCCAAAGAAGGAATTATTTTGTTCTTATACTCCAGGTAATTTTGGAATGTTACAAATGGATAATGATAGTGAAGTTGAGGTATTGGACATTGGTACACTTTGCTTGAAAAGTAAGAATGATTTGAGGTTGGTTCTTAACAATGTCAAGCATGCTCCAGATGTTCGTCTGAATTTATTTTTTGCAGGAAAGCTTGATGATTAGGGTTATGATCAAACCCTTGGTGGTGGCCAGGAAGCTTCTTAGAGGTTCAACGGTTGTGGCTCGAGGTGACAAGATATATGATTTGTATTTATTTCAGGGCTCCATTTTTAGAGACACAGTAAATTTGATGAAGAATAACACTTCATCAGAGTTATGGCATACAAAGCTAAGCCATTTGAGCGAGAAGGGAATTGATAGTTTGGCTCAGAAGAATTTGCTTTCTGGAGTGAAACAAGCAAAGTTAAAAAGATGTGTTCATTGCTTAGCCGGGAAACATAAAAGAGTTTTTTTTCAGTCATTCGCCTTCACGAAAGCTTGATTTACTGGAGGTGGTACATTCTGATTTGTGTGGTCCTTTTAAAGTAAGGTTTCTTAGTGGTGCACTTAACTTTGTGACTTTTATTGATGATCATTCTCGCAAACTCTAGGTATATCCTTTGAAGTCCAAGGATCAAGTACTTGGTGTGTTCAAGACTTTTCGGACCATGGTTGAGAGACAGACAGAGAAGAAATTAAAATGCTTCCGCTCAGACAATGATGGTGAATATATTGATTCTTTTGAAAATTATTGCAGAAAGCAGGGTATACGGCATCAGAAAACTCCTCCAATGACTCCTCAATTAAATGGTTTAGCAGAGAGGATGAACAGAACTCTAGTTAAGAGGGTTAGATGTTTGCTTTCAGATGCTAAGTTGCCAGATTCATTTTGGGTTGAAGCACTTCATACTAATGCATATGTTATCAATTTATCTCCTACTGTTGCTTTGGATAGCAATGTCCCTGATAGAGATTAATTTGATAAGGATGTCTCTTATGCTCATTTGAGAGTTCTTGGATGTAAGGCATTTGTGCATGTTCCTAAGGACGAGAGGTTTGGAAGTTAAAACTAGGAAGTGTATCTCTATTGGTTATGATCAAGATGAATCCAGCTATCGTTTTTATGATCCAGTTGAGAAGAAAATTGTTAGAAGTCGTGATGTTGTAATCTTTGAAGACCAGACAATTGAAGATTTTGATAAAGCTGAGAAGGTTAATTCTCAAAGTAGTGACATCTTAGTTAATAATGATCCAATTCCGACTATAGTACCTGAAGAAATCTTCAAAATAATGAAGATCTAGTTGATAATGAAGATGGTGATCATGTTCATAATGACCAGCATGATGTCGTTGATGCTCTAGTGCAAGATGATGTGGTTGGCCAGCAACCAGTTGCTATTGATGCTCCATAGAGTTCTCTGATCTACTAAAGAGAAAGTACCTTCATCTCGTTATTCTTTTAATGAATTTGTGCTCTTGACTGATGGGAGAGAATCTGAAAGTTTTGATGAGGTCATGGATAGTGAAGAAAAAGAAAGGTGATTTGATGTTATGCAATATGAGACTAAATTTTTACATGATAAACATCCATGATCTGGTTAATCTTCCTAAAGACAAAAGCTTTGAATAAGAGGTGGGTTTTTTCTGGGTGAAACATGAAGATGGTATCCCAGATCCACAGTACAAGACTTGATTGGTTGTAAAGGGCTTTAATCAGAAGAAGGGAGTTGATTTTGATGAAATCTTTTCTCCAGTTGTGAAGATGTCATCTATTCGAGTTGTTCTGGGCTTACCTGCAAGTCTAGATTTAGAAATTGAGCAAATAGATGTTAAAACAATTTTTCTCCATGAAGAAATTTATATGGAGCAGACAAAAGATTTTGAAGTCAAAGGAAAAGAGAATTATGTTTGCAAATTGAAGAAAAGCTGGTATGGTTTGAAAAAAGCTCCCAGGCAGTGGTACAAGAAGTTTGGTTCTTTTATGAGTCAACAGGGCATCAAGAAGACTTCTTCATATCATTGTGTTTTTGAGCAAAAATTATATGATGGTGACTTTATCATTTTATTGCTTTATGTTGATGACATGCTTGTTGTTGGTCATAATACTTGCAGAATTCAGAAGTTGAAGCAAGAGTTGAATAAGTCTTTTGCCATAAAAGACTTGGGACCAGGGACCAGCAAGACAGATTCTTGTCCATGAGAGAGGCCAAGAAGTTGTGGTTATCACAAGAGAAGTACTTTGCATGTTCAACATGGATAAAGCTAAGGTTGTCCGTACACCTTTAGCTATGCACTTCAAATTGAGCACGAAATAGTGTCCTTCTAGTGATAATGAGAAGAAAGATATGAATGAAGTTCCTTATGCTTCAGCGGTAGGCAGTTTGATGTATGTGATGGTTTGTATGAGATCAAATATTGCTCATGTTGTTGATATTGTTAGATGTTTTCTTTCTAATCCAGGAAGAGAGCATTGGAATGTTGTGAAGTGGATTATGAGATACCTTTGTGGCATTTCTAGTCTGAGTTTGCGTTTTAGTACAGGGAAGCATATCTTTGTGGTTACACTTGTTCAACTATGACCGGTGATGTTGATACTCACAAGTCTACTACAGGCTACTTGATTACTTTTGCAGGGGGAGTTGTGTCTTGACAATCTAGGTTACAAGAATATATTGATATATCTACTACAGAAACTATTGCCGTTGAACCTTGTAAAGAGTAGAATATATTGATATATCTACTTGATTATTGTTGGTATAGTTGATGTCCATATATTCGTTGGTGCTTGAAATTATCCTTCCGCATTTACCTTGTCGTGCAATTTGATTATTGTTCGTTTCTTCCTAACAAGATTAATATCCTGAAACCTATCTAACAATCAGATTAGCAGTGGACTTCAGGTTAATGCTTGAAGAAGGATCACAAAGTTTCGAAATTATTGAGACATTAAGCGTGGATGTCCAAAAAATGTAGATAATTTTACATTCCAAGAGCTCAATTGTTAATTCCGCTGAAATATGATTCAGAATTAAAAAAAATCGATAAACATGAATAATACATTATATTTAACAAAAAGAAAATTGAGAGGAAATTTATTTACCTGGGTAGAAGGCGAGGGAAAGGTTACATCAGGATCAAAGGAGGAGGCATAGGATGTGGAGCTAACAGCCACGGTAGAAGCGGCAAGCACGGAAGCAACGAGAGTGCAGGAGCCCTTCATTTCTTCGTCGGAAAACCTTTGACAAACAATGAAAAAGAGGTACGCCGGAGATGCAGATTCCTAGGACGAAATCCGACGAACGTCGCCGGATCTCGACCTCTATTTGCGTCAGAGGGGGCGTCTTTTCAACCTAAATAACTTGGACGCTTCCTCATTTATCAACCCAATTTAATAGCCTCTTGTAATTCCGTGGACGTATCAACCTCCCCACATGTGGGCATATATCACGTTAAAAATATTTCCTCGCGTCCTAAATTAAGTTGCTAAGTGTAATTAAATTGTCTAACATTAATAATATTATTCTTAGGTAAAAAAACGATTCCCTTATCAAGAAAGCGATGTGAAAGATGGTTTATACCGGTTAAAGAACTTTCTATTATTATTATTGTTATATAATTTTATTTAATATTATAATGATATTATGTGAATTTAAATGAACATTTATATAGTCGACTCAATTTATTTAAGTCTGAGGTATAATAATTATTTTAAATTTTAGTCTAAAATGGAGGTGTGTAATTATCTATGGAGAACAACTTGTACATATGTAAAAAGCTATTCTGATTACATCTAAAATTTATTGTCTGGAGACCAAATTCAAACACATTTTTTTACAATTAAACAAAGCCAAACAGAACAAACCTATCTTTCCAATCCAAACGCCAGTTTAGAGTCAGTTCAATTGCTTATATTATTTGTAAAACAATACGAAAGAAAACAAAAGGCAAAATATAAATAATCAAAGTGCCTGGAACATGCAAAGATGATCCCTGCAGAGTCTTTCTCATTTATATCAATATATATAGAGTACAATATTCATCACTTATACAATAGGAATCCTAGTCCTAGTTATAAGAGAAATCATAATCCTACAATAACTATATTTACACAATATATGAAATATATTCTAATTATGGGTAGGGATTTTATTATACACGTTTACACACACTCTTAATCGGAGCGGGAGGAGGCCGAACGTTGAGACTGAATCTGAAGTCAAGAAATAACTGTCGGGGAAGTCCTTTGGTGAATATATATGTGTACTGATATGATGAGGGAACATGTAACACTCTCACATGTCCTAATGCAACCTTCTCACGAACGAAATGTATGTCCATATAAATGTGCTTGGTTCGCTGATGTTGAACTGGATTGTGAGGATGATAGATCGCAGAGATGTTATCACAGTACACAATATATGCCTGACGCAAAGGACACTGAAGCTCTAACAATAAATTTCTGAGCAAACAAATCTCAGCTACCACATTTGCAACGCCTCTGTACTCAACCTCGACACTGAAATGAGGTAGGGTGACATGTCGTTTGGAAGACCATGAAATCAGATTATCCTCTAAAAACTTAAAATCTGAAGGTGGAGCGTCGCGTGTCTGGACACCCTGCCCAATATGTATCCGTATAAGAGAGCAACATGTTTAGCGCAGAGGGGTATAGGTGCAAACCATGATCAAGTGTGCCCTTAATGTATCAGATGATACGCTTAAGGGCAGTAAAGTGAGACTCCCTGAGGAATGCATAAATAGACATACCTGCTGAACAACATAAGTAATATTTGGCCTTGTAAATGTGAGATATTGAAGTGCGCCTGCAAGGTTCCTATAAAGAGTAGGATCGGATACTGGAGCACCATCCATAACACTGAGCTTGGATTTAGAATCACTGGAGTAGGCATCATTTTGTAATTCGCCATCTTAGCCCTGTACACAATCTCCTCTGCATACTTACGCTGACTCAAGAACATGTGCTTAGCAGACCTAGTCACTGATATCCCCAAGAAGTAACTCAGTTTGCCCAAATCAGTCATTGCAAATTCGGTCTTAAGTAAAGCAATAATCTTATTTTTCAACCCATCGGATGAGGCAGTATAAACAATGTCATCCACATACAGTAGTAATAAGCAATGTTACTACCTCGATGAAAAATGAAAATGGAATTATCACTTCTGCTGCATACAAACTCAATCTGCATATTATACCTGGCAAAACGATCATACCACGCACGGGGGCCTGTTTCAGGTCATACAGTGACTTACGGAGACGACACACATAGTGAGGGACATCATGATGGACAAACCAGGTGGCTGATGCATGTAGATGTTGAGATATTTCTGTGCGTTAACGCAAGTGTACGTATCGCTCAAGTAATATAGTCTGTAAGACCGAGTTATCGTCCACAGAGACTGGTTTATCAAGTACCGAATATCTAATCTATGGTATCTATTTGGTTAACGTTCTTTTGTTTGGTTTTTAAACTAAGAATTAAACTAAGTAAAGTGCAGAAAATAAACTAACTATGATAATACTTTGGTTTAAATACAGTTGTGAAGGGAATTAGGGTTTTCAATCTCCTCAACTATCCAATCTTTCACTTGTTAATGCAATGCTAACGACACTTCTTCTTATTAAGGTAGCAGGTTAACTAATCTGTTCTATATTCCGGTTAGGACATATAAAAACTCAACCTTATCCAGAAACCTTCTATATTTCTATGATAGATTTTACCATACAGGAGGATTAAGAAAAATAACCTTAAATACTACACAAGTATCGAGGTACTTTCGTCCACGATTTTAACCTATGTCTAGACAACTATAGCATATTCAAATCTCCCTTTTCAGATCTCGATTCAAAATCATATAAGTTATGACAACTAATGGCCAATCAATTATCAAACAATCACTACAATATTGAATAGATCTTACTATAGCTGAAGAAGGAATCAATAACTATGCATTAACTGTATGAAAAAGAGTTTCAAGCGGTTCGACGGAAAACTCTAATAAAGAAATTAGCTCCTAGACATTGTCATGCTAAGAACTAATTTAATATCTAACATAAACTGAAATAAAACAAAGGGAAGAAAAAAAACTTGAACAAAAGTAGTTTCCAGTCTTACTCTGTAGCCTCCTTTCTAGCCTCCAAAATATGATATGAAGTATGTGAGAGTTTCAGGATTTTATATCTGAGCAAAACTGTGTTTCAGACCACTTTCCCTCACTTAAAATCGAATTTTCTCGCACAGAACGCGCGTCTACGCCGCGGCCCTGCCTCAGCAAAAACTAGCAGACCTTGCAGGAGTTTCGATTCCCTAAATTAAGTTGCTAAGTGTAATTAAATTGTCTAACATTAATAATATTATTCTTAGGTAAAAAATGATTCCCTTATCAAGAAAGCGATTTGAAAGATGGGTTTATACCGGTTAAAGAACTTTCTATTATTATTATTGTTATATAATTTATTTAATATTATAATGATATTATGTGAATTTAAATGAACATTTATATAGTCGACTCAATTTATTTAAGTCTGAGGTATAATAATTATAATAATCTATGGAGAACAACTTGTACATATGTAAAAAGCAATTCTGATTACATCTAAAATATATTGTCTGGAGACCAAATTCAAACACATTTATTTACAATTAAACAAAGCCAAACAGAACAAACCTATCTTTCCAATCCAAACTCCAGTTTAGAGTCAGTTCAATGGCTTATATTATTTGTAAAACAATAAGAAAGAAAACAAAAGGCAAAATTTAAATAATCAAAGTGTCTCGAACATGCAATGATGATATTAATCTCTTTTGGAGAGTCTTTCTCATTAATATCAATATATATAATGTACAATATTCATCACTTATACAATAGGAATCCTAGTCCTAGTTACAAGACAAATCATAATCTTACAATAATTATATTTACACAATATATGAAATATATTCAAATTATGGGTAGGGATTTTACTATACACGTTTACACACACCCTCAGTCAGAGCGGGAGGAGGCCGGACGTTGAGACTGGATCTGAAGTCAAGAAATAACTGTCGGGGAAGTCCTTTGGTGAATATATTTGTGTACTGATATGATGAAGGAACATGTAACACTCTCACATGTCCTAGTGCAACCTTGTCACGAACGAAATGTATGTCCATCTAAATGTGCTTGGTTCGTTGATGTTGAACTGAATTGTGAAGATGATAGATCGCAGAGATGTTATCACAGTACACAATAGATGCCTGACGCAAAGGACACTGAAGCTCTAACAATAAATTTCTGAGCCAACAAATCTTAGCTACCACATTTGCAACGCCTATGTACTCAGTCTCGACACTGGAACGAGGTAGGGTGACATGTCGCTTGGCAGACCATGAAACCAGATTATCCTCTAAAAAAACACAAAATCCAGAGGTGGAGCGTCGCGTGTCCGGACACTCTTCCCAATCTGCATCCGTATAAGAGAACAACATGTTTGGCACAGAGAGGTATAGGTGCAAACCATGATCAAATGTGCCCTTAATGTATCGGATGATACGCTTAAGGGCAGTAAAGTGAGACTCTCTGGGGAATGCATATATAGGCATACCTGCTGAACAACATAAGTAATATCTGGTCTTGTAAATGTGAGATATTGAAGTGCGACTGCAAGGCTCCTATAAAGAGTAGGATCGGAGACTGGAGCAAAATCCATGGCACTGAGCTTGAATTTTGAATCACTGGAGTAGGCATCATTTTGTAATTCGCCATCTTAGTCCTGTACACAATCTCCTCTGCATACTTACGCTGACTCAAGAACATGTGGTTGACAGACCTGGTCACTGATATCCCCAAGAAGTAACTCAGTTTGCCCAAATCAATCATTGCAAATTCGGTCTTAAGTAAAGCAATAATCTTATTTTTCAACCCATCGGATGAGGCAGTAAGAACAATGTCATCCACATACAGTAGTAAGTAAGCAATGCTACTACCTCGATGAAAAATGAAAAGGGAATTATCACTTCTGTTGCATACAAACCCAATCTGCATATTATACTTAGAGAAACGATCATACCACGCACGGGGGGCCTGTTTCAGACCATACAGTGACTTACGGAGACGACACACATAGTGCGGGACATCATGATGGACGAACCCAGGTGGCTGATGCATGTAGATGTTGAGATATTTTTGTGCGCTAACGCAAGTGTATGTATCGTTCAAGTAATATAGTCTGTAAAACCGAGTTATCGTCCATAGAGATTGGTTTATCAAGTACCGAATATCTAATCTATAGTATCTATTTGGTTAATGTTCTTTTGTTTGGTTTTTAAACTAAGAATTAAATTAAGTAAAGTGCAGAAAATAAACTAACTATGATAATACTTTGGTTTAAAGACAGTTATGAAGGGAATTAGGATTTTCAATCTCCTCAACTATCCAATCTTTCACTTGTTAATGCAATGCTAACGACTCTTCTTCTTATTAAGGTAGCAAGTTAACTAATCTGTTCTATATACCGGTTAAGACATATAAAAACTCAACCTTATCCAGAAACCTTCTATATTTCTATGATAGATTTTACCACACAGGAGGGTTAAGAAAAATAATATTAAATACTACACAAATATCGGGGTACTTTCGTCCACGGTTGTAACATATGTCTAGACAACTATAGCATATTCAATCTCCCTTTTCAGATCTCGATTCAAAATCATATAAGTTATGACAACTAATGGTCAGTCAATTATCAAACAATCACTATAATATTGAATAATTCTTAATATAACTGAAGAAGGAATCAATAACTATGCATTAACTTTATGAAAGAGTTTCAAGCGATTAGACGGAAAACCCTAATAAAGAAATTAGCTCCTAGACATTGTCATGCTAAGACCTAATTTAATATCCAACATAAACTGAAATAAAACAAAGGGAAGAAAAAGAACTTGAACAAAAGTAGTCTCCAATCTTGCTCTGTAGCCTCATTTCTAGCCTCCAAAGTATGATATGAAGTATGTGAGGGTTTCAGGGTTTTATATCTGAGCAAAACTGCGTTTCGGACCACTTTGCCCTCACTTAAAATCGAATTTTCTCGCCCAGAACGCACGTCGGCGATGCGGTCCTACCTCAGCAAAAACTAGCAGACCTTGCAGGAGTTTCGGCTCTGCGCCCTGTTGTTAGGCATATTTTATATACACTTTTTGAGTCATTTTAGTTAGTATTTTTCCTATTTTTGTTGAAATTAGTATCGTGTTAGGGTCGTTTTTCTTTCTTTTGAGTCACAGCGGTCCTAAATGGAGAAATGACAAAAAGAAGATGAAATGAGCATAATTGAGATGGAATTGCACTATAAAGGCCAAAAAATGAAGTCAAAGAAGTCTTGGGAAATATAGAAGAAATCAGACGAAGTCTGGACGAAAAAAAAAGGATGAAAGACAGCGGGATAGCGGTGCCATAAATTACTGAGAAGCCGCAGTACTTTCGGCACCGCGGTGCCGAGGCGGAAAAATCATGTTCTAGGCCGATTTTGACACGGTTTTTAGGGTCAGAAATCTATGTTTTCTCAACTATAAAATCCTTAAACCCTAGCCTCATTATTCATCTGGGATCTTACATCTCACATCATACTTTGTAGAGGAAAAGGAGGCTACAACACAAGATTAGAGACAACTTTGGTTCAAGTTTCTTTTCTTTTCTTTGTTTTTATTTCAGTTTATGTTGGTTTGTATTAGTTCTTGACATGACAATGTTTAGGAGGTAATTACTTTATTAGGATTTTCCTATTGAATCGCTTGAAACTCTTATTCATGAATTAATGCATTAATTTGATTTCTTCTTCACTTGATTAAGATTTATTCAATATTGGTATTAATGTTAGATAGTTAACTGATCACTAATTATCATAACTTATATGATTTCGAATCAAGAACCGAGATGATAGATTTGAATATGCTGTAATTGAATAGATATAAGTTAAAATCGCGAACGAAAGTACCCCGATACTTGTGTAGCATTATAGGTTATTGTTCTTAATCCTCCTATGTGGTAAAACCTATCATAGAAATATAGAAGGTTTCTGCACTGGGGTTGAGCGATTATGTATCTTAATCGGAATATAAGACAGTCTAGTTAACCGCTATCTTAACGTAGAAGAAGAAGTCATTCTAGTTGCATTAATGATTGAAAAGAGTGGATAGTTGAGGATATTGGAAGTCCTATTTCCACCATAACTGATTGAAACCAAAGTATTATCATCTTTAGTTTAT
Source organism: Przewalskia tangutica (assembly GCA_029844215.1). Lineage (NCBI taxonomy): Eukaryota > Viridiplantae > Streptophyta > Magnoliopsida > Solanales > Solanaceae > Przewalskia > Przewalskia tangutica. The sequence continues at coordinate 127,237,668 of CM056725.1, forward strand.
TTTCTTTACTTAGTTATAATTCTTAGATAAAAATCCAAACAAATTAACGTTCACCAAATAGAAACTAAAACTTAGATAATCGGTACTTGATAACCAGTCTCTGAGGACGATATCCGGTCTTACCAGACTATATTACTTGTAATGATACGTACACTTGCGTTGAGCACGTGGAAATCGCCTAACAAGTTTTTGGCGCCGTTGTCAGGGACTGTCGTACTTTCAATATCGACTTATCTATTCTTATTTCTAATTTGGTTTGTATATATTTGGTTATGTTATTTTATTTCTAACTTTGTTGCTCCATGAACAAGTTTCTAACTTATTCTGCGAGCATCCTTCTATCAGTTTTTGTTGTTTTTCTTATTTTGTAGGTAAAGTTAGTTTAAAAAAACACATGGACTACTACTATCAGGGGTAGTGGAATCAACAACAACAGCCTAACCCACAGGTTCCAGAGGAATATCTAGATGAGTTACAGACATCCATACTCAGGGTCACCAAGTGCTAGACTCAGTTCATGACTGAGACAAGGGTGTCCCTAAAAATTTTGGAGACACAAATAGGACAGCTGATGGATATGGTGATCAAAGTACCGCAAGAAAATCTGCCTAGCGACACAGTTGTGGGGAGTGATAAAGAGAGTGAGAAACCTGAACCACAACAAGTTGTTGAGAATAATGAGGAATTAAGAGAGGTAGTTGGTGTAGGAGAAAGAAGAGGTTACTGAAATCCAATTTTTCACTTTTTTGAATTCCTTGAAATTCCTCTTTCCTGTACCCATGGATGAAGAAACCCCACCAACTATCATTACTGAGCCCCAACCAGAAAGTTCATACCCTCAAGGACACCCCCTAAAGTTGAGAGATGTAAGGAGTTTCACTGATCCCTACATTATAGAGAGCCTAGAAGACAAGTCTACCTTGTGTAATTGGGGGATAATCTTAGATATGAGGCTCTTGTTTGAAAAAGGTGTTGTAGGAGGAGTGAGACCTGCAACAATAACTGTGCGGATTGCAAGCAGTTCGCAGAAGGATCCACTGGATACTAGTAAGGATTAATTGCGTCCGGCTAAAAGATGTTAAAGACAACGCTTGTTGGAAGGCAACCCAGTGTTTTTAATTAAGTTATTTCAATTCTTGTTTTAGTTATTTTATTTTATCTTGAACAGTCTCACGGTCTTGGGTTTTGTCTTATGTTTTGGTGGCAGGTGAACTAGGGATTGACCTTGAGTGGAAAAAGATAAAAAATGTTGGAAAAGTGCAAAAATCGAGCACAGCGTCGTGGCGCCAAAATACAGGGCCACGACGCTGAAACTTCAGAGATCCCAAAAGATGTGCAATTTCCAGAATCTCATCCCAGACCTCCGGTTATGATCGATGTGTTGTGTCAGTAAGTTGTCTCTTATTTTTAGTCTTCATACATTAGGGAAAATGTGTTGTTTAAGTTTGGGGGATCTTAGTTTGTTTTGGGTGTCTGTTTTTGAGTCTTTTTTATTTGTCTTTGTGTTGTTCCATATGTTTTTAGTCATAATTTTTTTTATGAATCAAGCATGTTGTAGTTGCTAAAGATATTGAGTGGATAAAGTGGGATAATGTAATAGAATTAAAATCGACAATCTGTGTGCTTAAGTTAAATATGCCAAAAATTCATGACATCTAATTCTTTGAAATATTTGTGCTTAGCCTATGCGTTGTCAGTTATGGAAAGAAATGTTGAAAATGTCTAGAAAATTTGTTTGCTTGTTATTTGAGGTGAAATAGTTAAGATGTACATGTTTAGTGAGATGATTCAGACATTTCTTTGATAACCCTTCTGACCATTCATTACATACCCTAACATAAATTGTATCCTTAGTCAGCCCCGTTGATCCTAAAATAATATCTTTGTTTGACACCCTATGATTCCATGTTTGTGCCATAAGTGATAATTGAAGATTCTTGGAATAAAAAGTGTTGAAAAAGAGATAAAAAGAGAATGAAAATTTGATGCACCCCAATGAAAAATATGCAACAGTCTATGTTTGGGGGTGCTTGTTATAACGTATCTTCATTCTCTCAAAAGAAATGAGGGGAGAAGATAAGTATGACTAAAAGAAAGTCAAAAAGAAGGAAGAATGAGTTGAATGAAAATAGCTTATGGTACGTAATTTGAGCCTAAATGTCAACTTTTATCTACCCCTGCCTAAGCCTATATTACAACCCTTAAAAGTCCTGATGATATCTAGAATGTATGTCTATGATTATTGGAGAATAGCTGTTGACACCCAATTTTGACCCTCCCGTCCAGCCATTAACTATAAAATTACACTAATTTTGTAAAAATAATTTTTACAAGGATTTTTATAATAAAATACAACAATAAAACATAAATACAGGCAGTGATAATTAATTTAATAATGACATCGCGTCTTACGTAGAGTTTTAAGCACTTAGAGTCCCGCGCCCGCATTTATTAACTTTAAGCTTTGTCGTAATTCTTAAATAATTAATAAATGCATAAAATAAGTAAGTTAGCGATAACGTCGTGTCAGGTAGCATAGCCGCATTTACTAGTAATCATTGGTAACTTTAAAATCAATTTTAATATAATACATGCATTTAATAGCGTCGCATTTATAAAAGCTTTAAACAATTCTTAAAAATCATATTTGCATTAGCATTTTAAATAATCCAATCTAAGCTCATTTTAATTTTAATTTAACTTCGCAATAATGCATAACAATAAGATTTTAAATAATAACGTCGCATTCTAAAGTATTAAGCATTAATTAATTAACACGCCCGCATTTATTATCGTAATAGTTTTATAACTCGAAATTAGACTAATTTAGCACCTAAATAATTAGACTAAGGTAGCACCTAGATAATTTTAATAAAGCACCTAATTATTTTAATCACATTTTGTTAATTTAAGTTATCAGTAATTATTAATACATTTGCCTAGAATTAATTAGCTAATTAATTAACTAGCCTAAAACTAGTTAAGACTAACCTAAAACTAATTAAAAGCCTAATTAAATACCTAATTAAAACTCTACCCTTAACTAATACTACCCAGCCAATGCATGACCCCAAATCGCGACACCAACACCCATCATCCGCCTTTATTTCCTCTTTTGAATTTCACCACTCGAGCTAAGCCTTATCTTTCCTGCCTCAAACCCTAAAAAACGCAACCCTAGAACTCCTTCAACCGCACTTTCACCACTGATATTCACGGATTTTCTACCAAAATCCGGCGAACTTACCTTCCTTACCTGCACACACCCAAACCTTTATTTACTTACCATAAGCCAACTAGCAAAATCTTTTCCAAAATCAGAACCTTACCATAAATCGTCCAGTAAGAATCGCACGAACCACATACCAATCAAGCCTAAAATCAACCTTTATTACTTACCAAAGCCTTTACATGCAGTCAAAAATCGCACCTAATTTAGAACCCAATTTGAAGCTATATAAACCAATCTCTACACACTTGAAAGACATTCGGAAATAGAGAGAAAGCAGGCAAGAGTCATTCGGAATTAGCATTCTAGGGCAGACAATCAGAATTCTCGAGCTTTCTGAGAAGTCTCGTCCTTTCGCATAACCGCAATAAACCCTCCGAGCAAACCGACGACTTGCGCGCCGATCATTTGCCGGAGAAGGTAAAACCAAAACTCTTCTCAGTTCCTTTGTATCGCTTCGTGTTGTTCATATAGCTGTATGTTTGATTATAGCCTGCCGCCACGTTTCAAGCATGTGTAATTCTGTTTAGACAAGATGTAGGAGTATTCTGTAAAGTAATCGAAATATGATTAGTGAGCATAGTTCTAAAAGCCACATGTTATATGGTATTAGATCTCCAGCTTGGTTAATACATGTTTAGGTTAATTTGTTGCTGGTTTAAATTGACGTGTTTACTCCGGAATCGATTGTGTGATATATGTCTTGGTATGACTGATTATGCATGTATTAACTAGTTGTCATGCTTGTTAATATTTGTTGAACCCCTTAGTAAAAGTTAATTGTCATTCGCGACTGTGGTCATTAATGTGTTCAGATCATACTAATACTTATTGTGTGTTGGCATGCACGTGCCAAATAGATTAATTCTTTGTATGAGTTATAGGAATAACATATGAGAATCATCGAACCATGAATAGATGTCATATGTGTTCGCTACACGGATTTTGTTTAAGTAATGGTTTCATTATATTACCGACCGCCAAACTAGTGTTAAGAATGTTTTTTGAATACAAAGATGGCACTTCCTTTAGTGTTTCCTATTGCCATGGTTTCGTTGAAATATTCGCTTAGCGTTAATACAGGCTAAGTAAGAATGAAAGTAGATTTCCATTTGGTGTCGTTTTCATATATTAATGTCAGAATAGAAAACAAATCCAGATGCTAAGTAATAAGGTCACTAAGTTGTTGTCACGTTTGCGTTAGTTGGCTAAGAATAATGTTAAATCGACTTTTATTTCTAAGTGTTCTCCCATACACATGTTTATTGTCTAAATTGTTATATATGTCTAATGTGTAATGAAAATACATCTAAACATCAGTCTTGCCACCCTGTTTAAGGCTTGCTATTTAATGTACCCCTGTCTTGTTAAGAATAAAAGAGGATTTAGGTTCAAGATTATGTTTAGGAGTGAAATTTGGAATTTGTGATTTTTACCCTTACTTTGCCTAAAAAATGATAAATGGTAAGATGGTCTAAATCAAATCCCGCCGTGATGTATCATGAGCTCATATCCGTAAGTGCATAGGGGTAAAAATTGATTGGGAAATCGTACTAGCCTATGATAGCTTCGACCATCATTGGGAGTATCGAATCTTTTATCACGTGTGCTTTAACTTCGATGACTGAATATTTGAGATATACTTAAATAATTTTCTTTCTTAATCTTAGCATATTAGTCTTCAATCCCCATTCGATATTATCCTCCGCCGACCTTGACGTATGCGTGTGCTTAAATACAAATTATGTGCCAAGTGTTTTTTTTTTCGTGTTAAATAAATCTGGACATATACTAATCTTTATTTCCTTTCTTTTACATGGCACGCTCGGAGCTAAACGAAGAGTCTCAATGCGAGACTCATCATGAATTATAATAGACAAGGATCTACGTCTGTGTGCATCTTCATCTCCGCCCTAAAAATCCAAGCCGCCGGCGAAAAGACACCGCCTCTCCTTCGAGTCATCCTTACTTACTATTTATTCTGCCTCATTTATTTGTTGTCTAACGCTACACTAATTAATTAGCATTTGGAATAGTCAAACCTTGAATCAATAGCTAGAAATGAGTTTGACTTATTTACCTTAAATTAATTATTTAGGTTTGCCTTGCCTTGTTATAGTTATAACAGACCATTCAATACCCCACATTTGCATAATAAGCTAGGATATTATTAGCCAAGACGTTCTTAAAAATCGTGTTACAAATTTCTATTAATACAGAATAAGAAACACGGTAGTTGCATAGTAGCCACATTGTCTTATTACAATAATATTATACTACCACGCTAAGCAATATATACCCTTTAGCATTTTTTGCACTTTTAGCACCCTTTAGCTTTAAAATTACTTTAGCACCTTTGCATTTCTAGCACTTTTGCATTTTTAGCACTTTAATATTTGTTTGCACTTTTAACACTTAGTTATTATTTATTTTTCTAACATTGCATACCTTTTAGCATTCTAGCCTCTTCTGCACTTTTAGCACCGTTTGCAATTTTTGCAATCTATTTTAGCAATTTTAGAACTTTTAGAACTTTTTAAAACCTTTTAGCGTTTAGTTATTTTCTAACCTTTTTATTTAAGCAGCAGGAGTTAGTTTAGAAAATAAATGCCGCGGTCGAAAATGGGCGCGACATAGTTACTTTAGACACACCATACATTGTTTAACATTCAATAATCTTCACTTGCATAATCAATCATGTAGCTAGGATATTATTTATGATCAAATTCCTAACCCATTTTCAAAATTCCTTATCATTCAATAGGAAATCGCTTGCTTGCCAAATAGGCGCTTTGCAGACGCTATGATCCTATAATGATATGTCGCCATAATCGATTTTGTATTACTACTTCTATGTTATGCTATACAATCGAATAAATTCATATAAATACCTTATGAATGCATGTTTTTCCATCAAAACTAACTTTATATATTAAAACAAAATCTTACATTTTCTTTCGATCAAAATACATCTCATATGTTTTAAATACTTTCTTTTAAATATTTTCTAAAAAACGCATTTCTCTAACATAATAATTTACCCTAGGTTTGGCAGGACAACAGCAAGTTAGCGGATCTTAGAGGTGCCTAACCCCTTCCTCTAGATTAATAAAGAACCCTTACCTGAATCTCATTAAGTTAGCGTACCATTAAAATGGAGTTAATGTTTTACTTCAAACTAGTTAAACATTTAGGTGTCCTAATTCACCCAAATTAATTAGTGGCGACTCACAACCCTTAGCATTCTAGCAACCCTTTAGCATTTTAAATTTTAGCCTATTTTAAACTTTAGCATCCTTTTAGCAATTTTAGCATTCTTTAACTTGCCTTTAACATTTTATTATTTTATTTTTCTAGTCTTTTAATTTGAGCAGCAGGAGTTTAGAAAAATGCATACTAAAAATGGGCGCAGTAAATGGCGACTAATCGGGAATTTAGGTTCTTAACCACAATGCACCTAGGGTTATTATTTGGCATTATTTCGCATTTAATTACAGGTCGTATTTTGTTTTGTTTATCTTAATTGCTACATGCTTATCGCTTCTTAAACCGCATTCCGCTCATATTTCGTCCATTCTGGAAAAATCACACTATCACTCACTCACGCGCTGGGGTGCGTCGCGCACCCGCAAATTTCTTCAAATACCCAAATTTTAAGAGAGTTGGCGCTGCGTGAGTTAGATCGGTCGTCGATCACCGCGTAGCCTTCTCACTCGAGTTGTCCGCTCGAACTCAAGGCCTAGAAAAGCCAAATCTTAGAAACTTAAGATAGAGCTATACCACCCTTTTAGGGCATGCATGCATTTACCTTGGTGCTGGTGGTCCTCGCATCGACACCACAATTAAGAAGACACCAAATCGCCGACGGGTTATTATAACCCCGCCCCTAAAAGCATATTATGTGTTGCATAGTCATGATAAACAAAACCAAGCCCGGTTGAAATGCCTAAATTGGAAAATGTATACTCATCTTTATTTGTTTTATTTTTAGATGGAACCTATCCTCGATCGAATGGTGAATGGGGTTCCGAGCAAATCGAGGACATGGTGGTCAAAATTCGACTTAGGTAGTCAAATGGCAATCGAAGAAGGTCGATGCTTTACTCGTTAATCGACATCTCCCGATCAACATTTGGTCGAGCATTGATCCAATTTTGGGATCCTGATCGAGTCACCTTCAAATTCGTGGATTTCAAATAACCCCACTTTAGAAGAGGTCACTACTTTACCGCTTTGGCATATCACGACAGAAACCGCTTATTCCACATGGCCAGTGAAAGCTCCTCCAGATCCGGGCTTGAAGAATACTGCAGAATTGCGTTGCTTTGAAAATAATTGGGTTTCTAGACTACCAGACGAGAGATATGGTTGCCGAGACGGATATAAATTGTTTAAGAACGAGTTTTGCCGCATCGCACTCATTGGAGAGTTAGACGCCCTATTGCATTTGCTATGGCTTTCCTAGGATTCTTTTATTTCCGCCGAGCACGGAAGGATCAGACATGCATATGTTCGGTGGTTAGAGCGGTGTTTGATGACGCTGGTGGCAAACAACTCACTCGACGCCCATGATCTCGCGTAACTATTTAGGCGCTGAGCAGTGCGAGGGTGAATCGAGCTTCTGAAGCGTGAATCTCATTTTGCGATGGGCAATAGAACATTTTTATCGCTCAAACATGACCGATGTATGCCACAAATACGACAACAAGATCTCCACTTTTTATGAAAAGAACGGTTACATGTGTCACCGCCAAGACAGCAGGATCGGGTACAAGATTTAGCATCCCGCAAAGAGCCAAGTTCAAAGGAAGTATCCATCGCTTCACACGTGGTCAAAAGCGGTCTACTGAGACCTGGGGATTGTATTATATCGACTTATAGGTCTAAAGGGACTACAACCATATGCTCCACTACGCATACTCCTAGCTTGGCCATACACAAGTAATCCCTCTCGTAGCGATACGCAGAGCCTCCAAATTCGGGCCGACCAGACCATCGCTCCCGGCCAAGCAGATCCTTTATGAATGGCATCATATTGACCAAATGGAAATCGGGAAGGACCAGCAGGTCTCCTGCAGTATCAAGCATGGTTTCTAGATCGCATGGAATATAGTCCGTATGAGCAAGGCGTGAGGACATTGCCGCAGGACGTAATGAAAGACAATCAACTCGCGAGAGGTCATCACCCTGCATACGCTGGCCCTAATGCACGATGCAAAGACAATACTTGGAACAAAGTGAGCTATACCAAAGAAAACCTAAGCTTCACCATCACATCGATTTACATAGTTATTTAATTTGAGATTTTTATTGTTTTATTATAAAGTGTCATTTCAATTAACTTTATTTCCAATAAAGGCATTTCGATACAACGGTTGGGTACATCTAACATGACCTTGATGTATGACGCCAGGCCTACCTCCGCATAATAGAGGTCCCCTTGCATATTAGGAAACGCTTGAACGTGTATATGCGCAATATATCCGCTACATACTTGCAAATTATGTTCTTATGCTAACACCGCTTGTCGTGATCTTTTAGAAAATTTATCATCTTCCCAAAGCGGTCGTTCAGATTCGACTCAACAATGCCTGAGCATCCACACTTCACCGATCCAAGGCAAGAATGACGATATGATCGCCTGGCTGCCCGAGCCGAACGGTTTGGGAATTATTCCCACAAATAAACGTAAACTTCGTATGAGGAATATCACCATCAGAAGAATGTATTGCTCACCGCCGCAACAGATTGTCGATATGCAGTTGAGACGGAGAGGCTACTAATCGACCAACCTATCCATCGCTTGAATACCCCTATGCCAGAGCAAAGGGCCACTATCCCGCACCACCCCGCATCGACCTCCACCACCACATATTCCCAAAACTCCCACAAAGGCCGCCGCCATCGACCCCGCCGCCTCGCCCACCAACCATCAACCTCACCTTCAAAATGATCCTCCCATCGCCTACTCACTTCACCATAATCAGCCCTAATCGCTAAGCCAACCAACGCCCACGCCATACCCACTACCAAATTTCAAAGAAACCACCCGCATACTAACTTACACAATGTAAACCCAACCTTTACCGCCCCGCTTCACCAAGAAGTGGATCATTACGAGGAAATGGAAAGGGAAGTCCGAGCCAAAATGGACGATGACGTCGCCCGAGAGATTCACACTGAAAAGCAGCGTCAGGTACGCGATCGGATAAAGGTCACGGGCGACTAGATTATGAAGATCTTTGTACGCATCCGCACGTGGAACCGCCAGCCGATATAAGGTGCCGTTCGATTTATTTGACGGGAAGGAAATCCTCGCGCACACTTGAGATCATATTGCGACAAGTTAATCGGTAGGAAGAACCCAATGGCCATCATGGTTGTTCATTCAAGCTTAACCGCGAGGCAATAGATTGGTACACTAGCCAGATCCGCGTAAATGGCATAATTGGAATGCATCGCCCAAGACTTTGCGAACGGTTCGATTCAACACGTAAACCGGTGGATGTGTTCTATCTAATGAAGTTGGAAAAGAAATCTACTGAGACTTTCAGAGTACGCCATGGCGGTGGCGCTCGAGAGGCAAGAAGGTACAACCACCCACGCGAGTGAGATGACCACACTATTCGCATAAACTTTGAAGGATGCAACCTATTGAGCGGACGATAAGCGCCATCGCGAAATTTTGCAGAGGTCGTCGAATGGGTGACTTCGCAGGTTAAGGTATTAAACCGGCAGATTACGATCAAGCAGCATTACAGTAACCAATAAGGCGATTCACAGGACGATCTGGTACTTCTGGAAGAAAGAGACGCTTCTTCCATGTTTGTACAAGAACGCAAACCCAAGCATTCATAACATACCGTAACCCACCCTATCAAACCCCATACTACCACACCAAAGAACAAAACTTTACACCCCACTATACACCGCCCCACACCCCGCCTACCACACACACCCCATATATAACGCTCCCAAGCACCCATTTATCCACTCACAACCCGCCCATCAAGCCCGCCAACAACATAGAGCACCCAATACGCCTGCACTAAATACGAATTTTGAAGGAAGACCATCCGTAACCCGCACTCCCACCGGCCAACCCATACCCCGGATATACGAAAGATCATGAGCCGCAGCAGTTTGATCCAACCAATTCTGTGAGGATTCTCAGCCCTATCCCAAGATGGTATGATGAGAATAAGCGTTGTGCGTATCAGATCACTGAGCCTGTGGCATGACACCGGAAGCTGCTACACCTCGTGGACAAAATCAAGAGTTGATCAAAGAAGGAGTAATTCACCAAGGATCTCGCCTCAAACGTACGATAATCCTCACAAACCACGATAACGCCAATGTGCACTTGATAACCTTGATGAGGAATACAACTCGAGGAACCATCCGATCGTTCAGCGAGGAAGAGTCGAACCTTCGCTTCGCCGCCGCCACCAATCCTCGAAAGAAAGCAAGATTTGAGCTGGAAAGGGCACCACCGAGACATAAAGGTTCAATCACGCTTGTTCAGCGCCGAAGGGCCACCGATCAAGACGGATCGCAGAAAGTGGGAAGCGGTCATGGTCACCGCAGTATAACTGTGTCGCGAGGTATTACACACCTATAGAGGCAGCCAAGGAGGCACCGCAGCGAAGCCCGTGACAGAGGTCAAGTCGAGGAATTTTGGAGGAAGATGCCCACTAAAGAGTATTCCGTCAGTAGAGCGCTTAAAGAAAACCTCACGATATTTCTTACTTTCATTGTTAATGCATTCTCGCCTCACACAGATCGCATTGATGGAGGTTGAAGGATGCATACGCTCCGAGGGTACAATGCAGACGAACTTGGCACTTTGGCCTGACAGTACTAGAGGCCCGCAGAATCACCTTTCACGATGACGAGTTACCCGCCGAGGCATCAGACACAACCTTGCATCAATATCACCATCCAAGTCGCAGATAAGATTGTTTCAACAAGGTCGATTGATGGAGGCTCACCGCCAACATTTGTCCCACGACGACACCGTTGAAATCGGGCGCATCAGAAGAAAATTCGTGAAAGTCATATCGAGTCAAAGGTTTCGACGAGTCCATGAGGGTCGGCGCGTAATGGACCTCACATCGCGGATCGGACTCGCATTCGCTGTGGAATTTCGGATATCGATATTGCTACATGTTACAACCTCGCTGATAGGAAGGCCGTGGATCCACGAGGTCGGTGCGCCCCGCCCACCTTGCATCGCGTTTCAAAGTTTATATGGAATCACAGCTGAAGTGGTAGTATTTCGAGATAAAAGGGAGCATCAACACCGATTATGCAATCCTCGCCATAAGACGGAAACAATGGATGGTTCGGTTTTCATATTAATGAGATCAAGAGAGCAAGTAGGTCCGACCATCACCGCCACGCCTTCTCAAAAATGGTGGCCAAGGAAATGTTAAGAAATGGATACGAGCCCTACAGAGGTCTTGAGTCGATGAAGGGGATCACAGAGCCGATCCAATGGTTTGGGAAGAGAGACACTTTGGTTTGGGGTACCACCACTTCAAGGATTTGGTGACCACGAACCTCCCAAGAAGGGATACATTCCTCGCTCGCGCCATTCCGCCTCGAGTCACATTCACAAAGCCTACACCATCCAGATGCCGAGAGAAGATGACCCAGATGATTTTGCAGTAGGGTTCCAAAATCTGTTCATAGGTGATGATGGAGAAGATTGTTGCATGATTGCAGGAGATCACAAGGAGGAGCTCACCATTTGGGATGCAGAGCATGGATACACTGAATAATCGACTTGCACTCGTCCCGACAAACCGGTGCTTGGTAGAATTTATGATTAGTTCTAGCAAATGACCTTTTATCTAGAAAGAAAACAGACATGCATTTATGATTCTTAATATGTTTTTTTTAATCTCGCAATTTTACTTTCATCATAAATTCCAGGACATTTTTGCAGCTTTTTAAAAGATTTTGTTGGTGTTAAAATTAAATTCTTTAAGCATTTTTCTTTCAGCGATCATATTAATAAACCTGTTGATAACGCGAATATGACATGTAATGAGACCAACGAACAAAGTTCAAATGACGAGCATAACCCCGAGGAACAAAAGGAATGTCCGCAATCGTAACTTAGCCAAGAGCCGAAAACTTTGAGAATAGGCCTAAACCAAATTTGGAAGAAACAGAGTTAATAAACTTAGGCGATGAGGAACCGTGAAAGAGACTAGAGTCACGCCACCTAAACGCCGCACGTAAGAAAGAATTAATCGAGCTCTCAAACAAGACACCGATGTGTTTGCTTGGTCATACGAGGACACGCCAGTTCGAGTACGCATATCGCCGCACACAAAGCTACCTATTGAACCATCTTGTTTCCCCGTGAAACAAAGGCGAGAAAGATCAAACCGTATACGTTTGAAGGTCAAAGAAGAGTGTCTAAACAGTTTGAGGCAAAGGTAATTCGAGTTGCAAAGTATCCTACTTGGTTAGCAAATATCGCACAGAAAGAAGAAAGACGGAAAGGTCCGAGTCCGTAGACATTACAGAGACCTCAACAGAGCCAGCCAAGGATGACTTTCCTCTTCCAAACATCCATATACTCATCGATAATCAGGCGAAGCATGAACTACTGCTCGTCGATTGCTTTGCTATCATCGATCCTTATGGCGTAAGAGACGCAGAAAGACAAAGATTCACTACCCCGCGGGTGTACTATTATCGTTATGCCGCTCGGTCTCAAGAACGCAGCGCCACCTACACGAGAGCCATGACCACCATCTTCCATGACATGATTCATAAAGAAATTGAGGTCTATGCGACGACGCCATCATCAAATCGCGAAAAACGGAGGACCATTCGCAAACTTCAAGAAGTTTTTCCAACGACTAAGACAAGATAACTTGAAGTCAATCCAAAGAAAGGCGATTTGGCGCCCCGCAGGAAGCCGCTGGGTTTTATAGTGAGCAGAGGGATCGAGCTAGACCTCAAAATAAAAGCCATCCAAGAATTACCTCCGAAAAGCAAAAAGGACGTGATGAGTTTCCTTGGTCGCCAACTACATCGCAGTTCATAGCCCGCCACCGTGATATGCGAGCCGATATTCAAATTATTGAAAAGGACGCAGCTACCAAGTGGACAAATGTGATCGCCAAAGCTTTTGACAGAATCAAAGAATACCGTTTAATCCGCCGCCTAGTGCCTCCGTAACCGGAGACCTTTGCTACTCTATTTGTCCGTGTTAGAAAATGCTTTGACGCGTGTGGGCAACACGATGAAACAGGAAAAAGGAACAGGCCATATACTATTTGAGTAAGAAGTTCACTGATACGGCTCGTTATACCGCTAGAACGCATTTGTCGCGATTAACTCGGGTCGCCTAAGTTCGCATACACTATCTATCCGATACACTACTTATCTTATTTCGAGGACGGATCCGCTAAGTATATCCTTCAAGCCCATGCCCACCGGAAAACTAGCGAAATGGCAAATTATGTTGAGCGAGTTTGACATCGCTTCACGCCACGCAGAGCCGTAAAAGGACAGCATTAGCCGATCATCTTGCCGGTAACCCAAATGATGAGTACGAGCCCTTCAACCTATTTTCCTGATGAAGAGGTATTGTTTGTCGGAGAAGATATCTCGAGGTTTACCCGTCGAGGATGTTTTTCGATGGAGCGCAAATTTCAAAGCGAGTCGGCATTGGAGCGCTTTGGTTTCGTAAACAAAGTCAAGATTATCCGATTTCAAGCTCGATTTCCATGCACCAACAATATGGCGGAATACGGCTTGCATATTGGGGCTCGAACGCCATAGATACGACATACAAGAGTTGCCGGTCATAGGCGATTCGCACTTCATCGATCCATCGTGTACAAGGTGAACGGGCAACCAAGAATACGAAGATACTTCCTACCTATTTTGCGTGAAGGAATTACGTAAGAGGTTCACCACATAGAATTTAGGCATGTTCCGAGGATCCGAATCGAATTACCGACGCATTAGCAACCTTATCCTCCATGATTCAAAGATCCGGACAAGAATTACATCGATCCAATCACAAAGCGTCTGGAGCAACCGCTTATTGCTCCCATATAGGTGAAGAACAGACGGTGAATCCATGGTACCATGACATCAAAAGCGTACCTCAAGGCGCGAGAATATCCGTAGGCATAACCAACATCCGTAAGAAGACACTTCAAGACTAGCAAATCATTTCTTTGAACGGGAAATTGTGTACCGGGCGACTCAGATCCGGGCTTATTGAGACGTGTCGATGCTCAAGAGGCGTGCAAGCTAGTAGAAGAGATACACGGAGGACGCAGGACCTCATACGAACGGCTTCACTTTGGCGAAAAAGATTCTCGCGAAAGGTGTTACTTTTGACGACGATGGAAACAGATTGTATTCGCTTTGTGCGTAAATGTCGACAATGCCGATTCATGGAGATTTGATTCGAGTGCCTCCGCCGAGCTTAGTGTGACAAATTCTCCTCGCCATTCGCACTGGGGCATGGATGCCATCGCCCCGTCGAACCCGCTGCCTCGAACGGGCACGCATTCATCCTCGTAGCAATTGACTATTTCACTAAACGGGTAGCGTCATCACACATCGATGTGAAAAGGTGGTGGTGGTCGTTCGCGAACAACATCATTTGCCGATTTGGGGTTCCCGAATCAATCAGAATCGATAACTGAACCAATCTCAACAGTAATTTGACGCGTGAGATACGTGGAAATTTCAAGATCACTCACCGTAATTCCACTCGCACCGCATCTCGTAATGAATCGGAGCAGAAGCAACAATAAGAACATCAAGAGGATATTGCGCAAGATGATCAACAACTACAAACATTGGTACGAATTTGCCTTTCGCGCTTTTGGGTTATCGCACCACAATCCGGACTTCTACCGGGCAACGCCGTATCTTTGGTGTATGGAATGTAAGCCGTGCTACAGCAGAGGTGGAAATACCATCGCTGAGAATCATCCAAGAAGCCGAGCGGCCGGTGGATACAAGATCGTTATGAGCAATTGACGCTGATCGACGAAAAGAGGTTGAATGCAATCATGGAGCTATATCAAAGCGTAATGGCTAGAGCTTTTAATAAGAGAGTAAGGCCAAGGTTATTCAAACCGACAATTGGTTTTGAAACGCATATTTCCGAATCAAAGTGAAGCTAAAGGAAAGTTCGCCTAATCGCGCGGCCCTACATGGTCCATCGAGTATTAAGTGGAGGGGCCCTGATCTTGGCTGAAATGGACGGCGAGGTATGGCCCAAGGCTATCAACGCAGATGCAGTGAAGAGATATTACGTCTAGGAGTATTTGTTTTCCGTGTAATCCCCTTTATATTGTAAAAGCTGCATTCCCGCTGGGTATGCATAGAGCCCATATAGGTCTCGCCACGCAAATTAGAAAGCCCTTTACTTGTAATCAACTACGCTACGACCGATTCCTCATGGATACGTAGGCGCCATATCGGCTTCGGTCCCACTTTTTAGAATTTTACCCAATTTCGCTTGTAATGAACTACGCCATGACCGATTCTCTCACGGGATACGTGGCGCCTAAATCGCTTCGGCCACACCGTTAGGAATCTTCCCATTTGTCTACAGCAACAAAGCGGGTTTAGGTTAGTCCAAAAACGATATGAGCAATTCATCACGGTTAAGTTCCGCCCACGCGACACATTGAAATTGAGACGGTTTGCACACTATGAGAAGGCGCAATAACAAGGATTCCAAAGGATGTTCGCTGTCAAAATACATGTCATATTCGCAAATTAGACGAGGCTTTTACATTTTTTTACGCATGTCATATAAATGTTTATTTCTAAAGATGTTTTGTGCATACTTCATGAAAACATTTCATTTTTGGAAAATGCTTTGGGCACTACTAAGCATCTCAAAGAGGTCGACAGGTCAGTTGCAAGTCCCGCATGCTGTGCACGCAGATATCAAGGAACAAGGCAATGAGGTCGAATACGAATCGACCCCAAAACTCACAAAATTTTCTTTGAGCGCAGTCTTTAATATTAATGAGAAAGTGCAATGTACCAAGCGTAAAATACGACGAAAGATCTCTTCGCAGAAGCAGGAAAAGCAGCAAAGGCAGAGGATGACAACAATCCAAAGTCCGCAGCAAGAGCAGCAGCAGCAGAAGCCGGCGCCAACAATCGCAATCAAAGTTCGTAGTTCTCGCAACAAAACCTAGCGCCAATCCCTGCATAAAGTCAAACTTGCAACCCGCGCATCGCACACAACAAAGGCATCATAACAATTCGCAATGCAGTGCGGCAACATCTCGATTCGTCAGCATAATCGTGACGACATCTCACCCATGAAATCGCACTTATATACATTTATCATTTCGCTTAAACAGTATACACTAACGCTTTTTCAAGCTTAGCTCGCAGAGCATTTATTCTACGCGAGCAGCAGCCTACACGCCCAGTAACGACGCATCGCGATTGCGTCCAAGCAACGACACCATCAAGATTGCGCTACGCAACGACGCCAAAGAAGAACACGCCCAGTAACGACGTTATCGCGATTGTGTCCAAGCAACGACACCATCAAGATTGCGCTACGCAACGACGCCAAGAAGAACACGCCCAGTAACGACGTTATCGTGATTGCGGTCCAAGCAACGACACCATCAAGATTGCGTTTACGCAACGACGCCAAAGCAAAGAACACGCCCAGTGCAACGACGCATCGCGATTGTGTCCAAGCAACGACACCATCAAGATTGCGCCCACGCAACGACGCCAGCAGAACACGCCCAGCAACGACGCATCGCGATTATGTCCAGCAACGACACCATCAACATCGCGGCTCACGCAACGACGCCAAAGAAGAACACGCCCAGTAACGACGCACGCGATCGATTGCGTCCGTGCAACGACACCCTCAAGATTGCGCTTACGCAACGACGCCAAAGAAGAACACGCCCGTGCAACGACGCCATCAAGATTGCGGTCCAGCAACGACACTCTCAAAGATTGCGCTACGCAATGACGCCAGCAAAGAACACGCCCAGTAACGACGCATGAGCATCAGGTTCGTAACGACACCATCAAGATCGCGCTTTACGCAACGACGCCAAAGAAGAACACGCCCAGTGCAACGACGCATGAGCATCGGGTCCGTGCAACGACACCATCGCGATCGCGCTCACGCAACGACGCCAAAGAAGAACACGCCCCGCAACGACGCCAGCAACATTGTGTCCAGGCAACGACACCATCAGCATTGCGTCTACGCAACGACGCCAGCAGCAACACGTCCAGGCAACGACGTTATCAGCACAGCAAGTCCGAAAACGACGCCATCATCAGCATATCACACAGGGACGATTTCTATACTCCCGGAATTGCATTTCTTACGCATGCTTTAATATTCCACCTTAGCAGTTATGCACTAACTCCTTCTTGAGCTTTAGTACACAGGACAATTGCAGCAGCGACAACATACCCGCGTTCACAATCGCAACACGTCTGTGCAAGGACGAAAATCACAGCATTCGCAACATCGCATCAACACAACAGACATCACGTTTTGCAGGATAACCTTTTCTATTCACAGTTACATTGTTTTTAAAATTGTTTTGCCTTAACAGTTATGCACTAACCGTTTGTTCAAGTATTAGCATGCAGCAGCAGGAGCACAACGTGGATTTTCTTACAATAACCGGCAATCTGGCGGGCCAACCTTCCCAACGACGCGTAGCGCCTGCCGCCTGGCCCACTCGCTTCCACATCACCATAGAACCCAAAGACCACAAGCCATAGCAAGACACCCTGTGTTCAAGCCGCTTATATTCTTTTACTTAGACCATAGCCCAAAGTTGTCATCATAACTCGACACGACATCTTGAGTCCGCGTTAGCCCGCCCCGGTGTTTAGACTACGGTAACCCAAAGGTCGCCATAACTCGACATCGGGACGCTTTTTGATTTTCGCGCCAACCTTATCTACCGCCAAAGATTTCGCAACTCAAGATCGAGACAAAATTGGCATGAGTCAACGCCTTTGTCCAAGATTCTTCCATCATCTCCATACAAAGAGGACATCCGCTGACACCCAATTTTGACCCTCCCGTCCCACCATTAACTATAAAATTACACTAATTTTTTAAAATAATTTTTACAAGGATTTTTATAATAAAATACAACAATAAAACATAAATACAGGCAGTGATAATTAATTTAATAATGACATCGCGTCTTACGTAGAGTTTTAAGCACTTAGAGTCCCGCGCCCGCATTTATTAACTTTAAGCTTTGTCGTAATTCTTAAATAATTAATAAATGCATAAAATAAGTAAGTTAGCGATAACGTCGTGTCAGGTAGCATAGCCGCATTTACTAGTAATCATTGGTAACTTTAAAATCAATTTTAATATAATACATGCATTTAATAAACGCATTTATAAAAGCTTTAAACAATTCTTAAAAATCATATTTGCATTAGCATTTTAAATAATCCAATCTAAGCTCATTTTAATTTTAATTTAACTTCGCAATAATGCATAACAATAAGATTTTAAATAATAAGGTCGCATTCTAAAGTATTAAGCATTAATTAATTAACACGCCCGCATTTATTATCGTAATAGTTTTATAACTCGAAATTAGACTAATTTAGCACCTAAATAATTAGACTAAGGTAGCACCTAGATAATTTTAATAAAGCACCTAATTATTTTAATCACATTTTGTTAATTTAAGTTATCAGTAATTATTAATACATTTGCCTAGAATTAATTAGCTAATTAATTAACTAGCCTAAAACTAGTTAAGACTAACCTAAAACTAATTAAAAGCCTAATTAAATACCTAATTAAAACTCTACCCTTAACTAATACTACCCAGCCCGTCGCCCAGCCCAAAATCCGCGACCCGCAGCCCAACACCCGCAGCCCATCCGCCCTTTATTTCCCTCTCTTTCAGCCCACTCCCTCGCAGCCCCTAAGCCTTATCTTCCTCGTCTGAAAACCCTAAAAAAAAACGCAACCCTAGAACTCCTTCAACCGCACTTTCACCAATTGAGATTTTCACGGATTTTCTACAAAATCCGGCGAACTTACCTTCCTTACCTGCACACACCCAAACCTTTATTTACTTACCATAAGCCAACTAGCAAAATCTTTTCCAAAATCAGAACCTTACCATAAATCGTCCAGTAAGAATCGCACGAACCACATACCAATCAAGCCTAAAATCAACCTTTATTACTTACCAAAGCCTTTACATGCAGTCAAAAATCGCACCTAATTTAGAACCCAATTTGAAGCTATATAAACCAATCTCTACACACTTGAAAGACATTCGGAAATAGAGAGAAAGCAGGCAAGAGTCATTCGGAATTAGCATTCTAGGGCAGACAATCAGAATTCTCGAGCTTTCTGAGAAGTCTCGTCCTTTCGCATAACCGCAATAAACCCTCCGAGCAAACCGACGACTTGATACGCTGCCCCGATTCGCTGCCCGGAGAAGGTAAAACCAAAACTCTTCTCAGTTCCTTTGTATCGCTTCGTGTTGTTCATATAGCTGTATGTTTGATTATAGCCTGCCGCCACGTTTCAAGCATGTGTAATTCTGTTTAGACAAGATGTAGGAGTATTCTGTAAAGTAATCGAAATATGATTAGTGAGCATAGTTCTAAAAGCCACATGTTATATGGTATTAGATCTCCAGCTTGGTTAATACATGTTTAGGTTAATTTGTTGCTGGTTTAAATTGACGTGTTTACCTACTGGAATCAGTGTGTGATATATGTGCTGGTATGACTGATTATGCATGTATTAACTAGTTGTCATGCTTGTTAATATTTGTTGAACCCCTTAGTAAAAGTTAATTGTCATTCGCGACTGTGGTCATTAATGTGTTCAGATCATACTAATACTTATTGTGTGTTGGCATGCATGGCCAAATAGATTAATTGATGTATGAGTTATAGGAATAACATATGAGAATCACTGAACCATGAATAGATGTCATATGTGTTCTGCTACCTGGGATTTTGTTTAAGTAATGGTTTCATTATATTACTGACCCTGCCAAACTAGTGTTAAGAATGTTTTTTTTGAATACAGTATGGCACTTCCTTTAGTGTTTCCTATTGCCATGGTTTCCCTGTTGAAATATTCGTTTAGCGTTAATACAGGGCTAAGTAAGAATGAAAGTAGATTTCCATTTGGTGTCAGTTTTCATATATTAATGTCAGTAAATAGAAAACAAATCCAGTATGCTAAGTAATAAGGTCACTAAGTTGTTGTGCGTTTGCATGTTAGTTGGCTAAGAATAATGTTCGTCTGACTTTTATTTCTAAGTGTTCTCCCATACACATGTTTATTGTCTAAATTGTTATATATGTCTAATGTGTAATGAAAATACATCTAAACATCAGTCTTGCCACCCTGTTTAAGGGTTGCTATTTAATGTACCCCTGTCTTGTTAAGAATAAAAGAGGATTTAGGTTCAAGATTATGTTTAGGAGTGAAATTTGGAATTTGTGATTTTTACCCTTACTTTGCCTAAAAAATGATAAATGGTAAGATGGTCTAAATCGAAATCCTGGCCAGTATGTATCATGAGCTCATATCCGTAAGTGCATAGGGGTAAAAAATTGATTGGGAAATTGGTACTAGCCTATGATAGCTTCTGGACCACTGTTGGGGAGTATCGAATCTTTTATCATGTGTGCTTTAACTTCGATGACCTGAATATTTGAGATATACTTAAATCAGTAATTTTCTTTCTTAATCTTAGCATATTAGTCTTCAATCCCCATTCGATATTATCCTCTGCTCGACCTTGACGTATGCGTGTGCTTAAATACAAATTATGTGCCAAGTGTTTTTTTTTTCGTGTTAAATAAATCTGGACATATACTAATCTTTATTTCCTTTCTTTTACATGGCACGCTCGGAGCTAAACGAAGAGTCTCAATGCGAGACTCATCATGAATTATAATAGACAAGGATCTACGTCTGTGTGCATCTTCATCTCCGCCCTAAAAATCCAAGCCGCCGGCGAAAAGACACCGCCTCTCCTTCGAGTCATCCTTACTTACTATTTATTCTGCCTCATTTATTTGTTGTCTAACGCTACACTAATTAATTAGCATTTGGAATAGTCAAACCTTGAATCAATAGCTAGAAATGAGTTTGACTTATTTACCTTAAATTAATTATTTAGGTTTGCCTTGCCTTGTTATAGTTATAACAGACCATTCAATACCCCACATTTGCATAATAAGCTAGGATATTATTAGCCAAGACGTTCTTAAAAATCGTGTTACAAATTTCTATTAATACAGAATAAGAAACACGGTAGTTGCATAGTAGCCACATTGTCTTATTACAATAATATTATACTACCACGCTAAGCAATATATACCCTTTAGCATTTTTTGCACTTTTAGCACCCTTTAGCTTTAAAATTACTTTAGCACCTTTGCATTTCTAGCACTTTTGCATTTTTAGCACTTTAATATTTGTTTGCACTTTTAACACTTAGTTATTATTTATTTTTCTAACATTGCATACCTTTTAGCATTCTAGCCTCTTCTGCACTTTTAGCACCGTTTGCAATTTTTGCAATCTATTTTAGCAATTTTAGAACTTTTAGAACTTTTTAAAACCTTTTAGCGTTTAGTTATTTTCTAACCTTTTTATTTAAGCAGCAGGAGTTAGTTTAGAAAATAAATGCCGCGGTCGAAAATGGGCGCGACATAGTTACTTTAGACACACCATACATTGTTTAACATTCAATAATCTTCACTTGCATAATCAATCATGTAGCTAGGATATTATTTATGATCAAATTCCTAACCCATTTTCAAAATTCCTTATCATTCAATAGGAAAACTGCTTTTGCTTGCCAAATAGGCGCTTTGCATGCTATGATCCTATAATGCATATGTCGCCATAATCGATTTTGTATTACTACTTCTATGTTATGCTATACAATCGAATAAATTCATATAAATACCTTATGAATGCATGTTTTTCCATCAAAACTAACTTTATATATTAAAACAAAATCTTACATTTTCTTTCGATCAAAATACATCTCATATGTTTTAAATACTTTCTTTTAAATATTTTCTAAAACACGCATTTCTCTAACATAATAATTTACCCTAGGTTTGGCAGGACAACCGCAAGTTAGCGGATCTTAGAGGGTGCCTAACCCCTTCCCTCTAGATTAATAAAGAACCCTTACCCAGAATCTCATTAAGTTAGCAGACCATTAAAATGGAGTTAATGTTTTACTTCAAACTAGTTAAACATTTAGGTGTCCTAATTCACCCAAATTAATTAGGTGGCGACTCCGCGAACCCTTAGCATTCTAGCAACCCTTTAGCATTTTAAATTTTAGCCTATTTTAAACTTTAGCATCCTTTTAGCAATTTTAGCATTCTTTAACTTGCCTTTAACATTTTATTATTTTATTTTTCTAATCTTTTAATTTGAGCAGCAGGAGTTTAGAAAAAATGCCGCGGCCGAAAATGGGCGCGACAATAGCAAGTAAACATGTCTATAGCATTTTGGAAAAGATGGAGTGAAATTGACATGCATAAGTTAGGTGTTTATGTTTCCATTTGATTATGATCTAAGTAAATTTGCGAAATATCTAACTTGAAATTCTAGATTGCTAATTATTCATGTTATATATGTTCTAACATATTATCTTAACTTTCATCCATGACTTTGAAGAAGCATTGCTACAACTACTTGATCAATTTCGTAGAGTCTTTGTTTTGTGTGTTTTTATTTTTGCTTTTGCTTTACTCGAGGGCGAGTAAATGTTAATTTGGGGGTTTCAAAAACTTGTTAGCCGATTTTCAATTGCTTACGCAAGTGTACGTATCGTTACAAGTAATATAGTCTTGTAAGACCGAGTTTATCGTCCACAGAGACTGATTTCTAATTACCGAACATCTATTCTAGGTTATCTATTTGACAAACGATAATTGATTTGAGTTTTTTTGTTTAACTACTATAATAATTGCAAGAATTAACTAAACTATTGAAGTTGTAATCAGTTATGAAGGAATTAGGGCTTCCAAAATCCTCGACTATCCACTCTATTCAATCTTTAATGCAACTAGAATGACTTCTTTTTCTACGTTAAGATAGCGGTTAACTAGACTGTCTTATATTCCGGTTAGGATATATAATCGCTCAACCCCAGTGCAGAACCCTTCTATATTTCTATGATAGGATTTACCACATAAGAGGATTAAGAACAGTAACCTATAATGCTACACAAGTATCGGGGTACTTTCGTCCGCGATTTTAACCTATGTCTATTCAATTACAGCATATCCAAATCTCTCATCTCGGTTCTTGATTCGAAATCATATAGATTATGATAATTAGTGATCAATTAACTATCACACATTCATACCAATTATTGAATAAATCTTAATCAAGTGAAGAAGAAATCAACTAATGCATTAAATCATGAAATAGAGTTTCAAGCGATTCAAAAGGAAAGCCCTAATAAGGTGTTTAGCTCCTAGTCATAGACATGCTAAGAACTAATACAAATCCAAACATGAACTGAATTAAAATAGAGAAAAGAAAGAAAAATACTTAGAACTAATGTCTCCAATCTTGTAGCCTCCAAGAGTTGTGTTGTGGAATATGTACAAGGATGTCCCAGCTTCCCCCGTTAGGTCAGGGTTTTAGGATTATATAGTTGAGAAAATTTGTGTTTTAGACCCTTTTGCCCTTGGAAAATCATAAATCCCGACTTGGCGCCGCGGCCCTGCTGGCTGGCGTCACGACGCCGAAAATACTGCTACAAAATCAGACTCCGCAGGACAATTAGCGTCGCGGCGCTGCTGGAGTTTTTGGCGCCGTTGTCGGGGACTGACGTACTTCTAATATCGAATTATCTATTTTTATTTCTAATTTAGCTTTATTTTTATTTTTATTTTTATTTTTACTATTAGAACTCTGTTGCCTTGATTTTGTTTGTTGATTTTGGTCTATTTCAGGAATCTAGTGTATGCGAAGAATGAGAGGAGCAGATACACTTGTTCCCTTCAACCCTGAAATAAAAAAATTGTGCAAGAAAAACAGGCGTGAGAAAAGAATTGCTGATTTACTAGCCATGAAAAATCAGCGAAACAACAACGGGGTACCTGACGAGGGGTTGAATAATGAGGTACCGGCTGCCATGGGACAAGTACCACCACCTGCAGAAATGAGCTTGGGAGATTATGTTCTTCCCACGGTTACTGGTGCACAGACATGCATCAGGCTCCCATCAATAGGGGCAAACAACTTTGAGATCAAGCCAGCTATCCTGAGCATGGTCCAGAACACAGTACAGTTTGGGGGATTTCCATCTGAAGACCCCCACATGCATATTGCCAACTTTCTGGAGCTGTGTGTCACTTTCAAATACAATGACGTTACTGACGATGTCATTAGACTGAGGCTCTTCCCGTTCTCACTTAGGGACAGAGCCCAGAGCTGGTTGAACTCACTACCTGCCAATTTTGTCACCACTTGACAAGACCTTGCCCAAAAGTTTCTTGCAAAGTTCTTTCCACCTTCAAAAGCGGCAAAGTTAAGGGGAGAGTTAATCAATTTTACCAGGTGGATGGTGAGTCACTCTATGATGCATGAGAACGATTTAAGGACCTGCAAAGGAAATGCCCCCATCATGGCATAGAAAAGTGGATGTTAGTCCACAGTTTTTATAATGGGCTGAGTGGTACTACTCGTACCATCATTGATGCTGCAGCAGGGGGAGCCATTATGAGAAAGAGTGTCAATGAGGCACATTAGTTATTAGAAGACATGGCTGCCAACAATCATCAAGGAGCAGATGACAGGTCAGTGAATAACAGAAAGACTATGAGCATACACGAATTAGATGTCATCATCGCTCGAATGGCCGCCCGGCGTAATCGCAGCAGAACACCGTGTGCGTGAACGCAATCGGATGCTGTAAATTGTGAGATTTGTGGTGGACTGCATTCCTTTGACAGATGCACAACGGTGAACCCTAATAATGTGCTAATGGAGCAGGTTCAGGCAGTTGGGAACTTTCAGTGACCTTATAATTTCAACACATACAATCCAAAGTGGAGGAATCACCCTAACTTTTCGTAGAGGAACGACCAGGCCCAGCAACAACCATATCAAGGTAGTTACCACAACCAACAATGACAGAATCATGCTACCTCATCCCAGCAGTTTAGACCACCTACACAGTAGAAGAAGCCTGATGAGCTGGGGGCTGCATTGCTTACACTCACTAATTCACAGAATCAGTTCATGTCTGAAACCAGATCATCTCTCAAGAACCTGGAAACGCAGGTTGGGCAACTAGCGAAGATGGTAATCAACAGGCCGCAGGGTACTCTCCCAAGAAATACAGAGGCCAATCCAAGAGAGCAGTGTCATGCAGTGTTGTTAAGGAGTGGAAAGCAGTTGGAGAAGGTTGCTCTCCAACCCGCAGTGGTTCATGAGAAAGGGGTGAGAAAGCAGTTGAGGAAGGAAATGAGGGGGTCACTGAGGACCACCCTACAGTTAAGAAAGCTCCACCAGCACCTTTGAGGGAATACACTGATAGAATCTCTTACCCTCAGAGGCTTCAGAAGAAGGCCATAGACAAGCAGTTCTCCAAGTTCTTGGAGGTATTTAAGAAGTTGTACATTAATATCCCCTTCATTGATGTCACGACCCAACCCGACGGGCCGCGACTAACGTCCTAATTGGACGTCATTACTGACCTGTCACTCTTAATCCATCTAATACAGAGATCTATAGAAATTTCGGCAGCACAACGCTGCTTTTACAACATTTCCCTAAAATGGGCTAGCCGACAAGGCTGCCAAAACAACAACAAAACAACAGTCATAATAGGCTAGCCGACTAGGCTGCCACCAACCAACATCACGTGCACAAAGGCATAATCAAAATAAGCAAGCCGACAAGGCTGTCACGAGATAATAACATCAAAACCCAAAACAAGGTACAAACGTCCAACCCACAACCGCTCTCTGCACCTAAGAGTGTAATATCGACATATGACGGACAGACCCGTCGTGCCCAAAATATGCATAAGTCCGAAAGATAAAGTGCATACTAAAATAGCGCTCGAACAAAGCAGCTCTCCAACTGCTGTACATAAATCCTAGACTGGAGGGTCACCTATCGAACACACGAACTCGCGGGCATTAACGCAGCCGAGAAAGGGGTCGATCTGAAAATAATGTACTGAGTATGTAAAACATAAAATACTGAAAACTGAATAACAAATGTACCAAGTAAAACAGAGAGTCATCAAATTTCATAAAACTGAGAATCTTGTCTGAAAATCATATCATGTATGCTGAATCATAAATCATCATGCTCGTATGCGTATATAAATCAGATAACATGTCTCGGCCTACATGGAGGACTCAATGGAATCTGTATCTGCGCGCGTAACGTGTCTCGGCCCTCTATGGAGGGACTCGATGTAATCTGTGTATATATATAACGTGTCTCGACCCTCTAGTGAGGGACTCGATGAATGATGCATGGCTGCGCACGAACATGATCTGGCCCGGGACTCAGTGGGGTGAAATAGTAACACTTAGCACGAGTAGATATCATGAGCAACTGTATGCAATTAAAATCATTATGTGACTCTCAATAAAATTACTACCATAAACTCTGTTACGGAAACCATAACTAGTAAATAATCATTTTTAAAACTGAACTGGTAGGAGTTAAGTACGTCCGCCGTACTTTCATAAAAATCATGCCAAAAGAAAGAAGGAAATGTCTCACATACCTTATAGTCGAGCTAACCAACTCACTATTAGAATATGTCTCGTCTAATACTCCAACCTATAATAATAACATTAGGCCTGTCAACTCTATGATTCCTAACATAAGTTAAATTGAATGAAGACTTCCTATTCTACAAAAATTTGGGCAGCACTTCCCCTGTTTATATGTACATCCACAAATTTCAAACCAAGCCAGCAATACCAACAACAAGTCATAACTCAAATATATAACCACAATAATCTCAGATATTCCATTTATGTCATCATAACGTATTCTTTCTCTTTTATTTTTAAGCGATATCACAACTACAACAAACCATGTGATTACTACACCTATTTCTCATGTTAATTCAGTCCTTAGTCCATATTAGAACAATCTTAAAATAATCCATCAACTCTAATGACAACAACAATAACCAAGTTCTATAATTTGTAACATAACACCCCTTTTACACCTTACTTCCTTTAAGACATGTATTAGTAATTACCATAACTTATATACATGTTCATAGTCAAATTCCCAACATTTAAACTTCACAAAATCAGCCCCTAACTTGACGCGATAATATCCAAAAATTTCAAGCAAGTCTTTGGCCAATATTTACAAAATCAATTCTTTTCTTAGTTCCTTAGAGTCCAATCTTGTTCCAATAATTCTTTATGAACAATTATAACTTGTATGTCAAGATTCTCTTCCAATATCAACATGCCAAGTAGCGACGAATTTCACAATACAATAATCGAATACGACAATTCCAAGATTAGTAACATACAACATTCAAATTATCCACATGCAATGTCCAAATTCAAGATTTCTTCCTAACACAAGTACATTACTTCAACTACCACAATATGCAACTTCAATTATAGCATAGATTGAAGAATTTTCATACCTTAATTAAATCCCCAAAACAGTCCCGATTTTTAGCCACTGTTTCGTCAGCTGAACTTGTAACGTTCATAACTCTTTACTCCGGTGTCCTATCGACGAGAGGTTTATTTAGTTGGAAACTAGACTCGACGAACTTCATTGTAGGATTTTGAAACACCCAAAAACCCATAATATACGAGGAGATATACCCCTCCAAAGTTGAACAAAAATCTGCCCAGCAGTCCCGATTTTGCCACTGTTTCGTGCCCTTTTTTGCTTCAATTTTTCACACTTCTTTAATCCCAAATCGACATGCAACAATTATACAACGTTACCCAACATCTACACATGTTTTTCTCCCCAACAATGGCATCACAAATCGAATATTTCGCCCTAAAAATCTGCTGGGCAGTCTCGTCGAGACCCCCCCTGTTTTTGGGTCTAAAATTCTCAAATTCTTGTCTTAATGGTGCAGGTTAATTAATCCAAGAAGATGGAACAAAAAACTAAATTCTTATTGCCACAAGAGAAGGGAAAATCGCTAAGGTGGGGGGGAAGGAAGAGGAGAATGAAAGTAGATTTTTTTTGTTAGGTGGAAGAATGAGATTTTTAGGGCTTTAATTAGTATTTTTCAGATTTTCTAAAAATGCATTTAGGTCCCTCTTCTTTTTTACACTTTAACCCTCTAAGTGCTTTTTAAACTAAATTAATTCCCAAAGTAGTAAACCTTAATCTATTTCTTTAAATCTTGATTTTCGTTTCTTTTAATTCCCGGGAATTCCATAAGGTCTCGTATTCTCCATGTCGTAATTCCCATATTATGTAATAATCCTCAAAAGAGAAATATAAATAACTTATCATTTTAAATACTCATTGACGTGCTCGTAGCTTGTGTAATTATATCTCATACCCATTATCCGAATCTTAATCTTAATGATGTTCTTAATCCTTGTCTTAAACTTACGAGGTGTAACATTCTCCCCCCCTTAGAAACATTCGTCCTCGAATGTTCTTAACATGTCTCAGGTTCTAGAAATTTCGGCAGAACCTCCTTTATAATTGTGCTCATCCATCTATACTCAGCAAACCAACAAAGGCCACACAGGGCCACAATATAACACACATGCAACTCACCAATTCAAAATAGTTAAGGAACCAAATTACCTCTGAATATTCAACTGAATCTTATGTAATACCTTGAACAAAGTTAAAGAGTCTCTTATGCGGTGCTATATTCCTCTATTTTCAAATTTGCCACAATATTCCGGCTGGTACTACCTTGTACACCTGCTCCAATTTATACTGGTATGTAATGTTTCCCCCAAATCTGTACTGCATGCTTAATATGACGACAATTCATGTGTATACCCGCTGCATTGTTAACATAGTTCCATAGAGATTTGACAACTCCCTTGTACGAAATAAGGATCTCTCATTCCTTGATGTAAAACATTATATCAGCAGCATCTTGATACTATATTAACTCCAATATTATGCAACACTTTATCCACTGGGATTTTAGATTTTCACATCGTCCATAGAAAGAAATATACCTTGAATGACATTCTTTTAACCCACATTTACATATATACCTCAGAAGAATAGGATCTTTATTTCAACAAATCTCATACACTTGACACAGTAAATTTACTAGAACTTGTCATTATCCACCAAGGATTATCCACAGGGTATATACCAAGTATGTAGTGACATCTGAGACAATGTCATCTGGTAGGTACTGTCCTAGCTTTGACAAATATCATCAATCCCCACATAGCAGTTCTTTTGAAATCTTCCACCCTTTCATCAATAAGAAACTCTGATAATAGTATATAGTGTAATGTTTCCAATTTGGTACGATTATCAAATCAAATGTTAGCGGTCCCACTCTTTGTTTCCCACCATATTTCTTGTTCAATGTTATCATTTACCTCAACACCCATTTCAAGGCACGAGAATCACCTTCCGTTACATATTGAGGTAATGCTTGAAGTACATGTTCCCTAGAAAGTTAACCCATAGAGAGTTGGTGGTCCTAGATTTCCATCATAGCTTTTTACACAATGCCTTTAATATATCCAAAATGAGGTCTGAATCCCAATCCACTATCATCCTTAGGCAAGTACATTTTTAACCATGTAAACCAATGCTTAGCCTTAAACATCATCCTCACTATACACCAGAAGAAAATTACAACTATTTATATGTATATCTTTGATCACACATTTTGCAAGTCTTATAGCAGGCAGCATACGTATAGGCACACTTGTGACACCCTAGTAATCAACACTGCTTTACCTCATGGTGACCACAATTTTTCTTTTCAAGCCTGTAACTTGTCTTTAATCTTCTTAATTAATTCAGCATAGTCTATCTTCCTCTTTCTAACATGAAATACTGGATATCCTACATACATGAATGGAAATGTTCCCCTTGTGAAATCAATAATACCTTTTCTTGTTGAATCAAGTTACTAGGAGTCTTAGCATGCATATAAACAGAACTCTCCTTTTATCGAATGGTCAGAAGCTTCTTCATACTCCTTCAAAGTCTGCCTTAACTCTTTGTAAAATCATTCTATTTGCTTCTGTTGGAAATTCTTCAAACAACTCATCTTTAAATCTAACAATATCCTCCCTAAAACTTAGTTTCTTAAAAATATCTCCAAAAATTTCTTTACTCCATAATAATAGGGCAGTCTTGACATTCTTCAGTTTCGGTATACAAGAAACGAAATCATCTTAATCAACAACAGTGTGCAAATTTTGATTTAGCGCCTAAAAGAACGCTTCATATTCCGTCCAAAACTTGAGGAATCGAAATGGTTTACTCACAGATTGATCACCATAAGTTAACAACTAAGGGGCATGGTCTAAACTTGTTCTTATTACATGTTCCACTTCCATTTGTCCAAACCAAGCTAAAATAAATGTTTGTCAACATTCTATCAAACCTCTTAAAAGTACAGTCACTATCGGCTCTTTTATTCCACTACTTAAAAGGACTTCCTTTAAATTCAATTTCAAACATTTCACATGAATTAGTTCAAAATGCAAAAATCCTCACGCTCTGCAGGATATATATGAAGATCGCCTATTGTCTCCCTTCCATTTATAATAACATTGAAATCCCCAATAACTAGCCAAGGATCATGCATATCGTCGACATTTGTCACTTGGCTACATCACACTAAATATCTATTATCACTTCGTTGAATTCATCTATATCTTTGTACCTCTCTTATCTGTTTTCCATCATTCTATTATGGTCTGTAGAAATTTCGGATTCAACCTTCACCTATTAAAGTATCTGAACTTATACTAAGTCTTTATGCCTACTTCTCACTTAATTAACTCAAGAGAATGTTCATATAGGCATGGTTTCATGAAAGACACCTTAGAAGCAGGTAGATTATCATCTCATTCTTAATTAGTAAGTGCTGCTATACACCCTGCTTGCCACTCATTTCACCATAATCCGCTACCTACTGCTTAAATTCCCTTATCTCAGTCTTAGTGACATGACACTTCACTCTTCTATTCCATATTAATGTCCAGTTGAAATCACTCATTATTGCCTATGGTCCTTGCATCTGGCCATGTAACCTTTCAATATCTATCCACAATTCTTTTTTAAGAGCCACATCATTAAACGCATTCACCAAGGCCATATGAGAACTTTTATTTATACCACGTGTCACCCGCAGTTGTTCCAACTATTACGTATAGCTTTTAATATCTACCGTCGAGATGAGGCTTCAAGAGATCAAATAACATTATCTTAGCATTCGATATGCGGCGATATGCTTTACACGCCCGCTTCAGACGCCACGCCCACGTCTCCGATCAGAATGGTTGGGCTTGGCTCGCCACGGTTGTCTTTGCGTGAATCAATGCATTGAAACTGTGCACAAATACATACTTCGGTTATCAATCCTTCAAATAACTTCTTAACCGAAAATATGAACTCCAGAGGTTACAATATTGAAAATGCTTGACACAACTATACACTAATAGGATGCTCATCATTCCCAAGTTCTAAGTCATTTGCGAAAGAAACTCAATTAATCCCTATGTCCAATACTTCCCAACATTCGATCCAAAGTAAGAAAAATGCTTTCATCCTTATATATCAATCTTATTATTCCAGAAGTAATAGCCCCTTCTCATTCTTACATGGGAACAATATTATTTTGCAGTTCCCTACCTTCACATAGTCAAACAACATGATATACCATAAAATCATCTCAGATTCTAACAATTAGAGCTCAACATTAAATTAGAGGTATGAAGGAGAAAAGAGTAGGTAAGCTTCATTTTCTTTCTTTGGAAGAAAAAGTTCTATCTCTGAACTATAGAGCAGATAACGTAGCATAACAGAGTACCAATTCGTAAGATAGAGGCTACTGCAATTTATTTCACAAGTCAACACCTCATTCCTGGTCTGAAAGGGATCTCTTCACTATTCGTAATTATAAACAACTTCATTTCTTACTTGTCGTACTTCCCATAATTCCAACATATTCTAGTATACATACATAACCTCGGACACTGCTCCTGGCTCCAATCCCTGATGATACCATCCCTTAAGTGATGAATTGTTAACTTATTCTCTATTTGGTACGTAAAAGATTATGAATAGTTACCTTACCTGACGTTGACCTAGTATCTCCAAACCTGGTCATCATACTTCTACTCAAACTCTTTCACTTCCCTTATGGCTTGACGCACCAAGTCAAGTCCGATTTACTCTGATTTTCCGCCGAGCCATCATTTGTCTTTTGGAACATAACTGCAACCACAATAATTATTAGGAAGAGCGGGAGGTTATCCTAATGACATAGCTCTATTGCACGATCTACGAGATAAAAGAGTAGAAACCAATCCTAAATATCCGGCAGCCTCCTGTGTATAGGTATGGTGCACAACATACCCATACATAAGACTCTACTAAACACGGTCTGTAGACATTTCGAGGACTAACTGCTCTGATACCACTTTTGTCATGACCCAACCCGACGGGCCGCGACTAACGTCCTAATTGGACGTCATTACTGACCTGTCACTCTTAATCCATCTAATACAGAGATCTATAGAAATTTCGGCAACACAACGCTGCTTTTACAACATTTCCCTAAAATGGGCTAGCCAAGCGCCAAAACAACAACAAAACAACGATCATAATAGGCTAGCCGACTAAGCCGCCACCAACCAACATCACGTGCAAAGACATAATCAAAATAAGCAAGCGTGAGGCTGTCACGAGATAATAACATCAAAACCCAAAACAAGGTACAAACGCCCAACCCACAATCGCTTCATGCACCTAAGAGTGTAATATCGACATATGACGGGACAGACCGTCGTGCCAAAATATGCATAAGTCTGAAAGATAAAGGTGCAGTACCAAAATAGCCGCTCCGAACAAAGGAGCTCTCAGTATTGTCATGAAATCCTAGACGGAGGGTCACCTATCTCAACACTGAACTGCGGGAATGAACGCACTTCGAGGAAAGGGGGTCGATGCGAAAATAATGTACTGAGTATGTAAAACATAAAATACTGAAAACTGAATAACAAATGTACCAAGTAAAACAGAGAGTCATCAAATTTCATAAAACTGAGAATCTTGTCTGAAAATCATATCATGTATGCTGAATCATAAATCATCATGCTCGTATGCGTATATAAAATCAGATAACATGTCTCAACCTACATGGAGGACTCGATGGAATCTGTGACTGCTACAGAACGTGTCTCGGCCTACATGGAGGGACTCGATGTAATCTGTGTATATATATAACGTGTTCGGGCCTCAGTGAGGACTCGATGAATGATGCATGCGCCACGAACATGATCTGGCCCGGGACTCAGTGGGGTGAAATAGTAACACTTAGCACAAGTAGATATCATGAGCAACTGTATGCAATTAAAATCATTATGTGACTCTCAATAAAATTACTACCATAAACTCTGTTACGGAAATCATAACTAGTAAATAATCATTTTTAAAACTGAACTGGTAGGAGTTAAGTACGTCCGCCGTACTTTCATAAAAATCATGCCAAAAGAAAGAAGGAAAGGTCTCACATACCTTATAGTCGAGCTAACCAACTCACTATTAGAATATGTCTCGTCTAATACTCCAACCTATAATAATAACATTAGGCCTGTCAACTCTATGATTCCTAACATAAGTTAAATTGAATGAAGACTTCCTATTCTACAAAAATTTGGGCAGCACTTCCCCTGTTTATATGTACATCCACAAATTTCAAACCAAGCCAGCAATACCAACAGCAAGTCATAACTCAAATATATAACCACAATAATCTCAGATATTCCATTTATGTCATCATAACGTATTCTTTCTCTTTTATTTTTAAGCGATATCACAACTACAACAAACCATGTGATTACTACACCTATTTCTCATGTTAATTCAGTCCTTAGTCCATATTAGAACAATCTTAAAATAATCCATCAACTCTAATGACAACAACAATAACCAAGTTCTATAATTTGTAACATAACACCCTTTTTACACCTTACTTCCTTTAAGACATGTATTAGTAATTACCATAACTTATATACATGTTCATAGTCAAATTCCCAACATTTAAACTTCACAAAATCAGCCCCTAACTTGACGCGATAATATCCAAAAATTCCAAGCAAGTCTTTGGCCAATATTTACAAAATCAATTCTTTTCTTAATTCCTTAGAGTCCAATCTTGTTCCAATAATTCTTTATGAACAATTATAACTTGTATGTCAAGATTCTCTTCCAATATCAACATGCCAAGTAGCGACGAATTTCGCAATACAATAATCGAATACGACAATTCCAAGATTAGTAACATACAACATTCAAATTATCCACATGTGATGCGCGGTAAGATGCATACACTTTAAACGCAAGTGCACATTATCGTGACAAGTAGTATAGTCTTGATAAGACCGAATATCATCCTCAAGGATTATGGTTCAATTACCAACTATCTATTTTTTTGTATCTATTTGGTAAATTGATATTTAGATTTGTTGTTTATAACTAAGAATTATAAAAGCTATTTAACTAAAAGGGTTTACTTCAGTGATGATGAGAATAGGGCTTCCACGTCTCCTCACTATCCGCTTATGTTACTTATTAATGCAATAACTTATGGTCTTCTTCTTTTGGAGAAAGCAGGTTCACTAAATCGTTTTATACTCCCGTTAGGGTTATATAAACACTCAACCCCAGTATTGCACCTTACCTACCTTTCAGTGATAAGGATAACTCTATATGAGGATTAAGAACAAGAACCTAGTTAACCGTCACGCACAATGCGCAAAATTAGGGTTGTTAAGCCTCTCATTAACGCTACATAAATAATTGAGGTATTTTCATCCCCAATCCAAGAATGTCTATCCAACTTACAGCATATTCACAATCCCCTTCTAATCGATTAGAAATCATATAGTGATAATTAGTTGTCAATTAATTACCAAGAATTCAACTCAAATATTGGATAGATCTCACAATAAGAAAAATAACCATAAGCATGCATTAACTCATAACAAAAGTTTCTAGAGATTTAACATGGAAAACCCTATAGAGGAATTAGTTCCTAGACATTGACATGACAAGAACTAATCCCATGTTCATCATACAAAAACTGAAATAAAGGAAGGAAAATGAAAAGAAATTACTTAGACTATGGTCTCCAATCTCTAAGCAAGAAGCCTTGTGTTGTGCAAGAAAGAGAACCCTTAAAAACTGCCTAGGGTTCTCCTTTTATAGGCTGAAAACCGCCTCCCTCTTTTCCTTCAGGCCTGACCCAGAATTTCGTCCAAAAACCTAAATTTTTCTCAAGGCGCCGCCATGACAGCGCCATGGCCGAAGTTCTGTCCGTCGGTGTTTTGGCGCCGGCCGATATCTGCTATCGAGAGCGCCGCGCTGCATCTCTGTAGCTTAGGATGTTTAGGCGTCGCGGCCTGCTGTCTGGCCAGCCGCGCGCTGGTCTTCGCAGCCTCTCGAATAGTGCCGCGCCGCGCCTGCGCATCTGCAGGCCAGCGGTGCGCCTGTCCGATTTCACCCTCGTTCGCCACTTTCTGTTTCGCCACTCTCTCCTCTTTGCCCCTATTTAGCTCCTTTTCCGCCATTTGGCCATTTTAACCACTTTGACTCAAAAGAAAGAAAAACTATCCTAATACGACAATTATATGTGCAAAACGGGACAAAAGACTAACTAAAACTGACTCAAATGGTGTATATAAAATATACCGATCAAATACCCCCAAACTTAACCTTTGCTCTCCCTCGAGTAAAGATAGAAAGAAAGAAATAAAAGACTCACTGACATTGATCACTTTTGCTGCATTTAGTGTTATCTAGAAAAACATGAAGGTTAGCAGAATAATATGCAGGAACATAGAGCATGAAATTTCAGCACACTAAACACATTAAGCTAGATATTTCGCAAACTCATATTTATCATGCTTAATGGAAGTCAATATACTAAATCATGCATATAAATTCAAAGAAATCCTATGGCATGCTTACTTGCTATTCTCCACTAATCCTGGATATGCATAAAAGAGATCTTCAGGACTTTAAGGGTTGTAATGTAGGCTTAGGTATAAGTAGGTAAAAATAGGCATTTTAGGCTCATTTAGTGTACCATAAGCTCTTTAGCTTTTCAGTATTTTCCTTTTCTTTTTGTTCTTTCCTTCACTTCGATTCTATCTTTTCCCTCTTTTGTTTTGGGAGAGTGAAGTGTATAGTAATGACAAGCACCCCCAAACTTAGGCTTTTGCCTATTTCTTATTACTTTTTATTGGGGTGCAACATGCTTATTCACTCTTTTTGTCTCTTTTTTTAACACACAATGTATTCCACTGTTTCATATTTTTACTCATGGCACAATTTGTGGGAATATAGGGTGTCAAAGAAGAAGCTTCAATTTATAGGCTCAATGGGGCTGACTAGGGATATTTTTAAAGTCCGGGATAGAAAAGAATGGTAAGAACTGGATATCAAAGAAATGTCTGAGTCATCTCCCTAACATGCATATCCTAACTATTTCGCCTCAAATAGCAAGCAATCATAACACATAGGTTTTCATTATTTAGCATGCACAATTTAAGCAAGAAACTCCAAATAGACAGATTTTGTGAGTTTTTGGCATATCTAACATAGGTGTTTAGATAGTTGCTTCTAATTCCATTACATTATTCCACATTCCTTCACTAGGTGTTTCTAGCAACTACAACATACATGATCTTTGACAGGCAATTATGACTCAAAAAGAAAAAAAAAATTGTGACTCAAAAATAAACACAAAACAAATAAAAAAAGACTTAACTGAAACATAACAAGACACAAATAAAACACCCCCAAACTTAAATCACACATTGTCCCCAATGTGTGCAATACTAAAAAAAAATGGACAACTTACTGACACAACACAGCGGTCATAATGGAGGTCTAGGAGGAAATTTTTTGGAATTTGCACGGAAATATGGCTCTCTGAAGTTCGGCCGCGCCGAGATTCGCGTTGCTAATCTTGTGGCTCTTACGGATTCTGTGCCGCAGATTCTGGCCATGCCGACGATCTTTTCCTTTTTTTCAGCGTTTTTGCTCCTTTTTCCTCGGTTTTAGCTTTCAGTCCACCTGTCATCCAACAACACAAAACAAGAACTCAAGACCGTGAGACTGTTCAAGACAAAATAAAATAAAATAAAGACAGAAATTAAAATAACATAATTAAAAACATTGGGTTGCCTCCCAACAAGCGTTGTCTTTAACGTCTTTTAGCCGGACGCCTTTAACCTTTACGAGTGCCCATTGGATCCTTCTGCGAACTGCTTGCAATTCACATAGTTATTGTTGCAGGTCTCATTTCAACTACAACAATTTCTTCAAACAAGGGCCTCAAATATACGATTATCCCCCAAGTAGGCTTGTCTTTTATGCTTTCTATAATGTAGGAATCCGCGAACTTCTCTACATCTCTCAACTCTAGGGGGTACCCTTGATAGTATGGGCTTCCTAATTGGGAATCAGCCGTGATAGCTAGTGGTGTTTCTTCTGTAATAGGTGCAAGAAAAAGAATTTCCACAGAATCCAAGAAGGTAAATAATTGGATCTCTGCAATCTTTTCCTTCTCTACACCAACTATCTCACCAGATTCCTCAATAGTTGGGTGTGGTTCGCTCCTCAATTTCTTCGTTCGCTCAAAATCACATCTATGTCAGGTTCGGCGCGCGGCCCCGCTCTTTGCGCGCGGCTCTCACTCTCTGCCTCAAAATCTTGGCGCGCGCCTCGCCATCGGCGTCGCGGCCCTGCTGCAGCTGCGAACTCTCTATCTCCCCTGATTCTGCATCCTTCAGGTCAATTGCCTGACATTGTGTTTCCTCATTGCCTACCCAGTGCAGATTGCTCTTCTTGCGTTTATTGTTGAATATGATCGCGAAGTTACGCTATTTGCGTTTCCAACTTCTTCATGGCCATTCTCGTTTCGCCTATGAATCGATGTTGGTACCTCGTGAGACCGAGTATAGCTTCTCGTAATTCCTCCTCTTCCTCTATGGTTGGAGCTCGATCATATTGACAGTAGAAATCCATGTCTTAAGGATCCCTGAGATGAATCAAAACCAACAACGAATCACGACACACTTGTTTTTTTTTTTTCAAAAGAAAATAAAATAAATAATTTAAAGAAACAAAAATAAAAACCAAATTAGAAAGAAACAAAAATAAGAAACCAAATTAAAAACCTTTAGCGCGCCCTGCATCTGGCGTTCGAGGCGTAGCGCTGGTCTTCGCCTCTCTGAATAGTGGTAGCGCCACGCTGATCGCAGGGAGGCCATGCGCTGGTCTGGATTTCACCCTCGTTCGCCACTTTCTCTGTTTTCAGCTCTGGCATCTCCTCTTTTGCCCTCTTTTAGCTCCTTTTCCGTCATTTGGCCATTTTAACCACTTTGACTCAAAAGAAAGAAAAACTATCCTAATACGACACTTATATGTGCAAAACGGGACAAAAGACTAACTAAAACTGACTCAAATGGTGTATATAAAATACACCGATCAACATGCAATGTCCAAATTAAAGATTTCTTCCTAACACAAGTACATTACTTCAACTACCACAATATACAACTTCAATTATAGATTGAAGAATTTTCATACCTTAATTAAATCCCCAAAACAGTCCCGATTTTTAGCCACTGTTTCGTCAGCTGAACTTGTAACGTTCATAACTCTCTACTCCGGTGTCCTATCGACGAGAGGTTTATTTCGTTGGAAACTAGACTCGACGAACTTCATTTTAGGATTTTGAAACACCCAAAAACCCCTAATATACGAGGAGATATACCCCTCCAAAGTTGAACAAAATTCTGCCCAGCAATCCCGATTTTGCCG
Organism: Przewalskia tangutica; assembly: GCA_029844215.1. NCBI lineage: Eukaryota > Viridiplantae > Streptophyta > Magnoliopsida > Solanales > Solanaceae > Przewalskia > Przewalskia tangutica. The sequence goes on from CM056725.1 coordinate 127,276,979, forward strand.
CTGTTTCGTGCCCTTTTTGGCTTCAATTTTTCACACTTCTTTAATCCCAAATCGACATGCAACAATTATACAACGTTACCCAACATCTACACATGTTTTTCTCCCCAACAATGGCATCACAAATCGAATATTTCGCCCTAAAAATCTCTTTGGGCGATCTCGTCGAGACCCCCCCTGTTTTTGGGTCTAAAATTCTCAAATTCTTGTCTTAATGGTGCAGGTTAATTAATCCAAGAAGATGGAACAAAAAACTAAATTCTTATTGCCACAAGAGAAGGTAAAATCGCTAAGGTGGGGGGGAAGGAAGAGGAGAAAGAAAGTAGATTTTTTTTGTTAGGTGGAAGAATGAGATTTTTAGGGCTTTAATTAGTATTTTTCAGATTTTCTAAAAATGCATTTAGGTCCCTCTTCTTTTTTACACTTTAACCCTCTAAGTGCTTTTTAAACTAAATTAATTCCCAAAGTAGTAAACCTTAATCTATTTCTTTAAATCTTGATTTTCGTTTCCTTTAATTCCCGAGAATTCCATAAGGTCTCGTATTCTCCATGTCGTAATTCCCATAATATGTAATAATCCTCAAAAGAGAAATATAAATAACTTATCATTTTAAATACTCATTGACGTGTTCGTAGCTTGTGTAATTATATCTCATACCCATTATCCGAATCTTAATCTTAATGATGTTCTTAATCCTTGTCTTAAACTTATGAGGTGTAACAATTGAGGCGTTAGAACAAATGCCCGCATACTTCAAATTCATGAAGGAGATACTTGGGAAGAAAAGAAGGTTGGCGGATTATGAGACAGTAGCGCTGACAGAGGAGTGCAGCGCCATCCTACAAAAGAAAATGCCTCATAAGTTGAAAGATCCAGGAAGTTTCACCCTGCCCTGCACTATTGGCAACGTAACATGCAACCGGGCGTTGTGTGACTTAGGGGCTAGTATCGATCTCATGCCTCTGTCTGTATTCAAGAGATTGGGTTTGCGGGAAGCCAAACCAACCACAGTTAATATGCAGCTAGCTGACCGAATCGTGGTGCACCCCAGAGGCATAGTTGAAGATGTGCTTGTCAAGGTGGGAAAATTCTTCTTTCCAGCAGACTTCCTCATTCTTGACATGGAGGAAGATAATGAAATATCCATCATTTTGGGGAGACCATTCCTTGCAACGAGAAGAGCTCTAATTGATGTGGAGAAGGGAGAATTGAGACTAAGGGTTCAGGAAGAAGAGAGGGTATTCAGGGTGTTCAAATCCACCATTGAGTCCCAGGCTTGCAACAAGTGCTTCGCAGTAAACACAACTGACACAGCAGATCAGCAAGCACAAACAAAAACTTGTTAGCGATATTTCGAATGCTCACGCAAGCGCATGCATCGTTGACAAGTAATATAGTATGATAAGACCGAATATTGTCCTCGGAGACTGGTTTCTAATTACCGTTCATCTATTTTATGTTATCTATTTGACAATTGATATTTGAGTTGGATTTTTGTTTAACTACTAGAATAATTGCAAGAATTACTGAACTATTTAAGTTGCAATCAGTTATGAATCAATTAGGGCTTCCAAAATCCTCGACTATCCACTCTATTCAATCCTTAATGCAACTAGAATGACTTCTTCTTCTATGTTAAGATAGCGGTTAACTAAACTGTCTTTTATTCCGGTTAGAACATATAATCACTCAACCCTAGTGCAGAACCCTTCTATATTTCTATGATAGGATTTACCTCATAGGAGGATTAAGAACAATAACTTATAATGCTACACAAGTATCGGGGTACTGTCGTCCGCGATTTTAACCTGTCTAGTCAATTACAACATATCCAAATCTCTCCTCTAGGTTTTTGATTCGAAATCATATATATTATGATAATTAGTGATCAATTAATTATCAAGCATTCATACCAATTATTGATTAAATCTTAATCAAGTGAAGAAGAAATCAAACTACTGCATTAATTCATGAATAGAATTTTCAAGCTATCATAAGGAAATCCCCTAATAAAGTGTTTTAGCTCCTAGTCATAGTCACGCTAAGAACTAACACAAAATTCATACATAAACTGAAATAAAAAGGAAAGATCAACCTACCTTGTTGTCTTGTGTTGTGCTTTGTTGTAGAATGACCAACCTACCTCATAACATTAATCCCGAGGGCTTAAATATGTTCCAAATTTCGTGCCCTATGGACTAATCTGCCCTTAGCCAATTCTTCTTCGGAACTAAGATTTTCCGCACCGGCACCGCGGTTCTGCATAACGGCAACGCGATGCCGAAACTCCTGCAGTCTCTCAGTAATAATTGCACCGCGGTTCTGCATGTTGGCACCGCGGTGCTGAAAATCATGTGGCTTCTCAGTAAATATGGCACCGCGGTTCTGCATATTGGCACCGCGGTGCTGACAATCCTTCGTCCTGATTTGCCAATTTCCGTCCTTTTTGCCTCAGGAGCACCTTTTCTGTCCAATTCTCGCTCATTTTCGCCCTTTTGCCTTTTTACACCGATGTGACTCAAAAGAAAGAAAAGCAACCTAACACGACACTTATTTGAACGAAAATGGAAAAATACTAACTAAAAATGACTCACAAGGTGTATACAAAATACGCCTAACAAACACCCCCAAACTTAACCTTTGCTCACCCTCGAGCAAAGATCAAAACACAAAAAATAAAAAACAAAGAAACAAAATCAAAGAGACTCAAAGACTCAAATCAAGCAGCTGCACAAAGTTACTTAGAAACACATGAACGCCAATTGAGATAATATGTAGGAACATATATAACATGAATTTAGCAATCTAGAATTTCAAGTAAGATATTTCACAAATTCATTTCAGTCATAATCAATGGAAGCATGAATATCTAACCTATGCATATCAATTTCATTTAGTTCTATGGGCATGTTTACTTGTTATTCTCCTCTAATCATAGACATACATTCTAGAGATCATTAGGACTTTTCAGGGTTGTAATGTAGACTTAGGCAGAGATAGGTAATGTTAGACATTTAGGCTCAATTTACGTACCATAATCATTTTTCGTACTTAACCATTTTGTCATTCTTTTTGGTATTTTTTCCAGTTAATACCTATATTCCCTTTCTCTTTTTGAGAGCATGAAACAATTCATATAGGCACCCCAAAACCTAAGCTTTTATATTTGTTTTCATTGGGGTGCATCACTTTTTCACTCTCTTTTTATATTTTTTCCACTCGTTTTCATCCCTTTATTCAACTATTGCTTATGGTACACGAAGGAATCATGAGTGTCAAAGAAAACAACTTATTTTAGGCTCAACGGGGCTGACTAGAGATACAATTTATTACAAGGTAGGTAATGAATGGTAAGAAGGGCTAACAAAGAAATGCCTAAATCATCTCCCTAACATATACATCTTAACTATTTCGCCTCAAATAACAAGCAAGTAGACTTCACAGACATTTTTCAATTGACAGCACACATGCTAAGCACCAAATATTCCAAATAATCAAATTTTCATGAATTTTTGGCATATCTAACTTAAACACACAAATTTTAGCTTCTCATTCCACTACATTATCTCACTTAGTTCACTAGGGCTTCCAAATAAACACATCATGCATGACCATAAAAAAAAATTGACTCACATAAAGCATAAAAACAAACACAAGACTCAAAACAAAAGACTCAAAAATAGACAAAAAAATAAAATAAAATAAGAACTCCCCCAAACTTAAACTACACATTGTCTCAAATATGTAAATGACTCAAAAATTAAAGAGACGACTTACAGACATACATCGGCTCAAAATGATGGTGGTGGCGGCGGATACTGCATTGAGATGGTATCTGTGGGAGGGGATTTGGCGATTCAAAACCTTTTTATTATTCAGAAATCGCTAATCGGTATCGCGATTCTATAGAGTGGCACACTGGTGCTGAAACTCCTGATTCAGTGTTTTTCATCATTTTTCCCTGCTTCATGTCCCATTCCTTCACCTGGCATCACAACACAACAAAAATACCAAACGTGAGACTGTTCTAATTAAACTAAATTGCATAATTTAAACATTGGGTTGCCTTCCAAGTAGCGCTGTCTTTAACGTCTTGTAGCCGGATGCAGGTTCTTTGTCAAATTATTTGGGTAAATTAACCCCACAACCTATCCATTTCAAAATCATTTTCCTATTCCTCACTCTATTTCTCTTTTTCTTTTCATTGGGTTCAGTGGGACTTACCTGTTTGTCAGCCTTCATGTCATGAACTTTTGTTGCAGCTTTCAAACTAGCCTGTGAGTTTACAGCTATAGGAATGATCTCCAAAGCTTTGGCACCGCGGCCATGTGATACGCGATTTATGCACACACTTAACGCAAGTGCACGTGTCGTGTCAAGTAATATAGTCTTGGAAGACCGAGTATCGTCCTCAGGGACTGGTTTTCAAGTACCGATTATCTATCTTATGGTATCTATTTGGTTAACGTCAATTGAATTGGAATTCTAAACTAATAATGCAAGAAATAAACTAATTATAAAAATACTTTGAATTAAATCAGTTATGATGGAGAATTAGGGCTTCCAAGATCATCAACTATCCACTCTATTCAATCCTTAATACAATTAGACTAACTTCTTCTTCTACGTTAAGATAGCAGGTTTACTAATCCGTTTTATACTCCTGTTAAGGTTATATAAACACTCAACCCAGTACAACACCTTTCTACCTTTCGGTGATAAGGTTGACTCTATAGGAGGATTAAGAACAAAAACCTTATTAATGCTACACAAGTAATCGGGGTATTTTCATCCACGATTCAACCTATGTCTACCCAACTACAACATATTCACAACCTCCCCTTTCGGATTTCGGTTAGAAATCATAAGAATTATGATAATTAGTGATCAATTAATTATCAAGCAATCAAATCAATTATTGAATAAATCTTAAATAAGTGAAGAAGAAACCAAACTAATATATTAATTCATGAATAAGAGTTTCAAGAGAATCACAAGGAAATCCCTAACAAAGTAATTAGCTCCTAGCCATTGTCACGCTAAGAACTAATATAATCTCCATACATGAAGTGAAATAAATAAAGCAAAAAGAAAGAAAAGAAAATACTCAAGAACGAGTCTCCAAGCCTTCTAGCATCCAAGGATTGTGTTGTGGAATATTTACAATACGGATTGGTGGATGGATGGATGTAGAATGGTGAATTGTGGGGGATGAATTCTTCTAATGATGTAGAGACTATTTATAGACCAAGAATCCTTTAGGTGAAGGGTTAAGGATTATGTAGGTAGGAAAAGTTATTAGAATCCTTTTAGGTAAGAGTTTTAAGGTAGGAAAAGTTATCCCTTTAGGTAGGAAAAGTTATACCTTTAGGTAGGAAAAGTTATCCCTTTAAGACTCTGAAAACATGTCAAATTCGGCCTAGAACTTCATAAATCCCGCGTCGGCGCCGCGGCCCTGCAGATTGGCACCGCGGCGCCTGAAAATCAGCAACTTTCGGAACATTCAGAACATTGGGCACCGCGGGGCTAATGCCAGGCGCCGCGGCGCCTGAGGCGTTTTTCTGGCGGATTTTCGTTTCGTTGTCCTTTTTTCGTCCGGACTTCGTCTGATCTCCTCTATAATTCCCGGAACTTCTTAGACTTCATTTCTTGACCCTTTTTGTGTGTAATTCCATCTCATTTATGCTCATTTCATCTCCTTTTCGTCATTTCTCCATTTCTGACCGCTGTGACACAAAAGAAAGGAAAACGACCCTAATATTATACTAAACATAAATGAAATGAGTAAAATACTAACTAAAAATGACTCAAAAGGTATATATAAAATACACCGATCACCCTGCTGGCTGACGCCGGGGCGCTGACAACGTGAATTTCAGCACTGCTTTAATTTTTTATCCAGACTTCGTCAGATTTCTGTCATGTTTCCCGGGACTTCTTAGGTTTGATTTCTTTGCCTTTTATTGTGCAATTTCATCCTCAAAAGCAATATTTTCTTCTTTATGACCGATGTGACTCAAAAGAAAGAAAACACACCTAACACTATACTAAACGCAAAAGAAAAGATGAAAATACTAACTAAAAAGGACTCAAATGTGTATATAAAATAGACTCAACAGTAGACTGTTTCTTTCAGGTCACCATGTAAAAATGCATTTTTCACTTCAAGTTGATGGATCGGTCAGTGTTTTCCCATGACTATGCTCAGAACTGTGAGAATGGTAGCCGGTTTAACAATCGGGCTGAAAGTCTCACCACAATCAATGCCTTCCTGCTGTGCCATTAGCCACAAGTCGTGTCTTATACCTCTCAAGATCTCCACTGTATCTGAATTTGTGACAAAATAGCCACATACAACGGATCACATTCACCCCCTTCGGTCTAAGTACTAAATCCCACGTGTGTTATTTAGTCAAAACATTGATTTCCTCAGACATAGTCGCATTCCAATTAGGGTCTTGTTTGGCCAATTTGGGGTTCTTGAGAATTGGGGAGACAAGTTAAATTGGACTTTGGATTTGAAAATCTCGTGTTTGGCATAAATTTCCATTTGGTGAGTGGGGACAGTGGGTGGCTGCGGTGGCTGAGTGGTGGGATCCGAGATGGATGGTATGGTCGGATATGGGGAAGGTGGAGGATTTTCAATCGAAGGCGCCATGGCGCCTGAGGTACAGTGCTCACTGGAATTTGGCGCTGCGGCGCATCCCCGAGGGGTCGTGGCGCTGACGACAGTAAAAAAATATTTTGCTCACTGGAAGTTTGACGCCACGGCGCTGACACCAGTAAAAAATCAGTTTGCTCACTGGAAGTTTGGTGCTGCGGCGCTGACATCGGTGATGACAGACGAGGAGTGGATATTTCGGTGGTGCCATGAGTGAGTTGACTGAGAATGATGGAAGAGATGACAGGCTCGTCAAGAAAGGAGTAATCCTATTTTTGGAATTTCTGAGGATTCGAAAACAGAAATGTGGTCTCGTCGATTGTGACGTGACGTGAAATATGGATTTGATGAGTGGACAAGTCATAGCAGGGATAACCCCTATGTTTCGGCGGAAAGCCTAGGTAGACACATGGAGTGGTATGGGAAGCTAGTTTGTGAGGGACAGTATAGGCAAGGTTAGGATAACATAAACAACCGAATATCCATAAATAATTGTAAGAAGGGACTCTGCGATAGAGGATTTAGGTAGGGGTCATATTATGAAGGGTGATAGTTGGAGAATATTTAGAATGTATTCTGACATCTTAGCAGCATATACCCAGAAGGACAGAGGTATGGAAACATGAATCAATAGAGTACGAATCATATTGTTAATGGTGAATGATTCGTTCAATTTTACCATTTTGTGGGGAAGTGTGAGGGCAGGAGAAATGAAAAACCATGTCATTATTTGTACAAAAGCGGTGAAAAATAGAGTTATTGAATTCACGACCATTATCGCACTGATTCTTTTTATACCTTTTTCAAAATGTGTTTGGATAAAAGTGAGAAACTCAAGAAATTTGGCAAACACTTCCGATTTGAATTTAAGAGGATAGACCCAAATATAGTGAGAAAAATCATCTAGCAATACAAGATAATATTTATGACCGAGAGAACTAGGGATAGGAGATGTCCATAAATCGGCATGTATAATATTAAAATGTGCAAAAGTAACACTAGTAGATGATTTAAACGGAAGATGAGTATGTTTGCCTAGAGAACTAGAAACACAGTGTTGGGCTAGTTTTCCATTATTACATGGAATAAAATTATTGCCTCTAAGAAAATTAAAAATTAGGGCTCCTGGATGACCAAGCCTATTATGCCATGTGGATGGAGAGATAGTCGCTAGAGAGACGGGAGAGCAATATCTGGCAGCGGAGGTGGATGAGAATGGATAGAGATCCCCCATGCTATTGCATCTCGTAAGAGGTGTCCTCGTATGAAGATCCTTCACAGTAAAACCAAAAGGGTCAAATTCAACAGAGACAGATTTATTACGAGTAAATTTGCGGACAAAATTAGGTTCTTAATGATGTGTGGGGCATATAAGACATTTTTAGGGAGAAGGGTGGATGAGGTGGTTGTGTGTAGGATGTACCATAGCCCTGTATTGGAATGCGGTGGTCATTACCAACTGTAATATATTGAGGATGCTTTAAACTAAACATTTTAGAAATATTACCTGCAGACCGGGTGAGGTAAGATGTGGCTCCCGAGTCCACGTACCAAGTGTTGTCCGGTGGCTGCAAGTTTATACTGCTGAAGGCCTAGCCCAAATCAGTGGGAGCCGCTTTGGCGGTTCTTTGGGCGGTCTTGCATAAAGTGGGCTTGCTTCTTTGGTCTGGTGGCGAGGGCCCAAAAACCCTAGTTGGGCATACGGGTTGAGCAGCTGCCTTTGATGCTGTTGAGAGCGCGACGCCTCTGCGATCGTTGAGGCGTCGCGCCCAACCGAGGGGATCGGGCGGTGGCCGCTGCCGTCTTTCTGCTGGCCGCGACCCTTGCCATGACCACGACCTTATCTGCCGTCGCGACCCTTGCCACCTCTGTCGCCGCGACCCTGTCGTTGTTGGGAATTTTCCGGCTGCGTCTGGCAGGCAAAAAACTTATTTTAGGGATGCATTTCGACGGCTAATGCCTTTTGATTATGTTCATCCTGTTTAGCACGACGAGTTTCTTCGAGCAACAAATGCGAGCGAGCTTTGTTAAAACTGGGTAACAGATCCGCCTGTTGAATCATGGTGGTCAAAGTATCATATTCACCTTTTGGAAGGCCTGCAACTTTCTGCCTTGATGCGTGGGAGAGGTAACTGAATTAGGATATCACTACTGGCACGGGCTGCGCATGAAACTTTCTCTCCCCCAGAAAACCCTCTATCCCCAAACTTTCTATAAAGCATAGTATCAGTCTCCCGGGTAGGAGAAGGTATCTCAAATCTTTCCACTGGAGAATCCCTAAGTAAGGTCTAACTTGCTTTCTCCCGGGATTCGAAGTGGAACATAGTGCGCTTTAGGCGCTGAGCGAGAAAGGTCTCTTCTTTCCTTTCAGTTTATTCACTGATCTGAAACTTAGCACTTGTTTTCTTATTGATTCCCGGGGCGGTGAGTAGGGCCTCTTTCTCGTTGATCAGTTCGCCTCCGCTCTATTGAAAAGTAGAAATTCCATCAATTGTAACACCATTTTAGTTTTCGAGACAGGCGTGCCGACGTTGGAGAGTTTATCCGCCACAAGTTTTAACTGTTTGCAGTACTCAGTCATGTTGGAGAAATTTACAAGACGTCTGTTGTTAAATTATTCCTCCAAATATATAACGTGTGTGTGTGTTTGTGTTAAAATCTGGATGACTGACTTATTATGCAGCCATGGAAGTCTGCAACAGAGAAGGAAACACTGAAAAGAAAAATGAGAGAGAGAAGAAGAAATATTTTGTGAGAGCTTTACTTTGTCAATTCTGTTATGTGTATCAAGTACATGTATACTTATTTATAACTATGAGAATTGAAGCTAACTAATCAAATAACTAATCCAATCAACTTCTAACCAATCTAACAAACTATTTAACCACCTAACAATGTTAATGTGGTAAAACTAGTTAATCTGGATGAATAATCTTAACACCCCCTCAAGCTAGGCACTGAAAACATAGTTTTCAGTCCTAGCTTGGTAGCAATAGCAAAACACTTCTACCAATCAAGCAATACTAGACAGTACCAGTAGTCGTATGAACAACAACTGGTGCAGCAGCAGCAACACATTACCAACCCAGCCTTCAAATGTTGGGAGACCCCATAGTTCCGGCTTTAAATCTTCATTCCAGCAGCCTTCCCTGCCTTGACTCCGATGACAGAGTCCTCTATCACTAGGCAGTGAGCTGCATCTGTTAATTGCAGCCACACCAATTAATAGTTTGATCCTTGTTTTTTTCTAGATACATCAACAAGTTGGCATTGAAATGTGCACAAGTCCAACCGATCTTCATACATGAAGACAACTTCTTCCATGTTTTGATGCAACCACTGATGGAGAACAATCTCATTACGTAACTTCTGAAGTGCTCGGGTTGACATTGTACACAAACATAAATCGAGGTTGTTCACCTCATTTGACATACTACTATCAACAGAAATAAGTCCCAAATACATACTTGCAATCCCATCTGCCAACATAATCACCAAGTCCTCCAGTATAGGGACCCCATGCTCCATAAACAAGCTGGTATCATAAAGGCAATCCTTCATGATAAAACAAAATTTAAGAGCACACAATGCTACATACAGATCCAAATATCAGTTCTGCATACATATACAGATCCTTCTTCCCGAATTTTCACCAACAAAATCACTGGTGGGAAAGACCCTTCCATCTTCCTCAACCTTCAATGCCAATAACTGCTACTGCTCCTGAATTTTCACTAACAGTAGCAACACATGAGCGACAGAAACAGTAAAACAAAAAACTGGAGCACCACATTTCAAAAGCAATGAAACTGCTCCTGCATTTTCAGTGATTGCTACACTAGCAACAACAACGAAGAACCCCTCGTTCTCTAGTCACACTCGGACTAGAGAATCTCTCGATTCTCCCTATGTAAGCTCCAACAAAGAACATCTCGTTCTCTAGTAACACTCGTACTAGAAAATCCCTCGATTCTTCCTATGCAAACTTTTATAATAAGCTCGGATATGTAGTGGAGATTTCCTCAATTTCTAGTCCATTTTCGGCTAAAAATTCTTCGATTCTCTTGTCCTGAGCTAAACAAATGAAAAAAGACAATCTAACCATTGATTGACCTGTAAAGAAACTGTAAATTGAGCTTCAACTCTATCCATATTGCTTCCGACGAAGTATCCCTCAGTTCTCAGTCGATTTGCAGCTGAAAACTCCTCGATCCACCCATCTATCTATTATTTATGCAACTCAAATATGCAATTTTAACAATTTTACGCTAATTGAATTCAACTGATGCAAAATCCCTCGATTTCCGACTCGATCGAACTGGAAATCCCTCGATCCTGCTCAGAACACATGAACTTTCTCTATGATCTATACCCTGTCCTATCGAATACTGCAGGAAGCAAGGTGGAGCCTGCATTTTCCGATGGATGCATATAGAATGGACCAGTAATGTCCATATTTAATGATGTAGTTGTTTGATTTTGAGTTTCCTAGCAGATGTAGGTAAATAATCTGCAAAGGAGATCACAGTAATAGCGATCCACGATCTTCGAAGATACAACGACTTAGGTCAAATATGTGGATTTCGCCAATACAATGAAAATTCACCAACACTATCACTACCACATCAATGCATTACCAATTCACCAATATAAATTCAACTCACCAACATAGAGTAAAAACAACGAAACGAAAACAAAATAGAGATTAGAAATCTGTAATTCAGGTAGTTATCCCTAATTTTGATTAAAAAGAATAAAAAAACGAAACAAAATTGAGATTATAAATTTGTGATTCAGGTAGTTAACCCTAATTCTGATGAAAAAATGAAGGAATTTTTCGAGAAGATATACTGGCTCATTGGATGAAACAGTAACTGAGCTTCGTGATGAGGCTTTCTTCTATAATTTGAATCGAGCAAAGCTCTGATGGATCTCTCTAATAAGAAAACTGCTTCGATTTATGTTGAATCTCTCCAATAAATCAACAGTTCGCAAATCACGATTTCGCCGATTGCGATACGAAGAATAGAGATATGCGAGATATAATCAGATCGATAATGGAATTCCAAGCTTTGATACCATGTTAAAATCTGGATGACTGACTTATTATGCAGCCATGGAAGTCTGCAACAGAGAAGGAAACACATAAAAGAAAAACGAGAGAGAGAAGAAGAAATATTTTGTGAGAGCTTTACTTTGTATATTCTGTTATGTGTATCAAGTACATGAATACCTATTTATAACTATGAGAATTGAAGCTAACTAATCAAATAACTAATCCCACCAACTTCTAACCAATCTAACAAACTATTTAACCACCTAACAAGGTTAATGTGGTAAACTAGTTAATCTGGATGAATAATCTCAACAGTTTGTTGTCTTGAAATATTTCCTCCAAACGAATCCACAAGTTGCGGGTTGAGGCGCTGATTTTCATGCTAGTGAGAATGAGATCTTTGGATATAGTACCATATATCCACTGTTTAATCATGGCATCGAGACGCCGCCATGTTGTGTCATCGATCTCTGAGGGGCGAGGAACAGAATCGTCGATGTGATCAAGCACGTGATAAACACATGCATGGATTTTGAAGAGTTCGAACCACGACCAGTATTGACCATTTTCCTGATCAAGAATGAGGGGTGAAATTATTGATGTTTGTAACGGCGATAGCCGAATGGAAAGATGGTGATGAATTGGTGGTGGGAGGTGTGGAAGCGGAAGTGTCAGAAAGTGTGAAAAATTCAAGAGTACCCATTTAGATAAGAGAGGAATGGAGAAGAAGAAAAACCAAGAATTTTTGGTATAGGACCGCGGCGGATCCCGACGAGGGGGGGGGGGGGTTGTCGGCGGCTTGGAGAAAAAAATTCTAGGGTTCTAGTGTTTTGGCTCTTGATACCATGTAAGATGATATTAATCTCTTTTGGGAGTCTTTCTCATTAATATCAATATATATAGTGTATAATATTCATTTCTTATACAATAGGAATTGTAGTCTTAATTACAAGAGGAATCATAATTTTACTATAATTATATTTACACAATATATGAAATATATTCTAATTATGGATATGAAATATATTTAATATGTGGTGCTACAAATGGGAAGACACGAAGAATGAGCTATGTAGTCAGGCCTGAAACCTGGACTATAAAAAAAAACGAAGGAGGAGCTATATTTATTGAGAGAATAAATACTCATTACTCGTTAGCTTCATTCAAAAGTTTGGTGTCCGTGAGTTGTTGCATTGGGAACAGCATGTGACGCGGAGCTTTCAACTGCCATTTACTTTAATTTTGAAAGTCGAAGCATGCTGGGTCCTGCTGTCGCATATATGCTTCCTCTCGATGCCGTTTGGGCTTTAGGTTAATACATATTTTTTTTAACATAAACTATTCATCAAAGTTGAGGATTAGCAAATCTCATTGTCATCGCTCTCTTGTTTTAATACAAATAAATGATACATGGCACCTGCTTGTCCCAATAAACAAAAAGTGTAATTAGAAAATGTCATGTGAAATTTATCATATCGGTAGAAAGAAATCGGCAATTAAGGAGACATATGTCAAGTGGACATAGCGCATGTTGGAAATGTTACCTAGGGATTGAGTTTATCCCGTTCTTAATGACTTAAACATGAGGGGCCTCGCATGTCGGAAATACGTTTTTCATACACATGTATACGTCATACAACGTCTAGCTAAATTTCACGTAGTGAAAGAGATGTTGGTACATATGTTAAAGTGTTCTTAAGTTAGGTAAAGATAGACGATTAATTGGCCAAATTAATGTATCTACCACGATGGTATTTAGCTACTTGAGAGGCAACTCAATATTTTTAATTATGTTATTTCAATTTCTGTTTTAGTTTGTTTATTTTGTATTGAACAGTCTCACGATCTGGTATGTTAGTGTTGTTGGATGACAGATGAAGGGCAGGACTCACTCTGAAGGGCGAATGGTTAACAATGCAGAAAATTGAAGACACTGAAATTTTTCGACAATTAGCACCGTGTTGCTTTGAGCGTAACGTGGTGCCTCGCCCGGCTTTGTGCCGATAATATGGCGCCTTCCGGACGCCCGTTATAACCGCTGTTGTGTCGATGAAGTTGTCCCTCATTATTTTTAGTCTTCACACATTGAGGACAATATGTCGATTAAGTTTTGGGGTATCTTATTTTGTTTTAAGTCTTTTTATTGTTTTTTATGTGTTTTTTAGTCGTAATTTTTTTTATGGATCATGCATGTTGTAGTTGCTAAAGATATTGAGTGGATAAAGTGGGATAATGTAATAGAGTTGAAAGCAATAGCCCGTGTGCTTAAGTTAGATATGCCAAAAATTTATGACATCTAATTATTTGGATATTGGTGCTTAGCCTATGTGTGTCAGTTATGAAAAGAAAGGTTAAAAAATGTCTAGAAAATCTGTTTGCTTATTATTTGAGGCGAAATAGTTAAGATATACATGTTTAGAGATGATTCACACATTTCTTTGATAGCCCTTCTGACCATTCATTACCTATCCTGACATAAATTGTATCACTAGTCAGCCCCTTTGAGCCTAAAATAAGATCTTTCTTTGACACCCTATGATTACATGTTTGTACCCATAAGTGATAATCGAAAAATCTTGGAATAAAAAGTGTTGAAAAAGAAATAAAAAAAGAGTGAAAATGTGATGCACCCCAATGAAAAATATGCAAAAGCCTAAGTTTGGGGGTGCTTGTTATTTATAATGTGTCTCATTCTTTCAAAAGAAAAAAGAGGGAAAAAACAGGTATGAGATTGAAAAGAAAGTCAAAAAGAAGGAAAAAGAAATTGAATGAAAAATGTTTATGGTACATAATTTAAGCCTAAATGCCTATTTTTATCTACCCCTGCCTAAGCCTACATTACAACCCTTGAAATTCATGATGATCTTTAATGTGTATGCATATGATTAGTGGAGAATAACAAGTAAACTGATCTATAGAATTTTGGGAAAGATGGAATGAAATTGACATGCATATGTTAGGTGTTTGTATTTCCGTTGATCATGATCTAAGTGAATTTGAGAAATATCTAACTTGAAATTCTAGATTGCTAAATATTCAGGCTATGTATGTTCTAACATATTATCTCAACTTTCATCCATGATTTTGAAGAAGCATTGTTATAACTACTTGATCCATTTCATAGTCTTTGTTTTTTATTTTTTATTTTTGTTTAGTGCTTTACTCGAGGGCGAGTAAAGTGTAAGTTTGGGGGTGTTTGTTGAGTGTATTTTATACACTCTTTTGAGTCCTTTTTAGTTACTATTTTACTCTTTATTTTGCGTTTAGTATAGTGTTAAGTGTGTTTTTCTTTCGTTTGTGTCACATCGGTCATAAAGGAGGAGATACTACTTTTGAGGATGAAATGAGCTTAACTGAGGATGAAAATTGCACAAGCACATCCCAAAGAATGAAGCCTAAGAAGTGCCAAAAAGAATAGAAGAAATCTGGCGACTTCCGACAGAAATCAGGGAGGCACCGCGGTTCCTGGCCAATTAGCACCGCGGTGCCATAGAACCACGGTCAGAAGAATTAGCACCGAGGCATAATATTTCCAGAAAATCCGAAACTGAATCACCGTCGAAGGCACCTAGGTTCCTGACAGAAGAACCGGGGTGCCTCCATTCCAGTAACTTCCAGTAATTTTGGCTGAATTAGCACCGCGGTGCCTGGCAGAGGAACCGCGGTGCCGACGCGTAATTTTCATGTTTCCTTGGCCGAATTGGACAGAGTTTTCAGGGTCCGCAAGGGCAAATTTTTCCAACTATAAAACCCTAAAACCCTGCTCATTATCACATATTATATACCATATTCTAAATACTACTTTGGAGAGGAGAACGACGGCTACAAGACACAAGATTAGAGACAACTTTGTTCAAGTTCTTTTCTTTCCCTTATTTTATTTCAGTTTATGTTGAATTGTAATTTAATTCTTGACATGACAATGTTTAGGAGCTAATTACTTTAGTAGGGTTTCCATCGAATCTTCTTGAAACTCTTTCATATAGTTAATGCATTGATTATTGATTTTTTCTTCATCATATTAAGATCTATTCAATATTGTTATGATTGTTTGATAATTAACTAGCTATTAATTGTCATCACTCATATGATTTCGAATCAAAAGTCTGAAAGGTGAGATTTGAATATGCTGTAATTGTCTAGACATAGGTCAAAATCGTGGACGAAAGTACCCCGATACTTGTGTAGTATTCAAGGTTATTGTTCTTAATCCTCCTGTGTGGTAAAACTTATCATAACAATATAGAAGATTTCTGCACAAGATTGAGCGCTTGTATGTCCTAACCGAAATATAATGACAGATTAGTTAACCTGCTATCTTTATAAGAAGAAGGATCATTAGTACTGCATTAACACGTGAAAGAGTGGACAGTTGAGGAGATTTGAACCCTATTTACTTCATAACTGTTCTAAACCCAATGTCTTATAATCTTTAGTTTATTTCCTGCACTTAGTCATAATTCTTAGTTATAATTCTCAAACAAAAGAACGATTGCCAAATAGATATCATATGATAAATCAATACTTAATAAATCAGTCTCTGTGGACGATAAACTCGGTCTTACATATCTATATTACTTGGAACGATACATACACTTGCGTAAGCACTTAGAAATATCGCAACAATGAGATAGAGTGATCAAACCATTTGGATATACACGTGACAAATCCTAAGCTTGATCGAGTGTGTCGCGAATGAAAGAAAATTATCATCTCACAAAAAGGTTATGTACACTGAATTCATGTAAATGTACTTCACATATTGAGTTCGTCGTATGACGCAGTCTAGGAGTTTCGTATGGACCTTAATTGGATTAGTGTCAATATATGAAGGCATATAGGGTCACATTATGTCGATTGATTCTTCGATCTAAGGGTGTATTGAGAAAATATTAAATATTCGATTTGGAATCGAGATATTAAATTGATAATAACTATGAGATAATTTTTATTTGATGGAAATTATTTAATTAAGTCAAAATTAAATTTTGGATTTAATTAAACGTGTTGAATATATATTAACGAAACGAGACGTAAGGCGTCGTGACGCCGACCCGACAGTGGGCCCACTCAGACTGGCCCACTGCACCTCGATTTTTGGGCCAGGCTTAGAGCCCAACCCTAATCCGGTTTGACCTGAAATAAACTATATATACAGCACTAACTTCATTGATATTAGACTACTGATTCTATTAAACATTTCTAGACTTAGAGTTTTGAATAAAAACTTTCTCAAACCTCTGCCAAAATTTTCTGACTTTCTTGACAGAGGAATACACTATAGCAAGATGCTTGCAATCGAAGGAACAATCACATGTTCGCCTTTAGTAAAGATTTCAAATTATAAAACATGTAAGTGTTTTTGTTTAAGTTTTACTTTACATGTTTCGATTGTCATATAATCATACCAGAAGATATTATTGGAGTAAGTAAATAAAATTTTAAACTTACGATGTGTCATACTTATATATTTTGAACCCAACATAACCCTACAATATCCAGAAGCAAAAAAAAAGGAAAAGAAGAAGAATATTATTATTTTTCCTATCAATTGATGCAGTACTATTGCAATTGACCTGATACAACTACACATGAATCATGTCGATCATATGGGCACTTGTTACACGGTCTTATGCAAATGGTATCAGATGAGGGATTGTTAAAGGTGGTGAATAATATAACGGAAAGGCCATTCCAATTCTGAGCCACTCTTCTCACCACATATCTGATTCAGAGAATGCTTCCTTCTACTTATCAAACAGAAAAAAAAGTCCCTCTAAGCTCTATGGAGACCTTATTTTCCAATCGTCAAGGAATGTTTTTGGCAATCCATGAAAGATGAAAAACAAGAAATGATTATGAAAATAAAAAGAGACAAAAGGTCCATAAAAGAATCAGCTTTGATTTTTATTTGAAGCAATGAGATTTTCAGTGATACCAGAATTTCAAAAAATACATGTATAGTATATCTGGACTCTCCTGAACAGTGGCTGCATTGCAGCTCGATAGAAGACAACAGAATATAACTCTCACAGCTCTTCACAGTGGAGGAGGATCTAGCTCCTCCTAACTCTTCACGGTGGATGCCTTGCTGCCAAAGTATGTTCTCTTATGGGTCAAATGATGTTATATAAAATGCCTCGACATACTAGAGCAGTTTCACAACCTTTTCCCAATCCCTCCAAACCTTCTAGCAACTCCAAATATAACCGCCTTTGTCAGGAGTCCACGATCAAGACTACAAGCAAGGGCAATTGCCCCACCAACAACTAGGAATCTCGGTATGTTCCTTCCCGCAGGCTTCTCAGGCGAACCCTCAGGCTCAATCTCAGACAGATCGGTTCTGCTCCCCACTGATCTGAGATTCTCAATATCAACTTTGGTGTTGACTTGCGCCATGAATGCACATCGTGAAATTGGGACTTCAGACGCTATATGCTTCTGGTATGCACGCAAACCAGGGTCAATCTTCCTCACAGCTCCCCACATACCTTGCCTAACCCCGAGTTTTGCAATTTCCCAAGGTATACCCATGTCTTCATAATGAAAGAGTAACACTTCACAGGCAGTCATCCGACCATCTCTCTTGGATTCAGCTGTTCATCCAAAAGAAAGTAAAAAATAATTTAGAGGTATAGTCATTAAAGTAACTCTTCTCAGATATTGAAATGGAACTTCTCAAATTTCAATCTGAGTACTAATATTTCCTACAACTACATTTGATGGTTAATCATTCATAATTGCTCTAGTAACTTCCACTATTTTATTGGAGGTTGAGCAATCAGGAATGCGATCACTTCAAATTACCTGCGCGAATGCACCAACTTGAGTAGTATAGATCAACACGTCTTGGTTTGTTGCGACGGGGAACAGAGGAGCTTGGTACGCCCTGAAATATGTAGAAATCAATTATCAAAATTTCAGCAAAATGATGTACAATGGAGAGTATGAATGTGAGTGAGGGCAGCTAAAATAAAAAAGCAACATAGGGAGCACCGTCAACCAATATCAGGTCAAAACTCGGAGCTTTATAACAGTTTTAATATTCTATTCTCCTGAAGTAACACTACTCACGCGTGGACACAGACGATGAAAAACATGAGGTAGGTGCTCCCACCAGGTACCTGCAATTTAATCTTGGGTCTTCCCCCTCCCCCGCAGGTAAATATTCTTCCTTTGGGTGTTAATTATGAAGTATCTTCACTATTCAAATGCAAACCTGACAGAAAATAATATCCAACTCTAGTCGACTAATGGTAAGTATCAAAGAGAAGGCTTGACTTTGAAGATGGTAAGTATATAAGAGCGTAGGGTCGACTCAGATGGTCACCATAAGTTGGTATGAAATGGCTGGTTGAGATAAAGGCAGGAAGGAATAGGGCTTGTATACAATACAAGGTAATGAGTGATTCCTCTTCATCATCAGACAGTCCCTATTTAAGTATTTCACACAGCCCCCAAGGACAACTATGGGACATGACTTAGATGCAGGAAGTTTCATTGAGGGAGAAGGTTCATCCTTGTATCTCCCTAAGTTATTAGGTAAATGAAGCCTTAGTCCACTTGTGGCAGTCATGTTCACTGCTATCTTTGACTTGCGCACTTCTACTCTAATTTCTCTGTATTCTACTTCAATTACAGAAAAATATCTTTGCTTATCAACCTTCAGTTCACACTACTATACCAAGTGCAAAAGAACACATTTAAAAGTACTGGACCCTCTTAAAGCTGGTTTGAGTACAACTAACTCCACTTCTATGACTTCTACTCAGATAATGAAAAATGTAAATTTGCAAATCAGATTTTGGTTCCCAACTAGTCTACCATGTCTAAAAGCATCCTTTTTAGGGACAACCTTAAATTTGATTCGCGAATTTCTAACTCTGATTACATGGCTTCCACTCATATAAGAGATATCAAAGTCAGGTTAACAAACGGCATGCTATGTTGAAAAGCATTATATTTACCATTAACAAACACAGACGATTCTGACAGTGATACACTTGTTTAACATCTACAATTCACACATTCTACTTGTGCATTTACAACAAGGTTTTATTCTGTTACCTTTGTGACACAATAGTAAGTCCGTCCTGACTCCCAAATTCGACGGCCTATAATGTATTCTCTATCACTGCAAAAGAAGGGAAACTGGACCAGAAATAATTTTGGTAAGTCATACTTCAATTGGGCGATTCAAAAGTACGCATAAGTGAAGACAGATCACCATCATACCTTACGCACCCACTGAACCGTCATGGTTCCAGTGGTAGGACACTCATCCAATGTTTCCGCACTTATAAGCATGTCATCCCACTTCAATCGAAATTCATCATCCCAGAAGAAATCCCTCAACATTTCTGGAGTGGCATCTTCATACACAGTTCTGCTACGATATTGCGGAGGTCCAGTCTAGCATGACATTAAATTGTAATCCAATTAATCCACATAAAAGATCCCTCTAATCATTACACATACTAAAAGGCCAGGGCAATGTACCTCAGGATCTCTACGCCAAGCTTGATAGGACATATTCAGGGTAGAACGGTCCATCATCTGAATCCAAGCATGCCCTCCATCTGTCTCTTCAACCAATTCATCTAAGTAAATAAGGTCTGCATCTTTTACTACTGATTTTTCGCTTTCCAGCTGCAATGAACTGATCACAGAAGATTCAATTATAAATACTCATAAATTTATATCTCTCTAAAGGAGAAAGGCAGAATAGGACCCATTCAATGAAATTGTTGTTATAGCTAGTTAATGATTAAAGCTAGCTAAGTTGGTGTGAATGAAAAATGGAGGGAAAAATGAAATGAAAGAAAAATGGAGTTCAAAGCAAAGTTCCTTTTCAAAGGAGTTTTGTACCACATCGGTGGTAGAAAGGGAAAGTTATGTGCTTATATTAGAAAGTACTTCCTCTAACTCTTAAAGGGTTGAGAAGAGGGTCTCCCCGTCGTCGTTGTCGCTCGATTTGGATTTGGATTTGGTCAAATGATCTGATTGATTGATAATCTTTTTGGATCAAATTTATTTAATTTCAAATATTTTTTTTTTTTATTTCCGCCGAAAAAGATTAATTGGTAATTAATTTTCGCGGAATAAAAATTAAATTTCCCAAATGTTTTTTTTTTCATTTTCCGAAAAGGCTAAGTGGCCTTTCCGAACAGTCACCAACCTTTCGGAACAATCACCAACCTTTCCGAACAGACACCTTCGAGGCTATATAAACTGAGGCAATGTCTCATTTTTAATACACTGAAAATAATTTCCTTCATTGAAATTCTGCATTCTCTTTCACAAATAAAACTATCGAGTCTTACTGTGGTTCGTTGCCAACTTTGAGTTCGTCGAAGTCGTCGGCGTTTGAAGTACCGCTACTCCTGCGACATGTATATCCGTTTTAT
Source organism: Przewalskia tangutica (assembly GCA_029844215.1). NCBI lineage: Eukaryota > Viridiplantae > Streptophyta > Magnoliopsida > Solanales > Solanaceae > Przewalskia > Przewalskia tangutica. The sequence goes on from CM056725.1 coordinate 127,298,101, forward strand.
CCTGTGAGGAAGTAATCCATAACCTCGGGTACAGTGAGGGGATTAAATTCCTTAAGGACACACAGTGAATTCTGTGGTCTCGGATATTATTATTACTTTCTGCATTATTCCTTTTTTCCAGTTTCTGATTTTTCCATTTTCTGATTTTGAACACAAGCTTAAGGAATTTACAATTATTTCTGTGTTCACTTGTTCTTGTTTAACGATTACAGAACATTGTCAGGAATGAAAAGGAAAAAAAAAGGTGTTTTCCCAGAAGAAAAAAAAAGTGTTTTTCCAGAAAGTAAAAATAAAAAGAAAAGGAAACGTGTATGTTTGTTGTTTCGGTGTAACGAACTTGTATGTTGTTTGGAGACTAAAATCTTCGAATTTTCTACTCCGGTTGAGATTAAAGTTTTCATAACTTTCTACTCATTTGGGTACTTGATTTGAAGATATAAAAACTTCATCAAATATACAACATACAATTTACTGCATTTCGTTTCAAGTATTTTGATTCGGTTTAAAGAAATAAATTCTTCACTGTTGTGTATTATATTTGTTGCTATCAAAATTGATTCGGTTTGAAGAAATAAAATCTTCACCGTTTATTAAATTTTTCTGTTGTTTAAATGGGAGACATGACTCCAGATATGAATGCTACTGCCACACCAGCCCCCATGGTTGGTTCTACGAGCAATCTTTGCGTCCTCGATCGTCTTGCACGTATTCGCTCGTGAGCTTTGAAAAATTCACCGGAATTGATTTCAAAAAATGGCAACAAAAGATGTTCTTCTATTTAACTACTTTAAGCCTCCAAAAGTTTATTAAGGAGGTCGTTCGGTTCTTGGAATCAACACCTGAGAATTAACGTTTTGTTGTAACTGAGGCATGGAAGCACTCAGATTTTTTGTGCAAGAATTATATTCTTAGCGGACTGGAGGATGATCTTTACAACGTCTATAGTAACGTGGGAACATCAAAAGAACTATGGGATGCGTTGGAAAAGAAATATAAAACAGAAGATGTTGGATTAAAGAAATTCATTGCTGCCAAATTTCTGGACTACAAAATGGTAGATGGCAAGTCTGTTGTTACTCAAGTTCAAGAGTTGCAGGTTATCATCCACGATCTCCTCACTGAAGGTTTGGTGATTAGTGGGGCGTTTCAAGTTGCGGCAGTGATAGAAAATTTGTCTCATTCATAGAAGGACTTCAAAAATTACTTGAAACACAAGCGAAAGGAGATGACACTGGAAGATCTCATCGTCCGGTTGAGAATCGAGGAAGATAACAAGGCAGCTGAGAAAAAGGCAAATGGGAGATCAACCATAGGGTTGAAACTGCCCCAACTAATCTGGAAAAGAGGAAAAAGGCATCGGGACCAAGGAACTATCCCAACAAGAAGAAATTCCAGGGAAACTGCCAATTGTGGAAAAATCGAACACAGTTGCAGACTGCCGTGCTCCGAAAAAAGAAAGCTTGAAAAGCAAAGGCGTCAATAGCATATAGAAATAGGGTTCCAAACCTTTCGCGCGGTTCGGGGGGCACTTGAGTCGAAGAAGGGTTAGGCTAATATGGTTGAAACAAACGAGGAGGTTGATGATTTGTGCGCTATGTTGTCTGAGTGCAACCAAGTGGGAAATCCGAAAGAGTGGTGGATTGACTCTGGCGCCACTCGCCACATTTGTCTTTGTTAGAAGTCTTTGCTTATGCTCATTGGGCAAGCGAGACCATATATATGGAAAATTCTGCAACGGCCAAAATTGAAGGTTATGGAAAGATATTGCTGAAGATGACCTCTGGCAAGGTGGTGACTCTCAACAACGTCTGTCATGTTCCTGAAATCAGAAAAAATCTAGTATCTACCTGATTTTTAGTAAAGAACAGTTTTAAGTGTATTTTTGTTTCTGACAAGGTTGTAATAAGTAAGAACGAGATGTACATAGGAAAATGTTAACTCACAGAGGGCCTTTTCAAACTGAATGTAATGGTCGTTGCCAATAATAATAAAGTTTCTGCTTCGTTTTACTTGCTTGAGTCAAATAATTTATGGCATTCACGTTTAGGACATGTCAATTATCGAACCTTGCGAAAAATGATTAGTTTGAAAGTATTGCCTAAGTTTGAATGCAATCAATCAAAATGTCAAATCTGTGTTGAATCTAAGTATGTTAAACATCCTTATAAGTCAGTTGAAAGGAATTCAAGTCCTTTAGACTTAATCCATACAGATATTTGTGACATAAAGTCAATCCCATCGCGGTGGAAAGAAGTATTTCATAATTTTTATTGACGATAGTACGCGGTATTGCTACATTTATTTACTTAATAGTAAAGATGAAGCAATTGAAACATTCAAGCAATACAAAACTGAAGTTGAGACTCAACTTAACAAAAAGATTCAAATGATAAGGAGTGATAGAGGCGGTGAATATGAATCTCCTTTTGAACAAATATGTTTGGAATATTGCATTATTCATCAAACAACTGCCCCTTACTCGCCACAATCAAATAGAATTGCGGAATGGAAAAATAGAACACTGAAAGAAATGATGAATGCCCTGTTAATAAGTTCTGGTTTACCCCAGAACTTGTGGGGGGAAGTCATTCTAACATCTAGCCGAATACTTAATCGAGTGCCCCATAGCAAAACAAATCTATTCCATACGAAAAGTGGAAAAGAAGGAAGCCCAATTTGGGATACTTCAAAGTGTGAGGGTGTTTGGCCAAGGTGCAAGTTCCTAAACCCAAAAGGGTAAACATAGGACCTAAAACCATTGATTGTGTTTTCATAGGATATGCCACAAATAGTAAGACATATCGATTTCTGGTTCACAAATCAGAAAATCCCGACATTCAAGTGAATACGGTAATTGAATCAGATAATGTTGACTTCTTTGAAACCATATATCCGTATAAAAAGGAATGTGAGTCGTCCAACAAAGAATCTAAACGACCTCGGGAAGAAACAAAGGAAAATGTTCCTGATGAGAAAAATCCAAGACGCAGCAAACGTCAAAGGACATCTACTTCCTTTGGACCAGAATTTCTAACATTTTTGTTGGAAAATGAGCCTCGAACTTTCAACGAAGCTATGTCTTCATCGGAAGCTCAGTGTTGGAAAGAGGCAATCAATAGTGAAATAGAATCCATATTGACAACCATACTTGGGAATTGGTTGATCTTCCGCCAGGGAATAAACCTTTAGGTTCCAAATGGATTTTCAAGCGGAAAATGAAAGCTGATGGTACTATTGATAAATATAAGGCAAGACTAGTTGTTAAAGGGTTTAGACAACGAGAAGGCCTTGATTACTTTGACACATACTCGCCGGTAACGATGATTACATCTATTCGGGTGTTAGTAGCGTTAGCCGCCGTGTACGGTCTTGAAATCCATCAAATGGATGTGAAAACAGTCTTCTTAAATGGAGAGTTAGAGGAAGAAGTTTATATGGAACAACCTGAAGGGTTTGTAGTTCCAGGGAAAGAGAAGAAGGTGTGTCGACTTGTTAAGTCTCTTTACGGACTAAAACAAGCACCCAAACAGTGGCATGCAAAATTTGACTATACAATGTTGTCAAATAGATTCAAGATAAATGAGTGTGATAAATGAGTCTACATTAAGAACACTCCGAATCACGTCGTCATTGTTTGTTTGTACGTGGATGATATGTTGATAATGAGTAACGTCATTGCTAACATAAATGCTACTAAGCGCATGCTGGCTAGTAAGTTTGATATGAAAGACTTGGGAGTTGCCGATTTAATTCTGGGAATTAAAATCCATAAGACTCCTCAAGGTCTAGCATTGTCTCAATCTCATTATATTGAAAAGGTACTTGAAAAGTTCAAGTATTTGGACTTTAAAGTTGCAAAGACGCCAATTGATATGAACCTTGCTCTTGCAAAGAATAAATGTGAAAGTCATTCTCAATTGGATTATGCCAGAGTGTTAGGAAATTTGATGTATATCATGAACTGTACGCGACCTGATATTGCGTGTGCTATAAGTAAACTAAGTCGCTACACTAGTAATCTCGACCAAAATCATTGGCTAGTAATGAAACGAGTTTTGGGGTATTTGAAACATACTCAAAAACTTTGTTTTGCATTATAACAGGTATCCTGCAGTTATTGAAGGATACAGTGATGCAAATTGGATCACCGGTTCAACTGAAACTAAATCCACAAGTGGATATGTTTTTACCATGAGGAGCAGTGTCTTGGAAGTCATCCAAACAGACATGTATCGCCATTTCTGATGGAATCGAGTTCATATCTTTAGACAAAGCGGTGAAGAAGTTGAATGACTCGAATTTTTAGAAGATATTCCATTTTGGCCCAATGGTTGGCTCTGTATGCATACATTCACGATAGCCAAGCAATAGGAAGATCCGAGCGTTATGTACAACGGAAAGTCTCGTCATCTGACGAAGACATATCTGCGTTAGACAACTACTCTCTAGTGGAATTATCACAATTGACTATGTTAAGTCAAGAGATAATGTGTCGGATCCACGACTAAAAGCCTAACTAGAGGTAGTTGAAAGATCATCGAGGAATGGGACTATGGCCAGAGGACAAGTCATCGTGACGGTAACTCTACTGTAAGGCGGAGATCCCAAGATCTAGGTTCAAAGAGATCAAACAAAGTCATTGATGACGGTTCAACATTGTCACAATAATATTTTGGTCCATTCTCATGATGAGACAATGTTCAGTACCGGGATAAAGCATTACGGAATTTTAATGGTTCCTAAGTTTGGTACGGGGTATATCAAATAGTGTATCTACAGGATGACACATTTAGGAATCACCTATGTAAGTGTGAAGTGTAAGCCGCTTCAAGGAAAATTCGGCCAATTCTCTACGCACTTATGAATCAGGCAGTGTTCATGGCTGAAACGAACAAAACAATGAGAACCAAAGACGGTTAAAGGGTTAATTGTGTGACATGTGGTTGTCTAGGTATACACCTAAGCTCGACGATTCAAAGATATCAAATCTACCGATTGACCGAGTATATCCGACATATGTTCACTACGGAAAGTTCAAAGAGAAATCTACTTATCCAGATGCGATTAATTCTTGCTTACGAATCACACAGTTTTTTGTCATGCATGTTTTTCATTATATAGTCACTCCCCATTCATATGGGGGATTGTTATAGCTAGTTAATGGTTAAAGCTAGCTAAGTTGGTGTGAATGAGAAATGGAGGGAAAAATGAAATGAAAGAAAAATGAAGTTCAAAGCAAAGTTCATTTTCAAATGAGTTTTGTACCACATCGGTGGTAGAAAGGAAAAGTTATGTGCTTATATTAGAAAGCACTTCCTCTAGCTCTTAAAGGGTTGAGAAGAGGGACTCCCTCGCGTCGTCGTCGTCGCTCGGCTCGGCTTTGGATTTGGATTTGGTCAAATGATTTGATTGATAATCTTTTTGGACCAAATTTATTTAATTTCAAATAATATTTTTTTTTATTTCTGCCGGAAAAAGATTAATTGATAATTAATTTTCGCGGAATAAAAATTAAATTTCTCAAACGTTTTTTTTTTCCATTTTCCGAAAAGGCAAAATGGCCTTTCCGAACAGTCACCAATCTTTCAGAACAGTCACCAACTTTTCCGAACAGACACCTTCGAGGCTATATAAACTGAGGCAATGTCTCATTTTTAATACACTGAAAATAATTTCCTTCATTGAAATTCTGCATTCTCTTTCACAAATAAAACTATCGAGTCTTACTGTGGTTCGTTTCCAACTTTGAGTTCATCGAAGTCGTCGGCGTTTGAAGTACCACTACTCCTACGACAAGTATATCCGTTTTATCCTGGGAGAAGTAATCCATAACCTCGGATACAGTGAGGGGATTAAATTCCTTAAGGACACACAATGAATTTTGTGTTCTCGGATATTTTTCTTACTTTCTAGATTATTCCTTTTTTCAGTTTCTAGTTTTTTCGTTTTCTGATTTTGAACACAGGCGTAATAACAATTGTATCTTCTACAAGAACAAAGAGATAAACTTTCCAACGAACCTAGAGCTAGAACATGAAATGGAGGGCGGGGACTGAGTTTCCTTGATCCAAGAAATGCAACTGGGAACTTGCAATTTGATAGTTGAAATGGAAGCAAGCCCAGAGGATAAGTTTTGGAGGAGCATCACATCGGGGCCCCACTTGGGCTTCCATGCCCATCCAACCAAGACACCAACAAGAAGAGCAACCCAGATGGATGCCATAAACATACCAAGCTCTAATATTACCTCCCTAACAGTTGGTCTTTGTAAAATCTCAAGCAAAGCCATAACAGAAAAAGAAACAACCACCCGTTAAAAATGTACAACCTTTGAGCACGGCGATGAGCCGAGAAAGAGAAAAAGAGCTATATAATAGATTTAGGGACAAAAGGATAAGGATGTAGCGGTAGATAAACGTGTTACTGGTAGGCCTCTTTCATTTCACTTCACGCCTGAGCACCAGGGAATAACAAAAATCCAGCTGAATAGATATGTACTGTAGAGTAGACAATTGGTTCTGGTGGTTGTGGTTTCAAAATAATATATTTAGTTTGGTAGGTTCTGAAGGAGAAAAAGATTCGAGTTTTGGCTTTTAATTGACACAAACAAACAAGTGGTGGTTATAAATTTATAATGTGTTAGAAATTTAATTACTAGTGTTTTGACCACATAACATCTTCAACTTCATACAACGCATTGTAAACCATCCGCAAATTGTCTACTTTCTTATACTTCATGTGTTGCAAAAAATATTAGAAAAGGATGAATGTATAATAGTTAATACTAAGATCAGGTAGTATACTATTGCAATTAACTATAAATGTGTATACAATAATATCAATTCAGTTAGCTTCGTTTTATTTTCCTCTCTTAGCTTGGTAGGTTGGTGGGGTTCTTATCATAAAAATAGTGAAAATAATGTTACCAAAAGACCTTCACGTTTTACACAATTTGATACTTCTTCATAAGTAAAGTCTCGCAGATTAGCAAATGGAATAGTGTTCTCATTATCTCTATTTTTAAAAAATATGGTGTTTGTGTAAATTTATGTGCACTTAACACAATAACATTTAGTACTAGTAATTATGTCGGTCAAGCTTAGGCTGATAAAAAAGAATTACCTAATGTTCTCATAAAAAAATTAATTTAAATTGATAATAATATTTAAGTAGTGGTTGGAGTAGGGATAATGAATTTATAAGTCATTGTTTTCCGAATTTATGAAAGATATTTTACCAAACAAACATCAAAAATATTCTTTTTCATGAAAAAACATTCTTTTTGCAAATGAAATTTGTTGTCAAGACCCGACCCGACGGGCCTCGACTAAACGCCCTAATAACGTCATTATACTAACCTGTCGCACATAATCCAATTAACACGTAAGGAAAATATGATATCCGGCAGCATAACGCTGCAACAATAACATATGCCAGAATAGGCAAACCGACAAGGCTGCCTTTACACAAGAATGTATCCGCCGTGAAGTCACAACTAGACATAATATAACGAGTGCAAAAGTCGCCACCAAATAGTATCACGTATACGGAAACATCCCGACCAAAGTACAACTCAATCGGCTTGCAGGACACCATAAGAAGGATAACGACATGTGACGGGACAGGACCCCGTCGAGCCCCTAAATATACAAAAGTCAAAATAATAGGATTCTGTACAAAAATGACAAAGCTCTGAATCAAAGGAGCTTTCCAACCAGCTGAGCAGGAACCTAGACCGGAGGATCACCAAACTGAGAACATGTACCTGCGGGCGTGAGCGCACTTCGAGAAAGGGTCGATGCAAATAATGTACTGAGTATGTAAAACATGTAATATTGTAAGGAAGATCATAAGTGACCAATAAATAACAGGAGACAGATATAACAATCAGAATCCAAATCCAACTGTGCCCTATCAAAATGAAAGTCATATCAGTAATCATGAATACTTATCCATATAATCATCCTATGTATATATATCTACTGTCATGGGTATATATACCCGCATCATGAATGCATATCCATGGAATCATATCTACTGTCATGAGTATCTATACCCGCATCATGGATGCATGTCCATGGAATCATATCTACTGTCATAGGTATCTATACCCGCATCATGGATACATGTCCATGGAATCATATCTACTGTCATAAATATCTATATCCGCATCATGGATACATATCCATGAAATCATCAATATAACGTATCCCGGCCCATTATGGGACTCGGTGAATTCATATAATCATATCCAGCATGAATAGAGTATCATGAGTAACTATACAATTTAAATCATCACTTTGACTCTTAATCAAATCATTAAAATGAACTTTTTACTAGAAAATCAAAGGTACTTCTCATAACTCACATTACTAGGAATTAGACTGTATATAAACCACGTACGTCCATCGTACGTTTACTTTATGAAAATCATGCCAAAAGAAAGAAGGGATAGTCCACATACCTCTTAGTCGAACTAATCAACTCAATATTAAGATACGTCTCGTCTAGTACGTCAACCTATAATAATGGTAATACGCTTGTCAATTCTATGATCACTTAGCATACTTTATATCGAATGACGACTCCCTATTCTATAAAAATTCGGACAGCACTTCCCATGTTTATATGTACATCCAAAATTTACAACAAATGCCAACCAAACCAGTAACCAAGCACAATTCCAAGATATAACCAAATTAGTTCCATGTACTTCATATATGCTACCATAATACATTCTTTCTCTATTACATTTATGCAATTCGACAACTACAACGGCCAAGGTGATTACTCCACCTATTTCTCATGTTAATTCAGTCCTTAATCCATATTAGAACAATCATAAAACAATCTATCAACTCTATCGACAACAATAATAACCAAGTAGTGCATGTCCTACAATCTTCAACCTAATACCCCTTTTTACTCTTTAATTCTTTAAGACATGTATTAGTAATTGCCACAACATATATAAACATGTTTATAATCAAATTTCCAACATTTAAACTTCACAAAATCAGCCCCTAACTCGACGCGATAATATCCAACAATTTTAAGCAAGTCTTCGGCTAACATTCACAAAACCAACTCTTTTCTTCATTCCTTAGAGTCCAATTCTTGTTCCAATAATTCCTTATGAACAACTATAACTTAAATGTCAAGATTTTCTTCCAATTTCAACATGCAAAGCAGCGACTAACTTCACAACACAATAATTGAATACGACAATTTCAAGATTAGTAAAATTAGTCCTAATATCGGCTACAACATTCAAAATATTCACATGCAATGTCTAAATTCTAATTTTTCCTTAACACAAATTCATTTCCTTAATTCTAAAAATATGCACTCCAATTATATCATAGAAAGAAAAATTTTATACCTCAAATTCGTCCAAAACAGTCCCCACGATCGCCCACTGCCCAGTCCGATTTTACCCATTGTTTTGTCCAATTTTAGGCTTCTAGTTTTGATGAAAAATGATTTAATCTAGGAAGAGGAATGAAAATCTTCAATTGCTATGAAAATAGGTGTATTTTGGTTGGTTTTAGAGGGAGGGAGGAGGTAAATCGATGGGGGAAGAGGGAGTGAGGAAGATGAGGTTTTCTTTGAATTGGAACAAAGTGAGGAGAATAGATATTAGTTAGGTTTAATAAAAATCTGAAATTTCTTTTATTACACATTGGTCTCAAGTCCCCCAATTATTAAATCTTAATCCCACTTCTTTTAATTCTCGAGAATTTCATAAGACCTCGTATTCTACATGTCGATTCTTATAATATAACACTACTCCATAACGGAAATATACAACTTTCATTACTAGTTTCCAACGTCACACTTGTTATAACCAAAATTTTCTCCGGAAACACATCATTCGTATACGAACTTTCGGATTAGCATATATAAATATACTTTATATCCAATATTCGGATCTTAATTCCTTAATGACGTTCTTAATTATCGTTTTAACTTACGAGGTGTAACATTTGTCATGCCATACACACCCTTAATTGAATTATTATTTTTATACATGACGAAGATCTGTATACATTTCATAAGCAGAGAGCAGACCTAAGCTTTTCAACAAGCTTCAAGGATTGATAATGTCTAGAAATTTAGAACAGACAACATAAAATAGTTGACTAGTAAAATTTCTGGAATTTCCAAGTTGGGGACTTTGGTACGTGATAGAGTTAGATGTAAAAAAAATCTTAAAGATTTGAATATTAAACCGAAGTAATATTAAATGAGCAGGTGGATATAAAACAGTTTGGATATATAGTAGTTGGCAACTTATTAAACTATTACAACAGCTTGATTATAAATCTGTGGGTCAAATTCCAAATTCAAAAAGGAGGCCCATTTTTCCACTCTTCACACACATCTAACTCAATACATACAAAAGATATTATTAAAGGATCGACTTATTATTTCTTTTGAAGAAGCCTCTCCACTTGGGTAAGGTCGTACACTGGAAAAAAGTGGTAGTAGCATTAAAATGTGCAGGAAATTAACTCCGACCAAACCTAACTCTGATGACAAAATTTGAAAGTCGATTTCAAAGAGTGGTCGGTGCACCATTCATTCTCAGATCAACTTGTGGTATTACTACCCTGTGCGCACTCGAAAGAGTAGCGGCTGCGGGTTCCTTCGTCAACAAAAAACTTGTGGTATTACTTCTTCCAAATCTCTTCTTTGTTACTCACATTTAGACCGTTACTTCCATTAATTTGGACTCGACAATTAGGTCCGATGTGTATGTAAAAGCAGCTGCAATTAATAGCACTGTTGAAGTTCCACGTGTAACTGCATTGTACAGAAGCTCAATAATATTTTGTGGTCATACATGGACCCATTTTCTTCTGTTCCCTTCTTTCCGGCTTGGCTTCGCTTTCTTGACTTTGGCATATGGAGTGATAAATTTATTACTCCACTTTCAGATGTTGAAAGCAAATATGCATGATTGCCCCTTAACAAAGGCAGAGGGGCAAAGTGTACCGCCTCAAAACCTATCTTAATTATCAAAGTCAAGAATCAATGAAAACCTATCTTAATTATCAAAGTCAAAAATCAACGTGGAAAGTGAAGCAATATGAATTAATGGGATCGAGCGTATATCTGTTTGGATCCATTAACGTGTCACTTAAAACTCATCATCATCATTTAGGACCTTTTTCACTACATCATATCAACTTTTGCCAAAATTTGCGGCTGCAACCTTATGCATTTTCAACAAAAATAACACGTTGAACATGCATATTCCGTACAACTCCCGCACTCATTATTTCAAGTAACTTACTATGTCCACTGTTGACCCTTCAGCCTTGGAATTCCATGAACAAGACTGCTTCATGACATCAATTTGCATGATTAAGTTAGTGAACATTACAGATTTCAAGTCACAGCTTTGATAAAGAAAAAGTTAGGCCGACCACATGTACTCACCACATGCCTTTTGTTACTACTCACAAAATTTACAACACAATTGGAGTAACAACCAAAAGAATTAAGCCTAATCATAAATTTTCAGAAACTGGTATGCCATATTGCTCCATTACCCTCTCCGCAGCGCTGGTGAACCTCTTCCATTCTTTCAACTGATTTACAAATCCCACTACAGCTCCAATCGAATGATGCAGCACAAGTGTTCCCAGCTTGGGCCTTCCACTCGCAGTCTTTCACTACAGTTAAGAGGGCAAATAATCCAGTCAGAAGTTGGCAACGGTGCATAAACTTAGGAGGGGGAGTTACACAAAGAAAGGACCTCAAACTATTCTTGAGCAATTCAAACCAGATATGCACATGGTGTGGAAGCCTAACGAATGAAGCATTTGCTTATGGACTCCAAAAGATGCCTGAAATCTATGCTAAGTGATACTCAAATCAACTCCAAAAATTTGAGCCGAGTATTTAGTGCAAGCACTATCTTGACACTCACTAAGGTAAGGACAACAAAGAGCTGTACAGTGCAGATATTACTGAGACCAAGATTCTGGGAGTGTTTATGATGACAATGTTAGGTCCCGTGGGCTACGGATTCGTAAAACGTAAGATTAAAATCGCAAAACTACGAATAACAAAAACAGTCACTAGATGTTGCCTTCAATGTTGAGTCAACATCTGAGGCAATATTGTAATAAAACAGAATAAACCTTGTAGAGTATGTGCAGCGAAAAAAGTAAAGAAACACAAGGTTTATATTTTCAAGGGTATATATAAATATATCCTTGATGGTCAGTGACCAAAAGAATTGTATAAATTATATACAATTACAAAGAATTTTATTTTACAGATTGAGCGTTACAAACGAAAAAGAAATTACAAAAAAAATGAAGTCGCAGATGACTTCGCCTAAAGTTACAAAATCTAAAAGATAAAAGACAACATCTTCATTACAATCACTTGAACAATAAGCTTAATCTAGAATAGAGATAGCGATTGCAATGTGGGACAAGATGTTAAAACAACTTTAGGCTAAAATGTTGATCCAACTTTCTAAGGAAAAATCCGAGAGCTCTCTTGGAATCTTCTTCTCTAATTCTGGATAATCTGGATATCGATACTTGTGAAGCTCTCCTCTATTTATAGTGTTGAGCTTCCCTTGAAATCCTCACTGATGGTTGCGGAGGTTGAGCAAAAGATGGCAACAGCTTGGAGCCTTGGACCGAGTCTTCCTCCTGGAAATCCTCATCGATCTGGACTTGGTCATTCGTTGTTTTCGCTTCACGCTTTGATTTCGTCTTTCACCACGTTTTAAACACAGCAATCTAGTAAGCTTGTCTAGGTCATTTTTTACTCGCAGTAACTTCATCTGCTTAAGCCGGAAGAATAGGCAAAACAGTTACAGAGATGTTGGCAGAAATGTTGTCGCAACATCGCAGGCAAAATCCTGAAGATGTTGTCCTGTGCTTTCGCAGATGTTGTCAACATCCTATCCAACATCAACAATCTCCCCTTTTTTGCCTTTCTTCATAAAACTCCATACGATGCTAAAATGACTAGGATACTGAATCTTGATGTAGTCCTCGATAATCCAAGAAACAGTAAGATTAGTGTCGTGCTCCCCCTTAACCTGCAGTTACAAATTTCAAGCAATGTGGTATCGATGTTATGGTTAGTTAGGAGTTATGTTATGTCCGTCGTGACTTACTTTCAGCAGATGCGTGCATAGTTAGTCTACAGTCATAACAATAATCCACATCAGACAAACATATATACATATAGTTTAGAAGATAATTAAAAACATGTATCTGCCAAAAACATACTTAAATATCCCATAATTAAGTATTACAAACCAAAAAAAATAGTATCCAAATTCAGTTGAAAACCAAACCATTAACAAAATGATTGTTTACATGGTAAATAACGAGCTACATCAATATACAGCACACTGTATCACCACCATCATCATCATCTTCATCTCTTCTCCGCTTGACTCTGCACCATCTCCCCCTTTCTGTTTACTCCTTCCCTCAGCAGCGACAACACTCTCCCCCCCTTTCTGTGAAGAAAGCATGTCCTCATAGTTTCTTTGCACGCACAAGCTCCAGAATTTGTCGATCAAGTTCAGCAATGTGCTTCCTTAGCCAATCATTGGACACAGGGACAGTACACTCGATGTTGCCAGGAATGTTGGTAACATCCTGTTGGTTCGATGCAACACGTCTTTGCGATGTTTTGGTGTCCCAGTTTTCTTTCTTCCAGGGCAAGTCTTTGACTCTGTCCCTGCTATTCACTACTGCTCTTTGTACTAGATAAACATCTAGGGGTTTACTCAGTTTTTCTCCTTTCGGAGTCTTGAAGTTTTGGTTCAGCAGTATTTGAAAAATGAGAGAGGGGTATGGAAGAGCAGAGTTAGATTGTCTTTCAGCCAAATTTGTGACATGGTTGAAAATCAGCATTCCAAGATCAATTATGTAGTTTCTTCCTAACTTATACAGTAGGGCTGCTTGGTCAAGGGTAACAATAATTTCATTCACGGAGGGCAACCAGTTATATATGACAATTCTATGCAGGGTTGCAAACAATATTGTGAGCCTCGACACTGGACTGCGAGGAGCCCAAGTGGTGATCAAATTTCCAGTAAGGTATTTGATCATTTCATTCAATTCTTTAGCAGTGGGAGTAGCTTCTGGGGTTCTAACAACATGAGGGATCCCTAGTGTGGTATTTAGGATGTCAGGGTTAAATTCATACATCTTGTTGTAAAGGTACACTCTCCCAAATTTCTTTGAGGTTGTGTCTCTTACAAAGGTGTGTCAGATTAGCATAGAACACCCTAACAACCTTCTCACAGTAAGAATTCTTTCTAGTTACAGAGCTCATAACCATACGACTACTTAGAAAATCAATCAAACCATATTCTGAAAATGAAGATTGATCAATTACTTTTTCTCATCTAATGTCTATATTCTTAAACCAGATCCATCTATTTGAGCATGTTTTGACTGTGGAACAAATGAGAGTAAGGCATTACCTCAGAATCTGATTCGGATTCTGGTTTTTTCTGTTCTGGTGGTGTGGCTTCTGGTGTTGCCTCGGATGTTGGGGCAACATAGTCAGGATCAGTTTCTTTTTCCTCTGTTGCCTTCGATGTTGAGGCAAAATTTGAACCGAAGTTTCAGTATGTTCTTCGCACTCTCTTTGGCATGTAGTTCCTTAGAGGAGTGTCGTCAGACATTTCCTCTTCTCGCTCCTTCTCGGCTTCAATTGGAGTGGTTGGAGTGGTGGCTGAAGGTGTCTGACTTCTGGGTAGATTGAAGTCGGAATCAGTGCTGGTGAAAGTTGTGGACTCAACAGGGAAATTCGACTCTTTAACAGAGAAAGTCGACTCTGCCCTGGTCCTTTTAGCAGTTTGATCTTCACCGAATCTGCTTTCAAACACCCTTTTCGACCTTCGAGTCGGCATTGTTGACTGTGATCCTCTTGACGCAAGGTTTGTAAAATCAGATGTTGTATCAACATCTATTGGGTTCTCCGAATCTCCAGGGTAACACACATTTAAAGGTTCATCGGAACCCAGAAAAATCAGGGCTACACTTGCGTCTTCCTCAGAAGGTTTTTCTTCATTGATGGCTTTGTAATGTTTATACATTTTGTGGTTGTTTGGTGGACTTGTTGACATAGGCGAATACTCTTTTGATTTGGAAGATTAGAAAGATTTGGGGGATATGGACATGGGAGAGGGTTTTGAAGAGTTGGGCGTATTTGAAAAGTTTTGAATGATGTTTGGGCTGCCATTTGATGGTTTGATTTGGTGGCTGACTGATGTGACAAGACAGACGCAATAATGGGGATTTTAATCAAGGCAATATTCAATTTACACACAAACTCTTTTCCTTAAATTTAGGTAGTGGAAAATATTTGAACTCTACACATACCCAAAACAAAGGTTTTTACATGACACAAGGCATTAAAAAAAATAAAAGAAACGGTCCTCCTTATTTTTTGGATTTTCGTTATTTACAGAGACTTGTTCCATATTAGAACCCCGAAAAAAATAAGATAAACAAGATCGACCAATGTACTGGAACAAGATGTTGCGAGTGATGTTGGCAACATTTCAAAGTTCAACTACCATTTTGAGACTTCAAGGATTTTCTGATTTGACAAATGGTTTCCCGTATACGTTCCCTATGAGACTGATCGCAGGACGAATGTGACATTTTACCATTGTCCTTAATCAACTTAGTTGAACACATATGGATAAAAAAATATATTAAGGAATTTTCAACTTTCTTGAAGCACATGGTACTCCTATAGAATAGGAACGGTATCAAACTTAAAGCTTTGCTCTTTTTGTATAAAACCAAATCTTTAGTTGAGGCTTCGCCTTCTTATGATACTCCTTTTTTATGATATGCATCATCGCAGAGAACAGTATCACATTCAAACCTTGTCCTTGTGAAGTCAAGTTTGATTCCTTTGAAACAATTGTGCAACATTACTTACAACCTATATCCTGTACACTGACCCAAATGGTAAATGTTACCCAGAATATTAGGTCAACATTTAGGACAACATCTACCTTGCCTGTATTATTTTCAGAGAAAACAGAGACCAAGATATTTTTTCAAGCTAGAAAATCTCTCATGATCTAGGGGTTTGGTAAAAATATCAGCTAGTTGAGAAAGAGTATCAACATGTTCGATTGAATAGGGATGTCAGTGGGGCGGGTAAATACGGGTACCGCCCCGCACCCGCTCCAGTTGGGGCGGGTATGAGGGATGGTTTGGTGGGTGATGGGGCGGGTATGGGTATCAAAAGTGCTACCCGCCATGGGTAGTGGGGCGGGGGTGGATTTCATATAAGACCCGCCCCGCACCCGCACCCGCCCCGCTACCCGCACCGTACCCACACCGACCGTACCCCCACCGCCCATATCTGTATCGTCTATTAGTTAAATTAGGCTATTTATGAATTTATTTGGCCCTTTGATTTAAAATATGACTTGAGTCAATCCGCACCGTGTCCTGAAAATCATGAAAGTACCTCTTTCCAATTTTGTTTTTACATAAACAGTAGTGTACTGATCCTGAATGTACCTCGTCCCTTTGTTTATAAAATGGCTTTGTACTAATCATGAAAGTACCTCTTCCATTTACTTGCTGTTTAGTTTCCCCTTTGTCCACAACTGAGTTTCATGCTCCTAATTATGGAAATCCTGAAAATAATATTAGTAGGCTAATCTACTTTTATTGTCCATTTGCATCTCTGGTATATGAAAATAGTAAGTTTAATAGGATGTATGCTTAGGTTAGGCTTGCATGTGTGGATGAAACAACTCTAACCTTGGAATGCCCATCATTTGTGTTTTAATGTTGACCAACTTTTCAGCGAGCATTTATGCTAAGTTAAAACGTTGATCTTGCAGTGGAAAGATGGTTAACTGAGAGATTCAAAAGTCAACCTGGAGAGCTCTGTGTATAGTTGGGTTCGTCTTTTTGACAAGACAAATTCTGGAAACTAGTTAATCATTTTTTCGGGACCGTCAGAAAAAGAGAATGAGATTAATGGGCACCCGCCGGGTAAGTGGGTACCCGCGCGGAGTAAGTGGGGCGGGGACGGGTGGAGGAATTACTACCCGTGATGGGTGGTGGGGCGGTGGGGTGTGTTTAGGTGGTGCGTACGAGGTACCCTTCCCCCGCCCCCGCCCCGCCCCATTGACATCCCTAGATTTGAACTAGCTGTTTTTCCACTAAGTCTCTTAAAAAATGATGTCTTATGTCAATATGTTTTGTACGTGAATGCTGAACATGATTTTTGGAAATATTAATAGCACTCAGATTATCACAGTACAAAATCATAGAGTTATTAGAAATGTCATAGTCATCAAACATATATCGTAACCAAATCAGTTGAGCACAACAACTTCCGGCTGCCACATATTCGATTCGACAGTCGAAAGTAACACGCAATTTTGTTTACGACTGTACCATGAGACTAGATTATTGTCAAGATAAAAACAACCACCACTAGTGCTTTTCCTATCGTCGACATCACCGGCCCAATCTGAGTCACTATACCCTATTAGATTAGGATTAGTGTCTCTAGAATACCAAATTCCTAAGTCACTTATACCGGCAATATATCGTATGATACGTTTCACGGCATTAAGATAGAGATACCTTGGGACTGGCTTGGAACCTGGCGCAAACACACACACTAAACATGATATTCGGGCGACTGGAAGTAAGGTATAAAAGTCACCCTATCATAGATCGGTACAATGTTGGGTCAACATCTTGTCCAACATCGTCTTTACAACCTGCTGCGTAGAGCCCATTGGAGTCTTCATGTGTTTAGCGTTTTCCAGACCAAACTTCCTAACAAGATTCTTGACATACTTGCTCTGGGATACAAAAATCTCTTCTTCAACCTGTTTAATCTGCAAGCCTAAGAAAAATGTTAGTTCTCCAATCATGTTCATTTCAAATGTTGTCGACATAGCTTCGACAAATGACTTCAAGAAGGATTCTTTAGTCGAGCCAAAGACAATGTCATCAACATAGATTTGAGCTATGATTACATCTACTCCGTGTCTCTTTATGAATAAAGTTCTGTCAGCTTCTCCACGGATAAAACCAAAATCAATAAGAAAGTTAGTCAAAAGACCATACCATGCACGTGGTGCCTGTTTTAAACCATACAAAGCTTTCTTGAGCTTGTATACATGTTGTGTATGGTGAGGATCTTCGAATCCTTTTAGTTGTTCAACGTATACTTCCTTGTACAAGTATCTATTGAGAAAAGCACCTTTAACGTCCATTTGGTGCAAGGTAATTTTCAAGTAACAAGCAAAGGCAAGAAGTAATCTTATTGATTCAAGTCTAGCCACAGGTGCAAAGGTCTCGTCGTAGTCGATACCTTCTACTTGTGTATATCCTTGAGAAACAAGTCGAGCTTTGTTCCTCACAATCTGCCCTAACTCATCTGATTTGTTTTTGTATATCCATTTAGTCCCAATAGCATTGGTGTTGTTGGATCGTGGTACCAAATCCCAAACCTCATTTCGGGTAAACTGCTCAAGCTCATCTTGCATAGCTTGTATCCAAAAATTATCTTTCAATGCTTCCCCAATATTCTTAGGTTCCAATGTAGATATAAAACAAGAAAGATTAACCTTTTGGTAGATGGTGGACATTCACACATATCTTACCATCTCTCGGTAATTGACTGGTTCTTTCTCCCTTGTTCGCCTCTGCTAAAAAACTCCCCTATCACTAGGTCGGGTGGATGGTTCCTCCTAATCCTCGATGGAGGGTCTCTTCTTACTTGATCATTCATCTCCGTAGCAGACTCCTCCTCGACTTTATTCCCTATGTTCTCTTCTTGAGGTTCAGATGTGACTTCTGGTGTTGGGACAACATTTGAGTCAACATCTGATGCTTCAGTGATTTGCTCCTCTTCTACTGCAACCACAATGTTGTTTTTTGAGGATCTTCCAGATATGTCCAGCAGATCATCAAAAATCACATTGACAGACTCCTGAATGGTCTTTGTCCAAAGGTTGAATATCCGATAAGCATGACTATTTTGATAGTAGCCGACAAATATCCTCTTGTCGCTCTTGGAGTTGAACTTGACCAGTTTATCCCTGTCATTAAGAATATAGCACACACACCCAAAGATATGGAAATACCTCACTGTAGGTTTCTTTCCATTTAACAGTTCATAGGGTGTCATTTTGGTTTCTGGCCGAAAGTAGACTCTATTACTTATGTGACATGCTGTGTTCAAGGCTTCTGCCCAAAACCTCTTTGATAATTGCTTAGAACTCAACATTACTCTTGCCATTTCCTGTAAAGTTCTGTTCTTTCTCTCGGCAACCCCATTTTGTTGAGGTGTTTTTGGTGCCGAAAATTCATGGAATATGCCTTTATTTTCACAAAATTTTGCAAAGGTTTGATTTTCAAATTCCTTTCCATGATCAGATCTTATTCTGAAAATTGAAGAACAAAACAAATTTTTAATTCTAGAGTAAAGAGTTTTAAACATCTCAAAGGTTGAGATTTTTTCTTTAAAAAATATATCCAAGTAAATCTGGAAAAATCATCAACAATCACATAAGAGTATATCATTCCTCCTAGGCTATCTGCCTCAATTGGACCCATAAGATCCATATGCAATAATTGAAAACAATGAGACGTACCTGAATGTTGTCCGTCATGTTGGACAACATTGTGAGAGACTCGGGTCTGCTTTCCCTTCAAACAATCTTCACACAGTGTTTTATATTTTGTATCCAGTCTGGGAATGCCTTTAACAGCCTCAAACGAGATCAGTTTCTCCAAGGTGTCGTAGTTGACATGTCCCAACTTCTGGTGCCAAAGTGTCAAGTCACCTACCTTTGCGGAGTTGCACACCTCTTCTCTACCTACTGGATAGCAGTTATCTCCGGTTCGGGTTCCTAACATGACACACTTGTTTGCAGAATCTGTAACTTTGCATCCAAGTTTGTTGAATTTCACCTCTAGATCGTCATCACATAGTTGGCTTATGCTAAGGAGATTAGCAACTAAACCTTCTACATGAAGCACATTCTTCAAGGCTAGTACATTCGAAACATTAAGAGTTCCTCTACCAATAATCTTACTCTTACTTCCTCCTCCAAAGGTCGCATACCCTACATTGAATGCTCCATACTCCTTCAAGAGACTTTTAGTACCTGTCATATAACGTGAGCAACCACTATCGAAGTACCAAGAACCTGTAATGTTAGTACGCAAGGCAGTTATGCACACATTACATTTTAGATTTAGTTTGGGTACCCACTCCTTTTTAAACCTTGTCTTCCTTCCGCTTCCAGACTTGTTGCTTTGAATGTTGTCAGTGATGTTGGGCAACATTGGTGACAACACTTTAGGCAATAGGTCGAGAGCAGAATTTTGAAGCT
This sequence comes from Przewalskia tangutica, assembly GCA_029844215.1. NCBI lineage: Eukaryota > Viridiplantae > Streptophyta > Magnoliopsida > Solanales > Solanaceae > Przewalskia > Przewalskia tangutica. The sequence goes on from CM056725.1 coordinate 127,318,496, forward strand.
TGTAGCAGTAGGGCATGAGATGTCCTGACTTTTTACAGAAGCTACATACAAACTTCGATCCAATCATAGTGCCCTGAGAGTTACAAGCATTTTCTTTGACGAATTTTATCCTCTCAGTTGGACTATGGATCATGGAAGTATCGGTTTTCTGGGAGAATGATAACCAAGCCCAGTCCTTGTGGAATTGCTGAAGTTCAAAATTTCATCCAGTTTGGAGGTTCCCATGTTTAGTCTTTGAAACGTGGTCTCAGTTGTATACAGTCGTGCACGAATCTTACCAAGCTCAAGATCCTTCTTGGTAAGTGTCACCTCTAATCGGTTGATTGTATCTTTCAAATTGCAGTTCTCAAGAGCCAATGATTTTGCTTTTGAGTCTAGTTGCTCAAATGTAGTGATTAAGGCTTTACAAAGATTTTGTAATTCCTTTATCGTTTTGTCTTTCGAGTCAACTAGATCCAAATCAGCAGCCTCAATTGAAGAAATAAATCCACTAAAACAATTTACATCAGAATAATCAAAGTAAACATACCTCTCTGATGATGCAGACATTTCCGATGTGGCCTCCGATGTTATTTCAGATGTTGAGTCAACATCTTCATCGTCGGACAGTGAGTGTTCAAACATGGCTGCAAGCATTGCCTGTGGTCGTTCTTCTTCTTGATCTTCTTCTTCCTCTTCATTCTCATCATCACTGAGGGTTACCCACATGACCTTACCAATTTTCCTAAGGGTGTTTGCACACTTATTAGCGTAGTGTCCCCAACCGGAGCATGCATGACATTGCACTCCCTCGAGTTGTTTGAGATTGTAATTGGTTCCGTTGGAATTGGATTTCCTCAGTGAATTGCGGTTTTTCTGCTCAGAAGGTGATCTTGCTGGCTGCTTATTGAAGAGAGGGTTCTGATGCTTATTATAGTTGGCTTTGTTACGGTCTGTGTTGATCTTTCTCACCATAGAATTGAATCTACGGGTGAGTAAGGCAACAAATGCATCGTCTCTCAGTTCCTCCAGGTTTTCTCCCTCAGTTTCCATTTCAGATTCCGAGGTTTGTCCTTGGAGTGTCAAAGTCTTGTCTTTATATAGATCTCTTTGGCTCTTCATGTTCATCTCATATGTTTGAAAGATGCTCATTAAAGCGTGAAGATCCATTGTAGCAAGATTTTGGGCCTCTTCAACAGCACAAATCTTAGTATTATATCTTTCAGGAAGAGATCTGAGAGCTTTATCCACAAGTTGTGTGTTGGTTAATGTCACGACCCGACCCGACAGGCCGCGACCCGACGCCCTAATTGGACGCCATTACACTAAGCTGTCACGTAATCAACTGACACTTAAGGGTAATAGAAAATTCGGCAGCACAACGCTGCATCTATAACATATACCCAAAATAGGCGAGCCGACAAGGCTGCCTTACACAACTAACCAACAATCACAACAGGCTAGCTGACTAGGCTGCCACCAAATAACATCATATAAACAAAGGAACAATCAAAATAGGCAAGCCGGCAAGGTTGCCTCTATATACGGGAACATCCCAAACAAGTGCAACAATACGGCTAACTCAACCGCATAAACGTTCTACACAAGTCCAAAACACATTTATCACCCACAAATGTCTACAGACCTCTAAGAGTACAAAACTGACATATGACGGGACAGGGCCCCGTCGTGCCAAATATACATAAGTCTGGAATGCAAAGATCTGTACCATAATAATTGGCTCCGGAACAAGGGAGCTCCTTAGCAGCGGGTAGATGTCCTAAACTGGAGGGTCACCTAACCGATCACCTGTACCTGCGGGCATGAACGCAGCCCCGGAGGAGAGGGGTCGATGCGAAATAATGTCGAGTATGTAAACGTGAAATACTGTAAATAAGATCATAACTGTGTCATGTAAAGTAGAGAGTCAACTGTGTCATAAGAGACTGAGAGTCATACCAGTAATCGTGAATGCTTAACCATATAATCATCAGATATAAGTAAATGAATAAACTGCCCGACCCTTTGGTGAGGGACGCGGTGAAATATACTGTCCTGGGTATTTGTACCCGCATCACGGATGCATCTCTGTGGAATCATCATATATGTATACATAAACTGCCCGACCCTCTAGTGAGGGACGCGGTGAATCATCCTGATATATGTGCACGAATCTGCCCGGCCCGGGATGCGGTGAAGTGGAATGGTAATACTTTGCACGAGGAGATATCATGAGCAACTATATGCAATTTTAAATTATCTCTTGACTCTCAATAAAATCATTAATTGAACCTCTTACTAGAAAGTCACATGTACTTCTCGTAACTCATATTGCTAAGAATTAGACTGTGAAGATATCATGTACGTCCGCCGTACATTCACTTTGTATAAGATACATGCCAAATGAAAGAAGTAATAATTCACAAAATCATGCCAAAAGAAGGAAGAATAGGCTTACATACCTTTTAAGCGAACTAATCAACTTAATGCTAAGATATGTCTCGTCTAGTATGTCAACCTAAAACAATGATAATACGTTCGTCAATTCTACTATGTTATACCCCGTATTTCCAGAGTATGTACGTAAGGACGTACGTAGAAAAGTTTGTGCCTTAAAGTGGCTTGGCCGATTTTACTTTGTTCACAACACCCGATTAGAGTCGTTTTTCGACGAAACGTTTCCACAACTTTCGTAGGGAAAATTCCGGCTATGTCATTTCTTTTTTTTGCGGATTTTTCCGAGAGACGAAACATTTTGGACCAACGAGAGGGCGACACTTGGCACCCTCTCATTGGTGGCGGTAAGGTGGACGAATTGCTTGGCTTTTGTCAAGTAGTTGGTAGGATATTTTTGTGGTAGATGGATAAGGTGCACTTGGCATGATCTTGGCCCTACACTTGCACCACACTTGGCATGATCTTGGCCATTGGTTGGCCTTGGCTTGTACTATAAATACCCCCCTTTGGAAGACTTCTTCATCCATTCCGACAATTCTCTAAGTGGTAAAATTCTCCCCCTCTCCTAGTAGTGTTCACGTCCAACACCATTCCTCCCCTTTGAGAAAATCCCTTGCGAAACCCCACTTGCCTAGTGGTTCTGGCCGAGAACCCCATCCCCCTAGCCTAGTTGTGCTAGTCGAAATACTACCCCCACCTTGGTAGAAATACTCTCAAAAGTATTGTTACTATACCCAAATTACCTTAGCCGTATACCTTGTAGTATTCTAAGGTTATACTTATACGAAAAGCCCAGAAATACTATTATACTTCCCTTGATCCAAACCAAAACCACAGGAAAATCTCCATAGTTGGTTGGAGTATTAAGTAGAAGTTGGTTAGAACTTCTAAGGGTTGTGTGGAGCGGGTCGGAACGCGCGGAGTTGGAGCTAAACGTTGCCCAGGATCGACTTTAAACTTGGATAATCATGGGCTTATCGAGGTAAATATCTTGTCCCTCTATTGTAATTGGAAATTACATGATTGTTAGACTATATAGTTGAAGTATACTATATATAGAACTGAACGTTGTTATCGGCAATGTCTTTGGACTTAAGCCTGAATAATACTTACGGCAATGTCTCGCGACTTAAGCCTGAATAATTAGAAACCTTTTCGAAAGAAGAGTACTGAACTGTAATTACATAGGACTGTATTATAGTAGACTTGTGTAGCTTTTCTGTGAGGTAGAATTGTGCACATCCGGATTAGACGTATAACCCCCGGTTGGCTTGGTAGCGGCCAGATAGAGGAGAGATTTACTGTTGTGCGGGAGGAGAGTCTTTGAATTTTACGTAGAATGTTCTCTGAAGAGATCTAAATGTTAATAAGCGCGCGTGGCCTTATAGGTTGAAGTACTACGTATGGCGCGATCTACGTTGGCTTAAGGAGTAGCCAGCGGTTGGAAGTACTTGGGCGTTTTGCTATTAGTCGATAATCGTCGCGAGGTATGTGAACCTCTTCCTACCTTTTCTAGCATGATATGTGTATAACTATGTAGCGGTGACGCGTATGTGTTAAACGTATTTGATTGGTTTGAAACATAAAGTGTTATAACGGCTTTATGGGAAGTTGGTTATAACAGCTTTATGTAAGTAAGAAAATGTTTTATGGTTTTAAAAGGTAACTGATTTGACTTATAACTAACTTAATGTGTAATAATAAAGAATCTTGAAGTATTTTAAAGAATCTTTGAATCATTTTTAACAGAAGAATAATACTTGGTTTTGAAAACATAAGAGTTATACTAGCTTTATGGGAAGTTAGGTATAACGTCTTAAGAATGGTAAAATGAATGGTTTATTGATCTTAAAAGATAAGAGACTTAACTTATTTTACTTGGTAATTAACATTTTGTTAAAAAATGTTGTAAAACCTCATTCGCGAGTAATGAGTACTTGATTTTAAAAGCAATAATGTTACTGATTTCGAAAATCAGAATAAGTATCGAACAAACCACAGCAGCGCTAATAAAGGGAAATGTTTTGACTAATAATGTATTAGTAAAACCAGTAGAAACTTCCATCTGCATAGAAACTAAGATGAGACAAAATGATGTTACATTTCTAGATCATCATGCTTAAATAAGATTGTTATAAACAAGAATAACCTACTCACGTATCGTACATATGTTTCTCAAATTGCTTTTAAAGGAGAATTATTTCATTAAGTGATTAAAATTATGAACTACGAAACCTTTCGAAAATGAGAAACTTGAGTAATTGAAATTAGGCAAACTTGAAACATCTGGAAAATAAGGTTGTTACTTGATTTTACAAAGGTAAGTGTTTTGATTTACTTGAAAGATAATCACTATATTCTTCATATACTGCGGGTATTGTGAAAGTAACGTATCTTTTAAAGAGTTAATATATGAAGTACTTTGGGGATAAAAACCCGATCTTGTTAATCATATATTAGAATGTACCTTGTGTGTATAACTTGATTGTGCTGGTTTGTGATAGCCTTGTAATACTTTCTTGTTGATTTGATAAGTAAACATGTTAGGATCTTACGTGAGTTAGTATCTTGTGATGTTTGTGTAAAGGGGTTTTCCACTTGTTGTGCTTAGGTTGTTTAACGTCTGTTGTCATGTTGATATTATATCACTCATGATTAGGGGTTAAGCTGCCCTCCGATGCGAGGTAGACTCGGCGGGTCTAGTGACTATGATTCGAGAATACCTTATGCAGTGCAGATGGCCTATCTTGAGCTACGAGAGTTCGGGTTAGTTTGCGGCCGCTTGTGGTCATGCGGTCTTTGTGGCCATGCGGACGGCGAGTCGAGGGCCGCTGGGGAGTAGCTACCCTCGATGCGGGAATACCTCATGCGGGCCATTGGAGTGGCCCGTGCGGGCTTTGGGAAGTTCGAGGGCTACGCGCGCATTAGATACTGCGAGCGAGTGGCGGCTTTGATCATGTGACGGTGCAGACAGATCTCGTGATCTGATTCTGACCTTGTTGTCTTGTGGGTTTTAGTAGTCGGCTATGCCCTCGTACTTACCGTGCGGTTTTATGATGACTTTGAGGCGTGAGTCACGACTTGACATGCTTATTTAGTGTGATCGTAGTTTTGGTTATCATACATGTCCCCGCTTTATATAGACTACTATGATTTCATTTACTGATTTTCGATTTCACATACTTGGTACTGTTGTCTTGACCTCGCTTCGGGGCTGCGTTCATCCGCAGTTGAGGTACACGATCGTTGATCCTAGTTCTCGGGTCACGATTCGGTATGGGAAGCTCCGTTTCTCGGAGGCTTATCGGTGGTATAGTCCCCTGTCGTTGTAGGTATTTACATTCGGGGTATGGCGGGCCTGTCCGCCATTGTTGTCGTATCATTCTTGTGCAGGTCCGTAGTAATGCTGTTGTGGCGAGTTGTAATGGGATGTAATCGTTCGGTTTAAAAATTGATTTATATATATACGCCGTAAGGCAAGTTTTCTCCGACATCGCTTTTCTTACTTCATAATATTTTCATGTCTTGTTTTATGTTCCGCTGATTACTCTGATGTTGTATCACTAGGGTGCCCGGGGTAAGGCACCAGTCACGGGCCCGGGTTCGGGTCGTGACATACTATCCCTAACGTAAGTTATATCGAATAGCGACTTCCTATTTCTATAGAAATTTGGGCAGCATTTCCTCTGTTTATGTGCGTATCCACAATTTTCCAATAATCCAAATCAACCAACAATTCAAATCCAACCAACAATCCAAATCAAACCAATAATCACTATCATTTCAATATGTAGTCAAAATTATCTCAAACATTCCATTTACGTCGTTAGTGCGCATACCTTCTCTTTGTAATTATTCCATTTAACAACTTCAATAACCAAGGCAACTACTACATTTATTTCTCATAGTAGTCAATCATTTAGTTACGTTAGAATTATTCATGGGAGCAATCCAATCTTCTAACAACATCGCTCATTCAAGAATATACAATTAACACTTTAATCCTTTCAAGGCATGTATAGGTAACTACCTCAATACATATGTGTATTTGTAACTTATATTTAAATATTAATTCAGCTCGTAATACATTACCATAATGTTCAATAATTTCCATCAACTTTTTGGTCATATCAACATGTTGTAATTCCAAAACTTCTCTTTTTAATTCTTAAAATTCAAATTCCTCTTGTAATCCTTCATAAAATAATTATCTCTTAATTATCAAGGCTACGTCTCCATTCGCAACATGCGATTAGTGATAAGAATTTCATCACAACACTCCAATCCGATGCACATAAAGTAGTCTTCAAATTGGTCCGGCAATATAATTCCATAACTCTTTCAAATTCAATTTCATATTTCAACATTCTTATATAAACAATTTATAACTTGGAATGAAGAATTTTCATACCTTAATTTAATCCCAAAACAGTCCCGATTTTTAGTCACTGCTTCGTCAGCAGAACTTGTAACGTCCATAAATCTCTACTCCGGTGTCCCATCGATGAATGGTTTATTGCTTTGGAAACTAGACTCGACGAACTTTATTTTAGGCTTTTGAAACACCCAAAACCCCCTAATATACGAGGAGATATACCCCTCCAAAGTTGAATAAAATTCTGCCCAGCAGTCCCGATTTTGCCACTGTTTTCGCTCCAATTTTTTGCTTCAATTTCACACTTCTTCAATTCCAAATCGACATGCAACAATTTGATAATGTTACTCCATCATTCCTATGTTTTCTTCTTGCTAAAATTTCATCAAAAATGTTGAAAAACCTAGCCTCAATTCTCGGCCAAGAGTTCGCAGAACTCCATCGTTTGAGTTCAATTTCCTTCTTCTAATTGTAATAATAATTAATCTAGGGAGATGCTGATAACTTGACTTCAATTCTTGGCTAAGGATAGTATAATTTTTCGGATTGGCATTTGAGAGAAAGAGATGGAGTTTGGTATTTAAGAATGAGGTTGAGATTGGAATGAAAAAAAAGGGTTTGGGTCTTTTAAATTGAAAATCTGAAAATAGTTTTTCAAGACTTACACTTTGACCCTCTTTAATGTCTTTTTTGTTAAAACAACCCCAAGTAATAAATCTTAATCTCCCCCTTCAATTAATCTCAACACTCGTTGCCTTAAATTCTTTTCGTCGTATCTATATACCTTACTAACCCATAACGAAAATTATATATGTATATATACCACCATTACTAAAGAATTTTCCGGTGTCGCATTCGTCATTACCAATAATTAATCTGTATTAGCACGTAAAATATATTTAAATTTGATAATTGAAAATCTTAATCCTTAATGACGTTCTTAATTATTGTCTTAATTTACGAGGTGTAACAGTTAATGGAGACCCAATCACTTGACACTGATTAGCAATGTCAATCAACTTTTCAAAATAGGATTTTATGTCGTCAGACTCCTCTATCCTTAAGCGCTCATATTGACTCAAGATCATTCGAAGCTTTGTACGTCGAACACTTGAGGTTCCCTCACAATGGATTTGTAAGGTTTCCCAAGCATCCTTGGTCGTTGTACAATTCTGGATAAGCTTGAACATAGAGAGATCCACCCATCCAAATATTGCATTTAGGGCCTTTTCGTTAAAGCTTGCCGAGTTGATTTCTTCCTGGGTCCATTCAGACACGGGTTTAGTGAGAACATCACCATCCTCGTCTGCTGGGTACTTGGGGATTACATATCCTTCGGATACAGATCTCCAGGCTAAAAATCAATGGATTTGATGTGCGAACGCAGTCGAATTTTCCAGTAGGCGTAGTTAGATCCGTCAAGTATTGGAAGTCTACCAACGTTTTGTAAAGCTGAGTCTGATGCGCGAAAAGATGCACACACTTTAACGCAAGTGCACGTTATCATAACAAGTAATATAGTCTTGGTAAGACCGAATATCGTCCACAAGGATTAGGGTTCAAGTACCAACTATCTATCTTTTGGTATCTATTTGGTAATTGATAATTGATTTTGTGGTTTATGACTAACAATTATAAAAGCTAGTTAACTATAGGTTTACTTCAGTTGTGATGGGAATAAGGCTTCCATGTCTCCTCAACTATCCGCTTATGCTATTTATTAATGCAATGAATTATGGTCTTCTTCTCTCGGAGCTAGCAGGTTTACGAAATCGTTTTATATTTCCGTTAAAGATATATAAACACTCAACCCCAGTATTGCACCTTTCTACCTTTCGGTGATAAGGATAACTCTATAGGAGGATTAAGAACAAAAACCTAGTTAACCGTCACGCACCATGCGCAAAATTAGGGTTGTTAAGTCTCTCATTAACGCTACATAAATAATTGATGTATTTTCATCCCTAATCCAAAATATGTCTACCCAACTTACAGCATATTCACAACCTCCTCTTTTCGAAGTTTGATTAGAAATCATATAATGATAATTAGTTGTCAATTAATTACCAAGCATTCAAAGCAATTATTGGATAAATCTCTCAAAGAAGAATAATAACCATAGACATGCATTAATTCATAACATAAGTTTCTAGTGAATCAACATGGAAAGTCCTATAAGAGAATTAGTTCCTAGCCATAGACATGACAAGAACTAATTCAAAGTTCATCATACAAAAACTGAAATAAAAGAAAGAAAAGAAAAGAAAATTACTAAGTTATGGTCTCCAATCTCCAAGCAAGAAAACCTTGTGTTGTGTAAGAAAGGGAACTCTTAAAATCTGCCTAGGGTTCTCCTTTTATAGGCTGAAAACCGCCTCTAACTTTTCCTGCGCAGTTGGCAAAATCGTCAAAACCCTGATTTTTCCGCGTCGGCGCCGCGACCCTGCTATCGGCGCCGGCGAACTCGTGGTACTTGGGTGATTCGCGCGGCACGATATCTGGCATGCGAGGCGCCATGCCGCTCAGTAGCCTCTTCGATGATTAGGCGCGCGCGCACTGCGCTGTTGACATGTAGCCGCGGCGCTGAGACTTCTGCAACCTCTCTGGATATTGGGCGCGGCGCCCTCTATGCATGGCGTGGCGCGGCGCTGACTGCTACGCCTCGTTCGCAACTTTCTCTGCTTTTACGCTCTGGAACCTCCTCTTTTGCCCTCTTTTAGCTCATTTTTCGCCATTTTAACCACTTTGACTCAAAAGAAAGAAAAACTATCCTAATACGACACTTATTTGTACAAAAAGGGACAACAGATTAACTAAAAACGACTCGAAAAGTGTATATAAAATACACCGATCAAATACCCCCAAACTTAACCTTTGCTCGCCCTCGAGCAAAGATAGAAAGAAAGAAATAAAGGACTCAAGAAAACGAAAAATAAAAGACTCACTGTCATTGATCACTTTTGCTGCATTAGTGTTATCTAGAAAAACATGAAGGTTAGCAGAATAATATGCAGGAACATATAGCATGAAATTTTTAGCACACTAAACACCTTAAGCTAGATATTTCGTAAACTCATTTTTATCATGCTTAATGGAAGTCAATATACTAAATCATGCTTGTAAAATAGAAAATTCCTATGGCATGTTTACTTGCTATTCTCCACTAATCCTGGATATGCATAAAAGAGATCTTCAGGACTTTAAGGGTTGTAATGTAGGCTTAGGTATAGGTAGGTAAAAATAGGCATTTAGGCTCATTTCGTGTACCATAAGCTCTTTAGCTTTTCAATTTTTCCCTTTTCTTTTGATTCTTTCCTTCACTTCGATTCTATCTTTCCCCTCTTTTGTTTTGGGAGAGTGAAGTGGATCATAATAACAGGCACCCCCAAACTTTAGGCTTTTGCCTATTTCTTATTACTTTTTTTTTATTGGGGTGCATCACAGTTGTTCACTCTTTTTGTCTTTTTTTTAACACAATTTATTCCACTATTTCACGTTTTTACTTATGGCACAATTTGTGGGAATATAGGGTGTCAAAGAAGAAGTTTCAATTTTTAGGCTCAATGGGGCTGACTAGGGATACTTTTAAAGTCCGGGATAGAAAAGAGTGGTAAGAATTGGCTATCAAAGAAATGCCTGAGTCATCTCCCTAACATGCATATCCTAACTATTTCGCCTCAAATAGCAAGCAATCATAACACATAAATTTTCATCATTTAACATACATAATTTAAGCAAGAAACTCCAAATAGACAGATTTTTGTGAGTTTTTGGCATATCTAACCTAGGTGTTTAGATAGTTGCTTCAATTCCATTACATTATTCCACCTTACTTCACTAGGTGTTTCTAGTAACTACAGCATACATGATCTTTGACAGACAATTATGACTCAAAAGAAGAAAAAAAATTGTGACTCAGAATATACACAAAATAATAAAAACACAAATAAAACACAAATAAAACACAAATAAAACACCCCCCCAAACTTAAATCACACATTGTCCCCAATGTGTGTAGACTCAAAGACAATAAAAGAAATAAGACACTTACAGACTTGGCTAAAATGGTGGTGGTGGCGGTGGATAATGCATCGACCATTGGTTGAACAGGGAACTCATCTCGTCAAACTGCTGGTGCAATTGTTGTTGCTCCTGCCTCAATTCTTGTTGCCCTTGTCTCAACTCATGTTGTCCTTGTTTTACTGTGTCGAAATGTTGCATCATCATTCTCTGGTTTTGGAGCAACCGCTCCATCATAGGAATCAAGGTTCTGTACGTGGTAGGTGAGTGGCTAGGCCTGCTGCGTATTGAGCCTCTATTTGGGCTCATCTTCGCTCATCGCGCCTCTGCTGCGGTGGTGGTGGTGGTTGTGCTCTTAACTTCTTCTTTGGGGGCTTGGAGTGCAGGAAAGAGTGCACTATCCCATATGTCACGTGCGGTTGGTTTCTCTATTAGTATCGATTAGGTAGGGCGGGACGCGTTAAGTATGGCATAAGCGGTGATAAGTGGCGTGTCCCAATCCACTGTTGTCACCAACTGCTGATTTCTTCAATGCTCTGCACTATCTCTTTCCCCATCAATCGTCAACCCGCCATAATTCCATATATCGACTTAATCATCTTACGGCACTCTGGTGAAGTGCGTGGATGGAATCGTCACGCGGCGAAATATAGCCAACCCTTGGCTACTTTGTTGAATTGGCACCTGCTCAGTGCTCTTGACCCATTTCTCGCAATATCAAAAGCAGCCCCAGGGTAGCTCACTGTGTCTGCGACGGCGTCCCAGTTGATGCTGTCGGTGCTCCTAGACCATGTTCTGAAATGGCTCCGATCACCAATTCCTCCTTCAACATCAACTGTTTTTAGAGTCATATTTATTGTTTCTGCCGTCACAGGCATATATCTTCCCCTTACAAAGCATTCGTTGTCCACCCTTTCCGGAAAGTTGGCATAGAATTCACGCACCATTGTTGTGTTCATTGGTGCTATCTTCTCCGGATTTACTAATCTCTTCCACCTCCTCATCTCAATCATCGCCCGAATGGGCTCATACACATCTCCCTCTTCTAGCGAGTCTCTTTGATAGTCCAATCTCCTTTCAGGGATTAAGGGTCTTGTTTTGAGTTTATGGTATCTATCTTGAGCACTTCGGCTGACAAACCTAGTCTCATCATATTGCGGGGCTGATGTAGATGCGGAGGCTCTTCTTTTTCTGGCGGACATGGTTAAATTACTTTCTGCGACTGACTTAGTAGCACAAATGTTCCCAACACAATCAACAATTAGCGTAAAACACAAACACCCCAAACTTCAACTCTACTACCCAATACCCACTCTCCGTCTACTCGCCTTCAAACTTCACAACCAATTTTTCAAGACTGACTACTTCAACACTACAATACTCCTTCAAACTACTACCTCCTGTGACTACAGTAAAGATCTTAAGAACAGACAAAGATTACCTTTTTATGGTGTTCTTCAAGGTGTTCTTGCTTCTAATGGTGATTTGAGGCAATGAAATAGAGTTTTGTTGGTAGAGATGGCTGGGGGTTCTAGGAATTTAAGAGTTTTGGTTGAGTTTGATTTGTGGAGGATTTGTGGGTAAATTATGGATTTTCGTGGGTTTTGTGGAGAAGGGGTTTGATTTTGAAATTGGGGAAAATCTGATTTCTGGGCGTTTATAAGTTTCTGGATTTCCGCCGTGTACGGCCTGCTTTTAGCCGCGGCTGATGTTCTGCACTCCGGAAATTTACTGCGCGGCTAGACTTGGCATTTTTTCTAGATTTTTGGCGTATGCCCTGCTCACTGTCTTGTATGGCCTAAACTTCAGCGCTCTTACTTGCTTTTAAGCGCTGCTCACTGGCGCATGGCTACCCATTTTTCTGGAAATCCTGGTTTCTTGATTTCGCCGCCGGTTTATTTGCCACTGTCAATCACAACACAAACACTACCTCCGTGAGACCGTTTTTAATAAAAATTACTAAAGTAAAATAAATTAAAATACCTTGGGTTGCCTCCCAAGTAGCGCTGTCTTTAACGTCTTTTAGCCGGACGCGAGTTCCTTAGTTTAATAAACGTGGGGTGGGTCAAGCCCACAACTAACTCATTTTCTCCACATTTTTCGTTTTCTTTTTCTTCTTTTCCTCTTAGCATTATCATTAAGGGGGAGTTCAGGAACACATACCTGCTGTTGTGGAGGTTTGGCAAACCATGCACCTTTCTTGGCTCATCTACCTTTTGTTGACTTATGCGGGCTCACAAGGGGTTGATGGTGCTGATTGCAAAGCACCTAGTCATGGTTGGTGGCTCAATGATGTGTTTAAAAACTTTAAACACCATTTCTTCCTTCTCCACCCTCAATGTCAACTCTCCTCTTTCTACATCGATCAAGGCTCTCCCCGTCGCTAGGAATGGTCTCCCCAATATGATAGGGATTTCTGCATCTTCTTCCATGTCAAGAATGAGGAAGTCCGCGGGAAAGAAGAATTTTCCTACTTTGACAATCACGTCCTCAATCTTCCCCCTTGGATGAACCACTGTCCTATCGGCCAGCTGCAGGCTCACTGTGGTTGGTTTAGACTCACCCAACTCCAATCGTTTGAATACCGATAGGGGCATCAGATTTATACTTGCCCCTAAATCACACAGAGCCCTGTTGCATGTCACCCTGCCCACTGTGCAAGGTAGTGTAAAGCTCCCTGGGTCTTTTAGTTTTGGTGGCAACTTCTTTTGCAAGATAGCACTACACTCTTCTGTCAGTGCTACTATTTCGTACTATGCCAGCTTCTTCTTCTTCCCTAAGATCTCCTTCATGAACTTGAAATAGGAGGGCATCTGCTCCAAAGCCTCTATAAAAGGTATGTTGATATGCAGCTTCCTGAATGTCTCCAAAAATTTGGAGAATTGTTTATCAACCGCCTTCCGCTGTAATCTCTGGGGGAATGAGATCTTCTCTGTATACTCCTTCTCTGGAGTTTTCTCTACTACTGGGCTAGGTTCAACCATCTTCTCTTTTTCTATCTCTGTCTTTTGCTCAACTACTGGCTGAGGTGACTGCTGCTCCAACTGTTTGCCGCTTCTCAATTGTACTGCCTGGCATTGCTCCCTTGGATTCACCTCTGTGTTGCTTGGCAGTGTACCCTGTGGCTCTTGTTTGCTGCTTGCTAGCTGACCACCACTTGTGTTTCAAGTTCTGAGCGAGGATCTAGCTTCACGAATCGGGTGCAGGCGTTGGTTAATGCCAACAAAGCCGCTCTCGGCTCGTCACAGCTTCTTCGAATCGGTGCATTGCTGGCGAGGCTGTGGGGCTGAAGTGCGACTCGACTCTCTGCGGTTACATCGCCCCTATTGATTCTGCTGCCCTCGGGTCTCTCTCCATGAGAAATTTGGGTGATTCCTCCACTTTGGATTATAAGTGTTGGAGTATGGATTGTTTGTGGCCTCGATAGTTACCACTACGGCGACACTGCCGCTCCATTGGTATATTATTAGGATCGGTGAAGGACACCTATCGAATGTATGTGGGCCACCACATATCTCATGACTTTTAGGCATCTGCATGCATTCATCGATATTGTATGTTCTTTGCAATTGTTTCGCTAAAAGGGCCACTGGGCATTCAAGCGGAATGACATCTATTTCGTGGACTCCCACCGTTCTCCTCCCACTTGTCGACCTCTGTACGTGACATGGTTGTTGGTGGCCATATCTTCTAATAACTCGTGGCGTCATGGGTCGCTTTCCTCATGAATGCCCCACCGCCTCTTGATCTATAATGGTTCGTTGTCTTCGCTACCCAGTTATAGAAGATGTGGACCAAGTTCCATAACTCAATACAATGGTGTGGGCACTTTCTCTGTAAATCTTTGAACCTTTCCCAAGCTTCATATAAGGACTCTCCATCTGCTTGGTAGAAGTTATTCAACTCCCCTCTCAGTTTTGCTGCTTTGCATGAGGGAAAGAATTTGGCCAAAAATTTATGTGCCAGCTCTTGCCATGTGAAAATCGAATCGGCTGGCAGGGAATTTAACCATACTTTTGCTCTATCCCTGAGTGAAAAGGGAAAGAGCCTCAATCTGACGGCATCATCAGTAACGCCGTTATATCTGAAAGTTGCACATAGCTCCAAGAAATTAGCTATGTGCATATGTGGATCCTCCGATGGCAGTCCTCCAAATTGCACTGTGTGCTGTACCATGCTCAGTTTCGCCGGTTTTATCTCAAAGTTGTTCGCTCCTATGGCAGGGAGCCTAATACATGTCTGTACTCCATTCACTCTAGGCAGCACATAGTCTCCCAAGCTTCTTTCTGCCTGGACTTGAACTCTTTCCTCGACATCCATAGGTACTTGCCGAGGTATTCCTGGATTGGGTTGATTTTCACCTAACCCTTCTCTCATTATGTTGTTGTTTTGAACACCGTCCATCTCTATCAAGGTTGCAATCCGCTGATTCTTTACGCTACATTTCGAGTTTTCTCAATCTCTGGATTGAAGGGAACAAAAGTGTCTGCCCCTCTTCTCCTTCGCATAAACTGATTTCCTGAAATAGATCAAAAACAGACAACAAATCACGGCACCCTGATTTTTACCGAAAATAAAGAAAACAAAAACGTAAAAATAAAATAAAAATTAAAAACCAAATTAGAAATTAAAAATAGATGAATTTGATATTGAACTATGCCTAATCCCTGGCAACGGCGCCAAAAACTTGATGCGCGAAAAGATGCACACACTTTAACGCAAGTGCACGTTATCGTAACAAGTAATATAGTCTTGGTAAGACCGAATATCGTCCACAAGGATTAGGGTTCAAGTACCAACTATCTATCTTTTGGTATCTATTTGGTAATTGATAATTGATTTTGTGGTTTATGACTAACAATTATAAAAGCTAGTTAACTATAGGTTTACTTCAGTTGTGATGGGAATTGGGCTTCCATGTCTCCTCAACTATCCGCTTATGTTATTTATTAATGAAATGAATTATGGTCTTCTTCTCTCGGAGCTAGCAGGTTTACGAAATCGTTTTATATTTCCGTTAAGGATATATAAACACTCAACCCCAGTATTGCACCTTTCTACCTTTCGGTGATAAGGATAACTCTATAGGAGGATTAAGAACAAAAACCTAGTTAAGCATCACACGCACTACGCAAAATTAGGGTTGTTAAGCCTCTCATTAACGCTACATAAATAATTGAGGTATTTTCATCCCCAATCCAAAATATGTCTACCCAACTTACAGCATATTCACAACCTCTTCCTTTCGAAGTTTGATTAGAAATCATATAATGATAATTAGTTGTCAATTAATTACCAAGCATTCAAAGCAATTATTGGATAAATCTCTCAAAGAAGAATAATAACCATAGACATGCATTAATTCATAACATAAGTTTCTAGTGAATCAACATGGAAAGCCCTATAAGAGAATTAGTTCCTAGCCATAGACATGACAAGAACTAATTCAAAGTTCATCATACAAAAACTGAAATAAAAGAAAGAAAAGAAAAGAAAATTACTAAGTTATGGTCTCCAATCTCCAAGCAAGAAAACCTTGTGTTGTGCAAGAAAGGGAACTCTTAAAATCTGTCTAGGGTTCTCCTTTTATAGGCTGAAAACCGCCTCTAACTTTTTCCTGCAGGCCTGGCCCAGAAAATCGTCAAAACCCTGATTTTTCCCGCGTCGGCGCCGCGGCCCTGCTATCGGCGCCGCGGCCGGAACCAATGTGCCGGGTGATTCGCGCGGCCAGATCTGGCATGCGAGGCGCGTACTACTGCAACTCAGTAGCCTTGATGCGCGGTAAGATGCACACACTTTAAACGCAAGTGCACGTTATCGTGACAAGTAGTATAGTCTTGATAAGACCGAATATCGTCCTCAAGGATTAGGGTTCAATTACCAACTATCTATTTTTTGGTATCTATTTGGTAAATTGATATTTTGATTTGTTGATTATAACTAAGAATTATAAAAGCTATTTTAACTATAAAGGTTTACTTCAGTGATGATGAGAATAGGGCTTCCATGTATCCTTACTATCCGCTTATGCTACTTACTAATGCATTAACTTATGGTATTCTTCTTTTGGAGAAAGCATGTTTCTGAAATCGTTTTATACTCCGTTAAGTTATATAAACACTCAACCCCAGATCGCGCCTTACCTACCTTTCGGTGATAAGGATAACTCTATAGGAGGATTAAGAACAAAAACCTAGTTGACCGTCACGCACAATGCGCAAAATTAAGGTTGTTAAGCCTCTCATCAACGCTACATAAATAATTGAGGTATTTTCATCCCCAATCCAAGAATGTCTACCCAACTTACAAAGATATTCACAATCCCCTTTCGAATCGATTAGAAATCATATAGTGATAATTAGTTGTCAATTAATTACCAAGAATTCAACTCAATTATTGGATAGATCTCACAATAAGAAAAATAACCATAAGCATGCATTAATTTATAACATAAGTTTCTAGCAATTCAACATGGAAAGCCTATAAGAGAATTAGTTCCTAGCCATAAATATGACAAGAACTAATTCAAAGTTCATCATCTGGCAAAACCAAATAAATAAAAGAAAGGAAAAGAAATTACTAAACTAATGGTATCCAATCTCAAGCAAAAGTCTTGTGTTGTGTGCAAGGGAACCTCAAAACTGCCTAGGGTTCTCCTTTTATAGTCGCAAACCGCCTCCTCTTTTCCTTCAGTTCGACCGAATTTCGTCAAAAGACCTAATTTTTCAGCGTCGGCGCGCGGAAGTTCTGCAACCCATCGGGTGTTTTAGCGCCGCGCCCGATATCTGGCATGCGAGCGCGGCACTGCATCTCTCTGTAGCTTCGGATGTTTAGCGCCGCGCCTCGCTTTTGCTCGGCAGCCGCTACGAAGTCTTCGACCTCATGGATAATGGCGCCGCGTCGCTGATCGCAGGAGGCCACGCGCCTGGTCTGGATTTCACCTCGTTCGCCACTTTCTCTGTTTTCTGGCATCTCTCTTGCCTCTTTTAGCTCCTTTTCCGCCATTTGGCCATTTTAACCACTTTGACTCAAAAGAAAGAAAAACTATCATAATACGACACTTATATGTGCAAAACGGGACAAAAGACTAACTAAAACTGACTCAAAAGGTGTATATAAAATACACCGATCAAATACCCCTAAACTTAACCTTTGCTCGCCCTCGAGCAAAGATAGAAAGAAATAAAATAAAAGACTCAAAGAATCGAAAAATAAAAGACTCACTGCCATTGATTACTTTTGCTGCAATAGTGTTAACTAGAAAAACATGAAGGTTAGCAGAATAATATGCAGGAACATATAGCATGAAATTTCAGCACATTAAGCTAGATATTTCGCAAACTCATACTTATCATGCTTTGATGGAAGTCAATATACTAAATCATGCATGTAAATTCAAGAATTCCTATGGCATGCTTACTTGCTATTCTCCACTAATTCTGGATATGCATAAAAGAGATCTTCAGGACTTTAAGGGTTGTAATGTAGGCTTAGGTAGGGGTTGGTAAAAATAGGCATTTAGGCTCATTTTTGTGTACCATAAGCTCTTTAGCTTTTCCAATTTTTCCCTTTTCTTTTGATTTTTTTTTCTTCACTTCAAATCTATATTTCCCCTCTTTTGTTTTGGGAGAGTAAAGTATCTAATAATGACAAGCACCCCCAAACTTAGGCTTTTGCCTATTTCTTATTACTTTTGTATTGGGGTGCAACAGACTTATTCACTTTTTTTTTTTTTTTTTTTTTTACACAATGTATTCCACTATTTCATATTTTCACTTATGGTACAATTTGTGGGAATATAGGGTGTCAAAGAAGAAGTTTCAAATTTAGGCTCAATGGGGCTGACTAGGGATATTTTTAAAGTACGGGATATAAAAGAATGGTAAGAATTGGCTATTAAAGAAATGCCTGAGTCATCTCCCTAACATGCATATCCTAACTATTTCGCCTCAAATAGCAAGCAATCATAACACATAAGTATTTATCATTTAGCATGCATAACTCAAGCAAGAAACTCGAATAGGCAGTTACGTGAGTTTTGGCATATCTAACCTAGGTGTTTAGATAGTTGCTTCTAATTCCATTACATTATTTCACCTTACTTCATTAGGTGTTTCTAGTAACTACATCATACATGATCTTTTGACAGGCAATTATGACTCAAAAAGAAAAAAATTTGGTGACTCAAAAATAAACATAAAACAATCAAAAAGACTTAACTAAAACATAACATGACACAAAGAAAATAAAACACAAATAAACACTCCCAAACTTAAATCACACATTGTCCTCAATGTGTGTAGACTCAAAGACAGTAAAAGAAATAAGACACTTACAGATTTTGGCTAAAATGGTGGTGGTGGCGGTGGATAATGCATCGACCATTGGTTGAACAAGGAACTCAACTCGTTGATTTGTTGCCTTGTTTCTTGCTGTCCTTGTACTAATGTGTCCAAGGTCTGCATCATCCTCATCTGATTTTGATACAATTGCTCCATTGTGGGCGTTGGAGGTTCTCGCTCGTGATTGGCGGTGGCTAGGTCTCGCCTCATGTGAGCCCTATTTGTGCTCATCTTCGTCCATGGCGGCCTCTGCTTCTGCTGCTGGTTGTACTCTCCGTCTGCTTTGGGGGCTTGGAGTGCAGGAAAGAGTGCACTATCCCATGGACACGGGCGGTTGGTTTCTTTCACGAGTATCCGTGGGTAGGATTGGGACCGCTCATGTGACATAGCTTGGTGATAATCGAGCCATATCCCAATCCTTTGTTGTTACCAACTGCTGATTTCCTCAATGCTCTGCACTATTTCTTTCCCACATCAATCGCCAACCCTCATAATTCCATATATCAGTTTAATCCTATCCTCTGGCACTCTGGTGAAGTGTGTGGATGGAATCATGCGGGCGCTGACGAAATATAGCCAACCTTTGGCTACTTTGTTGAATTGGCACCTGTTCAGTGCTCTTGACCCATTTCTTCCAATATCAAAAACAGCCCCATGGTAGCTTACGGTGTCTGCAACGGCATTCCAGTCGATGTGGTCAATGCTTACGAACCGTGTTCTAAAGTGATTCAGTCACTTCTTTCTTCAACATCAATCGCTTTCAATTGTATATTTATATCCTCTGTATCGCATGAGCACATAATGTCCCCTTACAAAGAATCCCCTTTACACCTTCTCCGGAAAGTTGGCATAAAATTCACGCACCATTGTTGTGTTTACTGGTGCTATCTTCTCCGGATTCACAAATTTCCTCCACTCCCTTAACTCAATCATCGCCCGAATGGGCTCATAAATATCTTCTTCCCCATATGACTCCCTCTGGTAGTCCATTCCCCTTTCTGGTATTATGGGTCTGGTATTAAGCTTTTTGTATCTTTGGTAGGCTTGGTAGCTCACAAACCTATTTTCATCGTATTGTGGGGTTGGGGTGGATGTGGAGCCTCTTCTCTTCCTGGTGGCCATGGTTACAACAGTTTCTGGAGCTTTCAATTTAGTGGCACAGATGTTTCCTACACAATCTACAACTAGCGTGACGCAACACCCCAAACTTGACTTTTCTACCCAATACCCAAACTCCTTTTTCTACTCTTTTCTCCAAACTTCACAATCAACTTTTCAGTACCCAACTACTTCAACTACAATACTCCTTCAAAATACTACCTCCTGTGACTTCAGTAAAGGATTCAAGAACAGAAAAAGATTACCTTTTTATGAGAAGAAGCTTATTCTTGTTTCTAATGGTGGTTTGAGGCTATGGAATGGAGCTTTGTTGGTTGAGATGGCTAAGGGTTTTTAGGAATTTAAGAGTTTTGGTTGTGGTTGGGTTTAACTTGTGGAGGATTTGTGGGCAAAATTTTGGAATTTCGTGGGTTTTTGGAAAGGAAGGGTTAGGTTTTTGAATTTGGAATTGGGGAAAATCTAATTTTTGGGCGTTTTTAAGTTTAGATTCGCCTTGTGCCACATTTTTAGCGCCGCGGCTGATCATCTGCGCTCGCCCGGGACTTTTCTGGCGCGGCCATTCTGGTAGCGCGGCTAAACTTGGCAACTTTTCGAATTTTGCCGCGCTGCTCGCGGCGCGCGCTACCCGCTTTTCTTGAAATCCTGGCTTTCGTTCAGCTTTTCGCCTTCAGTTTATTTCCCTGTACCTATCAATCACAACACAAACACAAAAAACCCAAGACCGTGAGATTGTTCTAGACAAAATAAAATAAACTAAGGACAGAAATTAAAATAACATAATTGAAAACGTTGGGTTGTCTCCCAAGTAGCGTTGTCTTTAACGTCTTTTAGCCGGACGCAAGTTCCTTAGCCTTAATAACCACAGGGTGGATTAAGCCCCAACCTATCCATTTCCTCCACATCGGTGTTTTCTTTTCTTCTTTTCTTCTTAGCATTATCGATGGGGAGTTCGGGAATACTTACCTCCTTTAGTGGCATTTCAAGAAACCATGCACCTTTCTTGGGCTCATTTGTTTGGTTGACTTGTATTGGCTCGCATGGGGGTTTGATGGTGCTGATTGCAAAGCACCCACTCATTGTTGGTGGCTCAATGATGTGTTTAAAAACTTTAAACACCATTTCTTCAGACTCCACCCTTAATGTTAACTCTCCTCTTTCAACATCAATCAAAGCTCTCCCCGTCGCTAGGAATGGCCTCCCCAATATGATAGGTATTTCCGCATCTTCTTCCATATCGAGAATGAGGAAATCTGCAGGAAAGAAGAATTTTCCTACTTTCACAATCACGTCCTCAATCTTGCCCCGTGGATGAACCACTGTCGGCCGATTCTTGCGAGCTTACCGTGGTTGGTTTGGCCTCCCAACTCGATCTTTTAAATCGACAAGGGCATCAGATTTATACTCGCCCCTAAATCACACAAAGCTCTGTTGCAAGTCACTCTGCCCACTGTGCAAGGTAGTGTAAAGCTTCCAGGATCCTTTAGCTTTGGTGGCAACTTTTTCTGCAAGATAACACTACACTCTTCTGTTAGTGCTACTATTTCGTACTCTGCCAGCTTTTTCTTCTTCCCCAAAATCTCCTTCATAAACTTGAAATAGGAGGGCATCTGCTCTAATGCTTCTATGAAAGGTATGTTGATATCAGCCTTCACGAATGTCTCCAAAAATTTGGAAAATTGTTTATCAACCGCCTTTATTTGTAGTCTCTGGGAAAGGGATCTTCTGCGTATACTCCTTCTTCTGGAGTTTTCTCTCTTGATGGGCTAGGCTCAATCACCTTCTCTTTTCTAACTCGCTTTCTTCTCAACTCTGGTGAGGTATTTCTTTGCTCCAATCGTCTTCCACTTCTCAACCGCATCTGCAGCATTGCTCCTGGATTTACCTGTGTTGCTTGGCAATGTCACGTGGCTTTCTTGTTTGCTGCTTTGCTAGTGACCACTTGAGTTTCTAAGTTCTGAATGAGGATCTAGCTTCGTGGCGGAGTGCAGGCATTGGCAAGTCTTTGTCGGCTTCGTCTGGTTTTCTTCTTTGAGCAAGCGCATTAAACCGCTGAGGTGTGGGACTTGAATGAAGTGGCTGGTTCTGCTCTGGATTACGCATCGCCCTATATTGGTTCTGCGCCGCAGTATTAATGCATTGCCCCTTGGTATTGGTTACGATGGTTACGGTCTGGATTCTGCTACCACGGTCTCTCCATGAGAAATTTGGGTGGTTCCTCCACCGATTATAAGTGTTGGAGTAGGGGTTGTTACGTTGCCTCGATAATTACCTATGGCACGACACTCTGCTGCACCATGGGTATATTGTTGGGATCATTGAAGGACACCTATCAAATGTATGTGGGCCACCACATATCTCATGACTTTAGGCATCTGCATCGCGTTCGACCTTTGTATGTTCTTTATGCTGTTTTCGCTAGAAAGTCGTTTGGGCATTCAAGCGGCAATAGCATCTATTTCGTGGACTCCCATTCTTCTCCCACTTGCGACCTGCAAATGCGTGACATGGTTGTTAGTGGTCATATCTTCTAATAACTCATGAGCGTCGTGGGCTGTTTTCCTCATGAATGCTCCATCTGCTGCTGCATCTATGATGGTTCTGGTTGTATTGCTCAGCCCGTTGTAGAAGATGTGGACCAAGTTCCACAATTCAATGCAATGGTGTGGGCACTTTCTTTGTAGATCCTTGAACCTTTCCCAAGCTTCATATAAGGACTCTCCATCTGCTTGGTAAAAGTTGTTCAACTCCCCTCTCAGTTTTGCTGCTTTACACGGGGGAAAGAACTTGGCTAGAAATTTCTGTGTCAGCTCTTGCCATGTAAAAATCGAATCGGCCGGCAGGGAATTCAACCATACTTTTGCTCTATCCCTAAGTGAGAAGGGAAAGAGCCTCAATCTGACGGCATCATCGATGCCGTTATATCGAGCGTTGCACATAGCTCGAAATTAGCTATGTGCATATGTGATCCTCGATGGCGATCCTCAGATTGCAGTGTGTTGTACCATGCTCGAATTGCGGTTTATTTGAAGTTGTTGGCTCTATGCGGGGAGCCTAATGCATGCGTGCTCCATTTACTCTTGGCGTACATAGTCTCCCAAACTTCTTTCTTTGGACTTGGACTCTCTCTTCCACGTCTATTGGCGCTTGCTAGGTATTCTGGATGGGGTTGATTCTCTCCTAACCCTTCTCCCATCCCGTTGTTGTTACGAGCGTCGTTAAATACATATGAGTTGCAATCCGATTCTTTACGCTTACGTTTGCGAGTTTTTCAATTTACGGATTGAAGGGAACAAGAGTGTCTGCTCCTCTTCTCCTTCGCATAAACTGACTTCCTGGAATAGATCAAAAACAGACAACAAATCACGGCACCTCGAATTTTCAAAAGAAAAAAAATAAAAAAATAAATAAAAATAAATAAAAACGTAAAAATTACAAATTAAAATAAAAACCAAATTAGAAATTAAAAATAGATAAATTTGATATTGAACTAATGCCTAATCCCCGACAACGGCGCCAAAAACTTGATGCGCGGTAAGATGCACACACTTTAAACGCAAGTGCACGTTATCGTGACAAGTAGTATAGTCTTGATAAGACCGAATATCGTCCTCAAGGATTAGGGTTCAATTACCAACTATCTATTTTTTGGTATCTATTTGGTAAATTGATATTTTGATTTGTTGATTATAACTAAGAATTATAAAAGCTATTTTAACTATAAAGGTTTACTTCAGTGATGATGAGAATAGGGCTTCCATGTATCCTTACTATCCGCTTATGCTACTTACTAATGCATTAACTTATGGTATTCTTCTTTTGGAGAAAGCAGGTTTACGAAATCGTTTTATACTCCCGTTAGGGTTATATAAACACTCAACCCCAGTATCGCACCTTACCTACCTTTCGGTGATAAGGATAACTCTATAGGAGGATTAAGAACAAAAACCTAGTTGACCGTCACGCACAATGCGTAAAATTAGGGTTGTTAAGCCTCTCATCAACGCTACATAAATAATTGAGGTATTTTCATCCCCAATCCAAGAATGTCTACCCAACTTACATCATATTTGTTGACAGTCAATTTTGACCCGTTTTTTGTATATTTGTTGCAATTCTAAGTATTTTAGCACATCGCATTTTAATCAGCATTTTTGCATTTTTTATCTTTTTATGTTAAAATAAGCATCATGTCTTCGTTAATATTATGTTTTTATTATTGTTACACCGTCGTTTTATTTTAATAATATTTTGCATCTTTTAAATAATTAATTGACATCCCATTTTTTACTTTTAATCAGGCATTGAACATGTTTTAAATATTGCATTTTAGTATTATTGCGTCGACATTTGCATTTTTATAATTTTGCATCTTTTTAAATAATTTTTCTGTTAAATAATTAACGACCTTCCATTTTTGTCAAAGTCAGATCAAGACACAATTTGAATCAATCCAATCTAACATTTTTTTTATTATTATTTCATCCAACACCCTTTTATTTTATCTTAATCATACACATTTTATTTTCCCCAAAACAATACCCCACTTTTTATTTTCCCTCCAAAACCAAACCAAACTCTAACCTAATTCTACCCTATAAATAAAACCTTATCCCTCCACTTCCATAAAAACACAACATAAGACTTCAGCAGCTCACACAATATCAGCAACACAGCCTCTCTCTCATTTTTTTTTAAAACCTAACTCCATCTTTCTCCTTCTTCTCACTTTCCCGTCGCCGCCGCCTTCGCCGGAGCTCCAAGCTCCGGCGAACACCCTCTCTCACCCTACACTATAACCCCAGCCGCAACACTCCCATTACCCTCTGACCCTCTCTCATTTTTTTCCAATCAGACCCATCGCCTCCTTTCCGTCGCTAGCTCGTGAACACCCTCATGTGCGCCAACACTTTCCCCTTACCCTCACAGCCCAACAACCCTAAAAAAGAACTCCCTCATCCCTCACTCTCCCGTCGACCTCCACACCCTCACCGTCGAACCACCATTGAGACCACCATCCCGTCGAACCACCATTGAGACCACCATCCCGTCGAACCACCATTGAGACCACCATCACGTCGACACACCACTGTCCGAAACCAGCGCACCGTCGCGTCCCGTCGACCATTTCCGTCGACCTTGCGCCATCATCAGCATGCAAATACCACCGTCGAACTACCATTACACGGTTTTTACTCTCTATTTTTTTAGATGCAGTCGGAAAGACTTGGCGTTGCTCGGTGAAAACCGTCAAGCAACGCCGCTTCCCATCTGTTTTGTCGCGGTTCGCCGGATTTGACCACCGTGGCGTTGAACAACTATTCGCTAGCTTTGTTGAACTCACTATTTTATTTTATGTAGGTACTAATTTGTAGTTATTGTTTTATGCGATTGTTGGATTGATTTTGGATGATTTACATTGTTATTTTATGCGGTTGTTGGGTGATTGTGGTTATTGGTTGGGTGATTTTCGCCATATTAATGGGCGATCTTTGTGGGTATTATTTGCTTGAAGAAATTGTTGTTGATTCTGTGAAATTGATTCGCGGAGTTTTCAAAACTCCGGCGTCCTCTGCTTGTCGTTCTTTTGAGGTCTGTCGAATGTCTTTCTCTGATTTGTGGGACGTTTTGTTGCTGTTTATCCCCCAGTTTCGCACCCCTTTGTCGTTCACTGATTTGCTACGAATCGCTTACTATTCGCTGGATTTCGGATTGGTTTTGACAATTTTGCTACTGTTTTGGCCATATTATTGGACTGGTTTTGGACATATTATTGGACTGGTTTTGGACATATTGCTATTTTAGACATTTTTTGCTGGTTTATTGATTTAGAACAAATACTACACTGTTGGTATTTTACTGATTTGAACAAGATGCTACACTTGTTTGGCCGATGAAAAAGTTATCCGTCGATTTTTGAGGCCTCCATGATTCTGCAAAGACGGAAAATAAAATAAATGAAGCTTTACAGGCAAAGATGATTTCTTCCACTTACAGGATAACCAACATGCATGGCGGGCGAATTCATGTGCACTTGTTTAAGGTGTCCCACTTTATATATTTTTCATATCCGAGCCCTCCGTGTTTAAAACTATTATTGTTTTGGCGCGGATATGAAGGTTTTATTTATTTTATTGCTTTTAATAATATTGGTAGATGAAGGAATCTCGTCGATTTCCAAGGCCTCACTCTGCAAAAGACGGATTTATTTATATTTTTGTTTTACTTATTAAATTCTGTCATTACTTTAGAATTATTTATTACGATACTAACACTTTTACTAAGTGTTTATGCAGTGTAGAAGATCATCTTGTGCGAGAAAGCCTAAAAAGGGCTAAAAGATGTCCCGGAATGTTATTTTATATCGCATTTAATTTAGTTTTATTATTGTGTAGTGCACTTTATTTTAATTATAAATGCTTAGAATAGGTAGAATAAAAAGAGCAATAAATAATTAACCTAGGTTTGAACGAACAACCGCAAGTTAGCGGATCTTAAAGGATGCCTAATCCCTTCCCTTTAGGATAATAAAGAACCCTGATCCAGAATCTCACTAATTTCGCAGACCATTAAATGGAAGTCAATTGCAGTATTTTTATTGCAATAAACTAAGTGTCCTAATTCACTATAATAATTAGGTGGCGACTCCTTAAAATACATTTAGGAATCAACCATACGTGGTACTCCCGTTTTCGACTCCGGTTAAAATGGGGTGTTACAATATTCACAATCCCCCCCTTTCGGAATCTGATTAGAAATCATATAGTGATAATTAGTTGTCAATTAATTACCAAGAATTCAACTCAATTATTGGATAGATCTCACAATAAGAAAAATAACCATAAGCATGCATTAATTTATAACATAAGTTTCTAGCAATTCAACATGGAAAGCCCTATAAGAGAATTAGTTCCTAGCCATAAATATGACAAGAACTAATTCAAAGTTCATCATGCAAAAACTGAAATAAAGAAAAGAAAGGGAAAAGAAATTACTAAACTAATGGTATCCAATCTCCAAGCAAAAGTCTTGTGTTGTGCAAGAGGAACCTCAAAAGCGCCTAGGGTTCTCCTTTTATAGCCGCAAACCGCCTCCTCTTTCCTTCGGGCTGACCGCATTTCACAAAGACCTAATTTTTCAGCGTCGGCGCGCATGGGGCCAGCGCGCGGAAGTTCTACAACCTGCGGGTGTTTTGGCGCCGCGCACGATATCTCGCTGCTCGAGAGCCGCGCACTGCATCTCTGTAGCTTCGGATGTTTAGCGCGCCGCGCCTCGCTTTGTCGAGAGCGCCGCTTCGCCGACCTCTCTGGATAATGGCGCGCGCCTCGCTGATTGCAGGAGGCCGCGCTGGTCCAATTTCACCCTCGTTCGCCACTTTCTCTGTTTTCAACTCTGGCATCTCCTCTTTTGCCCTCTTTTAGCTCCTTTTCCGCCATTTGGCCATTTTAACCACTTTGACTCAAAAGAAAGAAAAACTATCCTAATACGACACTTATATGTGCAAAACGGGACAAAAGACTAACTAAAACTGACTCAAAAGGTGTATATAAAATACACCGATCAAGCCTCTCTGATGATTAGGCGTCGCGGCCCTGCACCTGTTGACATGAGGCGCCGCGCGCTGGGACTTCTGCAGCCTCTCTGGATATTGGGCGCCGCGGCCCTGCTACTGTTGGCATGAGGCGCGCCACGACTGCTTACGCCTCGTTCGCCACTTTCTCTGCTTTTACGCTCTGGAACCTCCTCTTTTGCCCTCTTTTAGCTCCTTTTCCGCCATTTGGCCATTTTAACCACTTTGACTCAAAAGAAAGAAAAACTATCCTAATACGACACTTATTTGTACAAAAAGGGACAAAAGATTAACTAAAAATGACTCGAAAATTGTATATAAAATACACCGATCAGAGTCCATAGCCGTAATATTCAGAATCAAACACTTATTGTATCAAGTGAATGCTCTGATACCACTTGTTAGGTCTCGTGGGCTACGGATTCGTAAAACGTAAGATTAAAATCGCAAAACTACGAACAAAAAAAACACACTGGATGTTGCCTTCAATGTTGAGTCAACAGCTGAGGCAACATTGTAATAAAACAGAATAAACCTTGTAGAGTATGTGCAGCGGAAAAAGTAAAGAGACATAAGGTTTATATTTTCAAGGGTATATATAAATATATCCCTTGATGGTTAGTGACCAAAAGAATTGTATAAATTATATACATTTACAAAGAAATTCTTTTTACAGATTGAGCGTCAAACGAATAAGAAATTACAAAAAAAATGAAGTCGCAGATGACTTCGTCTAAAGTTACAAAATCTAAAAGATAAAAGACAACATCTTCATTACAATCACTTGAACAATAAGCTTAATCTAGAATAGAGATAGCGACTGCAATGTGAGACAAGATGTTAAAACAACTTTAGGCTAAAATGTTGATCCAGCTTTCTAAGGAAAAATCCGAGAGCTCTCTTGGAATCTTCTTCTCTAATTCTGGATAATCTGGATATCGATACTTGTGAAGCTCTACTCTATTTATAGTGTTGAGCTTCCCTTGAAATCATCACTGATGGTTGCGGAGGTTGAGCAAAAGATGGCAACAGCTTGGAGCCTTGGACCGAGTCTTCCTCCTGGAAATCTTCATCGATCTGGACTTGGTCATTCGCTGCTTTCGCTTCACGCTTTGACTTCGTCTTTCACCACGTTTTAAACACAGCAATCTAGTAAGCTTGCCTAGGTCATTTTTTACTCGCAGTAACTTCATCTGCTTAAGCCGGAAGAATAGGCAAAACAGTTACAGAGATGTTGGCAGAAATGTTGTCGCAACAACGCAGGCAACATCCTGAAGATGTTGTCCTGTGCTTTCGCAGATGTTGTCACAACATCCTATCCAACATCAACAGACAATATATGCACAAGAAAGAAGTAATAACCATTCAATTGATAAGAGTAGGGTTGGGTTGCCCTCCGAGTGTAAATGGAGATTGGTGCTTGCAATTTTCGATAAGAACTTTTGGATCCGGCCTTGTATGGAAGAATAAGAGGTCTAGGATGAGCAGAAGCATCACTGTATAGCAAAAAAGAGTTAAGGACTCTTGACCAGCGTAACAATTAGCATTAGTATCTTCAGTGGCTGCTACGCCTTATGCCAAGGTGCAAATTGCAGTGGAATTCTACGTTGGGGTTCTCGGTTAAATTTCCATGCGATAATATATACCTAAGGACTACTTGGCTACGGTAAATTATGAAGAACTTGTTTGAGTTATAGACGAGCAACGTAAACAATCATCAATTCTAGTAGCAGAAGGAAAAGACTACATACCAATGCACCACTTAGAGTATTCGAGTAAATAGGCATTAACGTCTTACCAGGAGGTGTTCCACAGCACAAACTTCTTTCATCAATATGTTCAACATCAAGCCCAATAAACCAAGAGCCAAGAGAAACATCTTCATTTGCATTATCTATGGAGAATGTGTCTGGAGAGAAATTCTTTATGAATAAATAGTACATGTGACCAGTAAAGCACATGGATATGCAATAAACAGAAACCTAGAGACAAATTTATGAAGCAAGAGGTATATCCATTGATCGATATGTAGGTAGCCAAATCCTTGGAGATTGCATATATTTGTCCAGTTGCATGCCTAAAATACTTATTTCCGTCCTCGCCAAATTTTCAGTATTCCGGTTCATGGTACTTCACTCCTCTGCACAAAAAGTATGTCATACTTGATAATTTTGAATCTTGAAGTAGAACTATAGAAACTCATTATGGATCTACAATATTACTTCTCTGAGAGAACAGGTCCAGATTTCATGCAACCAACATACACACGAGGTTTAGATCGATGACGGTCTAACAATGAACCTACAACACCTGTGACAAAATAGAGGATCCATCATTAATTGACTAGCTTAACGCTTAATATAAACCTACAATAACCCTCCTCTTTTATCGGGGCAAGGGACTGGCACCGTGAGCAACCTACACTGGAAATAAGTTCTAGTCATATGTGTACGTCTACTTAGGTCCACTGTTCGCTAAGACTCAAATCTTATTAGAGATTTATAGCTAGTAGAAAATGTAGATAGCCTAAATTTATAAATCTTGGATTGAGGCGTGTTTAATATCTTATAGGCGACCCCAAGGTCGATTTTGCGTAGTTGTTTTAGTACTCTCCTAAATAGTAAAATGCGCAGTCAACAAAATCCAACTAAAGCTTTAACAGTTATGAGTTATGACACAACTATTGTTCTCTCTTCCATGTTGATAGAACCACCATGACATATTGTAGATGATAGACTTGAAAATAGCAAGACATATTCAAAGTGAAGATCATACAAATGGCCAAAAGACACAGGAGGACATAAGATAAAGAAAAAAGGTGCACTATTTTTCTTCCTTTTTTTGGATCGGTGGGAAGGGCGCTCTATTATAATTTAACTACATGCTAAATCAATGGACCTCTCTTTCTAAAGGCATATATATAGTCACACTCATACATGTTTAAGTATATTCATTAATAAATGCATGAACTATTAAAAGCATCAGCACCATGTATAAAACAGTAGATGCTGATGCCATACGTTTTTTTGATGAGGAAGGTGAAAGATTGCCACTTTTACATTTATACAATTGAAAGGTTCGCTCTTAGCTTCTTCTGGAAAGGGGAAGAAGAGAATCTCAGGGAAGGTAAAATTTAATTCAAAGTAACTTGCTATTAGACAAACACGAAAGAATGAGGTGGAATAAGATAAGAGCTTCTACATGACATGCACTAAAAACAGCCAACTTACCAGTCGGAAGAAATCATTATGTTGTGCATCCTCAGCATCTATAGCACGATTCAAGACTCCACCTGGGGTTGCACTGGGCATCATTTCAGTCCATTATTAATACGAAAAGAGAACAGTGACTGCATAACAAGAATCCTTTTAAAGAATCATTCATGTCAATTAACCTGTGCCCTATCACAAACCGTATGATGCTCAAAGCAATGTTAATCAACAATATTTCTTGGTTTAAGAAAATTTTCATACAAGGTTGGTAATTAAACCTTGAGGCATCCAAGTTTCCCTAATTGAACCCCTGCGCTTTCTGTTGCTGAAAGCAATAATGATTGTTGGAAATTTACTAATGTGGAATTAAGTTTAACCCACTATTTATGACTCGAACAATTGAGGTCTCACACGTCGGAAATGTCGTTTCCACACACGTGCACTCGTAATGTCAAGTATCGTAAATTTCATTAGTGAAAGAGATATTGATACGTGAGTAAACGTTTGAGACATAAAATGATGGACGGTCGTTGGTTAAATGACGCGTGTTACACGTTGGTAAATGAATGAAGAAGTGTAAGATCGAAACGCGTCGAGAAAAAGAGTCGCGACGCGAGGCCGGGCGCCGAGCCGCGCGCTTTCGGCGATGTGCGGCGACTAAGTCCAAAAGTTTGGCTGATTATGGGACGTTTTGGAGCATTCAAATGACAATTTTTCCTCCATAAATCAGTCATTATTTGGCTGCATTACTTGGTGAATTAAGTTGTCATAAATGACACTTAAATGACCATTACATGGGCACTTGAAGACGCATTCTTACACTACTATATATTGAGGCCTTTGACTCAATTGGAGACACAACACAATCAGATTTTCTGAACCTCTTTCTCTCTAAGCATTCTTTCATACACTCAAAACACTCAAAGGTTCTTCTTAAGAAACATTTGAGTTTCCTTTGCTCATTTGTTAGTTGTTGTTTTATCTTGGAAGACATTTGTCCATTAACGTAAAAGGATATATACGGGGCAATAATGTCTTAAGGACAAAGTGAATATCACTCGACTCAGCAGCGCTCTTGTATCACTACCAGATTTAGTGTCTCTTGGTTTCAGGTTGTCAAAATCAAGAAGCTTGCTGAAATTGGACGGATTCAAGAAAGACTCAAGAACGCAGATTCAAAAACTCACAAGTTTATTGTAGTCACAACTCTTGTTGGCTACAAGATTGTTAACTATTGTAATTCTTTTTGTTTATCCTTTCGAAGCACTTGTAATAGTTGTATACTATTCCCGTACATTCATTGTTACTCACAATCTTAAGACATTATTTGTACTAGTGCTCGAAAGATGTTCGCCAACAGATATAGTCCTAAATTTGGCTGTGGTTTTCTTCATGAAAACAGTTTTGTTGACAGTTCTAACATTGTTTCTGTCAACAACAAAGTTTTTAAATCTGGTCCTAGTTTTGACTCTCTCTTTGACGACAGTTACAAATCTATCTCTGTCAAAAGTGGGATCTCTGGGTCTGATGATGAGCTTCAAGATACTGCTGATAGTCATCTAGTACGGCTAAGGATCAAGGAAGAGTTGCGGTCCCAAGAGTGGTGGAAACAAGCGCCCACAAGAGGTTGAGGATGTCAACTGGGACATGAGGAGAAGGCTGAAGATGATGTTCCGTCTTGTAGCGGAAAGCCTACATCTTATGGTAAGGAGGATTTGGACACGCTGTCCAACAACGTGACTGGCGTGGGCCAGAATTCAAATGATCTAAGGTACTTATTCTTCCTTGTCAAAGATAAGATTAAAATATGTCAATAATGAGATTAAAATGAGTATTATAGTAAGACTAGGAATATGAAGAGATTTTCCAGAGAAATTATATTCCTTACGCTTTAAAATCAAAAGTTTAATCTCACTTTCCTTCCCGCTTAAAGATTGGACTGTTATAAACAACGGCTTAAAAGATATGGACTTAGGTTGTAATAAATTGGATTTATGGACAATCCTAAGTAAGGGAAGAGTACTAGAGACAAACCTGTCACCGTTTCTGACAGAAGATCCGTCTTTTGACAGGATAGTATTGGACACTCAGTCATACAAAGCCTATGGGCGACTGGAGTGGACCAGAGTTTTCCAGATCTTAAACGATCTGAAGGCCAAAAGAAAGGCAGAAAAGAAATTGGACACTCAGTCTACCAAGGCAACTGGAGTGGGCTAGAACATCTAGATCACATATGATTCGGCGACTCCCTAACCACAGGCAAGAGGTTATTCATGTGAAGCAACGTCACCTCTAAAGTAGAGGGGTTGGAGAGGTTGTCCTCAAAAGGACTAAAAGAGGTGATACATGTCCCAAACTTGATTCAGGAACGTTGTTGGTCAAACTAGTTTGAGTTTAGTCCAACATGTCTGCAATAACTAAGAATAGTACAGTACGTATGTAGCCAAGAGAATGACATATTTGTAATCCGTGCATCTATGACATCATAGATTAAGACACGTTAAATTGAGAGTCATTCAAAAGCTAACTGAGTTGAGATTGTTGTCTTCTGTCGACATAAACCCTCAAAACGAATTTGAGGTAGGCGAAGAGGCAAAATCACATTTCCATTTCGTCAAAGGAATAACGAAAGAAGCATCGCTCCTCTAGATTCAAGCTTGTACAAAATAGAGGGGGGAGACAAGTATTTTGTCACCGTCATTGATGATGGTGCAACGTCTTACATCCTTTGTTTGTTGAAAAGCAAAAATGAGGCTGTTGAAGCAGATGAACGCTACAAAAAAGAAGTTGAAGAGCCTACGTATTGAGGAATTCGTAGTGATAGAGGGGGAGAATGTGAAGCATCGTTCATCAAACGACTACTCCTTACTCACCTCAATTTGACGGTGTTAGCCAAGCGCATAGACCATATGCCCAAGATATGTAGGGCAAGGCGATCCTTACCGCTAATGCAATTCTCAACAGAATTCCGCATAAGGATAAGGATAACCCTCCATGTGAAACATGGAAAGGACCCCATGTACAGATGTTGTGATGTGGGGTGGCTTGGTAGAGGTTGAGATACCAAAATAGGTCAAGTTGGGCCTAAGACTATAGATTGCATATCCACTGGATCTGCAAATAACAGTAGTGCCTATTGCATCTTGGTGTCAAAGAAATCTGAATTCTTTTATGATAACTTTCTTGAGAAGGAAAAATGAATAGTTGCTCGAGGTTAACAAGAACCCGCGAGTGTCTTACTGTCCGAAACTAGACGTTCCACAGGACTCGAAAGTTGCTGACTATACGGAACTTATGTTCCAGATCTACAGAACTAAGGAATTCTAGATGTTGAACCAAGACAGAGCTAAGAGGGGACAAAGACTTGTTCGAGACCTTCTAGTTTGTATGGTTGAAAATGAACCATGGACAGTTATCAAAGAATTTTCACCTCCAAAAGCGCTACTTTGGAAGGAATCTACAAAGAGAGAAATAGACTCCATTAGATAGAACCATACTTATGTAATGGTTGATCTTCCTCCGTAAAAAGAACCTTTGGGTTGTAAAAGTGGATACTCAAATGGAGTACAAAGTAGATGGATCTACCGGAAAGTATAAGACATCGACTACTTGGACATGTGCTCCTCTGTAATAGCTTAACATCTAGGGCCACTGCAGTCTTGTGTGACATGGATGTTAAGACAGCCTTCCTAACCGGAGAGTTGGTTTGATGGATTGTTGGGCTTATTCCTGAACTTCTTTTGTGGTCCCTGAAATGTTTACATTTTGGTCCTGAAAGTTTTAGATAAAACAGAAATAATGAATCTGACTACAGAAACATTGACTCTGTAATTAGAAAGCCAACAGTTGGAAAACCAACAGGAAATGGAAGATGAAACTTATACGGAACAACCCGAGGGGTATGTGGTTCCAGGGTAAGAGGAGAAAGTCTGTTGACTTGTCAAATCTCTGTGCAGGCTGAAACAGGCCCCGAAGTAATGGCACGAAAACCTTGATAGTACTCTACTATCGAGGGATTTCTCCATTAAAGTGTGTGACAAATGTGTCTACATGAAAGGTAATTCTGAAATGACTTTACGTAGACGACATGTTGATCACAAGAAACAGTCCTAGTTTGAGACTAGAGACTAAGGATGTGTTGAAACGATGATATGAAAAAATATGGGTATTGTAGACATCTTAGGAATTGGGATTTCTAAGACATCTAACAGACTGGTCTAATTTCAAACTCATATGTGAGGTGTTTGACAGTCTCGTTAAAGTCACCAATGGATATGAATCATGGGAAGTGATTGGAATCATGGTGCACTCATATACCAGGAGCGATATGCGCAGGCCACATGTAGTTCAATGTATTTTACACACTACAAACGACCTAGTATCGGCTCACCTAGTAGATCAGTTGAACAAGGTTCACATGAAATAATCGATAGAAGGCGTTAAACCGGATATGCCGATATCTGAAATATTCGCCTATCTACGGATTATGGTATTCCGGATGTCCAGCGGTTCTGGGAGAACACAGTGAAGCAAACTGTACATCGAACTTGAAGAACACCAAAGCCACATATGGATGTGTATGGTGTGTCTTAGCAAATCCTCTAAGCAAACTTGCATCGGCCGATTCGTGATGAAATCGGAGTTTATCGCTTTTGACAAAGCATGAAAGGAAGTTGAGTAACTTCACGACCTCTTAGAGGATGTCCCTTATTGGAAGAAACTCGTGCCTTCGTTAGTTATACACTGTGACTAGCCAGTTGGCGTCAAGAAGGACACGGACGACGGCGTCTGGACGTATCTGTCGGAGACATAAGACCGTATGGCAGTTGATCATCACGGGTGATACTTTCTTGATTACTAATCAAAAGATATGGCAGACCCTTTAACTAAAGGGCTACCCGAAGATCAAGAGTTCTGCCGGTCTAGGAGAATTGGCGTAAAACTCAAATGATAAGAACTGATACGGTGGATACCCAAGATCCCAGGAATTAGGTTCAATGGGAAAACTAAATTATAAAGGTTCATTTGAGCGCTTCGGTGGAACCAAGAGCACTTCGGATGATGATTTCTGTAAAGAAACATGAATCCAAAGTCGTTCCCGCGATAGACCTTAAAGTGCTACCTGCATGATGGGTAGAGGTTAAGTTTCCAAAACCTTTAAGGATCATCAACGGTTGAGGTTAGGTTTGAGAAAACTTTTAATGGTGCCTAACACTTCTGAAGTGGGGTATAGCAGGATACCTTGTAGGAGACCACCTATTTAAGTGCGAGGACAGGCCCGTCTCAAATGAACGCACTTAAGAATCCAAGAAGTGTTCACGGCCACAACGGACAAAACACTAAGAAGAACAGAGTAAGAAAATGTGTTGTGTTGGTACCGTTGTCTTAGCTTACACTAAACACTGACGGTTCCAAACATCACGTTCACCGCGCAATAAGTAAGTTCGATGGTATTCAACTATGGAAGGTTCAAAGTCACGACTACCTATCCAGATGCAACATCGATCCGCCGAAAGATTGCTAGAAAGACACCATGTGAGTGCGCCAAAATCTCTTTCAAGAGGGGATTGTTGACAATTTATTAACGTGAATTAAAGTTAATCCTATTATTTATGACTCAAACAATTGGGGCCCCGCACGTCGGAAATGTCGTTTCCACACACGTGCACACGTTGTACCAAGGATCGTAAATTTCCTTAGTGAAAGAGATATTGGTACGTAAATAAAATGTTTGAGACATGAAACGATAGACGGTTATTGGTCAAATGACGAGTGTTTTACGTTGGTAAATGTCACGCCCCAAATTTTCCGAAGTCTTTACTTAGGGCGTGATGACACTTGGACAATTATTTTCCACCAGGAGCACCCTTTAATTCTCTTTATTTAGAAATTTAAACTTATATTCAAATACGGAGCTATTAATAAAAATAACAATAAAGAAATTTGTTTATGACTTTATTGAAAATATAACGCGAGCCTATGCTCGTGCAAATATTGTTTCTAGATAGACATACTGACAAATATTATTCTAAGTTGGAAGGGAGACCATTTCATACGGGCATTTCCCGAGACACTGGAACTGACATCCTGAACCTGACGAATACCAAGCCCGAAGCAATGGACTTGGTATGACAAGAGGTTGCGGGACGATAGCTAGCCTTGGCGTGGAGCCTTTCCTCTATCACGCTTTCCTGAAACATGTTAAATAAAGAGTCAACCCTACCATCCAAATGGTGAGAACCTTACCCTGCAATTCAAAGTAACACCACAATATTCCAAGCGCAATCACATTATAACGTAATAAGCATATTGCAAAAACATATCAGGTTACAACATTTTTAAATATGCAACAACTCCTTATAGGAAATTCTCGGTTTAACTAACACTTCAGTTTATCTCGTATTATACGTTAGGACATTCCCCTACATTCCCATATGTTTGTTACATTTATATATTTGTGAACGCGTATTCACTTTTCATATTTATATAAAGGCGAACATGTATTCATCTTTCATATTTGTTGCGGCGTGCAACCCGATCCATTATATTTACGTATTTGTGAACACTTATTCACTTTACGTTTTGTTGCGCAACCCGATCCATTATGTTTACGTATTCGTGAACGCCGTATTCACTTTACGTTTTGTTGCGGCGCAACACGACCCATTATATTTACGTATTTGTGAACGCCGTATTCACTTTACGCTTGTCATGCGGCAACCCGACCCATTATATTTACGTATTTGTGAACACGTATTTACTTTATGTTTTGTTGCGCGCAACCCGATCCATTATGTTTACGTATTTGTGAACGCGTATTCACTTTACGTTTTGTTGCGCGCAACCCGATCCATTATATTTACGTATTTGTGAACACGTATTCACTTTACGTTTTGTTGCGCGCAACCCGATCCATTATGTTTACGTATTTGTGAACGCGTATTCACTTTACGTTTTGTTGCGGCGTGCAACCCGATCCATTATATATTTATATATTTATGTGAACACGTATTCATTTTTCATATTTTTCAGAAGATCGAATAAATATTATTCTCTTTTCTAACATTCTGTCATTCATACTTGTAACGATTATAACTTTTTAACCATAACTCCAACTAAGGTGCTTCTCAAGCGGAAACTAAGGTAAGACGGGGATCTTTCACTGTACCAAATTTCATTTAAAACTACTTTGGGTAACTAACACAAATTTATCCTCAAAACAGCCATATGAGATTTGTTTCGGCAGAAATTTTATTAAACAGAACTCAATCTTAGAATAGTCATAACTCCTAATCTGTAAACCCGTTCAAGCCCCATAAAATCTCAAAACGACGAGAACAGAGAGCTACACGCCTCCATGTGAACCATACTTTCATATTCTGTACCATTTGGTACAGTTTTACACTTTTATTCGCTGCCCTTCTTGGATCTCGATAGATCCGAGGCATAAACTTTAAACAACAATAACTCTCAATTCATAAGTCGGATAGACCCCCGTAAGGTCTCAAAATGTCCACAACAGAGAGATCTAGAACTTTCATTTAGCAACAATTTTCATATTCCCCACATATTAGTACAGTTTTACGTTTCCACGTCCTGCCCTTATGGATTCCGATGAATCCGAGGCAACAACTTCAAACTACAATAACTCTCAACTCGTAAGTCCGTTTTAATAACTCTTTATCTATATCTGTCCGTAACAGAGATATTTACAACCATGTAAATTTTCATATAATTCTAATAAGTAAGACTCAATAAAAACAGTACGTAATTATGTCTTTCCGAATTTCGACCAAATCTAAGGCAGGAACTTTGAACTATGATAACTTTCAAACCGTATGTCCAGTTTACCTCATTTTTGGTTCTATATGATCATATTAGAGAGGTGTACCACTCTTCCGAATTTCATCAAATTCTAACAATTATAACTCAGTGAGAACAGTTCGTAAAGTTCATGACGCAACTAGTCGCCTAAACAATCAAAAGTTCAATATTTCTTTTCAACACTCAATTCTTATTCTAACATGTATTGAACTAAAAAATAAAGGATGTTACCAAGAATTTCTGAGTGAGAAAACTCACCTTGTAAGTGTGAAGATTATTGTTGTGTGGTTGCTAAAATTATCCTTACTCTCTCTAGTATTTTGCTTCATTCTTCT
Source organism: Przewalskia tangutica (assembly GCA_029844215.1). Classification (NCBI taxonomy): domain Eukaryota; kingdom Viridiplantae; phylum Streptophyta; class Magnoliopsida; order Solanales; family Solanaceae; genus Przewalskia; species Przewalskia tangutica. The sequence continues at coordinate 127,357,726 of CM056725.1, forward strand.
TGCCTCTTGGTATTTTTCCTCTTCTTTTCACTTGTTTTTTCTCGATTTTCTAACCTTTATGTTATGTACTTTGTTTGTGTGTAAATACAATGTATAAGTGGAGAGTTTTCTATAACCTATGGGAGGTGAAACATGACAAGAGGGAAATGAAAAGGGGAAGGGGAAGCAAAGGAGTAGGGCGTGCGAATGCTGCATGGTTTGTTTGTTTTTTTTTTTCCTTTTGTTTTTGTTTTTTTCTTATTTTTATTTTATCTATTTATTTATCCAACTTTAACACTAACTCTATCTCATGCAATTTATTCATTGTTTTCTTATATATATATATTTTTATTAACTCAACCACAACTATATATTATTATTATTTTTTTCCGGATTTCACAGTAAATGAAGGAAGAAGTGTACGTGTAAAGATGAAACGAGTCGAAAATCACGTTCACCGCGTAGTAAGTAAGTCCGTTAGTATTCAACTATGTAAGGTTCAAAACTACGACTGCCTATCCAGATGAAACATCGGTCCGCCGAAAGATTGCTAGAAAGGCACCTTGTGAGTGCGCCAAAATCTCTTTCAAAAGGGGATTGTCGGAAATTTACTAATGTGGAATTAAGTTTAACCCATTATTTATGACTCGAACAATTGAGGCCTCGCACGTCGGAAATGTCGTTTCCACACACGTGCACTCGTAATGCCAAGTATCGTAAATTTCATCTGTGAAAGAGATATTGGTACGTGAGTAAACGTTTGAGACATAAAATGGACGGTCGTTGGTTAAATGACGTGTGTTCTACGTGGGTAAATGAAGGAAGAAGTGTAAGATCAAAACGTGGCGGCGCCACACCACCAGGGCCGCGACGCTGCTGAGCCGCGGCGCCACACCACTAGGGTCGCGGCGCCAATTGGGTGAGCTGCGGCGCTTGGGTAGTACTTTGGCCACTGGAGCCGCGGCTCCGAGGCCGAGCCGCGGCGCTTCCCGGGATGTGTCTGTACGACGGAAATCCAAAAGTTTGGCTGAATGTGGAGACATTTTGGAGCATTCAAATGACAGCTTTTCCTCCATAAATCAACCATTATTTGACTGCATTACTTGGTGAATTAAGTGGTCATTACATGACACTTAAATGTCCATTACATGGGCACTTGAAGATGCATTCTTACACTACTATATATTGAGACCTTTGGCTCAATTGGAGACACAACACAATCAGATTTTCTGAACCTCTTTCTCTCTAAGCATTCTTTCATACACTCAAAGGTTCTTCTTGAGAAACACTTGAGTTTCCTTTGCTCATTTGTTAGTTGTTGTTTTATCTTGGGAGACAGTTGCTCATTAACGTAAAAGAATATATACGGGGCAATAATGTCTTAAGGACAGAGTGAATATCACTCGACTCAGCAGCGCCCTTGTATCACTACCAGATTTAGTGTCTCTTGGTTTCAGGTTGTCAAGATCAAAGAGCTTGCTGAAATTGGATGGATTCAAGAAACATTCAAGAACTCACAATCTTACTGTAGCCACAACTCTTGTTGGCTACAAGATTGTTAACTATTGTAATTCCTTTTGTTTATCCTTTCGAAACACTTGTAATAGTTGTATACTATTCCCGTACATCCATTGTTACTCACAATGATTCCCATAACAAAGAAAACCTTAGCACGGTTATTCAAAGGCTCAGTTACTGCTTTCCTATCAGCAGTAGATATTTCTTCATTTTCTGCTTTAGTAGGTCTAGCGGCAGCAAGCTTCATTTCCAGAGAAGATATGGTTTTATCCAATCCCCTAAATTTTGTGGCACACAATGCTATTGGATTATTAAGCAGAATTAAAGATGAGATTCAAAACTTAATTTTCTTTTTAATGAATATAATCACTAGCTTGGAACCTATATACTGAAGGGAGGGCACAGAACGTTACATGATTACATCGTGCATTTTTGAAACTTGGGAGAGAATATCTCCTGCTACCAGAGAAGTAACCTGCATCAACAAGACTGGGAATCATTTTATCTACTTATTTCATAAAACTATGAAGGCCTAAAACGTCACCTTCCTGCTGACTTACCTTTTTGTCGCACTTAAGAACAGGATGAAGTTCCTGTGACCTATGATCCCCAGATATAGCATTGTCCACGGTTTTAACAGGACCAGGCACTGTCAATAACCTAAGAAAAGCAACTCAACATGTTGTCAAAGGCATACAAGATGTTGCAAGAAACTAACATAGAACTTTAACAGCAGATATGGAATATACGTATCAATACTCGTAATGCCAAAACTATGTAAGATGTGATTAACTGTGGGGTCTGCAGCTACTTACCAATACTGACATTTAATTAACACATTATTAACTATCAACACCAGATATGATGTAGGAAGTCACTCTTCCTAAATGGAACAAAATTATGCATTTGCTATACATGGAAAAGTATGAATTAATTAAAGAACAGGTGGAATCTTGATAGACATGTGCACTTAAGTTATATGCTTATATTGTTTACAATTCAGAGACTATTCCAGAGATGGGAAATATTTCTACTGTAGAAAACAAAACATTTTAATGATCCATCATGCTTTCATTTGCAGGGGCGGTTATAGAGCTTTGCCTACGGGTTCGGTAATATGTATAAATAAATTATCATCAAGCCAGTAAGTTGCATTTTCTAGACAACACTAACGGGTATAGCACCACCATGATTCATTGATATACCACATTATCCTGATTGAACTATCAAAAGATACTGCTCTCCCTAGATGCTAATGGCTTCAACCAAATTAGTCAAAGCTAACGAGGGTATAATTCTGAACCTTTTTAAGTAGCTTTATCTTTTCTGGAATAAAGATAATTCAGTTAATCCAAGGAAGACAGGCTAAGGTCATTGCCCAACCTTTATTTACTAATACATTGTCTACATTATCATAAATAAAAAGAGGGTCCACGTACAAACAAAGAACCAACATTTCTGTTTGTTTTCAACCTCATTGTGTAATAAGGTGGGGAGCTTCAAATCACCGAGGAGACATGTGCAATCTAATTGCATTCTGTTGCTGAACATTTAATACAACTTGGGGCAAATATATCAGCAACTTATTATTGAAAATTAAAGCACCTCTCGTACTAATGTGGATATTTCTCATCCGTCCAACTCATTGAATTCTGACCTGGACCAAAAGTTGAGCAAAAAGCCTCAACCAAAAATTGAACAACAGATATTGTAAAGAATGGATCTTGGGTCTAACTCAACCACAAAAACTAGCTTGTAGGGTGAAGATTTTTCAAGTCCACATAAGGATTTCATGTTACTATTTCATAATGTGGGACTCTTAACACTCCCCGCACGCCCAGACCTTGTTAACTGAAGCGTGAATAATATAATGTGGGGGTCCAACATCGGTGAACAAACAATTGAAATGGATCTGACTGTGATACCATGTAAGATTGTATTAATATGAGAGTCTTTTCATTAATATAAATATATATAGTGTATAAAATGTGGAATCCTAATACAATAAGGATAATTGTACAACAATAAATATTACAAAATATATATTGGATATTTAATAATATTGCTAATACACCCCTCAGTCGGAGCGGAAGGAGGTCGGACGTTGAGACTGGATCTGAAGTCGAGGAATAGCTGTCTAGAAAGACCTTTCGTGAAGATATCCGCATACTGGTACGAAGAAGGCACATGCAACACCTTAACATGACCGATAACAACCTTATCACGAACAAAGTGTATATTCATCTCAATGTGTTTGGTTCGTTGATGTTGAACTAGATTATGAGATAAATATATGGCGGATATGTTGTCACAGTAAACCAAAGACGCTTTTACGCAAAGGACACTGGAGCTCCAAAAGAAGATTTCTGAGCCAACAGATCTTAGCAACAATATCAGCAACGCCTCTATATTTTGCTTCTGCACTCGAGCGGGATAAGGTGACTTGCCTCTTGACAGACCACGAAATGAGATAGCCAGAAGTGAAGCGTCGCGTGTCCGGACAATCTGCTCAATCTGCATTTGTATATGATAACAACATGGTCGATGCAGATGGGTATAGATGCAATCCATAATCAAGTGTGTCTTTAATATATCGAATGATTCGCTTAAGAGCAGTAAAATAAAATTACATGGGGACATGCATAAACAAACACATCTGCTGAACATCATAAGCAATATCATGCTTGGTGAAAATAAGATACTGAAGTGCACCTGCAAGACTCCTATAAAGTGTCGAATCGGACATTGGATCACCATCAGTGACACTCAACTTCAATTTAGATTCAACCAGAGTAGATTTGATCTTGCAATTTGTCATTTTAGCCTACATACTTACGCAGACATAGAAACATAGTATCTGCAGAACTAGTCACTGATATACGCAAAAAGTAACTTAACTTTCCTAAGTCATGGCAAATTCGGTTTTAAGCAGTACAATGATCTCACTTTTCAAAACATCATATGAGGCAGTGAGCACAATATCATCCACATATAATAATAAATAAGCAATGTCACTAACTCGATAAAAAATAAAGACAGAATTATCTGCAAACGAACTCAATCTGCATGATATATATATTTATGGTTTCAAAGGGTCTTGAATCTAAAAATCTGAGCTTGATCACATTATACTAAAAAGACGGCATTTTGCAACAACTTGGACTAACTGGTAAAGTTATTGTCATGTGACCAAGATGTCACGGTTCAAGCCGTGAAAATAGACTCTTGCAAAAATGTAAGTAAGACTGCGTATAATAGACTCTTATAACCGCCCATAGCGGGAGCTTAGGCAACGGACTGTCCTTTAACTCTCTCCAAGATCCGTTAGGTGAAGCTTGTCACCAAGATGGGAATTTTTTAAACAGAAAATAGAAAGTATTTATGAGCAAGGAGGAAAATGGTTAAGGAAGAATGAGGGGAGTGCGTACCTGTTGACAACAAAAACACCTAAGCACAAGCTGGCAATGCAAAGCACAGAGATCCATCTAGTGGAGACACCAGCCTTGTACGGTGGTGACCTGCTTCCTCCTACCTTCAAGCCCATTTTTCCTTCTCCAAATCCACAAAGTAAAGCTGCTTCAATGCTGGACAAGAAAGACAAAAAGTCACAATGCGTGTCTCTGCATTTTATACTCCAATTACCACTTTGTCCTTCACTTTAAACAAATGGATACTAGACTAGTACTACTAAGTATAGTTATGAATAAAATAATTATTCTAATACTGAATGCTAGCAGGTTAAGCGTTTGTTTATCTTAAATAAAGAGGAGGGGAAAAAAGGAATGCTTATTAATGATTACGGCACAAGAAAAGTTGAGCAGGTGGAAGGAATATGGTATGTTTATGGAGTAATATAACAAAGTATGGAGAAGAAAAAAGAAAGGTTAGAACTTTGGTTGAACTGTTTACTAATTAGTACTAGTATAATAGTTATAACTAGAGTAAATAAAGAAAGAAAGCATTTAAAACTTGGGTAGAAACGAGGACATGAGGAATGATAATAAAAAATGAATTCTCCAGTCCACTATAATATTGTCGTACCAAAACACTCGTAGAAACTAGGGCTGGCCAGTGGGCCGGGACGGGCCCACCGGGGTCGGGTTTGGCGGGAGCGGGACGGGGTCGGGGCGGGGAAAATGGGCGGGGTCGAGCGGGCCCTGGCGGGGTCGGGTCGGGCGGACCATACCATGTCCCGTCCCGATCCCGGCCCCGCTGGGTAGTCGGGGCCTGCCGGGCCGGTCGGGACGGGCCGGGTTGGCGGGTTTTTTGTGTGTTTTTTTTTTTTTAAATTTTTTCACTAAATTAAAAATACTAAATTACTAACAAAGTATAATTTATAGACTTATAGTATTATAATTTATAATTATAGTATTATACTCATATATATAATATATTTATAAAGTATAAACTATAAAGTATAAACTATAAACTATAAAGTATAAAGTTATAAACTAAATAATTAAATTAAACAAAGACAAGAATAGTGTAAAAAACATCCCAAGAAATTTGTGCCTTTTATATTATTAATTTCATTGAAATATCAAATATCAAATATACAAGATTCAAAATTACATTGTAGATTATCGTATTGTTGTTGAAAAAATTTAAAAATTGCAAAAGAGTGAAAGACATAGAAAAATTTAAAAATTGCAATGAAATAAATTACCAATTTGAAAATACTTTTTCTAATTTCTTTATAATTTCGTGGCTCTTCTGTTGGAATTGGTATATCTTGATCAAATTGTTCCACGCCGCTACTCATGCCTTCAGATAAAATGTCGTTGTAGTTGTCGCCATCTTCTTCGTTAATCTCTGTCGATCGCGCCTCCTTCGCCTCCGCTCGTATCCAATCTCTCGAATAGTACCGCCATCTCCAAGTCGTCTCCGCTAATGAGTGTCTGCTCTCCTATTTGAAATCACTGCGTAAAAGCGCTTCGAAGCGATCGATGACGCTGAATGTTCAAAATATCTCGCCATCATTGAAAGTGTCGAAATGTCTCATTCGCTCCAATATTTCAAAGAAGTCTTCCTTTCCGTCTTCATTGATAACTGCTTGGTAAGGTAAAGTACCCTGCAAAATAAAAACATCGAACTCGCTAATTTGGTTAGAAGTGCTACCACCGCACATTCTATTTCTGAGGCTTTCAATAGAATTAATACTAGGCCTAGCCACAGAAGAAGAAAGTGCTTGTCTTTTTTTAGGTTGTGTTGAAGAAGAAGATGGTACAAAAGTCGGTTGTTACTAGCACTTTCTTGCGGTAATGCCGATATACTTTTTGCATTCATCTTCTACGCTATTCAACACTTCTTCTAGCGTTAGTTCAATAGGTGGCTCAACATTTAAATTTTTGGGAGTTGGAGGTGGTAGTACGTCCATACATGTATAAATATTTGTAATAAGATTTTTACAACCATCTACTTTAATAGTCGGTTTAAAATAAAGACCAATAATATAAATAGGGAATAGGAATAAAATATTTCTTTAATTTCATAAACATTTTTTAATAGTTGCAGATAAGCGAGTTTTTCCATATATTCTTTAAGAAGTAAAATATTATAGCTATATAAAACAACATAGTTGAAATAGTAGGATAATATAAAGTAGAAAATTCTTTTGTTGCTCGTTGAAAATTTTCTAAAAATACAATAAGTTCTCTAATTTTGTCCCAATCATTATCCACAATCATATCATTTGGATTTTGATTATGGCGTTAAAAATAAAGTAATAGGTTTTCTATACTCATAAGCAACAACTAGTTGGTCATATAAAAAATTCCACCTAGTTGGTACTTCTTCTGAATTTTTCTATAAGATAGTCCATAATCGTGACAAATTTTTTATAATCTTTTTCCGTTGGATTCTATTACTTTTAAAAATAAAGTGTATAGCAAATTGTATTTTTCAAGAATATCTTGAAAAGTGAAAGACCATCCTTTACAACTAAGTTATAAATATGGCACGACATTTTATATGAAAATGTTTTGGAAAAGAAGGAGTTAAAACATCTCTTAAAATACTAATAGTGAATTGTTAGAAGATGCATTATCTAATGTAATACTCATAACTTTATCGCTTATTCCGTAATAATCGAGATGAATAAATATTTTCAAATAAACTCACCAAAGGTGCCTACTATCTATATATCTATATGCTAAAATACGTTTTTGCATAGACCATTTATAGTCTATCCAATGACATGTTACGATTAAATAATCATGGCCGTTAGTACTACTATATCGAAGTTAGAGCGACTTTGCAATTTAAATGATATAATGCATAACGTAAATATCGTTGATATTCATGTGCAAATTTAAATACATCTCTTTTAACAATTGATCTAGAAAACCTTTATAAGCGGATTATACATATCTCTAATATAATGAATAAAACCAGAGATTCGGAAATGAAAAGGCAAACCCTCCACAAAGAACTAATTTTGCTAGTCTTCCTATCTTTATGTTTATCGTATTTAGTGGCCTACAACTCCCGTCATGTGGTTAATTTGACCTCAGACTTTCTCCGACGATAGTATGTGAACCTTGTCCCGATTGAGAGGACGCTTGCTCACCGCTTTTTCAATCATGTATTGGGCATGCAAGGCTTTGTGTTTTTGCAATGTGTGTCTTCCTAAACCCCGTCCCACCACGACCTTGTCCGATTTTTAAAAGAATAAACATTTTTACAAGTTTTACATACAAATTACTTGATTAGCTACGTCCTCACAAAATATTTCCATACAACCGATTTTAATGGTCGTTTTGGGACCTGCCTCATAGTAGGGGATAGGAGGCATTTCACTAGTGGGTGTATCGTCATCTTCATTAGTAGGTGTATCATCAACTAGAGTGTCATCTAAATTAAAATCTTCTTCATTTTCGGGATAATCATTTGTGTCTAGATCATATGGTATTTCAGAAACATTTCGGGATCTATAAAATCATCTTGTCTAGGAATAGTTGGAGCAGAATACTAGAAGAAGTACTTGTCCTTGTTACCACCCCTACTAGAAGCTCGACCTTACCCTTACTCAACACGCCTCTTAGTCCTTTCATTTTAATTATGCTAATAAATAGTTAAAGATAATGAAATTAAATGTGCTAAATGAAATAAAGACAAAATAATAATTTAATGAGAACGATGTACCAAACGCCGACGTAGAGTCGACGTGTAATCGAGAGGTTGAAAATTGAAACTTTGCTCGATAGATAATCCTCGTTAGTTGCAACTTCACTCCCAATTCTCAAATTAATAAATAGATTGAATATGTAGACAATGTTGTATAGAATTAGAGATTGATTGAGAGATTAGAGTGTAGAAAGATTTGTGAAAATAATAAGAAGAGTAATGAGGTATTTATAGTTGAAAATGGGTTAAAGGGGTAGGGGTTGGAGGGGGAGGCCGAAATGGACGTTGTCAACGGCCAAATAAAATGGCCGTTGGACAACCGCTATTTTCTCGCAGCGGTCGAATCATGGGGCGGGCTCGGGGCGGGTCGGACGGTCGGGCGGGATCGGTTCTGGCGGAGTCGGGCCAGCGGGACCATACTGCCCCGCCTTCGAGCCCCTGGCCCCGTTTTTTTAAATAACAATGGTGTCGTGGTTTGGTCGGGTGTCGGCTCGACCGATTTGGTCGGTCGGCGCCATCGCCACCTTAGTAGAAACCAGAACAAAAACAAATGAGGAGTTTTTTAATTCAAGTGTCCAATTAGAAAAGAAAAGAAGGCATAAGCTATGGATGTCTCAAGTTTGGAAAGGCTTTATCCCTCCCAAATATTCATTCGTGGTTTGGCTAAACTGCCGGAAGCGTCTTGCTACCAAAGACACACTTTCTTATCTAAACATCGTGGATATGACTTGCGGGTTTTGTAAACAAAGCAATGAGACTCGGTCTCACCTCTTCTTCGCTTGTCCTTACTCGAACAAAATTTGGAAACACATTCGAGATTGGTTGGGGATTAGACGGGAAATGAACACCATTGAAAGTGCTCTCAAGTGGATCAAGAAGGAACACCGAGGGACGGGCATTCGGGCCAAGGCTTTTCTTCTTGCTTTCTGCGTGGTGGTGTTTGAGATTTGGAGAGCCCGGAATGCATTGATTTTTGATGGGGCTGTTTTGACTGAAGATGATGTTATTGCTAGAGTCAAGCTAGCAACCTATCGAGTACTTTTCCATTTGTTTCCCTCCTACACACTTTGAATGTACCCCCATTCCTTTCATGTTGAGTTTATTTTCTTGCTTTGCTTTATCGTTGAGGCTTGAGAACTCTTAATGATTGACTGTACCTTTCTGATTGCTAGTAATATATTATTTATTTACCTAAAAAAAAACTAGAGTAAATAAAGAAAGAAAGCATTTAAAACTTGAGGGGTAGAAACGAGGACTTGAGGAATGATAATAAAAAATGAATTCTCCAGTCCACTATAATATTGTCGAACCAAAACACTCGTAGAAACCAGAACAAAAACAAATGAGGAGTTTTTTAATTCAAGTGTCCAATTAGAAAAGAAAAGAAGGCATAGATAGAGCAAGAAGTTATATTAAATTGAAGACGATAAGTGGTGGAGGAGACAAGCAGACCTGCATTAATGTTTGACAAAATCTATCGATCCAGTTGAATAAAGAATTGGAATGGGTCTTGATCTGATATGATAGCATGTAAAGAATAAATATTTGGTCTAATTCAACCCCAAAAGTTAGTTTGTATGGTGAGAATTGTCCAAGTCCATATAATAAATCCATTTTTTTATTTCATTACCGATGTGAGATTTTTAACATAATGATCACTGTTCCAACATTCCCTCCTCTCTCTCCTTTTCTCATTCAAGGCCTTTGTCCCTCTTTCCATTTCCTCTCCTGGTTTCATAGAATGTAAATAATCCGAATTCGTCACACACATTTAACTTTGTATTGGCAATTATGAAAAGGAGAGTTTTTGAGCAACGGTAAAGTTATGCATCAGGTTAGATTATATACATCACATCTCTTTGGGGTACAAGCCTTCTCCGAACCCTATTAATGCGTGTGAAATGCTTTGTAGACCGGACTGCCTTTTTTATTGGCAATTAACAAAAGCAAAAAACTTGTTGATGTTTTAACTAAAATATACACCTCTAATGGATGTACCGCAGCATTGCTCTATATAAACAAAGAGAGAAAATTAATCATATAAATAAAATGTCTTTTTATGCAGCTTGCTAAGGAGTTGGCCTCAGAATTTATGGTTTAATACATTTATAAGTGCTAATAAAAAATCACAAGCTCTACAACTCTTTGGTACTTAGTGGAGTTCTATTAAGTTCTTAGCTATGTGTAGTAAGTTTTTTCTTTCTTTGTAACTAGCTGAAAGTAATAATCTTGGCGAGTGAAACATAACCCTTGTGATGAGTCATGTAGCTTGCTCAGGTGGTTAATTACAGTTGCGTCAAATTCTACCATAATTAATCAACGGACTAGCAGATCAATCTGAAATTCTTAATTATTTAGGACTATCGTCTCAAAGTTGTAAAGTCTTGAAAATTTAAAAATGTGTTATGTTGTGCTTCATGTGTGTGCAATTTGCATGTTTATGTGCACGTGTTACGACCTTATTCACATTCGTAAAGTCCCTAATAATTTAAAAGAAAAAAAAAAGAATAAACAAAAAAAAAAAAAAAAAAAAAGTTTGCTAAACTAAATAACTGAACAAAACCAATAACTAACCATTTCCATTTACTTCCCACGTCTCACACTCCAAGCACACACAATGCACTTTTCCCCCATGATCTACACAATCCAAGTCCTATATATATTTCCAATACACAGTGCACGTTTTCCCCTTGGTCTGCACAATCTTTGTTCTACATATAATTTTAATACATAGTAGAGAAGGATTGAAATATCACATTGGAATATATATGTTTCAGATAGAGTAGATACTCACACCAAGCATTACATAAAGAATTTCCTAGACTAAATTATTATGGAGTATATGTAGAGCAAATCGTTAAAAAGAAGAATTTCTCATCACTGAAAAGATCACGACCGTTCTCTTATTGTGAATCAATCTTCGCAAAGGATCTTGAGGAGGTCAGAAAAGATTTTGAAGCAACAAAGGTGAGTTTTCCTCACTCAAATTTCTTAGTGAAATCCTGTATTTTAAGTTTTATACATGTTAGAATATAATATTGGTGTTAAAAGAAAAATTATGAATTTAGATTTATTAAACAACTAGTTCGGGACATGAACGTTACAAACTGTTTTTCGGAATTATACTTGTTTTAATTAGACGAAATTTGGTATGGTTGTAAATCACTTTGTTACGAACAGATTGAACTAAAGAAGAGATAAAACGGACTTACGGTTTAAGAGTTATCATAGTTCAAACTTTCTGCCACAGATTTGGACGAAATCTGAGAGCAAGTAGAATCATGAACTGTTTTCCCGAGTTTCACTTGTTAGAATTAGACGAAATTTGGTATGGTTGTAAATCAATTTGTTACGAACATATTGAACCAAAGAAGAGGTAGAATGGACTTACGGTTTAGAAGTTATCGTATTTTAAAATTTCTGCGCCAGATCGGTTGAAAGTCCGTAAAGCAGTGGGTAAAATGGTAAAATTTTAGCAATTGGTACATAATATGAAATGTTGATTCAAATGAAAGTCCTAGATTTGTCTTTTCTCGTCAGTTTGAGAATTTACGGGGCTTGGTCCGACTTACGGATAAGAAGTTATGACTGTTTTAAGATCGTGTATCGTTCTGATAATAAATTCGGCAAACAGTTCTTAATGTATTTGTTAAAACTGAAAAACTGAATGTTTCAGTGGGGAATTTAAAATTTTGTGTTGCATAAAAGTTCTAGGTTATTCTGTTCTCGACAGTTTGAGACTTTCTGTACATAAATCCGACTTACGGTTTGAGAGTTGTAACTCATACAAGTGGGAAGGGCGAAATATTGAAAGAAGGAAATATTAATTGAGCCTTTTGAACATATAACACATACAAAACAAATATGTAAATGCATTTGTAAATGCATCGGATCGGGTTGCACGCCGCAACAAAACGTAAAGTGAATACGTGTTCACGAATACGTAAATATAATGGATCGGGTTGCACGCCGCAACAAAACGTAAAGTGAATACGCGTTCACAAATACGTAAACATAATGGATCGGGTTGCACGCCGCAACAAAACGTAAAGTGGATACGCGTTCACAAATACGTAAACATAATGGATCGGGTTGCACGCCGCAACAGATATGTAAATGCATCGGATCGGGTTGCACGCCGCAACAAATATGTAAATGCATTTGTAAATGCATCGGATCGGGTTGCACGCCGCAACAAAACGTAAAGTGAATACATGTTCACGAATACGTAAATATAATGGATCGGATTGCACGCCGCAACAAAACGTAAAGTGAATACGCGTTCACAAATACGTAAACATAATGGATCGGGTTGCACGCCGCAACAAAACGTAAAGTGGATACGCGTTCACAAATACGTAAACATAATGGATCGGGTTGCACGCCGCAACAGATATGTAAATGCATCGGATCGGGTTGCACGCCGCAACAAATATGTAAATGCATTTGTAAATGCATCGGATCGGGTTGCACGCCGCAACAAATATGTAAATACAAAGGAATACCTTAATATGTAACATGAGATAAAACATGTATGTGGTACGTCCTGAAACGAATTGAAAGAGAATATTATTGTGTGAATACTTGATTATGATACATTGAAAATGTTGAAGTTTGTCTCATAACATGGTTATTGTGTCCTAATATGTTTTTACTTAAAATATTGTGAGATTACTTTGAATTATAGGGTGAGGTTCTCACTCAGCCCCGGATGGTAGGACTGACTCTTTTATTTAACATATTTCAGGACAGCGTGATAGAGGAAAAGCTCTGCAACAGGGCTAGCGATCGTCCCGCAGCCTCTTTGACCCACCAATCCATTATTTCGGATTTGGTGAAAGTTATTCTCATAAAGTATGTTTAAAGAACTAGGTTCCATTATCTCGGGGAATGCCCCACACAATGTCCAGGTGCCATCACGCCTTAGAAAAGACTTAAGAAAAGTCGGGACGTGACAAAAGTAATCCCAGCAATCTAGAGAGATCCTAAGTTCGTTTACACTACTTTTCTATCATACACCTTTACTGTCCTTCTGACAATTGAATTATCGAACAAATGAAGCGAGAACTTGGCCTGCACCGAAAGCTAGATTTTACTGATAAGGCCACTCAAGCCAAAATCCTCCTAGTTGACTTTCTCAGCAGCTCATGAAGGCAGCAGCTCAGAAAGACTTTGATTGATGAAGCCATGCACTTAGAAGAGTCAAAGTGCACGCAAAATAACCGGAGATCATTGTCATTGAGAAAAAAGAGAATTATACGCTTCATGCTGAAGTTGATGAATGTGATGCCATTGCCATTAGATTTTTCGATTGATGTTGTTGGGTACAGGCGTTATAGTTATTTTTCTTTATGGCCTAAATTTAAGGTAATGTTAGTTGATATTTGGAACTTTCCAAAGGCCACTTCGGTTGAGCCGGTAGATCGAGCACTATGATTAACCAGCTAACCATATAATAAATTGTTGAAAATTTACTAATGTGAGATTGATTTTATCCCGTTTTTAATGACTTGAACACATGGACCCCGCATGTCGGAAACATCGTTTCTTCGCACATGTCTAATCTACTAAGTGAGTAGATGATGTTAGTGCCAAGTATCGTCAAATTTCGCTAAGAAATGAAAGAGTTATTGGTACACAAAGTAAGGTGTTTGAGACATGAAAAGATGGAGTGTTTTTCGCAAAAAATGACAAATCTCTCTCATTGGTAGAAGATGGAAAAATTGAGCAATATATAAGCTCTAAGTTTGAGTAAGAGTTTGGGCCCCAAGGGGTGACCCATGTGTTTAGAAGTGGGGAAGACCTAGGTGAGCTTAGGTTCGGGGCTAAGCCCCACACGAAAGTGTGTCGACTTGTTAAGTCTTTGTATGGACTCAAACAAGCCCTGAAATAATGGCATGAAAAGTTTGATAATACATGATTATCAAAATATTTCTTCATAAATGAATGTGATAAATGTATCTATATCAAATGCAACTCAGACTCATTTGTCATGATATGTCTTTACGTAGATGACATGCTCATCACCGGAAGTAATCTAAACTTGATCCTGGAAACAAAAAATATGTTGAAACGATGTTTTTACATGAAAGATATGGGTATTGCAGATGTAATCTTAGGAATTAAGATTTCTAAGACATCTGACGGGATGGTCTTATTTCAATCTCATTACATTAAAGATGTTTTGAGAAAATTTGATGCAATTGGCAGTTCCCTTATGAAGTCACCAATGAATATGAATCATAGAATTGATAAGAATCGTGATGCACATATATCCCAAGAACGATATTCGCAAGTCATTGGTAGTTTAATGTACATTACAAACTGAACCCGACTCGATATCTCTTTTTCAGTCAATAAGTTGGCTAGGTTTACTTGTAATTCTGGAAATGATCACTAGAAGACGTTAAATCGGATACTACGATATCTGAAATATCACTGACATACAAATTACATTATTCAAGATATTCAGTCGTATTGGAAGGATACAGTAATGCAAACTGGATATCGGACATAAAGAACATCAAATCCACCAGTGGGTACATTTTTGTAATTGATGGTGGGGTTGTGTCTTGGAAGTCCTCTAAGTAAACATGCATCGTCCGATCCATGATGGTATCGGAGTTTATCGCTTTGGACAAAGCTGGAGAAGAAGAAGAAGAAGAGTGGCTCTACGACTTCTTAGAGGATATCCCTTGTTGGGATAAACCCGTACCTTCGGTGATGATTCACTATGACAGTCAGTCAGCTTTAGAAAAGGCACAGGGTAATATTTACAACGACAAGTCTAGATATATTCATCGAAGGCATAAGACCGTTAGACAGTTGATCATTACGGGCATCATTTCCATTAATTACATCAAATCAAAGGATAACTTAGCGGATTCATTAACTAAAGGTCTACCCAAAGATAAAAAAAAAATTGCATGTATAGGGGAATGGGCTTAAAATTGAAACATTAAGAATTTGTATGGTGGTAACCCAACCTTACTGATCGTAGATCACATGAATTTGGTTCAATGGGAAAATTAAACTACATAGGTTCAGTTTAGCGCTTCACTTGAAGTAAGAGCACTTCGAATTATCATTCTTTAAAGAAGTATAACTCCAAAGTCGTTCCCGCGATAGACATAAATTGTGTGCTACTTGCATAATCGGTAAATGATAAGTTTATGAAAAACCTTACAGGAGATCACCTATTTAAATGCGAATAGATGTCACTTCAAATGTATGCACTTAAGAATCCAAGAGTTATCCATGGCCACAACGGATAAAATAATAAGAAGAAATGAATAATGAGAGTTATTTTGTTAATATCATTGTCTTGATTTACACTAAACATTGACGATTCAAGACATCATTTTCACCGCACAGTAAGTAAATTCGTTGGTAATCGACTAAGGAAGGTTCATAGTCGAAAGATACCTTTCCTGATGCAATATCTTTCCGCTGAAAGATTGCTGAACTTTGGCACCCTGTGTGCACCAATTTTCTTTCAAGAGGGGATTGTTGGAAATTTATTAATGTGGGATTGAGTTTATTCCGTCTTTAATGACTTGACGCTCCGCATATCAAAAATATCGTTTCTTCGCACATGCTTAATCTACTAAGTGAGTAGATGATGTTAGTGCCGAGTATCGTCAAATTTCGCTAAGAAATGAAAGAGTTATTTGTACACAAAGTAAGATGTTTGAGACATGAAAAGATGGAGTGTTTTTTGCCAAAAATGACAAATCTCCTCATTGGTAGAAGATGGAAAAATTGAGCAATATATAAGCTCTAAGTTTGAGTAACTGTTTGGGCCCCAAGGGGTGACTCATGTGTTTAGAAGGGGGAAGACCTATGTGATATTGGGTTCGGCGCTAAGCCACACACATGCGCCGCCCACCCTCCCGTCGGGTTCGGGTCCCGGGTTCTCGAGTCGCGGGTTGTTTTCTAGAATTTTATTTTTGGTCCCTGAAATGTTTCTTATTTACATTTTGGACCTAAAAGTTTCATAAAGTTACAACGATTCTGAAACGTTGCAACTAATGGTCAGATTCACCCATCTTCTTCCTTATATAGTGAACTCCTCTGTTCAAGTTCGAGATAGATAAGAAATACATAAATCTTCTCCTCTGCTAATTTCGAACACACACAGAACTCTTCTGTAATAGAGAACATAGATTACAAAAAACCCTTTTCTTCTGTTCTGTAACGAAAAACAGAAACAGAAAACGCACAACAATCTATTCTATATTTATTTCTTTGCTAGAATCAACACAATTTACTTTGTTTTGTTGATAGTCGTTGTTTTATCTTGGGAGACTATTGCGCATTACCATAAAAATATATATACGGGGCAATCTTATCTTAAAGACAGAGACATATCTCGACTCAACATTGTTTGATTTGTTTAATCTTTAGAATACACCATTTTTCCTAGAGAAATTGTAAAAGAGAATTGGTAAATCTAGTTACCAACAAACGCACATGATATATTTATGTAGCCGATTCACTCACTCATCAAAAACAAAAACAAAACAGTGAACTCAACAAGCTAAGCCTAGCTGGTACTAGTTGGTCAGACGCAAGAATAAGCAATTTGTCTGAAGATGCTTCAGTTTAGCCTAAAATATTTCGAAGGAATTAAGGTGAAATTGTCTTCTATTTTTATTTTAACTCTATGCGTAGAGTATAAACTTTGATTTGTCTGTTTGTTTGATAGTCCAAAACAATAGTTAACTGATAGTAAAATTCTTATTTTTTCACAAGGGAAGAGATACGAGTTTTTTAAGTATTTTGTAACCATAGACTTTGATACTCCAATCTTAACAACTCTGGCAACTAGTACGGGAACAAAGTAAGCAAGAACATTTGGAGAGTACAACTATCTTATCAGGCTCTTGGAAATATCTACACAAACCAACGAACAAATAAACAAATGTTTCATTATTAAATTATGTTTAAATCAGCATCATTTTCACTAACATGCGAATGTTATTTGTTGGAACTACCCATTGTAAGACAGATTCAATCACAGAAAACTTGAGATTTCTAGATTATTTTCGAGAGATATGATTGTATCGCCGTAGTTTCTTGTTAATGTTCCTTGTTCCTACATTGCTCCAGGGCTAAAGGTACTATTTTTGCATACGTAAATACCACTTTGTCCGTTAACTTGTCTATGTGTTTAAGTTGCTAGCTTTACTAAAAAGTTGATTCATTGCTTCCACTTTGTGGAGCATGATTACCTTGGCAAACTTGTGCTAATTGTGAGCTAAAAATTGATAACCAATGCATCAGTTGAGGTAAGTGCAATTTGGTGCTTGCCAAAATGCCTTCTTATAAACTGATTTGGCTAATTTATAAGTTTATCCAAATACTCTCTTTATTTTTTAATAATATCTTGTCTGAGTTAAATTCATTAAATTGAAGGAACTACTTATTTGAACCCCAACGTGACAGCTAGCCAGCCTATTATTAAGTTCTTTTATAATTTCACGTGACCTCCTTTTAATTATTAACTCCATATTACATAGCATAGAATAGCTTAGCAGAAATTGACAAGCACTAAATCCCTCCAAATTGCTCTGTTATTTTCGTCTTTAGGTATCCTTTTCTCATTTTCGGGTCAAGCAAAGTGATAAGAGAAATGATTGATGCAATTATGAAAAAATAAATAATACTTCCTCCATCACCTTAGCCAAAAAATATTGTCCATAATAAGTGTCACCTTAGGAAACCAAGATATAAATTGGCTAATTTTTCCAACACTCTATCCTTAGACAAAAGCTCACAAATTTATGTATTCCAGAAATATTTACATTAAATGATGATTGAAAATGAAACTTTTGACCTATAGATTGAAAAAAGCCACATATTAACTTGGTTCGTTGGATTTTCAATGTCAAAAGAATTACTATTTGTGCATGCTCTAATCAAGAGGGAAAATTAATTAATTTTTATTATATAGGAGCAGTTTAGTAAACTTTACATTGCACTATTAGTTTCTTAATCTGTGTGTTTTTTTTACTAAAGTGACACTTATTATGGGACAGAGGGAGTACTAGTTTAAAGAGTGTGATTGTCATTCATCGCACTGGCCGAAGATAACATGTTACTCAGTGATAGAGAATACGTAAATTTTCTTCATATATTCTGTAATTATTATTTTAGTGTAATTATATAAATTAGATATTTTCATACGATTAGGATTACAATTATATATATATATATATATATATATATATATATATATATATATATATATATTGAGAAGACTTCAGACAAGGAGAATTACACTATTCTACATGGTATCATAAGCCAAAACCCTAACACTCTAACCTCTAGTCAGCTTCCACTCCATCTCTCTCTCTTTCCTTAGTTACGGTGGAACCCTCCCAAACTCTAACCAATTCTACCGCCCTACCAACTCTTTCTCCTTACTTCCGGCTATCACATGGCTTCTCCCGATTCCTCCTCAACACAAGACACCACACATACTCCTTCTCTTTCATCCTCTCCCAACACCTTTCATACGACATTTGTCGTGACGAACATCAAAAATTTATTCTTTTAATTCTTGATCAGGAGGATGGATAATACTCTTCGTGGGTTGAATTATTCCAAATACATGATTATGCCTACAACATTCTTGATCACATCGATGCCACCACACCCCGTCCGCCCGACGTCGATAAAACAACGTGGAAATGACTTGATGCAATCGTAAAACAATGGGTATATGACATCATATCCAAGGATCTACTTCATACTATTATGAAGACAGGTGCTTTGGCTCACGGCTTATGGACAATACTAGAAGAAAAATTTCAAGACAACAAACATACGCGTGTCGTGTATCTTGAGAAACAATTTAATAACACCAGTCTTGAAAACTTTGTTAATATGTCCAATTATTGTAAACAATTGAAATTAGTTGCATATCAACTATCTAATGTGGGAATTCTGATTTCAGAATCAAAGATGATTTTACAACTAATTAATGGTTTGCCAAAGGGTGAGTACGATACGCTTGCAACGATAATCCAACAAGTTGATCCCCTTCCTAGTTTCAACAAGGCTCGATCACAATTACTATTGGAGGAAACTAGGCGTGCCAAACAAGACGAACATAATCAGAATGTGTTGGTGATTGATGCACCGGTGACCACCACAACACCAGTCGGACAACCGCCACACATGGACAGTCTACCGGGTAATCGCAATGGCAGCAAAGGCAGAGACCATGGCAACGGAAACCATAGATGAGGTAAAGATCCTGACCAAAGCAGCAATATCTATGGAAAAATCCAGCAGGCTGTACCCATCTCAGTGGGTCGGCCCAATTCCATGACCAATGTCTAGAGATTGGGCCTTACCCCCCCCCTCCCCCCATGCCCATATCCGATGACACCGGCGTAAAGTAGTGGGCAATGGCAGTAACCGAGTATTTTGGGACCTCATCCAGGCCCACGCCAAGCAGGACCGACACAATAGGCCCATGTCTCGGTGGCCCAACAGAAACAACAACCATATAACCTCCTTACCTCTATCAAACTAGGTCAGGCCTATAACACTATGAATTTACAGCAGCCCGACGATGTTTGGTATATGGATATGTACGCCACTTTCCACCTCACTCGTAACTCATGTAATCTTCCTCAACTATTCAACTTGAATAATCCTCAATTTATTCTGATCAGAAATGACAATCATATTCCAATTCAAGGTTATGGCACCACTCAAACTCCACCACCTCACCCTCTTTTGCCCTAAAAACATTCTATATGTTCCTAATATTATTAAAAACTTAATCTCTATTAGGAAATTTGCTAGTGACAATTCCGTATCTATTGAGTTTGAACCTTTTGATTTTTCTGTGAAGGACCTACGTACGGGGACAATTCTTATGAGATGTAATAGTGTGGGGGACCTCTATCCTTTTTCATCCACTTTCGTTGCAAATGTCAATCAACAAACCTCTCTAGCCACAATCTCTCAATCAACTTGACATAGTAGACTTGGACATCTAGGGGCACCCGTTTTTAATTTACTTAGAAGTTAAAATTTAATTCAATGTAATAAAGGAAACTATACTCTCAATTGCTACTCTTGTCCTCTAGGGAAGCATGTTAGACTACCTTTTACGTCCTCATTGAGTGTAATTTTTTCTCCTTTTGATATCATTCATGCGGATTTATGGACATCTCATATTACTAGCAATCTAGGTCACAAATATTATTTGGTGCTTTTGGATGACTTCTCTCATTTTCTTTGAATTTATCCTCTAAAATATAAGTCTCAAGTTTACTCCAGTTTTCTAGAATTTCAGGCATATGTTAAAATCCAGTTTGAGAAAAATATCAAAACATTTCAATGTGACAATGGTCGTGAGTTTGACAATTCCCCTTTTCATAAATTTTGTGCGGATAATGGCATGGTGTTTTGATTCTCTTGCCCACATACCTCACCTCAAAATGGAAAAACCGAAAGAATCCTGCGCACCATCAATACTATGATTCGCACCTTACTCATGCATGCTTCTATCTTCCCTTTTTTGGGCCCACGCTTTGCACATGGAAGCCTATATTCTCAATATATTACCAACGAGTACGTTTCATAATAACACTCCAACTGAAATTCTCTTCCGTCGAATCCCCTCATATAGTCACCTTCGGATTTTGGTTGCCTATGCTATCCAAATATCTTCTCCACAACTCTTCATAAACTAGAGCCTAGGACTACTCCTTGCATCTTCTTGGGTTTTTCGTCGAATCATAGAGGGTACTTATGCTATGATTTGTTCATAAATAAAATCTAGTCTCTTGCCATGTCACATTTGAAGAGCATATTTTCTCATTTGCAAATATTCGTAAATACCAAGTCACTGATTATAGCTTCCTTGACTATTCAGACACATCCTCTCTCATCCGAAACATAATCTATGGAACTAGTAGTCTGACCCATTCCGTGCTTCCAACGATCACATCGCTTTCGCCTGTGCCTCTACACATCGCCGCGACGGCAAGGTGTGCCACTGCTGCCCCATTCCCCGTCACACATTGCTTGTATCCAGCAGCCCACCCCTAACCTACACGACCACCCCACAACCCCCGTTACCTCTCATGCCCGCTGTTCTCGTCAACCCCTCACTGCCCCACTGCACGAGCTTACTGCCAGAAATAGTTCGCATCCTGCAACATCACATGGAAACCCGTAGCCCACATGAGATTTTAAATCAAAAGTCCACTTTAACCTATCCACTCAAACCATCTCACATATACCCAAGAACCCAAAATTAGTCAAGCTTGATCCAAATTGGAATGCGGCCATTCGTGAGAAATTTGATGCGCGCACTACACAACACACTTGGAAACTTGTCCCGAAATTAGATATGGTCAATGTGATTCATTGTATGTGATTGTATTATCACAAATTCAGGGATAATGGTGAGCTTGAAAGCCATTAGGCAAGACTTGTGGCAAATGATACGGGAAAATAAGAGAGAATTGATTGTGGTGAGACCTTCAGTACAGTGGTAAAACCAGCCACCATTCACATTGTTCTGAGTATAGCTATGGGAAAAAGTTGATCGATTCATCAACTTGATGTGAAAATGCATTTTTACATGGAGATTTAAAAGAAATCGTATACATGCATCAACCACCCGTCTTTGTGCATCCATCGGCTCCTCATTATGTCTGTCGGCTTCAAAAGTCACTTTATTGCTTGAAACAAACGCCCAGGGCTTGGTATGACCGCTTTATCACTTACATCTTGCAAATAGGATTCGTGTGCAGCAAAAGTGATAACTCACTTTTTATTTTTCATCGTGATAATGACATCGCATACTTTGCTCTATGTGGATGACATTGTCTTGACTGCCTTCTCAAATGTGCCAAAAAGCAAGATCATTACCATGCTCAAATTTTTGACATGACAAACTTAAGAAAGTTGAGTTATTTTTTAGAGATTTCTGTGATCAGATCCGAGATTGCAATTTACAAGGCTAAAATGATAAACTGCAAGACCATGCTCACTCCAGTCGACTCAAAGTCGAAGCTTAGAACGGATGATGGAGACCCGATGCTTGATCCTTATCTTTATAGGAGTCTCACTTGTGCACTTTAGTATCTTACTTTCACTAGGCCCGATATTGCCTATGTTATTTAGAAGGTGTGTCTGTTCATGCATTCTTCCATGGAGCCTCACTTCACAACTCTTAAACGTATCATTCAGTACTTTAAGAGTACTCTTGAATATGGGATACATCTTTATCCATCTGCACCGACCATGATGATATCATATATCGACGCCGATTGAGGCGGTTGTCCATACACACGTCGATCTACTTCCAGCTATTGTGTAATTTTCGGCGATAACCTCATCTCATAGTCTGCCAAACGACAATCCACGCTTTCCCGCTCGAGTGCAGAAGCAGAATATAGAGGCATTGCGAACATTGTTGTCGAGATTTATTGGCTCAGAAACCTCCTTCTAGAGCTTCATTGTCCCTTAAGTAGGGCGTCTATTTTGATAACATATCTGATGTCTACTTATCTCACAACCCAGTTCAACACCAGCGAACCAAACATATTAAAATGAATATTCATTTTGTTCGTGAGAATATTGTCATGGGTCATGTTCCTTCTTCATATCAGTACACATATATATTTACTAAGGGACTTCCTCGGCAGTTGTTCCTTGACTTCAGATCCAGCCTGAGCGTCCGGCTTCCTCCCGCTCCGACTGCAGGGGTGTGATAGAGAATACGTAAATATTCTTTATTTATTCTGTAATTATTATTTTAGTGTAATTATGTAAAATAGATATTTCATCCGATTAGAATTACAATTATAAACACCTATATATATTGTATGAATGAGAAGACTTCAGACAAAGAAAATTACATTATTCTCTACTCAGTATATATATTGGGATTATGCAACAGAGCTTCAGAAGGAAGAAACTAAACCAAATAAATAATGGTCGTTCCCTCCAATACATTGTTGAATTTGGAATTTACATGGATTCTGCCTCTTGACTGGGCTTTGAGTGGGAGGCTGACTTCAAATATATTGGGCCTTGGATGTTTCAAGTCCAAATTTTCGGCCTACTTGCCCTTTCATGTCACCAGACTTCAGAACGGCCCATAGTTCACCAACGGATAAGATAAGGAGAGCCAACCACCCGCAACATTTTACCAAAAAAAAAAAGATTTACGTGTACATGTACTCCCTATCCTTTGGGACTCTATGAATCTACCACTAGCGAGTATCTCCAAAAGTGCAACTCCTCCTCTATTTTCAATATCAATATTATTGCTTCTTGTATGAGTATCAGAAATTAAAATGAGAGCAATTGAAATATACTCCTATGGTGCCTTAGCCTCTATATCACAATCGTCTATTCCGAAAAACAAGAAGATAGCTCATCAGAGCCTGAGATTCAAAAGAACAAAAATCAGAGCAGTTGGAACTGTTCCAGAAAAGAGTAATGAGAGAGCTGAAACACCACAGGAATATGAAGAGCCTTGTGTGAAATTTCAATTTTTCAGCGTGAGTACTACTCGGTCGATCATGAATGCGTATATTTATACTAATAAGAGAGTACTCAATAAATTAATAATGTAGTCTATATGTATGTTGTTGGTTCAGTCGGTATTGCTACCAGATGGAACACCAGATGTGCAGCTAAGAAAAGCATGTGGTGGCCAAAAACTTAGAGACATAATGCTTGATGCTAATGTCGAGTTGTATGGACCTTATGTATGTATTCCAAATATCTACTCTTCTTCTCCTTTTGCAATTAATTTCTTCTTATTATGTTTATATTTTCCATTATTTAAGGCAAGACCTTTGCTCAATTGTGGGGGAGGAGGAACTTGTGCCACATGTTTGGTTGAGGTGAGCTACAAATATATATAGAGAGATACATCTTTCATATTTGGTTGGTTTAATTTACTGGCTTGCATGCCCTAAACTTGGTTAATGTGTACAAGTATCTGACACCTGCATACCTAACTGGTAATTAGGTCGTTGAAGGAAAGGAGCTACTGAACCCTCGTACTGACAAGGAGAATGAAAATTTAAAACGGGTACATATGAATATGATCCGAGCAAGTCAACTATATATTCTGCTTTTTTAAAGAAAGCAAGTCATGTGCATATATTAATTAATCTGTTACTATATGTATAATTTTCAGCATCCAAAGAATTGGAGGCTTGCTTGTCAGGCAAGAGTTGGTAAACCTGATTCTAGAGGCATGGTATGGAATTATATATGGATATAACGTCTTTCTAACTGAGTAATTATTCGAGCAATTAATTAATTAATTATTATGTACAGATGATCATTCAGCAACTTCCGGAATGGAAAGCACACGAGTGGAATTATAGAGAATTACCGCCTATTGAAGAAGAAGAAGAAGAATCTTCATGATCAGTTTCTTCATCTTCAGCCTGAGTTTTATCTTTAGAGAGCAACTATGTCATAATAACTTAGCTCATAATGGAAGAATGATAATCTTCTCTTGCTGTTAATTGAGTCCAATTATGAGCTTCATCCTTTATAAATATATACTGTTACCACCCTTTCTTTTTCTTAAAATCAATAAAGGACTCATTTTTCTCCTCTATAATTTTTTTTGTCAGTGAAACTCTAACAACAGGAAAGAGACGAGAAAAGAAAAAACAGGAAAAAATTCTTCTCCCCTGTAGAATATTAATAAGAATACTATTGGTTGTTTCTGTTCTAACAATTGGAAGGGTCGATTATTATATAAACACATAATGGTCTACGGTTATAATTATAGAACTTTTAATCACAATGGTAATTTTGATAGCTTTAGTTGTATTGAGTTGGTACTTTTAATTATAAGTGACAAATAAGTTTTAAAATTGAGTTGGGGGTAACTCTAGTTTTTTTACTTGAGTAGCGGTGATAAATTTTGGATTAGTGATTAGAGAGTTTTGACTCACCCCAAAGTTATATTTTTAACACTTTGATCCCAAACTTTATTTTTTACATTTTGCCCCCAAGTTTTATTTTTAACACTTTGACCACAAGCTTTATTTTTTACACTTTGCCCCCAAGTTTTATTTTTAACACTTTAACCACAAGCTTTATTTTTTACACTTTGCCCCCAAGTTTTATTTTTAACACTTTGACTCCAAGCTTTATTTTTTACACAGATGAGTTAGTTGTTGAAGAAATTGCAACAACTAACCCATCTGTTGCAACAACTGAACCATCTGTTGCAATACATTGGTTCAGTTGTTGCAACAACTAACCCATCTGTTGCAACAGATTACAAACTTGTTGCAACAGATGGGTTAGTTGTTGCAATTTCTTCAACAATTGAAAATTGCAACAACTAACCCATCTGTTGCAACAAGTTTGTTATTTGTTGCAACAGATGAGTCAGTTGTTGCAACAACTGAACCAATTTGTTGCAACAGATGGTTCAGTTGTTGCAACAACTGACTCATCTGTTGCAACAAATTACAAACTTGTTGCAACAGATAGGTTAGTTGTTGCAATTTCTTCAACAATTGAACCATCTGTTGCAACATATTAAAAATGTGTTCCAACAAGGAGAAGAAGAACAAAAACAACACCAAAAACCATAATTTCACAACCACAACCACTATTTACAAACTCACAAACCCCAACAAGTGCAACAAATACATGAAACTACAACAAAACAAACAACATTCAAGAAAAACCCATTCTCTTATTTATCTTCTCTAACCAAAATCATCATTTTCACACTCTAATTTCAAAACCTTAACTTTTGAACAAAGTGAAAATTTCAAAAACCCTAACTTAATACACGAAACTACAACAAAACAAACAACATTCAAGAAAAACCTATGCTCTTCTTCATCTTCTCTAACCAAAATCATCATTTTCACACTCTAATTTCAAAACCATAACTTTTGAACAAAGTGAAAATTTCAAAAACTCTAACTTAATACACGAAACTACAACAAAATAAACAACATTCAAGAAAACTCATGCTCTTCTTCATCTTCTCTAACCAAAATCATCATTTTCACACTCTAATTTAAAAACCCTAACTTTTGAACCAAGTGAAAAATTCAAAACTCTAACTCTTGCATGAGAATGAATAGAGAAACAACAACAATGGAGAGGGAGAAATGAGCAGCAACAGCAGTAATGGAGAGAGAGGAACGAGCAGCAACAATGATGGTGGAGCAACAACGATGGTCGACGAGCAGCAAAGGAAAAAGGTTCGTTTTTTTTTTTTGAAATAAAATGAAAAGTAGTTCATTTTATAATGTGTATGGGCTTTTGTGTATTTTGTAAAAAATTATAAGTTTTAAAAATTATAATTCAGTCCCCATTTTAGTTAATCACATTTTAAAGACAAGTTTGACCTTGACTGGTCAAACTTGTCACCATTTCTAGTTACCATACTTTTTTGTCACCATAAGTTAAATGTTCCAAGTGAGTTGGCTCAATTGAAGACGTTAGGTAGCTATTTTCTCCAAAGGTTGGAAGAGGGAAAAAGAAAAGAAATGAACCACAAACATCCACGACAGAATGATAAATACTACTACAAGAAAAAGACCTACGATAACGGCTAAAAATCACATCGGAGGGTGAATGACGCTTTGTAAGTGTCATCAGAAATTGTGTCACAGAGGTCCTTCATGCAACGTTTAAATAATCACACATAATATGTGAGCGTAAAACGTCACACATTTAGTCGTTGACTTTGACTATTTCCCGCTTTTTTCCCCCGGGAGTTTACAAATTTTGTCAGTAAATTTTTTGAATTCTATTAATTTAATATATATTTTTATGATAATTTTTTAAATAAATTTTAATTTTAATTAATTTAAATATAAAACAATTGCGGAAAATTTGATTTTGATGCATTTTGTATTTAATAATTAATTTAATTTAATTAATTGTTTTTTTTTTTGAATTTTTCAATAATAGTTAAATTGGAAAGAAAATAGCATATTGTAACTAAACTGTAACTAATTAATCAAGACACCCGTACAATGTATTGCCAATATGCAACTTGACAGAAAACTCAGAATACCAATTGATGCAACATACATCTGACTCTACTAGGGAATCTAATATTACAAACAACAACAATAGTCTTAGCCATACTCCCGAGGTGTTACTTGTATGTTCAAACTTCTCAAATTCTTTTCCATCCATAAATTATGCACGGTTTCATCATACACTAATTTGAACAACTTTCTTTGAAATGGTCCGTCCCATCGGGTAGTGTTGATCCTATCTTCACAAAGATGAATCCAGTTGATTTAATTTCGTGAGTCGCAATAACATCACGGTTGAAACAAAAAGTAACAAGTAGAAAACATCTAAAACACCAAGCATCGCAGAAAATTTCTACTTAATATTTTTCAATTAATTTATTCCAAAATGCACGCTAATTATTTATTATAACTTATTTGATTTACTAGATTTGAATATAATTATTTATACTTATTTAATAAATGCTTAGCGCATATAAAATTATTGGATTCCATTAAATTGTGACCCAGTGTCTTATGTGTACCTTCACCAAAATGGAAATCCACTCCACTTTGGAATTCAAAATCATAGCTCATTCACTTTTACAATCTTGTTATGTATTGTATTATTGAAAGATTGTTTTAATTGTATAATACCCTATAATAATTGATAAGTTTGAACCTTCTATATGTTAACGAGAGTAACACTCTACTACATTTTGTTTCATTGACCAAACATATACATTGATGTTTGTTTGAGTCCATGGAAATGGTAGAAAAGTGGTACTACTATCTTGTCATCTAGAATTTAGTACAACGTGGTTTAATTTATTTCTTTTCTTAAATAAAAACAACAAAAAATGACAACAAGGTTCAGTTGTTGCAACAACTGACTTATCTGTTGCAACAGATTACAAACTTGTTGCAACATGGGTTAGTTGTTGCAATTTCTTCAACAATTGAACCATCTGTTGCAACATATTAAAAATGTGTTCCAACAAGGAGAAGAAGAACAAAAACAACACCAAAAACCATAATTTCACAACCACAACCACTATTTACAAACTCACAAACCCCAACAAGTGCAACAAATACATGAAACTACAACAAAACAAACAACATTCAAGAAAAACTCATTCTCTTCTTTATCCTCTCTAACCAAAATCATCATTTTCACACTCTAATTTCAAAACCTTAACTTTTGAACAAAGTGAAAATTTCAAAAACTCTAACTTAATACACGAAACTACAACAAAACAAACAACATTCAAGAAAAACCTATGCTCTTCTTCATCTTCTCTAACCAAAATCATCATTTTCACACTCTAATTTCAAAACCCTAACTTTTGAACAAAGTGAAAATTTCAAAAACTCTAACTTAATACACGAAACTACAACAAAACAAACAACATTCAAGAAAACTCATGCTCTTCTTCATCTTCTCTAACCTAAATCATCATTTTCACACTCTAATTTAAAAACCCTAAATTTTGAACCAAGTGAAAATTTCAAAACTCTAACTCTTGCATGAGAATGAATAGAGAAACAACAACAATGGAGAGGGAGAAATGAGCAGCAACAGCAGTAATGGAGAGAGAGGAACGAGCAGCAACAATGATGGTGGAGCAACAACGATGGTCGACGAGCAGCAAAGGAAAAAGGTTCGTTTTTTTTTGAAATAAAATGAAAAGTAGTTCATTTTATAATGTGTATGGGCTTTTGTGTATTTTGTAAAAAATTATAAGTTTTAAAAATTATAATTCAGTCCCCATTTTAGTTAATCACATTTTAAAGACAAGTTTGACCTTGACTGGTCAAACTTGTCACCATTTCTAGTTACCATACTTTTTTGTCACCATAAGTTAAATGTTCCAAGTGAGTTGGCTCAATTGAAGACGTTAGGTAGCTATTTTCTCCAAAGGTTGGATGAGGGAAAAAGAAAAGAAATGAACCACAAACATCCACGACAGGAATGATAAATACTCACTACAAGAAAAAAGACCTACGATAACGGCTAAAAATCACATCGGAGGGTGAATGACGCTTTGTAAGTGTCATCAGAAATGTGTCACTAGAGGTCCTTCATAGACGGCGCTTAAATAATCGTCACATAATATGTGACGCATAAACGTCACACATTTAGTCGTTGACTTTGACTATTTCGCTTTTTTCCCTGAATGTACAAATTTTGTCTGTAAATTTTTGAATTCTATTAATTTAATATATATTTTTATGATAATTTTTAAAATAAATTTTAATTTTAATTAATTTAAATATAAAACAATTATGAAAATTTGATTTTGATGCATTTTGTATTTAATAATTAATTTAATTTAATTAATTGTTTTTTTTTGAATTGTTCAATAATAGTTAAATTGGAAAGAAAATAGCATATTGTAACTAAACTGTAACTAATTAATCAAGACACCCGTACAATGTATTGCCAATATGCAACTTGACAGAAAACTCAGAATACCAATTGATGCAACATACATCTGACTCTACTAGGGAATCTAATATTACAAACAACAACAATAGTCTTAGCCATACTCCCCAAGGTGTTACTTGTATGTTCAAACTTCCTCAAATTCTTTTCCATCCATAAATTATGCACAGTTTCATCATACACTAATTTGAACAACTTTGCTGAAATGGCCCGTCCCATTGGTAGTGTTGATCCTATCTTCACAAAGATGAATCCAGTTGATTTAATTTCAGGAGCTGCAATAACATCACGGTTGAAACAAATAGTAACAAGTAGAAAAACATCGGAAAACACCAAGCACTGCAGAAAATTTCTACTTAATATTTTTCAATTAATTTATTCCAAAATGCACGCTAATTATTTATTATAACTTATTTGATTTACTAGATTCGAATATAATTATTTATACTTATTTAATAAATGCTTAGCACATATAAAATTATTGGATTCCATTAAATTGTGATCCCAGTGTCTTATGTGTACCTTCACCAAAATGGAAATCCACTCCACTTTGGAATTCAAAATCATAGCTCATTCACTTTTACAATCTTGTTATGTATTGTATTATTGAAAGAATGTTTTAATTGTATAATACCCTATAATAATTGATAAGTTTGAACCTTCTATATGTTAACGAGGAGTAACACTCTACTACATTTTGTTTCTGTTGACCAAACATATACAGTTGATGTTTGTTTGAGTCCTTGGAAATGGTAGAAAAGTGGTACTACTATCTTATCATCTAGAATTTAGTACAACGTGGGTTTAATTTATTTCTTTTTCTTAAATAAAAACAACAAAAAATGACAACATGGTTCAGTTGTTGCAACAACTGACTCATCTGTTGCAACAAATGGGTTAGTTGTTGTAATTTCTTCAACAATTGAACCATCTGTTGCAACATATTAAAAATGTGTTCCAACAAGGAGAAGAAGAACAAAAACAACACCAAAAACCATAATTTCACAATCACAACCACTATTTACAAACTCACAAACCCCAACAAGTGCAACAAATACATGAAACTACAACAAAACAAACAACATTCAAGAAAAACTCATTCTCTTCTTTATCTTCTCTAACCAAAATCATCATTTTCACACTCTAATTTCAAAACTTTAACTTTTGAACAAAGTGAAAATTTCAAAAACTCTAACTTAATACACGAAACTACAACAAAAAAAACAACATTCAAGAAAAACCTATGCTCTTCTTCATCTTCTCTAACCAAAATCATCATTTTCACACTCTAATTTTAAAACCCTAACTTTTGAACAAAGTGAAAATTTCAAAAACTCTAACTTAATACACGAAACTACAACAAAACAAACAACATTCAAGAAAACTCATGCTCTTCTTCATCTTCTCTAACCAAAATCATCATTTTCACACTCTAATTTAAAAACCCTAACTTTTGAACCAAGTGAAAATTTCAAAACTCTAACTTTTGCATGAGAATGAATAGAGAAATAACAACAATGGAGAGGGAGAAATGAGCAGCAACAGCAGTAATGGAGAGAGAGGAACGAGCAGCAACAATGATGGTGGAGCAACAACGATGGTCGACGAGCAGCAAAGGAAAAAGGTTCGTTTTTTTTTTGAAATAAAATGAAAAGTAGTTCATTTTATAATGTGTATGGGCTTTTGTGTATTTTGTAAAAAATTATAAGTTTTAAAAATTATAATTCAGTCCCCATTTTAGTTAATCACATTTTAAAGACAAGTTTGACCTTGACTGGTCAAACTTGTCACCATTTCTAGTTACCATACTTTTTTGTCACCATAAATTAAATGTTCCAAGTGAGTTGGCTCAATTGAAGACGTTAGGTAGCTATTTTCTCCAAAGGCTGGATGAGGGAAAAAGAAAAGAAATGAACCACAAACATCCACGACAGGAATGATAAATACTCACTACAAGAAAAAAGACCTACGATAACGGCTAAAATCACATCGGAGGGTGAATGACGATTTGTAAGTGTCATTATCAGTCTGTGTCACTAGAGGTCCTTCATGACGCAGCGCTTAAATAAGCATCACATAATATGTGACGGACATAAAACGTCACACATTTAGTCGTTGACTTTGACTATTTCCCGCTTTTTTCCCCCGGGAGTTTACAAATTTTGTCAGTAAATTTTTTGAATTCTATTAATTTAATATATATTTTTATGATAATTTTTTAAATAAATTTTAATTTTAATTAATTTAAATATAAAACAATTGCGAAAAATTTGATTTTGATGCATTTTGTATTTAATAATTAATTTAATTTAATTAATTGTTTTTTTTTGAATTGTTCAATAATAGTTAAATTGGAAAGAAAATAGCATATTGTAACTAAACTGTAACTAATTAATCAAGACACCCGTACAATGTATTGCCAATATGCAACTTGACAGAAAACTCAGAATACCAATTGATGCAACATACATCTGACTCTACTAGGGAATCTAATATTACAAACAACAACAATAGTCTTAGTCATACTCCCCAAGGTGTTACTTGTATGTTCAAACTTCCTCAAATTCTTTTCCATCCATAAATTATGCACAGTTTCATCATACACTAATTTGAACAACTTTGGAAATGGCGAATCCCATTGGTAGTGTTGATCCTATCTTCACAAAGATGAATCCAGTTGATTTAATTTCAGGAGCTGCAATAACATCACGGTTGAAACAAATAGTAACAAGTAGAAAAACATCGGAAAACACCAAGCACTGCAGAAAATTTCTACTTAATATTTTTCAATTAATTTATTCCAAAATGCACGCTAATTATTTATTATAACTTATTTGATTTACTAGATTCGAATATAATTATTTATACTTATTTAATAAATGCTTAGCGCATATAAAATTATTGGATTCCATTAAATTGTGACCCAGTGTCTTATGTGTACCTTCACCAAAATGAAAATCCACTCCACTTTGGAATTCAAAATCATAGCTCATTCACTTTTACAATCTTGTTATGTATTGTATTATTGAAAGATTGTTTTAATTGTATAATACCCTATAATAATTGATAAGTTTGAACCTTCTATATGTTAATGAGGAGTAACACTCTACTACATTTTGTTTCTGTTGACCAAACATATACAGTTGATGTTTGTTTGAGTCCATGGAAATGGTAGAAAAGTGGTACTACTATCTTGTCATCTAGAATTTAGTACAACGTGGGTTTAATTTATTTCTTTTTCTTAAATAAAAACAACAAAAAATGACAACAAGGTTCAGTTGTTGCAACAACTGACTCATCTGTTGCAACAAATTACAAACTTGTTGCAACAGATGGGTTAGTTGTTGCAATTCTTCAACAATTGAATCATCTGTTGCAACATATTAAAAATGTGTTCCAACAAGGAGAAGAAGAACAAAAACAACACCAAAAACCATAATTTCACAACCACAACCACTATTTACAAACTCACAAACCCCAACAAGTGCAACAAATACATGAAACTACAACAAAACAAACAACATTCAAGAAAAACTCATTCTCTTCTTTATCTTCTCTAACCAAAATCATCATTTTCACACTCTAATTTCAAAACCTTAACTTTTGAACAAAGTGAATTTCAAAAACTCTAACTTAATACACGAAACTACAACAAAACAAACAACATTCAAGAAAAACCTATGCTCTTCTTCATCTTCTCTAACCAAAATCATCATTTTCACACTCTAATTTCAAAACCCTAACTTTTGAACAAAGTGAAAATTTCAAAAACTCTAACTTAATACACGAAACTACAACAAAACAAACAACATTCAAGAAAACTCATGCTCTTCTTCATCTTCTCTAACCTAAATCATCATTTTCACACTCTAATTTAAAAACCCTAAATTTTGAACCAAGTGAAAATTTCAAAACTCTAACTCTTGCATGAGAATGAATAGAGAAACAACAACAATGGAGAGGAGAAATGAGCAGCAAAGCGATAATGGAGAGAGGAACGAGCAGCAACAATGATGGTGGAGCAACAACGATGGTCGACGAGCAGCAAAGGAAAAAGGTTCGTTTTTTGTTTGAAATAAAATGAAAAGTAGTTCATTTTATAATGTGTATGGCTTTTGTGTATTTTGTAAAAATTATAAGTTTTAAAAATTATAATTCAGTACCCATTTTAGTTAATCACAGTTTAAAGACAAGTTTGACCTTGACTGGTCAAACTTGTCACCATTTCTAGTTACCATACTTTTTTGTCACCATAAGTTAAATGTTCCAAGTGAGTTGGCTCAATTGAAGACGTTAGGTAGCTATTTTCTCCAAAGGTTGGATGAGGGAAAAAGAAAAGAAATGAACCACAAATATCCACGACAGGAATGATAAATACTCACTACAAGAAAAAAGACCTACGATAACGGCTAAAAACTGTCATCGGAGGGGGTGAATGACAGTTTTGTAAGTGTCATCAGAAATGTCAGTAGGTCCTTCATGTAGCGCTTTAAATAACTGTCACATAATATGTGACGGGCATAAAACGTCACACATTTAGTCGTTGACTTTGACTATTTCCCGCTTTTTTCCCCCGGGAATGTACAAATTTTGTCTGTAAATTTTTTGAATTCTATTAATTTAATATATATTTTTATGATAATTTTTTAAATAAATTTTAATTTTAATTAATTTAAATATAAAACAATTGCGGAAAATTTGATTTTGATGCATTTTGTATTTAATAATTAATTTAATTTAATTAATTGTTTTTTTTTTTGAATTTTTCAATAATAGTTAAATTGGAAAGAAAATAGCATATTGTAACTAAACTGTAACTAATTAATCAAGACACCCGTACAATGTATTGCCAATATGCAACTTGACAGAAAACTCAGAATACCAATTGATGCAACATACATCTGACTCTACTAGGGAATCTAATATTACAAACAACAACAATAGTCTTAGCCATACTCCCCAAGGTGTTACTTGTATGTTCAAACTTCCTCAAATTCTTTTCCATCCATAAATTATGCACAGTTTCATCATACACTAATTTGAACAACTTTGCTGAAATGGCCCGTCCCATTGGTAGTGTTGATCCTATCTTCACAAAGATGAATCCAGTTGATTTCATTTCAGGAGCTGCAATAACATCACGGTTGAAACAAATAGTAACAAGTAGAAAAACATCGAAAAACACCAAGCACTGCAGAAAATTTCTACTTAATATTTTTCAATTAATTTATTCCAAAATGCACGCTAATTATTTATTATAACTTATTTGATTTACTAGATTCGAATATAATTATTTATACTTATTTAATAAATGCTTAGCACATATAAAATTATTGGATTCCATTAAATTGTGATCCCAGTGTCTTATGTGTACCTTCACCAAAATGGAAATCCACTCCACTTTGGAATTCAAAATCATAGCTCATTCACTTTTACAATCTTGTTATGTATTGTATTATTGAAAGAATGTTTTAATTGTATAATACCCTATAATAATTGATAAGTTTGAACCTTCTATATGTTAACGAGGAGTAACACTCTACTACATTTTGTTTCTGTTGACCAAACATATACAGTTGATGTTTGTTTGAGTCCATGGAAATGGTAGAAAAGTGGTACTACTATCTTGTCATCTAGAATTTAGTACAACGTGAGTTTAATTTATTTCTTTTTCTTAAATAAAAACAACAAAAAATGACAACAAGGTTCAGTTGTTGCAACAACTGACTCATCTGTTGCAACAAATTACAAACTTGTTGCAACAGATGGGTTAGTTGTTGCAATTTCTTCAACAATTGAACCATCTGTTGCAACATATTAAAAATGTGTTCCAACAAGGAGAAGAAGAACAAAAACAACACCAAAAACCATAATTTCACAACCACAACCACTATTTACAAACTCACAAACCCCAACAAGTGCAACAAATACATGAAACTACAACAAAACAAACAACATTCAAGAAAAACTCATTCTCTTCTTTATCTTCTCTAACCAAAATCATCATTTTCACACTCTAATTTCAAAACCTTAACTTTTGAACAAAGTGAAAATTTCAAAAACTCTAACTTAATACACGAAACTACAATAAAATAAACAACATTCAAGAAAACCCTATGCTCTTCTTCATCTTCTCTAACCAAAATCATCATTTTCACACTCTAATTTCAAAACCCTAACTTTTGAACAAAGTGAAAATTTCAAAAACTCTAACTTAATACACGAAACTACAACAAAACAAACAACATTCAAGAAAACTCATGCTCTTCTTCATCTTCTCTAACCAAAATCATCATTTTCACACTCTAATTTAAAAACCCTAACTTTTGAACCAAGTGAAAATTTCAAAACTCTAACTCTTGCATGAGAATGAATAGAGAAATAACAACAATGGAGAGGGAGAAATGAGCAGCAACAGCAGTAATGGAGAGAGAGGAACGAGCAGCAACAATGATGGTGGAGCAACAACGATGGTCGACGAACAGCAAAGGAAAAAGGTTCGTTTTTTTTTTGAAATAAAATGAAAAGTAGTTCATTTTATAATGTGTATGGGCTTTTGTGTATTTTGTAAAAAATTATAAGTTTTAAAAATTATAATTCAGTCTCCATTTTAGTTAATCACATTTTAAAGACAAGTTTGACCTTGACTGGTCAAACTTGTCACCATTTCTAGTTACCATACTTTTTGTCACCATAAGTTAAATGTTCAGTGAGTTGGCTCAATCAAGACGTTAGGTAGCTATTTTCTCCAAAGGTTGGATGAGGAAAAAGAAAAGAAATGAACCACAAACATCCACGCAGAATGATAAATACTCACTACAAGAAAAAGACCTACGATAACTGGCTAAAAATCACATCGGAGGGTGAATGACGCTTTGTAAGTGTCATTGTAACTGTGTCACAGAGTCCTTCATGCATTTACGCTTAAATAATCATCACATAATATGTGATGCATATAAACGTCACACATTTAGTCGTTGACTTTGACTATTTCCCGCTTTTTTCCCCCGGGAGTTTACAAATTTTGTCAGTAAATTTTTTGAATTCTATTAATTTAATATATATTTTTATGATAATTTTTTAAATAAATTTTAATTTTAATTAATTTAAATATAAAACAATTGCGAAAAATTTGATTTTGATGCATTTTGTATTTAATAATTAATTTAATTTAATTAATTGTTTTTTTTTTGAATTTTTCAATAATAGTTAAATTGGAAAGAAAATAGCATATTGTAACTAAACTGTAACTAATTAATCAAGACACTGCATAA
This sequence comes from Przewalskia tangutica, assembly GCA_029844215.1. Taxonomy (NCBI): domain Eukaryota; kingdom Viridiplantae; phylum Streptophyta; class Magnoliopsida; order Solanales; family Solanaceae; genus Przewalskia; species Przewalskia tangutica. Next base: position 127,395,072 of record CM056725.1, read on the forward strand.
ATGTATTGCCAATATGCAACTTGACAGAAAACTCAGAATACCAATTGATGCAACATACATCTGACTCTATTAGGGAATCTAATATTACAAACAACAACAATAGTCTTAGCCATACTCCCCAATGTGTTACTTGTATGTTCAAACTTCCTCAAATTCTTTTCCATCCATAAATTATGCACAGTTTCATCATACACTAATTTGAACAACTTTGCTGAAATGGCCCGTCCCATTGGTAGTGTTGATCCTATCTTCACAAAGATGAATCCAGTTGATTTAATTTCAGGAGCTGCAATAACATCACGGTTGAAACAAATAGTAACAAGTAGAAAAACATCGGAAAACACCAAGCAATCGCAGAAATTTCTACTTAATATTTTTCAATTAATTTATTCCAAAATGCACGCTAATTATTTATTATAACTTATTTGATTTACTAGATTCGAATATAATTATTTATACTTATTTAATAAATGCTTAGCGCATATAAAATTATTGGATTCCATTAAATTGTGACCCAGTGTCTTATGTGTACCTTCACCAAAATGGAAATCCACTCCACTTTGGAATTCAAAATCATAGCTCATTCACTTTTACAATCTTGTTATGTATTGTATTATTGAAAGATTGTTTTAATTGTATAATACCCTATAATAATTGATAAGTTTGAACCTTCTATATGTTAACGAGGAGTAACACTCTACTACATTTTGTTTCTGTTGACCAAACATATACAGTTGATGTTTGTTTGAGTCCATGGAAATGGTAGAAAAGTGGTACTACTATCTTGTCATCTAGAATTTAGTACAACGTGGGTTTAATTTATTTCTTTTTCTTAAATAAAAACAACAAAAAATGACAACAAGGTTCAGTTGTTGCAACAACTGACTCATCTGTTGCAACAAATTACAAACTTGTTGCAACAGATGGGTTAGTTGTTGCAATTTCTTCAACAATTGAACCATCTGTTGCAACATATTAAAAATGTGTTCCAACAAGGAGAAGAAGAACAAAAACAACACCAAAAACCATAATTTCACAACCACAACCACTATTTACAAACTCACAAACCCCAACAAGTGCAACAAATACATGAAACTACAACAAAACAAACAACATTCAAGAAAAACTCATTCTCTTCTTTATCTTCTCTAACCAAAATCATCATTTTCACACTCTAATTTCAAAACCTTAACTTTTGAACAAAGTGAAAATTTCAAAAACTCTAACTTAATACACGAAACTACAACAAAACAAACAACATTCAAGAAAAACCTATGCTCTTCTTCATTTTCTCTAACCAAAATCATCATTTTCACACTCTAATTTCAAAACCCTAACTTTTGAACAAAGTGAAAATTTCAAAAACTCTAACTTAATACACGAAACTACAACAAAACAAACAACATTCAAGAAAACTCATGCTCTTCTTCATCTTCTCTAACCTAAATCATCATTTTCACACTCTAATTTAAAAACCCTAAATTTTGAACCAAGTGAAAATTTCAAAACTCTAACTCTTGCATGAGAATGAATAGAGAAACAACAACAATGGAGAGGGAGAAATGAGCAGCAACAACAATAATGGAGAGAGAGGAACGAGCAGCAACAATGATGGTGGAGCAACAACGATGGTCGACGAGCAGCAAAGGAAAAATGTTCGTTTTTTTTTTTGAAATAAAATGAAAAGTAGTTCATTTTATAATGTGTATGGGCTTTTGTGTATTTTGTAAAAAATTATAAGTTTTAAAAATTATAATTCAGTCCCCATTTTAGTTAATCACATTTTAAAGACAAGTTTGACCTTGACTGGTCAAACTTGTCACCATTTCTAGTTACCATACTTTTTTGTCACCATAAGTTAAATGTTCCAAGTGAGTTGGCTCAATTGAAGACGTTAGGTAGCTATTTTCTCCAAAGGTTGGATGAGGGAAAAAGAAAAGAAATGAACCACAAACATCCACGACAGGAATGATAAATACTCACTACAAGAAAAAAGACCTACGATAACGGCTAAAAGCACATCGGAGGGTGAATAGCGATTTTGTAAGTGTCATCAGAAATGTGTCACGGTAGGTCCTTCATGTAGGCACAGTTTAAATAATCACACATAATATGTGAGCGTAAAGCGTCACACATTTAGTCGTTGACTTTGACTATTTCCCGCTTTTTTCCCCCGGGAATGTACAAATTTTGTCTGTAAATTTTTTGAATTCTATTAATTTAATATATATTTTTATGATAATTTTTAAAATAAATTTTAATTTTAATTAATTTAAATATAAAACAATTGCGGAAAATTTGATTTTGATGCATTTTGTATTTAATAATTAATTTAATTTAAATAATTGTTTTTTTTTTGAATTTTTCAATAATAGTTAAATTGGAAAGAAAATAGCATATTGTAACTAAACTGTAACTAATTAATCAAGACACCCGTACAATGTATTGCCAATATGCAACTTGACAGAAAACTCAGAATACCAATTGATGCAACATACATCTGACTCTACTAGGGAATCTAATATTACAAACAACAACAATAGTCTTAGCCATACTCCCCAAGGTGTTACTTGTATGTTCAAACTTCCTCAAATTCTTTTCCATCCATAAATTATGCACAGTTTCATCATACACTAATTTGAACAACTTTCTTTGAAATGGCGATCCATTGGTAGTGTTGATCCTATCTTCACAAAGATGAATCCAGTTGATTTAATTTCAGGAGCTGCAATAACATCACAGTTGAAACAAATAGTAACAAGTAGAAAAACATCGGAAAACACCAAGCACTGCAGAAAATTTCTACTTAATATTTTTCAATTAATTTATTCCAAAATGCACGCTAATTATTTATTATAACTTATTTGATTTACTAGATTCGAATATAATTATTTATACTTATTTAATAAATGCTTAGCACATATAAAATTATTGGATTCCCTTAAATTGTGATCCCAGTGTCTTATGTGTACCTTCACCAAAATGGAAATCCACTCCACTTTGGAATTCAAAATCATAACTCATTCACTTTTACAATCTTGTTATGTATTGTATTATTGAAAGAATGTTTTAATTGTATAATACCCTATAATAATTGATAAGTTTGAACATTCTATATGTTAACGAGGAGTAACACTCTACTACATTTTGTTTCTGTTGACCAAACATATACAGTTGATGTTTGTTTGAGTCCTTGGAAATGGTAGAAAAGTGGTACTACTATCTTATCATCTAGAATTTAGTACAACGTGGGTTTAATTTATTTCTTTTTCTTAAATAAAAACAACAAAAAATGACAACATGGTTCAGTTGTTGCAACAACTGACTCATCTGTTGCAACAAATTACAAACTTGTTGCAACAGATGGGTTAGTTGTTGTAATTTCTTCAACAATTGAACCATCTGTTGCAACATATTAAAAATGTGTTCCAACAAGGAGAAGAAGAACAAAAACAACACCAAAAACCATAATTTCACAACCACAACCACTATTTACAAACTCACAAACCCCAACAAGTACAACAAATACATGAAACTACAACAAAACAAACAACATTCAAGAAAAACTCATTCTCTTCTTTATCTTCTCTAACCAAAATCATCATTTTCACACTCTAATTTCAAAACCTTAACTTTTGAACAAAGTGAAAATTTCAAAAACCCTAACTTAATACACGAAACTACAACAAAACAAACAACATTCAAGAAAAACCTATGCTCTTCTTCATCTTCTCTAACCAAAATCATCATTTTCACACTCTAATTTCAAAACCCTAACTTTTGAACAAAGTGAAAATTTCAAAAACTCTAACTTAATACACGAAACTACAACAAAACAAACAACATTCAAGAAAACTCATGCTCTTCTTCATCTTCTCTAACCAAAATCATCATTTTCACACTCTAATTTAAAAACCCTAACTTTTGAACCAAGTGAAAATTTCAAAACTCTAACTCTTGCATGAGAATGAATAGAGAAATAACAACAATGGAGAGGGAGAAATGAGCAGCAACAGCAGTAATGGAGAGAGAGGAACGAGCAGCAACAATGATGGTGGAGCAACAACGATGGTCGACGAGCAGCAAAGGAAAAAGGTTCGTTTTTTTTTTGAAATAAAATGAAAAGTAGTTCATTTTATAATGTGTATGGGCTTTTGTGTATTTTGTAAAAAATTATAAGTTTTAAAAATTATAATTCAGTCCCCATTTTAGTTAATCACATTTTAAAGACAAGTTTGACCTTGACTGGTCAAACTTGTCACCATTTCTAGTTACCATACTTTTTTGTCACCATAAGTTAAATGTTCCAAGTGAGTTGGCTCAATTGAAGACGTTAGGTAGCTATTTTCTCCAAAGGTTGGATGAGGGAAAAAGAAAAGAAATGAACCACAAACATCCACGACAGGAATGATAAATACTCACTACAAGAAAAAAGACCTACGATAACGGCTAAAAACTGTCATCGGAGGGGGTGAATGACAGTTTTGTAAGTGTCATTGTAGCCTGTGTCACGGTAGGTCCTTCATAGACGACAGTTTAAATAACTGTCACATAATATGTGACGGGCATAAAACGTCACACATTTAGTCGTTGACTTTGACTATTTCCCGCTTTTTTCCCCCGGGAGTTTACAAATTTTGTCAGTAAATTTTTTGAATTCTATTAATTTAATATATATTTTTATGATAATTTTTTAAATAAATTTTAATTTTAATTAATTTAAATATAAAACAATTGCGAAAAATTTGATTTTGATGCATTTTGTATTTAATAATTAATTTAATTTAATTAATTGTTTTTTTTTTGAATTTTTCAATAATAGTTAAATTGGAAAGAAAATAGCATATTGTAACTAAACTGTAACTAATTAATCAAGACACCCGTACAATGTATTGCCAATATGCAACTTGACAGAAAACTCAGAATACCAATTGATGCAACATACATCTGACTCTACTAGGGAATCTAATATTACAAACAACAACAATAGTCTTAGCCATACTCCCCAAGGTGTTACTTGTATGTTCAAACTTCCTCAAATTCTTTTCCATCCATAAATTATGCACAGTTTCATCATACACTAATTTGAACAACTTTGCTGAAATGGCCCGTCCCATTGGTAGTGTTGATCCTATCTTCACAAAGATGAATCCAGTTGATTTCATTTCAGGAGCTGCAATAACATCACGGTTGAAACAAATAGTAACAAGTAGAAAAACATCGGAAAACACCAAGCACTGCAGAAAATTTCTACTTAATATTTTTCAATTAATTTATTCCAAAATGCACGCTAAAGGGTTATTAAAATATATGTGAAGCCTTAGATTATATTAATGTAGTAAAAGATTGGCTCTGGATTAAAAATGGTCTATTGCAACATATTGATTCAAGCGAAAAGTTTGTCACTTGCACAAGATGTTCTAAAAGTAAGTTCACATGCCCTTTATGAAACAGAAAAATATTGCATCTGGAACTGTACAGATGAATGAATATAAAAATTGTCCTAAGATTTGGCAGACAACTTAATATTTATTTCAGGTTTTGATTAGAGTTAGGGGATTCTAAATGGAGATGTCCGTCTTTATTTTAATAAAGATGGATAAATGGGCACTTGGGCCTTAAAATGATGAAAGTGAGGAAAATAGGTCCTAAACTCGATTATTTCCTAATAATTGTTCACATTAATTGGTTGATCAAAAATATCCCGACCTTGAACTACAATTATAAGTATTTGGGAATATTACAACTTCGAAATGCCAAACAAATTCCCTAGGACTGTTATAACTGGCATGATATAGACCACGAAATATATGAAGGTGAATCTAACCTGCATAATCTCCGCTCCGATTTGCACGAGGATGTAAAGATTCAAGACGCCGAACTGGAGCCCATAGTCTCCTGTAAGATGGACGCTGCCATGAGAAAGAGTTTCATCAGTATCCAACAAGAATACGCATAATCAGCTCCAGCAATGACAAATTAACCATTCACACCCATTAGCAACCACCCACCCCTGCCCCCACAAAAAAAGACAGAGTTTAAGAAAATGCACCCATCTAAAACATTGGATTTGAAACTCAAGAAAAGTTAGAAAATTAAATAGGAGGAATTAAAGATGAGATCTTGGAGGAGTTTAAGACCATTTCATTACATTAGCAGAACCCTAAAAAAGAGTAACATGACACTAAATTAATTACCATTAACTGCTGCACCTGCAACTGATGATACTTCGAAAAATGAAGGAAATTTAGAATATGCAGATGATGGAAATGAAGAGGACGACAATGTCACAGACTCGGGTTATGAAGATGCAGCTACTGACAGTGATGCAACATAGTACACCACTGAGTCGGAAGAGTCGGGTGATGAAGATGCACCTTCAGGTGGTGCAAAAACTGCAGTTTGCGATGAAGGTTGCTGCAATTGCTACTTTTTTTATGGTACAGAGATGGGTTCGACTAGCATTTATAGTGGGTCCGATGCTAACATGGAGGATGATATAGAAGAGGCTCCGGATACAATGGAATACATTTATGCTTGCAATATTACTGAAGAGCATAATGACAGAATCAGATAGTGGGTTGCCGGCAATGAGAGATATGGTTTGACTATTGTTAACATGTCACAATGGAAAGTAAATCTGAAACGTCAGCAACAAAAACAATCAACAAGGAAGAATCCAGAGACACAGACAAGATTCAATACTTCAAACAAAAATGATCAAGTATCTTGAATACCCGGGAGAAGAAGAAGAAAGGGTGTGGCAAATTGAAGATTTTATAAAGCCGGAGGTAGATTATATCTTTAGTATTATAATATTTTTTCATTTTGTTAGCGTCATCATATGTAATATCATCACAGAGTTAGTTATAAACTCGGTGATGATCATAGCTTATTTGATTTTGGCATCTTCTTACTTTCTGCATTCTTGCTAGTCGAGGCCTGCGTGCCTCAGTCGGACTAGTCAGGTAGGTGATTTTTTTTCATGTACTTTTCTTTTTCCCTATGGGCCCCCCTGTATCTTTATTTTCGATAAATAAAAAAAACTTCGGGCCGCGAGTCCGGTGATTGTTTAAAAAAAAATTACCATTAACTTAGGCAAGCAAATATAGCAATCTAAAAGAGGGATTTAAAGCTAAAAAGAAGTTAAGAAATAAAAACAAGAAGAACGATCTTGGAGGAGTTTAATAAGCAGTAAGCACATTACATCACATAAGCAGACCCCCCATCACATGCCTCAAACCAAAGAAAGAGTTAGAAAGTTAAAACAGGAAGAACTAAAGATGAGATCTTGGAGGGGTTTAAGCACATTTCATTACATTAGCAGACCCCCAAACAGAAACAGTAACATAAAACTAAAAGTTTATCTCAATTAACTCAAAGCAAGCAAATATAGCAGTCTAAAGAAATTTTGAAGCTTGAATAAGTTAAGAAAATTAAAACAAGGAATAAAAATGAGATGTTGGAGGGACATTACATTATTAATAGAGACATCTGATTTCTTGAATTTAGGCATCCATGAAATGATTGTAACAGAAGAGTGATACTCAGAAATAATCCCATTATTATATGTATGTTTAGCTAGAAGAAAATGAGTGAAAAGAGAAAGAAGAGATAAAACTAGTCCAGCTAAAGCAACCAACATAAATTTTGACTTGAATAACATCTTCCCTTCACTTTTCAATTAAACTAAAAAGCAGATCAATGATACCTTCAAGTGAAAAGCAGTTTGTCCTTGTCAGTGAAGACACCAGTTGACTCAACAACTAATTCAGTACCAACTTGAGCCCATGGAATTTCCTCAGGGTTCCTTTAACAATTATAGAAAATATCATATATTTATTCAGCACCAAAACTGAAGTAAGTAGAAGCATAAACAACAGATTTGTACCTGATTTCAAAGACTGTGACAGACTTCTCACCGAATAGGTGCTTCCATTGTCCATGTACTGAATTATACTTAAACATATATGTCTGCACCAATAATAAAGATCCAAGTTAAATCACTCACAGATCTAACATCCTAACCTAAAGTACTTAAAACAGGCTAATAAAACATGAACACCCAAATCAAACACTTAAACTAAGCGCACAATTAACAAAACAACTAAACTAAGCACATAATTAACAAAGCAAATAAACTAAACAAATAATTAACAAAACAACTAAAGAATGTGATGTTTAACTAAGAGGATATCGTAATTACCTCTTTGATGTGCAACCGTGAAGAGAATACAGAGTGGGATGCCTTCTCCAAATACACAAGCTCAGACCACACAAGAAAAGAAATCGAAGATTTTAAACTATGAAACCTTAAAAAATTTCTAGGGTTTCGAATTTTCTCAAATAGAGACTATGTTTGATTTTTTTGGGTGAAAATGTCACTGTCAAGACTTTATGCTTAATTCCAGGCATAAAATATTGATTTAACACCTTTTGCTTAATTTTCTAAAATGTGGATCTTAAGGCTTTTTCAGAAATGAGAAGGGCATGGGTTCCTTTTTTGCTTCAAAACCCAAGGGTCATTAAGACCCAAGAATCCCAAATTTGAAAAGAAAATATTTGAAATCGACCAATGGAAATCGATCAAGGAAGTGGACGAGGCACAATAATGCCTCGTCCTTGACTATGCAAAAAAAGCAAGGGGGGTTACCTTCGATGGTGGTGTGTTGGCGGAGAGAAGGGGTGAAGAAGACAAGCGTTCTCGAACCCTAGCCGGAAATGACAACAACATTGTACCGACGAAATCCTTCTTACTCTTTGCTATTTTGGTAAAGAAAATGAAGAGAGTGGAGGGCGACAACTAGAGTTCTAGAACCCTAGTTGAGTTATGAATGAAACGAGGGTATACCCCTCATTTTTATTGAATTAAAAGTGAACATGGGTCGGGTCGGGTTCAAATTGGGTCGTGTTGGGTTGGGTCAACTAAAAATAAATGGGTCATCCCTATAAAACCTTCACACAACATGTGACGGTGCAAATATCCGTCGTAAATTTATGACGGTTTAAATAACTGTCACACATATGTCATAAGTGTTTGTTGACAGAAGTCGAGAAAAAGCTACACTATGCGATTGAAAAATCGTCACATTCTAATCACACCGTAGCTTCATTTTTCAGACGGACTTCACCACCTTATTCGTGCTACCAAAAATGTAATTTGAAACTTTAAACTAGAACATAACAAATTATATATATGACGAACTCTAAGCAAAGACTTTGATTTTACACTTATATATCTGACCATTGCTTTTAACAAGCTAAGCCCTCTCGACCTTTATACTTTTACTTTGGTAGATGAAGTAGGAATTAATGTAGAATGTAGGTGAGATTTAATTCACATATAGATGTTAGTTATTGAAGTTTCTCCCTTTAGAACTTAGAAGTTAAACCTCTCCACATCAATCATTTAACCCTTTTTCATGTTTTATACGAGTTCACTTAAAATGAGACTTATAAGATTCTTGAGTTTAAAATTTGAAAATTTGGAAACTATTTCTTTAAAAAAAAATAGAGAGAGATAATTGTGATTTACAATGAAAGTTTTTTAAACTTTGTTGCCAAACAATTCAAAAAGGAATCATGTATAAGGGTGCAATTTTTTGTAGATGCAACAAAATTTGCAAAGAAATTGAGTCTAATTCATTAAATGAACATCTTTTATAATGCAGGCAAAAAATACAAACATATTCCATTCTCCTTTCTCTCCCATGCACTCCCTTCATCCTCTCCTAACAAATAATAATATGTGAAAACAGACGGAAAAAACTCCCTTATTATGCAATAAGATTAGAAATATGTTATTTCATCATTGAAAATATGAAGAATGTAAAATATGATTCTGAAAAAGGACATGACACAACTGCAGCTGACTGAGGACATGACCTTAGATAGGAAGATTTGGAGGTCGAGAATAGAGTAGAAGCTTAGTGGGTTGAGTTTTTGTCGCAGTGTGTGGGAGAGGTAGGGGGCTAGCCTCTTATTCTCCCTTTCTTAGTCGTATTGTTTAGGTATCGCGTAGATCCTTACTCTTTATGTGTGTAGTATGTGTTGTTCCATTTACTTTATATCCGGATATTTTATTGTCTTATTTTTGTCGCAATCCCGCATGTACTACTTCCTTTTGAGTCGATGGTCTATCGGAAACAACCTCTCTACCCTATAAAGGTCGAGGTAAGGTTTGCGCACATCCTACCCTCCCCCGCCCCCACTTTGTGGGATAACATGAAAGGTAATATTTAAAGTAGATAACAGTGGGTGAAGTAAGTTTGCTGATCTCTTTAAGTGTGATTAGACAACTTGAAGAGAAAGTTAGAATCATTAGCTTGTTCTAGTTAGGTCCTCTTTTCATACTGCGGGGGTGAAGGGACAACTTCCTGTTTTTTTCCTTCTTTTTTCAGGAAAATTACCAGCACTGAGTTAGTGCTTGATCATCTTGATGAATAAGATCTTTACTTATCCCAAAAAGAAAAAGTGTAATCACACAATTTGGAAGTCAGGTGTTCAATCAAAGTAGTACACCTTGTAGATGTGAGTGTGAACTTGGGCTGGAGTTCTGTCCTCTTCAGTAAAGTTTAGCTTTTACGAAGCTACTATGGTGCATTTACTCTATCTTTTGCTATAGCCTGGATGTTATTTGCTGTGATTGCATAAAAAAGTTTGGACTCAAGATTTTTGGTTAGTTTCCAAAGATGTAAATATGTGAGGACACTAATGGATTAACTTTTTTGTAACTTTGTAGGAGTGGAAAAAGGTTCGAAGGACCCTCAGAGGGAGAAAGTGGGAAAAATAATTATTGATCAGTTGAAGGTAATTGCTCAAGAGAAGCTGCCAGATCTTAATTGTTCTACGATTGAATCTGCGATGAGGATTATAGCTGGCACTGCAGCAAATATGGGAATTGACATTGACCCTCCTATTCTTGAACCTAAAAAGAAAGAACTTGTGTACTAGTTTTGCCTTCGTGCCCTTTCTATTTCCATGTAATGTATCCCTGTGTTAGAAGCAATTGGAAGAGAAGTCGATTGCCTGCGGAAAGAGGATCTGGCGGTGTACCTTCAAATCTGTCTGTTGGATAGCCAGTTATCAATTTGTTTCAATTCTGTGGGCTCTTCATTCCTTATTTATTTTGAATATATGATGAATGCCTAGACACGCTCTGAAGTGCTGATGTGAACCAATCCAGGATTGTACTCCAACTTTTCGTCCAAAGCCTGTGATTAGTGTGTATAAAAGGTCTTTCTTTTGAACCGCTCGCAAGAGGTAACTGATAAGGGAGAAATTAGTATTGCTGCAAACTAAGCAGCAACTGAATTTTCCATCAACTTAACTGAGGATTTTGTGCTTGAAATGTTCAACTACACCATTTATCAAGAGAAGATAGCACGAAACATTTACTAATAGGAAAGCCAATGCATTCTTTTCTAAAGTTTATGATTTCTAGCTTCAAATGTAAGTTGTTAAAAGTTTCATGTACGGTTAATCTTGCATTAAATATAAGAGATCACAGATTAATATATTGAAGATTAATGAATATGCCAATATAACCTTTGTTTGTTGAAGTTTTTGTGGAGAGATATACAAAGGATAACAGTGTCACCGTGATCGGACCTTTTAAAAGGGTTAAATAAAGACTTCTTTTTTGACAATTGTAAATGTTACTCCATGTCATGACAGGTTGGAACTTTAGTAATACTACCATAATATATGTTTTAGCGTTATCATGTCTACATTCAAGAAGTAAAAAAAAAACTAAGTGTAGATTGCAAGAGAGAAAGCCTAAAGTCAACATATCTGGCTGGAAATGTGAAATTGGGAACCAACAAAGAAGGGAACGCTGTGTACGCGTTCGAAACGAGCCTAAGCACTACTGTTTGCGCAAGTAGTGGACGTGAATACAGGCAATGCAATTAAAAAGGAAGAAACCACATCATGGACTTTGATTTGTTCAAAAGATCAGGTGATGCGATTTTTTCGTTTTTATTAAGTACTAGTTTCTTTTTCAATTTTAATTTGCAGGTTATGATAACTTTATAAGTAAGTGAATTAGAAGATCCAAAAAATACATTTTTTTTAGAAACAAGGAAAGACAGCAGGGAAAGGAGGGCCTTGAATATTGAAGTTTCAAGAGGAAAAGGAATCGGACAACATATTAATTTCGTATCCCCCGCCCCGCGTGGAAAGCTGTCCTAATAGGACGATGTGCTATATATACAGAGAGTTGCACCCACAAATATCATTCAACTTCCTCATTTTTCTTCTTCATAATATACAGAGACCATTTCTTTATTCCTTCTTCAATCCAAGGTACGTAATATTACTTGCTCTCAGATTTATTTTTCCCCCTTCTCCTTCTATTTCTAACGCAGCTGCTATAGCTTTTTATGTTTATTATTTGAGGAGCGATTTCTCCTCCATCATCATATATCATTCTAGCGAATTAATCTTGAGCCAAACAGGTTTGTCCGATCGTTTTTTCTTTACTTTCAAGTTTACCAGGTAAAAATGAGCGATGAGGTATCACAACATAGACGTGCCCCTCGTTTGAATGAGAGGATCCTCTCATCATTGTCGAGGAGGTCTGTTGCTGCTCACCCTTGGCACGATCTCGAGATAGGACCTGAAGCTCCAAAGGTTTTCAATGTTGTAAGTATATATCTTGCTATATAAGTTACTTCAAGTCATGTCTGATTCACTGAAATTACCAGCATATATCGGAGAAAATTGCACATACATGTTCTTATTCAGCATATATGTTATGATCTCCAATTTAGTCATGGAATGTTGCAGACTGATTAGGTTCTTAATTATTCAAGTTGTTACCCTGATTGTTTCCATCTGCCAAAAATTGACACCATCTTATCTAATCCTTCTTTGCGCTTGTTGATTATGATGGGAGAAAAGGAATAAGATCGATTCGTTGGGACCAAGAAGTATTCCATATCAGATTAAAAGAAAAATGGCTCTATATCTTTTTTATTCAAACTCTTATTTTGTTGGTCCTGTGGTTTACTGGCTGCATTTCTTACAGGTCATTGAGATATCGAAAGGCAGTAAAGTCAAATACGAGCTTGACAAGAAAACTGGTCTCATTAAGGTATGACACACTGATCTGACCTCCTAAGTTAGATTCAAGCAATGCTCTACTTATAGACCCACTTGCCAATAGGTTGTATCTACACACGAATGACATTATTACCTTGCTCTTGTTGGGTTTGTTTCAAATAGACGCATAATCAATCTCCCTTGTACCATCTATTTTCAGGTTGATCGTGTCCTATACTCATCAATGGTGTACCCCCAGAACTATGGCTTCATTCCTCGGACGCTATGTGAAGATAATGACCCCATGGATGTACTAGTCCTCATGCAGGTAAGCCAGTGGGATCGGATGATTTCCTTCCCATACAAATCTTAAAAAACAGTGAGCCTATAGCGTTACTGACTAGCATTTTATCCAATCCAATATATCCAATGCACAACTAAGTCACTTCTAGAGACTGATTGATTTGGCATTGTTAATTCAACAGGAGCCTGTCCTCCCAGGTTGTTTCCTTCGAGCTAGGGCCATAGGTTTGATGCCTATGATTGACCAGGTTCCTATTATATGTATCTCAGGTTAAATTTTATTATTATTATTTCCTAGTGATAAATGACTAAATTTCTTCATCAATCCAGGGTGAGAAGGATGATAAGATTATAGCAGTGTGTGCTGATGATCCAGAGTATCGTCACTACACTGATATAAACCAGCTTGCTCCTCACCGCCTGGCAGAAATCCGCCGCTTTTTTGAAGACTGTATCCTCTTGATCATTAATTTTGCTTTTATCATGAATTTCTAGCAAATTCTTTACAAGTATAATTTTCTTAATTTGTCACTAGACAAAAAGCTTGAGAACAAGGAGGTTGCTGTTAACGAGTTTCTGCCTCCAAGTACTGCTGTCCAAGCCATCCAATACTCAATGTATGATACATATCATGTTTACTGCAGCTCAGTTACATGTACTTTTGTGCTGGATTGTGAATGCATACACTCGTTGATAGTATAGTAATTTTAGCTAATGTTTTTTGTTTAAAAGAATTTAACATTTGCATTGTTACTCTCGCGCAGGGACCTTTATGCGGAATACATATTACAGACACTGAGAAAGTAATTAGATGAGCACTCTACCAAAGTATTTACTGGTATTATTGGGAGTGAAATATAAATGATTTAGCACCGTGGCAACTTGTTCGGGATCATGTTATGCTGCAGCTAGAATGTTGCGCTTTTTTCTTTCATAATTATTTTCTTTTGTATTTATTATTGGCAGTTTTGTCGGGAGGGGGTCAAATATTACGTAGTGGAATTAACACATGCGATATTATTCAATTCGGGACATTAATCAAAGTTTGTATTTCTTGTTATTTTCAATCTTCGATGGCATGTCTGTCCAGTCCTCTTTCTGTTCCTCATAAGGTTGAAGTCCGTATAACCTTTTTGTCCACAAGATATGTTTAACCTAATGAGAGATGAATTTAAGATTTAAACTTGGGGTCAGCATATAATGTTCTTAGCATCTTGTATTTTCATATGGATTTATATATAATATTTCTTACAATTTTGACGAGCTTTTACACATAAATTTATGTTTCGCATTAAAAGAACGCACTGCAACTTTCCAAATATAGTAATAGTTTATGTTGAATCACAATATGAAGATAAAACATAGCGTAGAAGGATAATTTGAGCTCAGATAACACCTTGCTTCTGTATGCAGGAAATTTAACAGCATCGACCCCGATTTTAGTTTTCTGTTTTATGACATAGATGCGTGCACAAACCTACTAAAGAACTATGCATGAAAGCATGTCAACTCTCCATATACACTAGGGCAAATTGCCATCATTTCCCCCTGTTAACCTTAATGGTGATATGCTATAGATAAAAGTCTGATGTCCATCCACGACAAACAAATGTTTTAACGAATATCAGCTTTTACAAAATACTAATCAAAAACCATATTTAAAACGTTGAAAAATGATGAAGGGTATCAAAAGTTAAAAGAATTACTAAAGAGATGCATTCCAGCACTTCCCCAGCAAGCAAGCCTTGAGATTGTTGGAATATACAAGGTATATGGGCAGATATACTGAGATATAGTTCAACATTTCTGATTTACAATTTTAAGTAGTAAGGGTATTTTCGTCTTTTAGTAGTAAGGGTGTTTTCGTCTTTTCCTTCATTTCATCTCTTTAGTATAAAAAGGCATTGTAATTGTCTTCAGCCTGAATTTGATCGAAATCAGAAAGCTTTCACAAAACTCCCTGTTCAACTCTCCATTCAATCATACCTGGATTCAGTCCAGGGTGAACATGCATTCATAGATTGTGGATTATAACATGGTATCAAAGCTCTAGGAGTGCAGATCGATGATATCCTCATCGTTTGGAAGGTCGATGAAGCTTCGTGAAGTTATGTCGATCTCGCTTCACCACCTGGGTTAATAATCATTCTGCTGTGTTTAAATTCGACACTGAACTGTGCGGCAACACTGAACTGTGTTGATTTCGCATATTTTTAGTTTCTTTCTTTTCGTCAAAATCGATTTAGATCTGACACTGAACTGTGTTGGTTCGATAATTTTCTGAGAGTTTAATTTGTTTTAGTTTCAAAACTGCGAGAGTCATGGAGAATGAAAGTTTTATTTCCAGGCTGAATATCGCTGATCACAATCACCCGCTGTTCTTAAGTAGTTCTGATGCTCCTAACTCGATACAAGTGGAGATTCAACTGGTAGGGATGGAGAACTACACGCTGTGGAGTCGAGTTATGCGGTTAAATCTGCTTACGAAAAATAAGATTGGATTTATCGACGGATCTGTAAAACGAGATACCTACGGGGTTGAGCACGTACAGCAATGGGATCGATGCAACGCGATGATAATCTCTTGGATTATGAAGAATGTTAGCAAGCATTTGCTTAGTGGTATTCTGTACAAGACGACTGCATATGCAGTTTGGAAGGATCTAAAAGAAAGGTTCGACAAGATAAACTTGTCTCGTGTGTATCAGTTGAAGAAGGAGCTGGCAATGCTGCATCAAGGTATAACATCAGTAGCTAGTTATTATTCAAGGATAAAGGATCTATGGGACGAAATCGACTCGATAATCCCACCTCCGACTTGTGAATGCGCCAGCCCAAGGGAATATATAGAACATTTAGCAAACCAACGTCTATTGGAGTTCCTGATGGGACTGAATGATAGCTACAATCAAGCTAGGAGTCACATTCTTCTTATGACACCGTCACCTAGTGTAAATCAAGCTTATGTCATGATCGCGCAGGATGAGAGCCAGAAGCTGATGACTGGAAGGCATGTAACATCAACTGAGTATACATCATCTGAATCGACTGAACCTATAGCCTTATTTGGTAGGCCTAGCAATAACCAGAACAGACAAAAGAAGAACATGTACTGTGATCACTGCAGAATGAAAGGACACAGTAGGGAATTATGCTACAAATTGATGTATTGTGACTATTGTAACAAACAAGGCCATGTGAGGGATAAATGTTACAGACTTGCTGCTGATAATAAGGCAACTGTTGATTCGAAAGGGAAGAAACAAGTGAATGCTGCTATAACAGGAGAAGGTAATGGATACGACTATGGACAATACAAAGGAGGAGTGAGGAACTTGAATCAGGAACAACAGGGACAGTTTCAACAGATGATGAATAACCAATTTCAGCAGCTGATGAGAACCTGCCCACCTGATAAGTATGGGAAGATGATTACAGCAATCCAGCAACAGATGAATGACAATACACAGATGCCTCAAGTGCATATGGCAGGTGATGCGCGTAATATGCACACACTTTTAAACGCAAGTGCACGTTATCGTATCAAGTAGTATAGTCTTAGATAAGACCGAATATCGTCCTCTAGGATTAGGGTTCAAGTACCAATTATCTATTTTCTAGTATCTATTTGGTGAATTAATGAGTGATTGGTTGTTTGTAACTAAGAATTTCAAAAGCTAATTAAATATAAAGATTTACTTCAGATGTGATGAGAATAGGGCTTCTATGTATCCTTACTATCCGCTTATGTTACTTGTTAATGCATTACTTATGGTGTTCTTCTTTTGGAGAAAGCAGGTTTACGAAATCGTTTTATACTCCCTGTTGGGTTATATAAACACTCAACCCCAGATTGTTCCTTACCTAACTTTCGATAAGGGTAACTCTATAGGAGGATTAAGCACAAAACCTAGTTGATCACACGCACAATGCGCAAAATTAGGGTTGTTAAGCCTCTCATCAACGCTTATAAATCTAATTGAGGTATTTTCATCCCCAATTCAAGACCGTCTACCCAACTTACAAGATATTCACAATCCTCCTTTTCGTAACTGATTAGAAATCATATAGTGATAACTAGTTGTCAATTAGCTACCAAGAATTCAACTCAATTATTGGATAGATCTCTCAATAAGAATAATAACCATAAGCATGCATTACTTTATAACATAAGGTTCAAGAATTCAACATAGAAAGCCCTATAAGAGAATTAGTTCCTAGCCATGAATATGACAAGAACTAATTCAAAGTTCATCATGCAAAACTGAAATAAATAAAGGCAAGGAAAAAGAAATTACTAAGCTAATGGTATCCAAACTCCAAGTCAAGAATCTTGAGTTGTGCAAGAAAGGGAACCTCAAAACCGCCTAGGTTCTCCTTATATAGTTTTAAAACGCCTCCTTATTTTCCTTCCGCTGGCCCAAAAATCCGTCAAAAGACCTAATTTTTCCGCGTCGGCGCCTGCTGTCGGCGCGCGCTAAAGTTCTCGCAATACTGGTGTTTGGCGCCGCGCCCGATATCTGGCTGCGAGGCCGCGGCCTGCAACTCCTGTGGCTTCTGATGTTTAGCGCCGCGCCCTCGCAGTCTCTCGAGCCGCGCCTGGATCTTCGCAGCCTTCTTCGAATAATAGGCGCCGCGCTCGCTTCGATCGCAGGAGGCGCGCGCAGTCCGATTTCACTCGTTTGCCACTTTCTCCGCTCTAAGATTCTCTTTTCCTCATTTCGCTCCTTTTCCGCCATTTGGCCACTTTAGCCACTTTGACTCAAAAGAAAGAAAATCTATCCTAATACGACACTTTGTATGTACAAAACGGGACAAAAGACTAACTAGACTGACTCAAAAGGTGTATATAAAATACACCGATCAAATACCCCCAAACTTAACCTTTGCTCGCCCTCGAGCAAAGATTGAAAGAAATAAAATAAAAGACTCAAAGAATGAAAAATAAAAGACTCCCTGTCATTAATCACTTTTGCTGCATAAATGTTAACTAGAAAAAACATGAAGGTTAGCAGAATAATATGCAGGAACATATAGCATGAAATTTTCAAAGACACTAAACATGAAGCTAAATATTTCGCAAACTCATATTCATCATGCTTAATGGAAGTCAATATACTAAATCATGCATATAAATTCAAGAATTCCTATGGCATGCTTACTTGCTATTCTCCACTAATTCTGGATATGCATAAAAGAGATCTTCAGGACTTTGAGGGTTGTAATGTAGGCTTAGGTAGGAGTTGGTAAAGATATGCATTTAGACTCATTTTTCTGTACCATAAGCTCTTTGGCTTTTCAATTTTTCCCTTTTTCTTTTGATTCTTTCCTTCACTTCAATTCTATCATTCCCCTCTTTTGTTTTGGGAGAGTGAAGTGTATTATACAAATAGGCACCCCCAAACTTAGGCTTTTGCCTCTTTCTTATTACTTTTCCATTAGGGTGCATCAAACTTGTTCACTCTTTTTGTTTCTTCTTTTTAACACAATGTACTCCACTTTGAAACTTTTTACTTATGGCACAATTTATGGGAATATAGGGTGTCAAAGAAAAAGTTTCAATTTTTGGCTCAATGGGGCTGACTAGGGATATATTTTTAAAGTACGGGATAGAAAAGAATGGTAAGAATTGGCTATCAAAGAAATGCCTGAGTCATCTCCCTAACATGCATATCCTAACTATTTCGCCTCAAATAGCAAGCACTCATAACACATAAGCATTTATCATTTAGCATGCATAACTTAAGCAAGAAACTCCAAATAGACAGATTATGTGAGCTTTTGGCATATCTAACCTAAGTGTTTAGATAGTTGCTTCAATTCCTTTACATTATTCCACCTTACTTCATTAGGTGTTTCTAGCAACTACAGCATACATGATCTTTGACAGGCAATTATGACTCAAGAAAGAAAAAATTTTGGTGACTCAAAATAAACATAAAACAAATAGAAAAATTTAAATAAAACATAACATGATACACAAATAAAAACTAAAACACAAAAACACACCCCCAAACTCAAATCACACATTGTCCCCAATGTGTGTAGACTCAAAGACAGTAAAAGAAAACGACACTTACAAACTTTGGCTAAAATGGTGGTGGTGGCGGTGGATAATGCATCGACCATTGGTTGAACAAGGCACTCAGCTCGTCGATTTGTTGCCTTGTTTCTTGCTGTCCTTGTACTACTGTTTGCAGCGTCTGTCATCTCCTTCGGTGTTGGTACAATTGCCCTATGTGGGCTCAAGGTTCTCGCTTTGTGGTTGGCCGTGGTGGGTCTCGCCATATTGAGCCCCTATTTCGTGCTCATCTTCATCCACGGCGCTCTCACACTGCTGCTCTTGGTGGTGCTCTCCGTCCGCCGCTTGGGTGGGTCTGGGAAAGAGTGCACTATCCCATGACACCGCGTTGGTTTCTTTCATGAGTATCCGTGGGTAGTTGTGGGACCGCACTCATGTGGCCTAGACTGGTAATAAGTGAACCATGTCCCAATCCACCTGTCGTTACCAACCTGCTGATTTCTTCCATGCTCTGCACTATCTCTTTCCCCACATCAATCGTCAGCCCCCTCATAATTCCATAAATCAACTTAATCCTATCCTCTGGCACTCTGGTGAAGTGCGTGGATGGAATCATGCGGGCACTGACGAAGTATAGCCAAGCCTTGGCTGCCTTGTTGAATTGGCACCTGCTCAGTGCTCTAGATCCATTTCTTCCAATCTCAAAAGCAGCTCCAGGGTAGCTTACTGTGTCTGCGACGGCATTCCAGTTGATGTTGTTGGTACTCCTAGCCCATGTTCTAAAATGGTTCCAATCACTACTTTCTTCAACATCAACTGTTTTTAGAGTCGTATTTATTGCTTCCGCCACAGCATATAATTTCCCTTACAAAGCACCCCTTCTCGCCCTCTCCGGAAAGTTTGCATAAAATTCCCGCACCATTGTTGTATTCACTGGTTTTATCTTCTCCGGATTGACAAATCTCTTCCACCCCCTTAGCTCTATCATAGCCCGGATGGGCTCATAAATGTCTTCCTCCCCATATGATCCCCTTTGGTAATCCATTCCTTCTCGAATTACGGGCACAGTATCAAGCCTTTTGTATCTTTGGAAGGCACAGTAACTCACAAATCTATTTTCATCGTATTGTGGGGTTGGGGTGGATGTGGATCCTCTTCTCTCTCGTGGCCATTTATAAACAAAATCTGCTTCTAATTTTTGTGGCACAATGTCTCCTATACACTCAACAACTAGCGACAACACCCCCAAACTTCAACAATGCCCACAACCTCTTTTTCTACTCTTTTCTCCAACTTCACAACCAACTTTTCAGTACCCAAACTACTCCAACTACAATACTCTTCCCAACTACTACCTCCTATGACTTCAGTGAAAGGATTCAAGAACAAAGATAGGGATTACCTTTTGATGAGAAGACTCAAGCTTGTTCTTGTTTCAATTGGTGGGTTGAGGCTATGGAATGGAGCTTTGTTGTTTGAGATAGTTGAGGGTTTTTGGGAATTTAAGAGTTTAGGTTGTGGTTGGGTTGGATTTGTGGAGGTTTTGTGGGCAAATTTCTGGAATTTCGTGGGTTTTTGGAGAGGGAAGGTTAGGTTTTGGAAGTTGGAATTGGGGAAAATCTGATTTTTGGGCATTTTAAATTTCTGGGTTCCCGCTGCCGCGGCCGTTGTGGCCATGGCTAAACATCTGCGCTCTTCGGGACTTCTGCGCCATGCTTTCTCAGCCAGCGCCTAAATTTCTGCAAACTTTCTGGAATTCTTCCGCCGCGGCCCTGCTCCTGGGTGCCGCGGCGCTTAAACTTCAGCACCTCTTCAGATATTTTGGCGCCGCGTTCGCTCAGCCAGCGCCTCGCTTTTTCTCGAAATCGACTTGCTCGCTTTTTCGCCTTCAGTTCATTCCCCTGTACCTATCACTCACAGCACAAACACAAGAACCCAAGACCGTGAGATTGTTCTAGACAAAATAAAATAAACTAAAAAGAGAAATTAAAATGACATAATTTGAAAAACGTTGGGTTGCCTCCCAACAAGCGCTGTCTTTTACGTCTTTTAGCCGGACGCAATTAACCTTTCTGAGTGCCCATTGGATACTTCTGCGAACTGATTGCAATCCACAGATTTATTGCTATAGGTCTCAATTTCCCTATAACTATTTGTTCAAACAGGGGCCTTAAACATACAAGTATCCCCCAAGCACACAAGATGAGTTTGTCTTTTAGGCTTCTTATTTTGTAGGAAACCGTGAAATTCTCTACATCTCTTGACTCTGGGGGTTGCCCTTGATGGTATGCAATTCCTAATTGGGAGTCATTCGTGATAGCTAGTGGTGTTTCTTCTGTGATAGGTGCATGAAAAAGAATTTCCACAGAATCCAAGAAGGTGAATAATTGGGTTTCTGCAATCTTTTCCTTCTCTACACCAGCTATCTCACCAAATTCCTTAATAGTTGGGTGTGATTCAGGCTCCTCAACTTGATGTTCGCTGTTGAATATGATCGCGAGTTCTGCTATTTGCGTTTCCAACCTCTTTATACCCAACCTCATTTCGTCCATGAACTGAGCTTGGGACCTCGTGAGACTGAGTAGAGTTTCTCGTAATTCCTCCCTCTCTTCCTCTATGGTTGGAACTCGATCATATTGACAGTAGTAATCCATATCTTCAGGATCCCTGAGATGCATCAAAACCAACAAAGAATCACGGCACCCTTGTTTTCACACAATAAATACATAAAATAAACAAAATTAAAAAAAAAATATACATAAAACCAAATTAGAAATAAAAAATAGATAAATTTGATATTGAACTATGCCTAATCCCCGGCAACGGCGCCAAAAACTTGATGCGCGTAATATGCACACACTTTTAAACGCAAGTGCACGTTATCGTATCAAGTAGTATAGTCTTAGATAAGACCGAATATCGTCCTCTAGGATTAGGGTTCAAGTACCAATTATCTATTTTCTAGTATCTATTTGGTGAATTAATGAGTGATTGGTTGTTTTTAACTAAGAATTTCAAAAGCTAATTAAATATAAAGATTTACTTCAGATGTGATGAGAATAGGGCTTCTATGTATCCTTACTATCCGCTTATGTTACTTGTTAATGCATTACTTATGGTGTTCTTCTTTTGGAGAAAGCAGGTTTACGAAATCGTTTTATACTCCCGTTAGGGTTATATAAACACTCAACCCCAGTATTGTTCCTTACCTAACTTTCGCTGATAAGGGTAACTCTATAGGAGGATTAAGCACAAAAACCTAGTTGACCGTCACGCACAATGCGCAAAATTAGGGTTGTTAAGCCTCTCATCAACGCTACAAATCTAATTGAGGTATTTTCATCCCCAATTCAAGACCGCTTCACCCAACTTACAAGATATTCACAATCCCTCCTTTTCGTAACTGATTAGAAATCATCTAGTGATAACTAGTTGTCAAGTAGCTACCAAGAAGTCAACTCAATTAGTGGATAGATCTCTCAATAAGAATAATAACCATAAGCATGCATTACTTTATAACATAAGGTTCAAGAATTCAACATAAAGTTTATAAGAGAATTAGTTCCTAGTCATGAATATGACAAGAACTAATTCAAAGTTCATCATGCAAAAACTGAAATAAATAAAGGAAAGGAAAAAGAAATGACTAAGCTAATGGTATCCAAACTCCAAGTCAAGAATCTTGAGTTGTGCAAGAAAGGAACCTCAAAACCGCCTAGGTTCTCCTTATATAGTTTTAAAACGCCTTCTTTTTCCTTCCGTGCCCGCCCAAAAATCCGTCAAAAGACCTAATTTTTCCGCGCATGGCCACGGCCAGCGCGCGCTAAAGTTCTGCAATACTGGTGTTTTAGCCGCGCCCCGATATTCGCTGCTTCGAGCCATGCGGCCGCAACTCCTGTGGCTTCGGATGTTTAGCGCCGCGCTCGCTGCTCGTCTTCAGAGCCACGCGCTGAATCTTCTGCAGCCTTCTTGAATAATAGCGCGCGCCCCGCTTCGATGCAGGAGGCCACGCAGTCTGATTTCAGCCTCGTTTGCCACTTTCTCCGTTTCACTCTAGACTTCTCTTTTTCCCTCTTTTCGCTCCTTTTCCGCCATTTGGCCACTTTAGCCACTTTGACTCAAAAGAAAGAAAATCTATCCTAATACGACACTTTGTATGTACAAAACGGGACAAAAGACTAACTAGACTGACTCAAAAGGTGTATATAAAATACACCGATCAGCAGGTAAACCTGTACTTAATAAGGAGATCGATCCAAATTGGATTGTTGATTCAGGAGCAACCAATCATATGGTGAATGACAAGAGTTTGATTGAACAACATGGTCTCACAGAAAGTGCAGGTCGTGTGCAATTACCAACTGGAGAAACATCAACAATCACACAGGCTGGGAGTTATAGACTAGGAGGAGGTGACCTTATTAAGAATGTGTTATGCGTGCCAAGCTTCCAGTTTAATCTCCTCTCAGTCTCAAAGTTGACTAAGGAACTTAATTGTAGTGCATCCTTTTTCCCTGACTTCTTTATTCTGCAGGATCTCTTCACTGGGAAGGTGAAGGAGATTGGTAAAATGGTTGATGGATTATACATGCTGAGAACAAGAATAAGAAGCAAATCTGGTCAGATGGTTGATGGGGTATACACACATGACAGGAGGCAGCTGAAGGAGACTTCCTTGGCAGCTGATATTGCAAAGGATGATAGGCAGGAAGGAGGAGAGTTATGGCATAAAAGGCTAGGGCATGTTCCTATGAGCATGTTATGGAAGATAACCAATTTCGAAGATAAATCCAAGTTCACATTAAAGCATTGTGAGGTTTGCCCTATAGCTAGACAAACCAGGAAACCATTTCCTACTAGCACTAGTAGCACATTATTTGCCTTTCAATTGTTGCACATTGATGTTTGGGGACCTTATAGGGTACCTACTTATAATGGGATGAGGTACTTTCTCACTATTGTTGATGATTATAGTAGATATACCTGGGTTTTCTTGTTACATATGAAGTCTGATGTGTCCACTATTCTCAAAACCTTCTTCATTGAAATAAGAAACCAATTTGATATGGGGGTGAAGAAGATTAGAACTGATAATGGGACTGAGTTCTTTAATAAT
The DNA here is from genome assembly GCA_029844215.1 of Przewalskia tangutica. Lineage (NCBI taxonomy): Eukaryota > Viridiplantae > Streptophyta > Magnoliopsida > Solanales > Solanaceae > Przewalskia > Przewalskia tangutica. The sequence continues at coordinate 127,419,557 of CM056725.1, forward strand.
GTGTGTTCTGATCTATTTAGGCAGTATGGGATTATACACCAGAGCTCCTGTCCATATACTCCACAACAAAATGGAGTAGTGGAAAGGAGGCATAGGCATATTTTGGAGATTGCTAGGGCCATCAAGTTCCAGGGACACATGCCATCAGAATTCTGGGGGGAGTGTGTAGAAGCAGCAGTGTATGTGATCAATAGAATCCCTTCTGTTGTTCTAGGCAACATACCTCCCTATGAGAAACTCTTTAGGAAAGCCCCTTCCTTATCTCATATGAGGATTATTGGTTGTCTTTGTTATGCCACTAATCTGATTAAGAGGGATAAATTTGATGTTAGGGCCACTAAAGCCATATTATTGGGTTATGCAAGTAAACAAAAAGGATATAGATTACTTGACTTAACTAACAAAACTATCTTTGTAAGTAGAGATGTGGTATTTCATGAAGATCAATTCCCTTTCCTGCATACTGAGAAAAATGATACTGGAGCTGATATTAGGGAATCACATCTTGACTCTCCAGTATCCATATCTCCTGGTTTTGCAAACAATGATTCTATGTCTAATGATTCTGAGTCTGGAGAAGATGCAGATACAGAGTCTGGAGGAGCTGCAGATACAGAGTCTGGAGGAGCTGCAGACATTGATGCTGTTGAACCATCCACTGCTACTCCATCAGAGAGGTTCGAAGGTAGCCGCTGATGCCATCGATACGAAGGAGGAACTCATGAGCTTCCAATGATGTTGTTGACACGAAAATGCTTCATTTGAAGAAGGGTTGTGAGGACAGTTGTGACACAAGAGATGGGAATCTCTCATTCACCCAGAGGTCGGAGATCCAAAGAGAACAGGAAACCACCCTCCTGGATGAATGACTTTGTCCAACCTGGTGCAGAGATGAGGGGTGTCAAATATCCACTATCAAACAATATCAGCTTTGCTGGATTATCTACATTATATCAGAGTTACATAGCAAATATCTCAGAGGATAGTGAACCACAATCATATGCAGAGGCAGCTAAGGATCCCAAATGGGTTGAGGCCGGCGCGAGATCATCGCTTGTAAGACAACAACACATGGAAGTTGGTAGACCGCGAGGCACAAGACGGTATCGTCGCAAATGGGTCTATAAGATCAAGTACAAGGCTACAGGAGAGGTGGAGAGATACAAAGCACGACTTGTAGCAAAAGGGTATAATCAGAAAGAAGGGATAGACTATCAAGATACATTTGCCCCTGTGGTAAAAATGGTGACAGTGAGGTCTGTTGTCTCAATTGCTGCTTCACAGGGATGGACTGTATATCAGATGGATGTGTTCAATGCTTTCCTACAAGGAGATCTTGATGAGGAGGTGTACATGACACTACCACAGGGATTTATACACAAGAAAGGGAAGGTTTGCAGGCTGCTCAAGTCGTTATATGGGCTGAAACAGGCTTCGAGGCAGTGGAACATCAAACTGACTGCTGCTCTAGTGTCTTCAGGGTTCATTCAAAGTCACTTAGACTACTCCTTGTTCACAAAAAGGGTCAACACTTGCATTGTAGTAGTGTTGGTTTATGTCGATGATTTGCTTGTGACTGGAAATGATATGAGACTGATAGAAGAAACAAAGAGCACATTGCAGAAACACTTCAAAATCAAGGACCTAGGAGAATTGAGATATTTTTTGGGATTCGAATTTGCTAGGAACAAGGATGGGATAGTGATGCACCAAAGGAAATATGCCTTGGAATTAGTTGCAGACATGGGATTAACAGGAGCTAAACCTGCTGATTCTCCAATGGAGGTAAACATGAAACTTACTTCTCATATGTATGACAAGCATTTGGAAGTGACTGGAGGTGCTGCTCCTGCTGATGATCCATTGCTCCCAGATGTTGTTGGTTATCAAAGACTCATAGGGAGGCTATTGTATCTTACCAACACCAGACCAGACATAACATTTGCTGTGCAGGTTCTGAGTCAATTTATGCAACAGCCAAAGAAATCGCACATGTCTGCAGCAGAGAGGGTTGTTAGATACATCAAAAGGGCTCCTGGTCTAGGCATTTTCATGGCTGCTGGAAGGACGAAAAAGCGTCGCTTCGTTGTCACGACCGATCCGCCCGTGGTCGTGCCTTACCCCGGGCACCCTAGTGATACAACATCAGAGAAAACCAGCGGAAATAAAAACATAAACATGAACATGAGACAAGATAATAAAACAGGCCAACCAAACGGTTACCTTCCATTAAAATCTATATAAACAACTCTTTCAAAACGAACAGTTTAATCCTTTTTACAAAACCCTGCCCACACAGTGCTACAGACCTCTAAGATTTACAACAACTATGACGGGACAGGGCCCCGCTATACCCCTGAATGTACAAGAACCTACAACTCAGGGAACACATACCAAAAGATAAGCCTCCGAAGGAACGGAGCTTCCTAATACGCCGAAAGGTGATCCTAATAATGGATCGACCGACGATGTTCTACTGCGCAGTAACGCACGGCCCAAGGAGGTCGAGATAACAGTACCAAGTATGTGAAATCAGAAAATCAGTAAATGAAATCATAATAGTCTATATAAAGCGGAGACATGTATGATGACCAAACTACGATGCATAACATATAACTAGTTACATCAAGTCGGGACTCACGCCTCCAAATTATCACTCGTGCGTGGAATTTCTTCCTCACCGGCAGCTTTATGATATGACAATACCAAGGAGTATGCATGAACACGAGTCCCACTGTGTCATAAAAAGCTGTATAGACAAGTATAACTACCGATCCGACCGTACCAATAATATAATGCAACCAAAACACGGCCGTCACGGCAAGCGCGAGCCGACTCATCGGATACCAAGGCCGGCCACGTAGTCGACCGGCAAGTACTGGCTGACCACGAGGACCAAGGTATCACGAGACCGTCACTACACCGAACGGGCAAGTGCGGTGACTCACGGTACCAAGGCCGAATCGGCCGTGAGGCGGCAAGTACGAGAGCCACCACCGGGGACCAAGGCCGAACAAGAAGAAACCTCATGGAGAGCTAGTCCATAAAATAACCATTCTTGCACAACCAAGGCTATCACCACAAGCATAAGCAAGTTACGCAACAACAAGCATAGGCAAGTTACACAACACAAGCATAGGCAAGTTACACAACAACCAGTATAGGCAAGTTACACAACTCAGGTTACTTTCATTTTATGCCAAAGTCCGGGTTTTTAACCCTAAAGTACTACGACGTTAAATTCCTTTTAAAGAGATCCATTCCTTTTATAAAAGTCACGATGTCCGTAGTATAAAAATAGAGTGAGCATTGTTAAATAAACAAAATGCTTTCCTTTGTAAAATCAAGTAACAACCTTATTTTCCAAACGTTCAAGTTTGCCTAATTTCAAATGCTCAAGTTTCTCATTTTTAGAAAAGGTTTCGTAGTTCATAGTTTTAATCCTTTAAAACATAATTCTCCTTTAATGATTTGAGAAACATATGCCTTATATGTGAGTAGTTTATTCTTGTTTATAATCGATCTTATTAAGCAGCCATGATCTAGGGTATTTAATATCATTTTGTCTCATCTTAGCTTATGCATGGAGGTTTCTACTGGTTTTAATACAATACTTCATTATTCAATACATTTTCCTTTATTAACGCCGCAGCTGTCCTGCCGATACACATTTCGATTTCCAAATCAAGAAAACCTTATCCCATTAAATAAAACCAAGTACTCATTACTCACGAATGAGGTTTCACACAAGATCCACATTAAAACAAATAAGTTAAGTCTCTTATCTTATAAGATCAAGTCTTTTAACTTCTAACATCAAGAAACCATTTTCTTTACCTTTCTTAAGACATTATACCTAACTTCCCATAAACTAGTATAACTCTTTTTAAAACCTTTAAAACCAAGTGTTACTCTCCTTCAAAACTATTTATAAATCTTTTGAAATACATCAAGTTCTTTATTATAACTAGCCAGTTATAATTCACATCAGTTACCTTTTAAAACCACAAAGTATTTTCTTATTTACATAAAGCTGTTATAACCAACTTCCCATAAAGCCGTTATAACACTTTATGTTTTAAAAACAATCAAACACGATTAACACACGTATGCTCACCGTACTACATAGTTCACACATATCATGCTAGAAGAGATAGGAAGAGGTTCACATACCTCGCGACGAGTGCCGACTAATAGCAAAACGCTCCAAGTACTTCAAACCGTCGGCTACTCCTTAAGCCACGTAGATCGCACCACACGTAGTACTTCAACCTATAAGGCCACGCGCTTATTAACATCTAGATCTCATCGTTCCATATTCTACGTAAAATTAGAAGACCTCCCAAACAACAGAAATCTCCTCCTCTATCGAGGCCGCTACCAAGCCAACCGTAGGGGTTAACACGCCTAACCTGGACGTGTACAATTCTACTACAAGTAATGTTACACAAGTCTCATCTGATACACCCTATGTAATTACTGATTCGCTCTTCTTTAAATTCAGCTTAAGTCGCAAGACATTGCCGTAAGTATAATCATTCTATATATAGTATACATCAACTATATATTCCTACAACATGTAATTCCCAATTACAATAAGGTCAAGAGTGTTTACCTCGATAAACCCAAAATTATCCGAGTTTATATGTCGATCCCGAGCAAGGTTTAGCTCACTCCGGCGCTCAATCCGCTCCAACAACCCTTAGAAGTTCTAACCAACTTCTACTTATAACTTCAACTACGGTGAAGATTTACTTAGGGTTTCGTTTTTGGTGAGGAAGTATAATAGTATTTCCTGCTCTACGTATAGAGGTAACTTTGGAAGTACTATAAGGTATATGGGCTAGAGTATTTTGGGCATTATAACAATACTAGGAGAGTATTTCTATACCACAAAGGGGGTATTATACGAAAACAACTAGGCTAGGGGTACCCCACGCCAAACACCACAGTGGAGTGGGTGGCTCTCGCCAAGGGCTCACAAAGGGAGGTGATTTGGACGAGAACTACACTTAAGGGGAGAGATTTTAACACTTAGAAAGGATTTTTGGATGAAGAAGTTCATCAACATAAGAGGGTATTTATAGTCGAGGATGGCCAACCAATGGCCAAGATTATGCAAGTGCAAGGCAAGTGTAAGGCCAAGATTTGGGCAAGTGTCCTAAGCCAACTTGCACACAAAATATCCTACCAACTCCAAGACAAAACAAGCCACCTTGTTCGCCCCTTTGCCGTCCACTCAAGGCGATGTGAGGTGACACTTGTCACCCTCCCGTTGGTCCAAAATGTTCGCCTCTCGAAAAATCCGCAAAAATTAAAAATGACATAGCGAATTTTCCTACAAAAGCCGTGGAAACGTTTCGAAAACGACTTTTTCGGCACTTGTGAACAAATTTCAAACTAGCCAACTTTAAGGCTCAAATTATTATACGCACGCCTCACGCGTACATACTGCGGAAATACGGTATAACATTCTCCCTCCTTAGAAACATTCGTCCGAATGTTCCTTCTCAAGACGGATAACGATAAAGTTCTTCTAATAAGTTGCAACGCCACAACCGCCACTTAAACAACACCTGCACTCAAATACTTATATCCAAGTACACGAGTAAACACCTCTAACATAACAACTTTTGTCACTTTGAAGCGAGTTTCTAGTGTCACTCCGACCCAACAAATGGTGCCGATCGCATGCGATCCCCGAGGTCTAAAATATACATCCTTCGCACCTTCTCTCTTACAAGAAATGATCATATCTATGCTCGCAATACATGCCGCCTCTACTCTTACTCGTCGTACTCTTCTCGAACACCTGAACTCTTCTAGTATACGTACCATACTTCAGTTTCCAAAACTTTGGAGTCACTACCCCCAAACTTGGTCATCTTACTAGCCTCGATCTTCCTTAAGGCCATTCCCGGCCTTCACGATCTACAGCTGGTCGAAACACCCACGAACTCATACGGTGGTCAACTAAAATTGGGCCTAGCACCTCGTGACCCTACCACCGGCGGGACCACCTGGTGACCCCACTTTGAAACCGCCGGGTTGGCCTCAACACGCCCCAACCCGATCCACTAACGCATCACGCTCTTGTTCCCACCGGAACAATCTTACCTCAACAGTCATGAAAGCTACCACTTCCATTCAACACTACTCGGAAATTATCACACAACACATTCTAGGCATAAAATGTATTCCGACAAGGATCACTTGAAAAATTGGTACTCAAGATGACCTTACATCTAAGGTCTCAACATGAAATATTCTAAAGTTCACACTTTCCATGCCCCCATACAAATCCTTTCAACTAGCCAAGCTTTCTAACTCATAACCAACATAACGCTATCCGAACGTAGCACACAATAATAAGGTCATCATATCATGCATACAAATCTTTAAAGGTTAAGGATATACGAAAATAGGCGGTTCAAAGGACCGCTTAAAATCGAACTTCCACCGCGACCTACAGGGGCTGCCGGCACGAACATCCTGCTGGTATGGAAGGTGAAGAACCCGCAATCGCTCTAGTAGTCCATGCTATCTACCAAGCTACCTCGGTCGGACGATCTTGCCGATGGCCTCTGTTGGCGCAAAAATAACAATCTCCGAGTTAGTACGACACTTCCCTTATGAAGCTTTCCACAACGCCACACGGAGACAAGGGCAACCTCATCCGCGAGCACTCGCTCCCGAGAATCTGAAACAGGAGCCCCGACCGCCTCGAATATCTCGGCGTCCCGGCGTGTGGAGGACCACTCAGATCGCGAGGCGCATAATCGCTCGCCTTTGAGGCGGTCCGCCTCGAAAGTCACCAGGACCTGCCGCTCGCCTCTCACGACTCGGTCATTCCGTCGATTTATCCTCTCCTCACATCCCGGTCGCATAAGCTGCGTGCGCGGCAATGTCCATGCCCACCAAGAGCTACACCCGAACAACTTCGGCTAGGTGATCATCGAGCCTCAGAACAAATCGGTGCACTCGATCCTCCATACTAGCTACCAACGCGGACGACGCCAATGAGTCGAACTCCACATTGTACTCCCAACCGCACGCCTGCTCGCCAGAACACCAAAAATCTCGCCGAGCCCTCCTCATCCGCGAGGCAAGAAATGTGCAAGAAAGGCCTCGAGAATTCGTCCCATAAAGCCGGAAGTGCATGCTCTCCCGACTCCCACGAATCAAACTCCGATCATGCGGTATCACGCGGTGATGCGAACCTAGGACCACCGACTCGGTCTCCGATGCCTTGATCACTTACGATCCAGAATCGCTTGGATGAACTCCTCGCGATCATCCTCGTGCCTCGACCCATAAAACTCGCGCCTACAACTCGTAAAAATCCCGTAGCCTCGAACTATCTCGATCTAGGGTGAACCACGGTCATCGAATCTGCCGGCCCACTTATCTCAAGTTCGCCACAACCCCGCCATCAATCGCCCACTCCTTGTAACTCATCTCCTCTCGCCTGCATCGCGGATCGAGGCTCAGTATCGTGGCCTCGCCACGCTTTACTCGCAGCCTCCTCGCCGCTTTGCCCTTCTCGGGTTGCCGCTTACGCGAGGCATCACCGTAAAAACGAAGTATGTCGAGGGTCCAATCTTATCACACGCCTCTAAGGCACGATCTCGAATGAGAAGAATGGAAACCAATCCTAAATGTCCTATAGCCTTCGACACGGTGCAGAGACACTTTCCGAGGATTAATCGCTCGATACCACTTTTGTCACGACCGATCCGGCCCGTGATCGTGCCTTACCGGGCACCCTAGTGATACAACATCGAGAAAACCGGAAATAAAAACATAAACATGAACATGAGACAAGATAATAAAACAAAGCCAACCAAAGGTTACCTTCCATTAAAATATATATAAACAACTCTTTCAAGCGAGCAGTTTAATCCTTTTTACAAAACCCCCACTTTACGGCTGCACTCTAAGATTTACAACAACTATGACGGACGGGGCCGCTATACCACAGATGTACAAGAACCTGACTCGAGAACATACCAAAGATAAGCCTCCAAGGAACGGAGCTTCCCAATACGAAAGGTGATCCTAATAGCGGGGATCGGCGACGATGTACTTACTGCGGCGTGAGCGGCCCGAAGGAGGTCGATAACAGTACCAAGTATGTGAAGCGTATCAGTAAATGAAATCATAATAGTCTATATAAAGCGGGAGACATGTATGATGACAAACTACGATGCATAACATATAACTAGTTACATCAAGTCGTGACTCACGCTCCAAATTATCACTCGTGCGTGGAATTTCTTCCTCACCGCCATAGCTTTATGATATGACAATACCAAGGAGTATGCATGAACACCAGTCCCACCGTGTCATAAAACCGTATAGGACAAGTATAACTACGATCCGACCGTACCAATAATATAATGCAACCAAAACACGGCCGTCACGGCAAGTGCGAGAGCCGACTCAGGATACAAGGCGGTCACGTAGTGACCGGGCAAGTACTGGTGACCACCGGGGACCAAGGTCAGTATCACGAGACTTCGCTACTGACCGAACTGGCAAGCGCGAGGTGACTACGGTACCAAGGCCGAATCACCGTGAGACGGCAAGTACGAGAGCCGACCACCGGGGACCAAGGCGAACAAGAAGAAACCTCATGGAGAGCTAGTCCATAAAATAACCATTCTTGCACAACCAAGGCTATCACCACAAGCATAAGCAAGTTACGCAACAACAAGCATAGGCAAGTTACACAACACAAGCATAGGCAAGTTACACAACAACCAGTATAGGCAAGTTACACAACTCAGGTTACTTTCCTTTTCTGCCAAAGTCCGGGTTTTTATCGCTAAAGTACTACGACGTTAAATTCATTTTAAAGAGATCCATTCCTGTTTATAAAAGTCACCCGATGTCCGTAGTATAAAAATAGAGTGACGAGCATTGTTAAATAAAAAAAATGATTTCCTTTGTAAAATCAAGAAACAACCTTATTTTCCAAACGCTCAAGTTTGCCTAATTTCAAATGCTCAAGTTTCATTTTTAGAAAAGGTTTCGTAGTTCATAGTTTTAATCCTTTAAAACATAATTCTCCTTTAATGATTTGAGAAACATATGCCTTATATGTGAGTAGTTTATTCTTGTTTATAATCGATCTTATTAAGCAGCCATGATCTAGGGTATGTAATATCATTTTGTCTCATCTTAGCTTCATGCGGATGGAGGTTTCTACTGGTTTTAATACAATACTTCATTATTCAATACATTTTCCTTTATTAACGCTGCAGTGGTCTGTCGATACACATTCTGATTTCCGAAATCAGTAAAACCTTATCCCATTAAATAAAACCAAGTACTCATTACTCACGAATGAGGTTTCACACAAGCATCCACATTAAAACAAATAAGTTAAGTCTCTTATCTTATAAGATCAAGTCTTTTAACTTCTAACATCAGTAAACCATTTTCTTTACCTTTCTTAAGACATTATACCTAACTTCCCATAAACTAGTATAACTCTTTTTAAAACCTTTAAAACCAAGTGTTACTCTCCCTTCAAAACGATTTATAAATCTTTTGAAATACATCAAGTTCTTTATTATAACTAGCCAGTTATAATTCACATCAGTTACCTTTTAAAACCACAAAGTATTTTCTTATTTACATAAAGCTGTTATAACCAACTTCCCATAAAGCCGTTATAACACTTTATGTTTTAAAACAATCAAACACTTAACACACGTATGCGTCACCGTACTACATAGTTCACACATATCATGCTAGAAGAGATAGGAAGAGGTTCGCATACCTCGCGGCGAGTGCCGACTAATAGCAAAACGCTCCAAGTACTTCAAACCGTGGCTACTCCTTAAGCCACGTAGATCGCACCACACGTAGTACTTCAACCTATAAGGCCACAAGCGCTTTATTAACATCTAGATCTCATCGTTCCATATTCTACGTAAAATTCGCAACACTCCCGAAACAGCGTAAATCTCCTCTATCGGCGCTACCAAGCCAACCGTGGGGTTAACACGCCTAACCTGACGTGTACAATTCTACTACAAGTAATGTTACACAAGTCTCATCTGATACGCCCTATGTAATTACTGATTCGGTTCTTTCTTTAAATTCGAGCTTAAGTCGCAAGACATCACGTAAGTATAATCGATTCTATATATAGTATACATCAACTATATATTCCTACAACATGTAATTCCCAATTACAATAGAAGGTCAAGAGTGTTTACCTCGATAAGCCCAAAATTATCCGAGTTTATATGTCGATCCCGAGCAAGGTTTAGCTCCTACTCCGGCGCTCAATCCGCTCCAACAACCCTTAGAAGTTCTAACCAACTTCTACTTATAACTTCAACTACTGAAGATTTACTTAGGTTTCGTTTTTGATCGAGAAAGTATAATAGTATTTCCTGCTCTACGTATAGAGGTAACTTCAAAGTACTATAAGGTATATGGGCTAGAGTATTTTGGGCATTATAACAATACTAGAGAGTATTTCTATACCACAAAAGGGGTATTATACTGAAACAACTAGGCTGGGGTACCCCACGGCCAAACACCACAAAGGGAGGGGTGGCTCGCCAGGGCTCATGAGGAGGTGATTTGGACGAGAACTACACTTAAGGGGAGAGATTTTAACACTTAGAAAGGATTTTTGGATGAAGAAGTTCATCAACATAAGAGGGTATTTATAGGTCGGGATGGCCAACCAATGGCCAAGATTATGCCAAGTGCAAGGCAAGTGTAAGGCCAAGATTTGGGCAAGTGTCCTAAGCCAACTTGCACACAAAATATCCTACCAACTCCAAGACAAAACAAGCCACCTTGTTCATCCCTTTTGCCGTCCACTCAAGGCCAATGTGAGGGTGACACTTGTCACCCTCCCGTTGGTCCAAAATGTTTCGTCTCTCGGAAAAATCCGCAAAAATTAAAAATGACATAGCCGGAATTTTCCCTACAAAAGCTGTGGAAACGTTTCGTCAGAAAACGACTCTTTTCGGCACTTGTGCACAAATTTCGAAACTAGCCAACTTTAAGGCTCAAATTATTATACGTACGCCCTCACGTACATACTCTGGAAATACGGGGTATAACAACTGTGATGCAGATTGGGCATCCTGCCCCAATACAAGACGATCCGTTACAGGTTATTTTGTGTTCTTTGGGTCTTCCCTCATCTCTTGGAAGGCAAAGAAACAGCAGACAATTTCACGAAGCTCGGCAGAGGCGGAGTATCGGAGTCTGGCGTCTGTGGTTGCCGAAGTAATTTGGATTTCAGGATTATTTGAGGAATTGAATGTGCGATTGTCATCACCTGTACCAGTTGGATGTGACAGCAAGTCGGCAATTCAAATTGCTGCAAATCCGGTGTTTCATGAGCGCACAAAGCACATCGACATTGATTGTCACTTTATCAGGGAGAAAGTTCGACATGGTTTCGTGTTCCCCTTTTATGTAAACACTACAGAGCAGCCAGCGGACATTTTGACGAAAAGCTTGGTCCGGAATAAACATTATCATTTGTTATCCAAGCTAGGCGTCAAGAACTTGTTCTAGCACCTAGCTTGTGGGGGGATGTTGGAATATACAAGGTATATGGGCAGATATACTGAGATATAGTTCAACATTTCTGATTTACAATTTTAAGTAGTAAGGGTATTTTCGTCTTTTAGTAGTAAGGGTGTTTTCGTCTTTTCCTTCATTTCATCTCTTTAGCATAAAAAGGCATTGTAATTGTCTTCAGCCTGAATTTGATCGAAATCAGAAAGCTTTCACAAAACTCCCTGTTCAACTCTCCATTCAATCATACCTGGATTCAGTCCAGGGTGAACATGCATTCATAGATTGTGGATTATAACAGAGATCAACGCAACTACAGTTTCAGCGTTGACTGACAAGAGCTTTGCTGATTATACCAGTGGCCTCGATATATCGATCAACACACCTGGAGATGCAACTACCATCGCTCCCACTAAGACTACTCCCAGGTTTGTTGATACACTTGTCAAAGCATCACCGTCTGAAATAATTGAAAAGGGTTAGTATTAAATCTTCTGGAACAGACAAGGCAGTTGATTTGCAGCCACCCAAAACATGCTGAACTAGCATACTCACAAGTTGCAGCATCTTATTTATACGATCACGGTAACTCAATCTACTTTTCCAGAAGATGTTTCAAACGGGTCCATAACAAATTATGTATGATGTGTTTATACAATCAAGGTACCATTATGTATGTTGTGTTTATCCAATCAAGGTTACCATTGTTAAGCAATTCATATCTGAAGCAAACCCATGATGAAAAAATGCAGATCAATCAGCGAAGAAGAATAGTATCCACATCAAGAGCACCGACAAACCTTTAAATAAAGGCCACAGGCAAAGTTCGTAGCACTAAGTTAAAACAAATTAAAATATCAGTTATTGAGGTTCCGTCCACATTTTAATACAGAGTCTCGCCAAATAAATGAGAGTTGACAAACCAAATAACTTGATTGTGAAAATGGAATATGAAAGAAACAAGGATGGTAACTAAGTGATATGAGATTAGAGAAGACAGCACAGTAAGAGCATGGTGAATGAATTGACTGACCACTCTTTAGGAAAAATACTAATATCTCACGGTGTAACTAATTGCCCCTGCTGAAATAATGAAAGGAACCTCGTAAGGCTTAAGATGAACAACTTGTATTTTCTTTTTCATTTAATACGTACTTCCTCAATCCAAAAATATCTATCCCACATGACTTGTGCAATTATTAAGAAAAGATAATTGATTTTTTCTTGATAAAAAAGGGAATTGGATCTGGGAAGTCAAACCACTGTATTTTTCTCTCTTTCCAATTAATGGGGTGTATTCCATTAGGATTTTAAAAGACTTTTTTGGGATAAATCAATCTTATGAATTTTAAAAGACTATTTAAAATTGTTATGATTTTAAAAGACTATTTTAACAATCAAGATTTCTTATGTTTGGATTTTAAAAAATTTATCATAAGATTTATAAAGATTTGAAAGGACCATATGTATTTTTTCTCCAATCCTTTTGCTCTCATCATCACCACTTTTTTATAATTTTTCATCACTAGTTTTCAATGTAAAATATATCAAAAGCTACTTCTAAAATAACAATATATAGTATTTCAAGTTCCATTAACTATTCTTTCTCATTAATTGTCTAAAATATTACTTAATTCTATAAATAACAATAAAAAGTTTAACCAAATTACAATAACAATAGTTCAACAAAATTATAACTCAAATAGTTCAACCAAAGTAAAATAAAATAGCACAAACAAATGTAAGGATCTCTTGCTTTCTCCTATTACAGTTGAATTGTTCACATGACTTGAGGGCTACAACTAGGGGTGACAGATGTACCGTTTGGACGGAAGTTGGGCGGGTCAAGATGTGTTGAAGTTGTAGATGAGGCAATGTCCAACCCAACCAAAACTTACATGGGCTAAGATGGGCAGATCAAAATGGGCTAAATGATGGGGGTGAGGGTGGAGGGGGTAAGTGTGGGTAAGGTGGAGAGGATAGGGGTAGGTGTGGGTATGGAGGTAAGAAAAAAATTCATATTTTTATAAATTATTTATATAAGTAAAAAAAAAAATTGAGATAGGGGTAGAGCGGGGTAGGGGGTAGGGGGAGGTAAGATAAAATTTCATATTTTTTTTTATTTTTTTATAAAAGTAACAAAAAATATGAAATATAAATTTGGGGATGGGTGGGGTGGGGGTAAGGCGAGGTTAGGGCGGAAGTAAGAAAAAAATCCATATTTTTTATAAAAGGAAAAAAAATATAAAATAGAAATTTGAGGATGAGGTGGGGGTGGAGGGGGTAGATGTGGGTAAGAAAAAAATTCATATTTTTATAAATTATTTAAAATTCATATTTGTATTTCTTGTTATTTTCAATCTTCGACGTCTGTCCAGTCCTCTTTCTGTTCCTCATAAGGTTGAAGTCCGTATAACCTTTTTGTCCACAAGATATGTTGAACCTAATGAGAGATGAATTTAAGATTTAAACTTGGGGTCAGCATATAATGTTCTTAGCATCTTGTATTTTCATATGGATTTATATATAATATTTCTTACAATTTTGACGAGTTATTACACATAAATTTATGTTTCGCATTAAAAGAACGCACTGTAACTTTCCAAATATAGTAATAGTTTATGTTGAATCACAATATGAAGATAAAACATAGCGTAGAAGGATAATTTGAGCTCAGATAACACCTTGCTTCTGTATGCAGGAAATTTAACAGCATCGACCCCGATTTTAGTTTTCTATTTTATGACATAGATGCGTGCACAAACCTACTAAAGAACTATGCATGAAAGCATGTCAACTCTCCATATACACTAGGGCAAATTGCCATCATTTCCCCCTGTTAACCTTAATGGTGATATGCTATAGATAAAAGTCTGATGTCCATCCCCGACAAACAAATGTTTTAACGAATATCAGCTTTTACAAAATACTAATCAAAAACCATATTTAAAACGTTGAAAAATGATGAAGGGTATCAAAAGTTAAAGAATTACTAAAGAGATGCATTCCAGCACTTCCCCAGCAAGCAAGCCTTGAGATCAACGCAACTACAGTTTCAGCGTTGACTGACAAGAGCTTTGCTGATTATACCAGTGGCCTCGATATATCGATCAACACACCTGGAGATGCAACTACCATCGCTCCCACTAAGACTACTCCCAGGTTTGTTGATACACTTGTCAAAGCATCACCGTCTGAAATAATTGAAAAGGGTTAGTATTAAATCTTCTGGAACAGACAAGGCAGTTGATTTGCAGCCACCCAAAACATGCTGAACTAGCATACTCACAAGTTGCAGCATCTTATTTATACGATCACGGTAACTCAATCTACTTTTCCAGAAGATGTTTCAAACGGGTCCATAACAAATTATGTATGATGTGTTTATACAATCAAGGTACCATTATGTATGATGTGTTTATCCAATCAAGGTTACCATTGTTAAGCAATTCATATCTGAAGCAAACCCATGATGAAAAAATGCAGATCAATCAGCGAAGAAGAATAGCATCCACATCAAGAGCACCGACAAACCTTTAAATAAAGGCCACAGGCAAAGTTCGTAGCACTAAGTTAAAACAAATTAAAATATCAGTTATTGAGGTTCCGTCCACATTTTAATACAGAGTCTCGCCAAATAAATGAGAGTTGACAAACCAAATAGCTTGATTGTGAAAATGGAATATGAAAGAAACAAGGATGGTAACTAAGTGATATGAGATTAGAGAAGACAGCACAGTAAGAGCATGGTGAATGAATTGACTGACCACTCTTTAGGAAAAATACTAATATCTCACGGTGTAACTAATTGCCCCTGCTGAAATAATGAAAGGAACCTCGTAAGGCTTAAGATGAACAACTTGTATTTTTTTTTTTCATTTAATACGTACTTCCTCAATCCAAAAATATCTATCCCACCTGACTTGTGCAATTATTAAGAAAAGATAATTGATTTTTTCTTGATAAAAAAGGGAATTGGATCTGGGAAGTCAAACCACTGTATTTTTCTCTCTTTCCAATTAATGGGGTGTATTCAATTAGGATTTTAAAAGACTTTTTTGGGATAAATAAATCTTATGAATTTTAAAAGACTATTTAAGATTGTTATGATTTTAAAAAACTATTTTAACAATCAAGATTTCTTATGTTTGAATTTTAAAAGATTTATCATAAGATTTATAAAGATTTGAAAGGACCACATGTATTTTTTCTCCAATCCTTTTGCTCTCATCATCACCACTTTTTTATAATTTTTCGTCACTAGTTTTCAATGTAAAATATATCAAAAGCTACTTCTAAAATAACAATATATAGTATTTCAAGTTCCATTAACTATTCTTTCTCATTAATTGTCTAAAATATTACTTAATTCTATAAATAACAATAAAAGGTTTAACCAAATTACAATAACAATAGTTCAACAAAATTATAACTCAAATAGTTCAACCAAAGTAAAATAAAATAGCACAAACAAATGTAAGGATCTCTTGCTTTCTCCTATTACAGTTGAATTGTTCACATGACTTGAGGGCTACAACTAGGGGTGGCAGATGGACCGTTTGGACGGAAGTTGGGCGGGTCAAGATGTGTTGAAGTTGTAGATGAGCCAATGTCCAACCCAACCAAAACGTACATGGGCTAAGATGGGTAGATCAAGATGTGCTAAATGATGGGGGTGAGGGTGGAGGGGGTAAGTGTGGGTAAGGTGGAGAGGATAGGGGGTAGGTGTGGGTATGGGGGTAAGAAAAAAATTCATATTTTTATAAATTATTTATAAAAGTAAAAAAAAAATATATAAAAAATATTTGAGATAGGGGTAGAGCGGGGTAGGGGGAGGTAAGATAAAATTTCATTTTTTTTTTTTTATAAAAGTAACAAAAAATATGAAATATAAATATGAATGTGCGTGCTTTTTTATTAAGATGTGCGTGCTTTTTTATTGTAGTACTTCGGCCATTTCAAATTAAGAAAAATACAAAAAAAATTGTGAATTTTAAATATGTTATAACATTTATTTAACTGTAAAATGTTGTTAATGCATATAAAATGACAAGTTTAAATTAAGTTATTTTCAACTTTAAAAGTAATTATCTTTTTGAAACAAACTAAAAAGAAAATAATGTCATATAAAATGTGTTGGGTCCCGGGGCTACGGATTAGTAAAAACGTAAGATTAAAATCTCAAAAAACTAGAACAACAAAAACAGTCACTGAATGTTGCCTTCAATGTTGTGTCAACATCTGAGGCAACATTGTGATAAAATAGTATAAACCTTTGTAGAGTAAATGCAGCGAAAAAAGTAAAGAGACACAAGGTTTATAATTTCAAGGGTATATATAAATATATCCCTTGATGGTCGATGACCAAAAGAATTGTATAAATTATATACAATTACAAAAGAATTTCTTTTTACAAATGGAGCGTTACAAACGAAAAAGAAATTACAAAAAAAAAATGAAGTCGCAGATGACTTCGCCTAAAGTTACAAAGTCTAAAAGATAAAAGACAACATCTTCATTACAATCGCTTGAACAATAAGCTTAATCTAGAATAAAGATAGCAATTGTAATGTGGGACAAAATGTTGTTAAAACAACTTTGGGCTAAAATGTTGATCCAGTTTCCTAAGGTAAAATCCGAGAGCTCTCTTGAAAATTCTTCTTCTAAATTGTCTGGATTAACTGGATGATCGATACACTGAAGTTACCCTCTATTTATAGGGTGGAACTTCCCTTGAAATCCTCACTGATGGTTGCGGAGGTTGAGCAAAAGATGGCAGCAGCTTGGACAAAGTCTTCCTCCTGAAAATCCTCAACGATCTGCACTTGGTCATACACTGTTTTCTCTCCACACTTTGACTTCGTCTTTCACCACGTGTTAAACACAACAATTTAGTAAGCTTGCCTAGACCATTTTTACTCGCAGTAACATCAACTGCTTCGGCCAGAAGAATAGGCAAAACCAGTACAGAGATGTTGGCAGAAATGTATCGCAACATCACAGACAACATTCTTGTCTACACAAGAGATATTGTCCTGAGAGTTTTCAGAAGTTGCCATAACATCCATCCAACATCAACAATCTCTCCCTTTTTGCCTTTCTTCACAAAACTCCATGCAATGCAGAAAATGACTAGGATACTGAATCTTGATGTATTCCTCGATAATCTAAGAAACAGTAAGATCGGTGTCGTGCTCCCCCTTAACCTACAGTTATAAAATTTAAAGCAATGTAGTATCGATGTTATAGTTAGTTAGGAGTTTATGTTATGTCCGTCGTGACTTGCTTACAATAAATGCGTAATCATTCTACAGTCATAACCATCCACGTCAGGGAAACATATATATATAGTTTAGAAAATAATCACAACCATACATCTGCCAGAACAGACCTAAATATCCCATAGTTAAATATTACAAACCAAACAAAATAATTCCATTGTCAGTGAATCCAACATTCAAATAAAAAATAGAGTAACACATTTTCAGCCAACAATTCATCCATCGATCACAATTCATCCACAACACCTATAAACATCTTCATCTCCACGCTAGTAGTCAGTAGTCAACATCATCTCAACTCCTCTCCCCCTGCAACATAGCTTGGCCCTGCACCCTCAGTTGCTACCCTTGGCTGTCTGCTTCCAGCAGCACTATCAGCATCAGCATCATCTCCCCCTTTTTGTGAATAAAGTATGTCTTCATAATAACTCTTGGCTCATACAAATTCTTGAATCTGCCTGTCAATTTTGACAATGTGCTTTCTAAGCCAGTCTGGGGACATCAGAAACTTTTCATGATCAATGTTGTCAGGAATGTTGGCAACATCCTTCGATGTATCACAGTCCCATTCTTCTCTCTTCCAGAGCAGATCAATCACCATATCTCTGCTGTTTATAACGGCTCTCTGTACTGAGTAGACTTCTAAGGCTGGACTCAGTTTTTCTCCTTTTGGAGTCTTAAAGCCTTGGTTGAGCAGGATTTGGAAGATTAATGAGGGGTATGAAAGGGCAGAGTTGCTTTGTTTTTCTGCCATATTGACAACATAGTTGAAAATAATGGTTCCTAAGTCAACTTGTTGGTTCCTTCCAAGTTTATAAAGTAGTGATGCTTGGTCAAGGGTTACAATTGTCTCATTGAGAGAGGGTAGCCAATTGTATATAGACAGTTTGTGCTTGGTGGCAAATAGGGCAGTGAGCTTAGAGACAGGACTACGAGGGGCCCAAACAGTGATCAGATTCTCGTAAGGTATTTGATCATCGTATTGAGCTCTTCGACAGTGGGGTTTGATTGAGACTCTCTTTCATTAATGTATATCCCAGGTGTGGAGTTGATAATATCAGGTGTAAAGTTGTATACTTTGTTGTAAAGATACACTTTCCTGAATTTCTTCGAGTTGGTGTCCCTCACAACATGTTGCAGATTAACATAGAAAACCCTGATTACCTTCTCACAGTATGGTTTCTTCCCAAACACAGAGCTTAAGACTTTGCGACTACTCAAAAATTCGACTAAGTTATTGGTGAAAAATGAAGAGCGATCAATCACCTTTTCACCTCTTACTCCTCTATTCTTGAACCAATTCCATCTACTAGAACATGATTTATTTAGGAACAAAAGGGAATAAGGCATTACCTCAGAATCCATTTCAGATTCTGTGTGCTTCTGTCCTGATGAGGTGGGTTCTGGTGTTGCCTCGAATGTTGGGGCAATATAGTCTGGGTCTTTTTCCTCATCAGTTGCTCTCGATGTTGAGGCAACATTTTTAGTGAAATTCCAGAAGGTTCTTCTGACCCTTTTTGGAATGAAATTCCTCAAGGGTATGTCATCTGACATTTCAACTTCTGCTTCTTCCTTTTCAGTTTCTGCCTGTGGAGTGAAATCTGATGGAGTTCTTGAGGAACTAGGCATACTGAAATCAGAGTCAGTGCCACTTCTTATGGAAGTATCAACAGGTAAAGTCGACTCTTTCCTGGATCTCTTTGCAGGCTGGTTGTCTCCGAATTGGTTTTCGAAAACCCTTTTCGATCTTCTCGTCGGCATTGTCGATGTTGACTGTCGTGAAGCAAGGTTCAAAAAGTCTGATGTTGTTTCAACATCGATGAGGTTCCCGAAGTCACCAGGATAGCTCACCTGAAGGGGTTCTTCCGAACCAAGTAGGATCATAGCTTGTGTGCAGTCCTCCTCTATCGGCTTCAAATAATTGATGGTAGTGTAATGCTTGTACATTTTATTGTTGTTTGCTGGGCTCGTCGACATTGGAGAGTATTCTTTGGTTTCTGTTGATCTTGGAGATGTGGACATGGGAGAGGGTTTCGACGAGTTGGGCGTGTTAGAGAAGTTTTGGCTTTGAAAAACTGGCGGTGAAGTTTGGTCTTCCATTTGATGGATTGATGGGTGGCTGATGTGACAAGGCATCATGGCAAATATTAATTTACACTCAAATGCTTTTTCTTAAATTTAGGTAGTGTAAAATATTTGAACTCTTCACATACCTAAACCAACAGATTTTACATGGCACAAGACATCATTAAAAATTTAAAAAGAAACGGTCCTTCAATTTTTGGATTTTCGTTATTTAAAGAGACGTGTTACATACCACAACCTAGAAAAAATAAGAAAAACAAGATTGACCAATGTACTGGAACACGATGTTGTGAGTGATGTTGACAATATTTCAAAGTTCAACAATCATTTTGAGACTCTAAGGATTTTCTGATTTGACAAATGGTTTTTCGTATATGTTCCATATAAGACTGATCGCTGGATAAATGTGACATTTTACCATTGTCCTTAATCAACTTAGTTGAACACATATGGATAAAAAAAATATTAAGGAATTTTCAACTTTCTTGAAGCACATGGTACTCCTATAGAATAGGAACTGTACCAAACTTAGAGCTTTGCTCTTTTTGTATAAAACCAAATCTTTGTAAAGGTTTCGCCTTCTTATGATACTCTTTTTTTATGATACACACACATATATATATATATATATATCATCACATGGAACAGTATCACATTCAAACCTTGTCCTTGTGAAGTCATGCTTGATTCTTTTGAAAAACAGTGCAACATTACTACAACACACATCCTGTACATTGACTCAAACAGTAAATGTTACCCAGAATGTTAGGACAACATTTTAGACAACATCTACCAAGCCTGTCTTATTTTCAGAGAAAACAGAGACCAAGAGATTTTTTCAAGCTAGAAAATCTCTCATGATATAGGGGTTTGGTAAAAATATCAGCTAGTTGAGAAAGTGTATCAACATGTTCGATTTGAACTAGCTGTTTTTCCACTAAGTATCTTAAAAAATGATGTCTTATGTCTATATGTTTTGTACGTGAATACTGAACAGGATTTTTGGAAATATTAATAGCACTCAGATTATCACAGTACAAAGTCATGTAGTTATTAGAAATGTCATAGTCATCAAGCATATGTCGTAACCAAATCAGTTGAGCATAACAACTTCCGGCTGCCACATTTTCGGATTCGGCAGTCGAGAGTGACACGCAATTTTGTTTATGACTGTACTATGAGACTAGATTGTTGCCAAGATAAAAACTACCACCACTAGTGCTTTTCCTATCGTCGACATCACCGACCCAATTTGAGTCACTATACCCTATTAGATTAGGATTAGATTCTCTAGAATACCAAATTTCCAAGTCACTTGTACCGGAAATATATCGTATGATACGTTTCACGTCATTAAGATGAGATATCTTGGGACAGACTTGGAACCTGGCGCAAACACACACGCTAAACATGATATCAGGGTGACTGGCACTAAGGTATAAGAGGCTACCTATCATAGACCGGTACAATGTTGGGTCAACATCTTGTCCAACATCGTCTTTACATACATGTTCCATAGAGCCCATTAGAGTCTTCATATGTTTAGCATTTTCCAGACCAAACTTCCTAACAAGATTATTGGCATACTTGCTCTGGAATACAAAAATCCCTTCTTCAACCTATTTAATCTGCAAGCCTAAGAAAAATGTTAGTTCTTCAATCATGCTCATTTCAAATATTGTAGACATTGCTTCGACAAATGACTTCAAGAAGGATTCTTTAGTCGAGCCAAAGACAATATCATCAACATAGATTTGAGCTATGATTACATCTACTCCGTGTCTTTTGATGAATAAAGTTATGTCAGCTTCTCCACGGATAAAACCAAAATCAATAAGAAAGTTAGTTAAATGACCATATAATGCACGTAGTACCTGTTTTAGACCATACAAAGCTTTCTTGAGCTTGTATACATGTTGTGGATGGTGAGAATCTTCGAATTCTTTTGGTTGTTCAACGCATACTTCTTTGTCCAAGTATCCATTGAGAAAGACACCTTTAACGTCCATTTGGTGCAAGGTAATTTTCAAGTAACAAGAAGCAATCTTATTGACTCAAGTCTAGCCACAGGAGCAAAAGGTCTCGTCATAGTCGATACCTTCAACTTGTGTATATCCTTGAGCAACAAGTCGAGCTTTGTTCCTCACAATCTTCCCTAACTCATCTGATTTGCTTTTGTATATCCATTTGGTCCCAATAACATTAGTGTTGTTGGGTCGTGGTACCAAATCCCAAACCTCATTTCGGATAAATTGCTCAAGCTCATCTTGCATAGCTTGTATAAAAAATTATCTTTCAATGCTTCCTCAATATTCTTAGGTTCCAATGTAGATGTAAAATAAGAAAGACTAACATGTTGGTATATGGTGGACATACATACATACCTTACCATCTCTCGGTAATTGACTGGCTTTTTCTCTCTTGTTCGCCTCTTCTAAAAAACTCCCCCTATCACTTGGTCGGGTGGATGGTTCCTCCTAATCCTCGATGGAGGGTCTCTTCTCACTTGATCATTCAGCTCAGTAGCAGAACCTCATCGACATCATCCTCAGTGTTCTCTTCTTGAGGTTCAGATGTGACTTCTGATATTGGGACAACATCTGGGTCAACGTCTGTTGCTTCAGTGAGTCGTTCCTCTTCAACTGCAACCACAATATTGTTTTCTGAAGATCTACCAGATATATCTAGCAGATCATCAAAAATAACATTAACATACTCCTGGATGGTCTTTGTCCGAAGGTTGTATATTCGGTAAACATGACTATTCTGAGAGTAGCCGACGAATATCCCTTTGTCGCTCTTAGAGTCAAATTTAACCAGTTTATCCCTGTCATTAAGAATATAGCACACACATCCAAAGACATGGAAGTACCTCACTGTAGTTTTCTTTCCATTTAACAGTTCATAGGGTGTCATCTTGGTCCCTGGCCTTAGATAAACTTTATTACTTATGGGACATGCTGTGTTCAAGGCTTCTGCCCAAAACCTTTTTGATAATTTAGAACTCAACATTACTCTTGCCATTTCCTGTAAAGTTATGTTCTTTCTCTCGAAAACCCCATTTGTTGAGGTGTTTTTGGTGCCGAAAATTCATGAAATATGATTTTCTTTTCACAGAATTTTGCAAAGGTTTGATTTTCAAATTCCTTTCCATGATCAGATCTTATTCTGAAAATTGAAGAACAAAACATATTCCTAATTCTAGAGTAAAGTGTTTTAAACATCTCAAAGGTTTGTGATTTTTCCTTTAAAAATATATCCAAGTAAATCTGAAAAAAATCATCAACAATCACATAAGAGTATCTTATTCCTCCTAGGATATCTACCTCAATTGGACCCATAAGATCCATATGCAATAATTGGAAACAATGAGACGTACCTGAATATTATCCGTCATGTTGGACAACATTATGAGAGACTCGGGTCTGTTTTCCCTTCAAACAATCTTCACACAGTGTTTTATCTTTGTATCCAGTCTGGGAATGTCTTTGACAACTTCAAACGAGATCAGCTTCTCCAAGGTGCCGTAGTTGACATGTCCTAACTTCTGGTGCCAAAGTGTCAAGTCACCTGCCTTTGCGGAGTTGCAAACTCTTCTCTACCTACTAGATAGCAGTTATCTCCTGTTCGGGTTCCTGACATGACACACTTGTTTGCAGAATCTGTAACTTTGCATCCAAGTTTGTTGAATTTCACCTCTAGATCGTCATCACATAGTTGGCTTATGCTAAGAAGATTAGCAACTAAACCTTCTACATGAAGCACATTCTTTAAGGATGGTACATTTGGAACATTAAGAGTTCCTATACCAATAATCTTACTCTTACTTTCTCCTCCAAAGGTCACGTACCCTCCATTGAATGCTGAATACTCCTTCAAGAGACTTTTAGTAACTGTCATATGATGTGAGCATCCACTATCGAAGTACCAAGAACCTGTAATGTTAGTACGCAAAAGAAGAGATCTGAGAGCTTTATCCACAAGTTGTCTGTTGGTTAATGGTGACCCAAGCACTTGACACTGATTAACAATGTCAATCAACTTTTTAAAATAGGATTTTATGTCATCAGACTCTTTCATCCTTAAGCGTTCGTATTGACTCAAGATCATGCGAAAATTTATACGTCGAACACTTGAGGATCCCTCACAATGGGTTTGTAAGGTTTTCTAAGCCTCATTGGCCGTTGTGCAATTCTGGATAAACTTGAACATATAGATGTCTACCCATCCAAATATCGCGTTTAGAGCCATTTCATTAAAGCTTGCGGTGTTGATTTCTTCCTGGGTCCATTTCGACTCGGGTTTAGTGAGTACATCATCATCCTCAGATTTAGTTTGGGTATGCACTCCTTTTCAAACATTTTCTTCCTTCTGCTCTCAGGTTTGTTGTTTTGAATGTTGTCAGTGATGTTGGGCAACATTGGTGACAACATTTTAGGCAATAGGCTGAGTGCAGAGTTTTGAAGTTTGTAGCAGTAGGGCATAAGATGTCCTGACTTTTTACAGAAGCTACATACAAACTTTGATCCAATCATAGTGCTCTGAAAGTTACTGATATTTTCTTTGACAAACTTTATCCTCTCAGATTGACTATGGATCCTGGAAGTATTGGTTTTCCTAGGAGTTTGGTATCCAAGCCCAGTCCTTGTGGAATTGCTGAAGTTCAGTATTTCATCCAGTTTGGAGGTTCCCATGTTTAGCCTTTGAAATGTGGTCTCAGTTGTGTTCAATCGTGCACTAATCTTACCAAGCTCTAGATCTTTCTTGGTAAGTGTCACCTCTAATCGGTTGATTGTGCCTTTCAAATTGCAATTATCAAGAGCCAATGATTTTGCTTTTGAGTCTAGTTGCTCAGATTTAGTGATTAAGGTTTTATAAAGATTTTGTAATTCCTTTATCGTTTCGTCTTTGGAGTCAACTAGATCCAAATCTGCAGCCTCAGTTGAAGAAATAAATTCACTAAAACAATTTACATCATAATAATCAAAGTATACATACTACTCTGATGGTGCATTCCAGATGTGGAATCCGATGTTGTTTCTGATGTTGTCGTAACATCGTCAACAACATCTTTATCGTCAGACAGTGAGTGTTCAAATATGAATGCAAACATTGCATGTTGTTGTTCTTCTTCTTGATCTCCTTCTTCCTCTTCGTTCTCATCATCACTGAGGGTTACCGACATAACCTTACCAATTTACCTAAGGGTGTTTGCACACTTATTAGCGTAGTGTCCATGTTACACCCCGAAATTCCAGGACATGTATATGAGAATAGACGGGAGAACAAAAGACTTAAAATTTGAACGAAAGAAAGAGTTGTAAATTCTAAGGAAAATCTTCCGAACCCCGGGAGGGAAAATTGTTCGTTAATGAGAATTGAGTTCTAAAAATTGTTATTTGAGACACTTAGAATTTATCGGGATTATGGAAGTTTATTTACAGAGTTGGATACGTGGGGCCCATCCGAGAAATTTTACGTTTTTGTGGGGCCCACGAGGTTTCCGATATTGTGACCAATTATGAAAAATTTGGGAAACGAACTATTATGGACCAATGGGAGGGCGACACGTGTCACCCTCCACATGAATTAAGTTGGACGAAATTGTATGGCTAAGTGTAGCCAAATTAGCTTGATAAAATGTACCAAGTCAAAGGGCAAGTTGAGGCTTGATATAATTGACCAATCTTGGCCATCCAATTGGTTCAATCCTAGCCCTTGATGGTGTTATATATACATACCACTACTAGTAGCAAGACAAGCTCCCAACACTTAGAAAAAAAATTCACAAATTTTCTTGCTCTTAAAGAGCTCTCGGCAATGAGGTTTTTCCCACACAAATTTTTTGCAATTGTGGATCATAAATCACAATACTTAAACCAAGGGTTCCTAAAGGTATTCTAAGGATATCTCAATACAAAGATCCCGGAAAAACTATATTTTTACGTTAGTCGCAAAATGAAAACCTAAGGGGGTTTTCATAGTTGGAGTTGGAACTTGAAGAAGAGTTCTTCATAAGCTTTTAAGGGTTGCTTGGAGTGGATTGGAACGTCAATAGGAGGAGCTAAAGTTGCTAAGGATCGACTTGAAGTCTTGGATAATATTTGGGCCTTTTGAGGTAAAAATCTTCGTCTTCTTAATGTGATTAAAGATTACGTGTTTAGTAGTTGTTAAATGAGCATGTGGTATATATATTGAAGTTTGAAAAGATTTGGATTATGTCGACATGTTGTAAACTGAAATTGGGCATGTTAGTCATTAATGTTGTAATCAATTTGGTCGATAGTTACAATCGTCGCATGTTAAGGAAGAAAGGATTTATAGTTGTTGTAATTGTTATTATGTATATAACATGTTGGAATAACAACTTGGATTAAAAAGGAATTGAACGGAAATTGACATTGATTGTTGATATTGATGGTAGCCGAGAATGGCTTAAGTTGTTGGACAATTTTATATTAATTGTGGGGCATAATTTTACACGTCCTGTTAGGCGTGTAATCCCCTTTGAATTTCTGAATTGTTGAGTCTTAAATGTGGCATTTGATTATTGATTTTCGGGCCTTGAAAAAAGTGGAAAAGTACGTAGAAACAAAGGAAGTGCTGCCCGATTTTCCGTAGAATTAAGAGTCCTTATACTTAGAAATATTCTACATTGAAAGCTAGTAGTTGATGGACGTATTATGGTCATTATAGATTGACATTCTACGTACGACGTATTCAACTTGGCAAGTGGTTTAAGTGGAAGAGGTATGTGGAACTTTTCTTATCTCTTGAGCATGAGTAGCTATAAATGTATAGTACGGTAGACGTACGAGATTTAAATGAATTTAGTTTCATTTGATGTCCTTGACTTGTTTAAGAATGTCCAAGTTGGTTGAGTTAGAGAATTAACTCACTTGTTTTAAAGGTTAAAGATGTCTTAGTTTCTAAAGCATAAAGTTAGTATAACGGCTTTATGGGAAGTTAAAAGAATGGTTTATTGTAATAAGGTAAACAAAGATTTCTTGACTTGAAAATGTATAGAATACTTGATTTGGAAAGTATTGATTACTTGAACTATTCTAAAGTTAAGAAACTTGATTTCTAAAGTTAAGAGACTTGAAGTATTCTGAAAGTTATGTAACTTGATTTGAAAGTATATGATACTTGGTTTTTGAAAGTATAAGTCTCTTGGTTATAAAAAGAATGTAATTGTCTAAAACATAAAGAGTTATAACGGCTGTATGAGAAGTTAGTTATAACGGCTTTATGGAAAGTTAAGAGAGCGTCTACTTGATTTATAGGCACGAGTTGCCTAGGTTGTGAAAGTAGAAGTTACTTGGTTTTAAAGCCTTGAAATGAATTTCTAAAGGTGTAGTAACTTGATTTGAAAAATAGACATGCCTTGATACTACGGGTGATAGTATCTTGGGATTTTTATATAAAAAAGGTTCTTTTTAAAGGAACGGAAGTACATAGTACTTTGGATTAAATTCCCGGATTTTTAATGACATGTTAGTGCCTTAAGTTAAATAAAATGAGAGTGCATGATAATTAAGGCTAATAAGAAGTTAGGGGAATTCTTAACTTGCTTATGATAATTATGATAAGCCGGTGGTGCTTATGTTATGTATGATAAGCCGGTGGTGCTTATGTTATGTATGATAGCCGGTTGTGCTAGTGTTATATTATTCTCGCGGGGTAAACCCCCGGGTTACTACTTATTCCATGGATTTGCTACCCATGATGCGAATGCGGCGTTTGTACTCATTGTGGGCCCACCGGGCCTAAGCAGGTGAAATAGTCCTGCACGGGTGAAATAGTCTCATGCGAGGCGGATGACCTCATTACGGGTCCACAGGACCTATGCGGGTGAAATAGTCCCAGGAGTAGGATTGCTTAATGATACTACGGGCGGGTGGCCCTAATTTGATCATGAGCCTCCTATTTTTATGCAGTAAAGTATACTCTTGTTTACTCTCATTGTTAGTAAGGCACAATGTATTGTTAATGTGGTTATCATACATGTCCCCAACTTTATTTTAGATTATTATGATTTTATTACGCATTTCTGGGCCACATACTTGGTACCTATCAGATCGACCTCGTCGGAAGTGCGTTCATGCCGCAGGTAGAGTTATACAGGTTGATGATCCTCACTCTTAGGATCACTGTTCAGCTATTGAGAAGCTCCATTACTCCGGAGGCTTATCTTTGGTTCAGATCCCTGGTATTATCGGTTGTTGTACATTCAGGGATATGGCGGGGCCCTGTCCCGTCACAGTTGTTATGTAAAAATTCTTAGAGGTCTGTAGTCATATTTTGTGGATTTGGTTGTAAAGAAAAAAAAAGAGGTAAATGCCTTTTGGGTTATGTGTATACTTTTGGAAGGTGGCCTTATCGGCTAACCTATTATTTATTTATTTTTGAGTTGTATGTATGTTCCGCTACTATTCTCTGATGTATAACTGTAAGGGGTGCCCAGGTAGGGCACC
Source organism: Przewalskia tangutica (assembly GCA_029844215.1). Lineage (NCBI taxonomy): Eukaryota > Viridiplantae > Streptophyta > Magnoliopsida > Solanales > Solanaceae > Przewalskia > Przewalskia tangutica. The sequence continues at coordinate 127,447,959 of CM056725.1, forward strand.
AGTCGCGGGCCCGGGGTCGAGTCGTGACAAAAGTGGTATCAGAGCAGTTAGTCCTCGGAAAGTGTCTACAGACCGTGTCTAGTAGAGTCTTGGTTATCGGTGTATTGTGCACCACATCTATAACCAGGAGGCTGCGGGACATTTAGGATTGGTTTCCATTCTTCTCACTCTGAGATCGTGCGATAGAGCTGTGTTGTTAGGGTCATCCCTCTCTAACGAGTTATGTTGATTGCAGCTATGAGAAAGACAGCAGTGACCCAGGAAGGATTATGTGGATTGCGTATCCAGGTTGGTAATACTTGTTGTATAGTTGGTATAATGACATACGACTATACGAATTTATGTATGAGGGTCAGGCGCGTGTTGCCTAGAATGATTTTGGATTACCAAGGATTGGTAAGGACTAAATAGATACCGGGAAGGTATGTAACAGTTTAATGAATTCTCATCAAGGTTTTACGTACTAATTTGAGATAATTAGAAGATGATGAGCTGTCTGAGAAGGTAATGAACCCTTAAGAAATCTTGATAAGGGACTTAATGGAAGACTATGTTAATATATTTAGCTACGTAGTATGCTTAAAAGAATAGTACAGATGAGATCCGTATGAAGTAAGTATGGTTGTTATGATTAAGACAACACGATTAAGAGCTTATGAGAAGCCATCTTACCCGTATGCGGGGAAGGATAATATAGGCTTGGGGCATGGAAATTGTGAGCCTTAGAATATTGATAACCGCCGAGACCTTAGGTATATAAGGCCTTCTCGGGTAGTAAATATTTAAGTCAGACCAAGGATAAGAGCTAAGTGCGACGCCGAGTCGGGTTATGGACCTATTACGGGTCGACCCATAGCCTGTAGTAAGGCGAAGTCGATTAAGGGTTGTCCGCTATGTGACAGTCACGCGGTGCAAGACCCAAGTCTAGTTAATCATTTTACGGGTTCGTGGACACGTTCCACCGGAACCAGGTCGTGAGAGCCGGAAATGGCCTTAAATTGTTCGATATTGTAACTCCAAAGATTGGAGGCCATAATCAGTATGGAGGATATGTACGTATGTTAGAATAAGTTGAGAAGTACGGAAAGAGTACGACCAGTAAGAAAGAGAGCAACCAAGTGTAAAAGAATAGAGCCTGAATCCATAAGAACCTTTCAAGGAAGCTACACCGTGAGTGATTGGGGGGTAGTTGGGCCGGTATATGAAAATTGCCCGGTGATGATAAAGTCGTCAGACCCTAGCAGACCTGGTAGAGCTGGACATGTCAGACTTTGAGGTCATTATGGGAATGGACTCATTGGCTTCTTGTATGCCAATGGTGACTACAGAGAGAGATTGGTTCGATTCCAGTTTTCCAGTAAGCCGGTTATCGAGAGGAGTGGAAGGGAAGTGATTGTAACAAGTGAATTATCCTTCCTTCTTTGGCATCATTAATTGGTAAGTCTGTGTGACTTGTTAATTGGGGTAAATGGATGTAGAAAGTATGGAATAGTTGAATTTGAAGAGTTTAGAGATAGAAATGAAAATGTACGGTCATTGAAAAAGTTCATGTTAAGTGCCCTTGGAGGTACTTGGAGTTGGTTTAGTGTGGCAGTCAGGGCCACGACATTCCGAATGGTTTCAGGAAAAATGCGCGAGGCAGGAATAATATAAATGCGAGTTGTCACGCCCCTTTTCTGACCGCGACATTTTTAGCGAACCCTGCTTAAATAAAATGTTAGAAAATAAATAATAAAATGCTAAATGTGCAAAAGAATGCTAAAATGTTAAAGGGGTGCTAAAATGTTAAAGGGGTTAAAGAGGCTAGAAATGCTAAAGTGCTAAAAAGGGGTGCTAAAAGTGCCAAGATGTCAAAGATGTTGCTAAAAAGGTGCTAGCATATTAAAGGTGCTTAAAAGGGTCTTCTAGGGATTGCTAAAAATGCTAAAGGGTTCGCGGAGTCGCCACCTAATTAATTGGGTGAATTAGGACACCTAAATGTTAACTAGTTTAAAGTAAACATTAACTCCATTTTAATGATCTGCTAAACTTAATGAGATTCTGGGCAAGGGTTCTTTATTATCCTAAAGGGAAGGAGTTAGGCACCCTAAAGGATCCGCTAACTTGCGGTTGTCCTGCCAAACTTAGGGTTAATTATTATGTTTAAAAATGCTTGTTTTGAAAATATAAAGGATGCTTCAAAATATTTTATAAAAGGAGGCATGTTGATGAAAATGCTATAAAGTTTTAAAGTGCGCATTTATATTGTTTATGGTGCAAAGTCGATTTATGGACTATAGATATGCATTTATCTGCGAAATCAAAGAAGTGGTGCGTTAGTTTTAGATATGCAATTTTAATGATTAGGCAAAAGATTAGATATAAATGACAGGCCTAAGATAGATAAATTAGCAGTGTGTTTCAAGTTTTAAAGCTAACCACCCCATTTCATGTATTCAAGGATTAATTGTTCTGCAAACCTATTAATTACAAAGTTAAATAATTAGGCAACAATTTAAACAAATAAGATAAAAAAGTGGATATGATCGCGGCTTTCAAGATGTGTGGCGACATCATCTTATCTATTTTGTCTTAGGAATTTACGGCGGGAATGCGAATGCGGATGCACATAGACGCGAGTTGCCATTTGAAGTAGCTCGTGATGAGTCTCGCCGGGAGACTCTTCATTTTTGCTCCGGTGCATTTCATGTAGCAATAAAGAAAGATAAGGATTAGTATATGCCCAAAAATATGTGACGTAATAAATGAATATCGGCAAAATCACAGTTCCTGGATAATAGCACGCCCATACAGCAATTGGAAAAGAACTTCAGTGTGCATGATGAGAGGAAGTTATGCAGACGCCATAATTTTATAGTTTTCAGGTTTTCCTTTACAGTGTTCCATTATAATAGCAATGCCAAGATACTATCATGCATATTCTAATTAATCAGCAGCAATGTAATGGTAGCGATATCTGACACAAGCGGCAACCATGACACTCCCGTCAAACAACAAAGTGACCACAACGACACCACGCGGATCGTGCTACAGAACGATGGCGGCGACTATTTCCATGGCTTAGGAGATTTTCTTGATGTACTAGTTTGGAAATCCAAGTGAGACAAACATATACATTCCTAATAGGCAATCTAGATAGGGCCATAATTTGTTAAGCAAAGATCCAAGTTCAAGTCATACGCCATGCCTTTCACTTACCATATTATATGACTGTAAATCGAGACAACGTCTGCACAGAGAGGATTTAAATTAGTGCAGGGTATTTGATACAAGTATCATTTAGGCTGCACAATAGATTGACATGGCACACAATGTAGCTTGAAAGCATATTAACATGATCAATTTCTTAAACAGAGAATAAATTCTGAGTCAGCTTTATTGGACTAGTAAGAGTGATGAACCACTACTAGAGAGACTATTTTGACATGCCTAACTAATTTGACCAAGATAAGTACAGATTCATATTCCTGCTGTTTAATGGAAATGCTTCATAATATGGTAATATGTAGCACAGTGAAGCTAAAGAGATGGTACAGACCATGCCCCAATACACATTGATACTGGGAAAATGGAGCAGGCAATGGCCCCAATAATTATTTAGGATAGATAGCCACAACCACAGACATGAACTCTAGTGTAAACAAACTAATTCCGACAAGGAACCTTCACATGCTTTGCCCACAACCAGTCAAACAGGGATCACAATGTCATACGTAAAGAAAACTTCCAGGTACATAGACTTCTAGCCGAACCAGTAAACATTTGGAGCAGATTTAACAGACTCGCAAATCACGATAGACACATGAACCAGTGAAAACCATCCTGCCTTTATGTGTCCTTAAGTACATCTGGGCTTACAAAAATGTATTGCTACAGATCTGTAGACAACATCAGCTAAAGATGGTACTTCAGATATATAGAATCGTTTTAACATAAGTTGCACATACAACACCTCAGAAGCAGATTTAACATGATCAAAAATAATTTCAAATAAACTCCAAACAGTAGCCGATTCATTCAGTCATACAACAGATACTAATACAGATTGAGCATGTTTACAATCACATTCACGAATTTTAGTAGAATCTATACTAACTGAACAGCTTTCTCAGTCGACTCAGCACATATAACAAACATCAATATCGCTTAGTATATGCCTAATCAGTCATATCAAATGCGTATCATACACATGAATAGCCGAATGAAATCAAAAAAGAAAGGGTGATGAATTTACCTTCTCCGGGCAGCGAACCGAGGCAGCGTATCAAGTCGTCGGTCCACTCGACGGGTTTCGGGTTTGCGATGCGAAATAAAGGGCAAGGCCTGTTTGTGGATTTTTTGGCTGGAATTGAAAAAAAAGGATTCGAACTTCCTATTCTTGCGATGCTAATGGTCTGGGTGACTGCTTCCCCCTTCTGAGCTCTGCCTTGATGCATGCGTTGGTTTTGCCCTCCAAGCTCACTGTTCTGCTCTCCCCACTGCGCTCTGCCTATCGTTCTCCCTCCTCTTCCTCCTCTGAGCTGCCTTTGCATGCGCTTTATATAGCCATGGTTTGGGTTCTAATGTTGGTAAATAATCAAGGTGCGATTTTGGCTAATATTTGGTCTTTGATTAAGTAGGCGATTTGGGTTGATTTATTCTTGATTTTGAAGTAAGATTTGGGTGCTGGTTATGGTAAGAAATTGTTGGAGAAGATTCGATTTTGGGAACGATTCGGTTATGTGACTCGCCGGATTCTCAGGCGAGAATCTCGGCGAGGAAGGTGCGGCGATGGAGTGCGTAGGGGGGGGGGGGGTGCGGCGACTGTTCTCTTTTAGGGTTCTTAGGTTTTATTTTAGGGAGACGATGATGGGTTGAGGGTTTTTTGTTTTGTTTGTGGATTGTGGACGAGAAGGAGTCTGATAAAAGGGCTTGCGATTTGAATATAGGCTAGAGGAGGCTGGGCACATGTGTGTTGAAATTTGCAGTCGCGGATGAAATTTGGGTAGAATGTGGGCTGGTGATACTAATAGGTTTAATTTAAGTGGGTTATTAGTTTAAAGTGTTAGTTTTAGGAATTAGTTTAGGTGTATTATTAATTAATTAGTGGTGAATTAAATTAGTAAATTGTGATTAAATTATTTAGGTGCTTTATTAATCTAATTGTTATAATAATAAACGCGGGCGTGTTATTTAATTAGTGCTTAATATTTTAGAATGCGGCGCTATTTATTTAAATCTTATTTATTGTGCATTATTATTTAAAATAAGTTATGAAATTGTTTTGTGTATTAATAAATGCGACTATGCTACTTGACACGACGTCATTGCTAAATTATTTATTTTATGTATTTATTAATTATTTAAGAATTGTTTGGCAGGGCTTAAAATTAATAAATGCGGGCGCGAGACTCTAAGTGCTTAATACTCTACGTAACATGCAATGTTATTATTAAATTGTTTATTCATGCCTATATTAATGTTTTATCGCTGCATTTTATTATAAAATCATGAAAAATTATTTTGCAAAATTAGTGTAATTTTATGGCTAATGACTGGGCGGGAGGGTCAAAATTGGGTGTCAACAACTTGTCCCTCTTTGTATGGAGATGATGAAAGAATCTTCGGACAAAGACGTTGACTTATAGCCAATTTTGTCTCGATCCTCAGAATTGCAAAAAATGTTGGGCAATTAAGACAAGGCTGACGCGGACTCAAAATTGTCGATGTCGAGTTATGGCGACCTTTGGGCTACCATGGTCAAATACGAGCGGCTAATGCGGACTCAAAATTTGTCCAGATGTCGAGTTATGGCGACATTTTGGTGGTCTAAAAAGTAAAAATAAAAATAACTTGCTTGAACACAGGGTGTCTGCTATGGCTTATGGTCTTTGGGTTTTATGGTGATGTGGAGCAGGTGGAGCGACACGAGGCGCTTACGCCATTCGTTGGGAAGGTTGGCCCCAACAAATTGCTCGGTCATTTGTAGAGAAAATCCACGTTGTGCTCCTGCATGCTAAGACTTAAACAAACGGTTAGTGCATAACTGTTAAGGCAAAATGATGATGCATAATTTTTAAAAGCAATGCAACTGTGAGTAGAAAATGTTATCCTGCAAAAATGTGATGCCTGCTACAAATGCTGTGATTTCGCCCTTGCACAGACGTGTTGCGATTGTGAATGCGGATATGTTGTCCTTGCTGCAACTGCCCCTGTAGACTAAAGCTCAAGGAAGAGTTAGTGCATAACTGCTAAGACAGAATAATAAAGCATGAATAAGAAATGCAGTTTGAGAGTATAGAAATCGTCCTTGCGTAGATGTGATATGCTGATGATAGCGTCGTTTTCGGACTTGTTGTGCTGATAACGTCGTTGCCTGGACGTGTTGCTGCTGGCGTCGTTGCGTAGACATAATGCTGATCACGTCGTTGTCTGGACGTGTTGCTGCTGACGTCGTTTTCGGACTTGTTGTGCTGATAACGTCGTTGCCTGGACGTGTTGCTGCTGGCGTCGTTTTCAGACTTGTTGTGCTGATAACGTCGTTGCCTGGACGTGTTGTTGCTAGCGTCATTGCGTATACATAATGATGATCACGTCGTTATGCGGGCGTGTTCTTCTTTGGCGTCGTTTCGAACTTCTTTGTCTTGATAACGTCGTTTCTGGGCGTGTTCTTCTTTGGCGGCGTTGCGTAGACATAATGCGATCACGTCGTTATGCGGGCGTGTTCTTCTTGGCGTCGTTTTCGAACTTGCTTTGCTGATAACGTCGTTGCCTGGACGTGCTGCTGCTGGTGTCGTTTTCAGACTTGTTGTGCTGATAACGTCGTTGCTGGGCGTGTTCTTTCTTTGCTCGTAGAATAAATGCTCGCGCAAACTAAGCTTGAAAGCGTTAGTGTATACCGTTTAAGCGAAATGATAAATACATATGGCGGTGCAATTTTATGGGTAGGGATGTCGCCCGTGATACGCGGATGAATCTTTGAGATGTTGTCCTTGCGGACATGCTAAATCTTGCCGACGAATTGCCATGATGCCTTTGTTTGGTGCGATGCGTTGGTTGCAAATTTGACTTTATGCCCGAGCCGATCGCTTAGCCGCATTGCGAATTGAGTGGATCTGATTGTCGATGCCTTTTTCTGCTTCTGCTGCTTCTGATGCGGACTTTGAATTTTGGATTGTTGTCATATCCTCTGCCTCTGCTTCGTTCTGCTTTTGCGAAGAAACTTTTTGCCGTATTTTACGCCGGCTATTGCACTTTCTTTACATTAATATGAAAAGACTGCGCTCAAAGAAAATTTGTGAGTTTGGGGTCGGTCGCGTTTGACTTCGCCTTGTTCCTTGACATCTGCGTGCACAGCTGCTTGGACCTGACCCATGCAGTTCCTACCTTGTCCCAGTTTTGAATGCGTAAAGAGTGTTTGGCCTAAAGTGGGTTTCGATGGAGTTGCTTGTGTATTCTCGTTATTTTCAGGCGAAGGGAAAGCTTCCTAATGGTGTGACCGAAGCCGATTTAGGCCGCCTACGTATCCCCATGAGGGAATCAGGTCATGACGTAGTTCATTACAAGCGAAATTTGGTAGAATTCTAAAGGTGGGACCGAGGCCGATATGGCCGCCTACGTATCCGGCAAGGGAATCAGGTCGAACGTAGTTCCAACGCAAGCAAAACAAAAGAAAACGTTATTAAAGCTTAAATACAAGTTCTTCTTTTTATTAATCTGCTACGCTAAATTGCTCTTTCTTATCCGGGCTTTAGGCGGACCAGAACAATGGTGCAAATCCAACCAATACGCCTTCTTGCTCTGCATCATGGCTGGCTGGGTCTTCATGCTCTGCTATCAGTATCTCCTTCTTTTGGCTTCTGCGTGGTGCATGCTTGGATAAATGACTGATTCAGGCGGAGCGGGTTCTGGCCAGGGAACACCTCTCTTCCTTTGGGGTTCATTGTACTCATTGGGGTAGGCCTCCTCCACCTGAATGACTCCCTCCTTGATCAGCTCCCTTACTTTGTCTCTGAGTGTATAACACCTTCCCATGTCGTGTCCGATGGCTCCAGAATGGTATGCACAACTTTTGTTCCCATCATGAGCTTTGGGATTGGACACATTCTTTGGAATTGGCTGGAGTACCCCTGCAAACCTCAACCTCTCGTACAACTGCGACAAAGGCTCGGCTAAATGGGTGTATACTTTGGCTGGCCTTTCTGTGGCATTTAGGCGGGGTTTGAAAATGTTTAGTGGACGGGCCTTTGGCTGTGGCGTATACACGGATGGGTATCGCAAGGGGTTGTCATATGCATTGCGAAAATAGGTTTGTGGTGGCCTTTGGTTTGTGTTTAGCTGGAGTATGTTAGGCATTCGGTTTTGTGTGGGATATATGGGTGCATTGTATATTGGCTGAATGGGATATGTAGTAAGCGGGTACTGGTAATAATTTGGAGGGTTTTGATTGTTTTGGTTATTTGCAGTGACGAGTGCTCTGGTGAGGTTTCAGAGCCTTTTAATTTCAGTCTGCAGGGTTGCCATTTGCTGTGGTAACTGGGCGAGGTGCTCGATCGGATCTATGCTGTTTTTCTTTTCTGAGACCCCTGCTTTGCCTATAGGAACCAAGACGGGTTCCGACTCGTTCTGCTCAAATGCCCTTGAATCAGTCATGTCGCTGGACCGTGCCTTGGATCTTGTGAAATATCGATGCTCTGTCATTGCTTAGTCAAATACAAATCGACCTTTGGGGGAGATGATAAATTCTTTAGACAACATGTAGCAAACTGCGTTAGTGTAAAGCACGTGATTTTGTAAAAGTGTAAATAATATTTAGCAAGTATATGTTGCACACAAACTGTCACATTGCAAGCGAGTCCTAATATGCATGGGGACCCCTTTATGCCAGAGGTAGGCCTAAACGTCACATATGCGAGGCTGTGATAGGTTTGTCCAAGTCGTCCAACTGTAATGCTTTTGTTGGAAATGGCGACCAAATGACGGTGCACTTTTTCCAATTTTAGCATGTCATGATTAGGCTTGGATTTGTCTATCATTGTCACGCTACACATAATATGCTGGTTGGTCGTTGGGTTGAGAAACCCGTCGACAAGTTTGGTGTCTTCCTAATTGTGGTGTCAATGCTAAGGATTGACCCACCTAGGGTAAATGCATGCATGCCCTAAAATAAAGGGTGGTATAGCTCTATCCTGGGTTGCTAAGATTTGGCTTTACTAGGCCTTGAGTTCCCGAGCGGACAACTCGAGTGAGAAGGCTACGCGGCCACCGGTTAGACCGGACACTCCACGTATATTACCAACTCTCCTAAATTTGGTTTTTGAAGAAGAATTTGCTGATGCACCAAGCGCACCTCGCATGTAGTGTGTGATTGTGTGAATTTTCCAGAGTGGAAGAAATATGAGCGGAATGCCAGTTTAAGAAAAGCAGTAAAACAAGTAGCAATTAAAAATAAACAAAATACAACACACAAAAATTAAAATGCAAAATAATTGCCAAATAATAACCCTAGGTCTGTTGTGGTTAAGAACCTAATTCCCCAGCAGAGTCGCCATTTCTGTCACGCCCCTTTTCTGACCGCGACATTTTTAGCGAACCCTGCTTAAATAAAATGTTAGAAAATAAATAATAAAATGCTAAATGTGCAAAAAAATGCTAAAATGTTAAAGGGGTGCTAAAATGTTAAAGGGGTTAAAGGGGCTAGAAATGCTAAAATGCTAAAGTGCTAAAAAGGGGTGCTAAAAGTGCTAAGATGTCAAAGATGTTGCTAAAAAGGTGCTTAAAAGGGTCTGCTAGGGATTGCTAAAAATGCTAAAGGGTTCGCGGAGTCGCCACCTAATTAATTGGGTGAATTAGGACACCTAAATGTTAACTAGTTTAAAGTAAACATTAACTCCATTTTAATGATCTGCTAAACTTAATGAGATTCTGGGCAAGGGTTCTTTATTATCCTAAAGGGAAGAGGTTAGACACCCTAAAGGATCCGCTAACTTGCGGTTGTCCTGCCAAACCTAGGGTTAATTATTATGTTTAAAAATGCTTGTTTTGAAAATATAAAGGATGCTTCAAAATATTTTATAAAAGGAGGCATGTTGATGAAAATGCTATAAAGTTTTAAAGTGCGCATTTATATTGTTTATGGTGCAAAGTCGATTTATGGACTATAGATATGCATTTATCTGCGAAATCAAAGAAGTGGTGCGTTAGTTTTAGATATGCAATTTTAATGATTAGGCAAAAGATTAGATATAAATGACAGGCCTAAGATAGATAAATTAGCAGTGTGTTTCAAGTTTTAAAGCTAACCACCCCATTTCATGTATTCAAGGATTAATTGTTCTAGACAACCTATTAATTACAAAGTTAAATAATTAGGCAACAATTTAAACAAATAAGATAAAAAAAGTGGATATGATCGCGGCTTTCAAGATGTGTGGCGACATCATCTTATCCTATTTTGTCTTAGGAATTTCTGAAGCGGGAATGCGAATGCGGATGCACATAGACGCGAGTTGCCATTTGAAGTAGCTCGTGATGAGTCTCGCCGGGAGACTCTTCATTTTTGCTCCGGTGCATTTCATGTAGCAATAAAGAAAGATAAGGATTAGTATATGCCCAAAAATATGTGACGTAATAAATGAATATCGGCAAAATCACTGTTCCTGGATAATAGCACGCCCATACAGAAATTGGAAAAGAACTTCAGTGTGCAGGATGAGAGGAAGTTATGCAGACGCCATAATTTTATAGTTTTCAGGTTTTCCTTTACAGTGTTCCATTATAATAGCAATGCCAAGATACTATCATGCATATTCTAATTAATAAGCAGCAATGTAATGGTAGCAGTAATACAGACACAAAACAGCAACCATGACACCCCCATCCAAACAACAGTGACGTGACCACAACGACACCACCGGATCATGCTAACGAGAACCCGATGGCGACTATTTCCATGGCTTAGGAGGTTTTCTTGATGTACTAGTTTGGAAATCCAAGTGAGACAAACATATACATTCCTAATAGGCAATCTAGATAGGGCCATAATTTGTTAAGCAAAGATCCAAGTTCAAGTCATACGCCATGCCTTTCACTTACCATATTATATGATCAGAATCGAGACAAAGATGCAGCGGAGGATTTAAATTAGTGCAGGGTATTTGATACAAGCATCATTTAGGCTGCACAATAGATTGACATGGCACACAATGTAGCTTGAAAGCATATTAACATGATCAATTTCTTAAACAGAGAATAAATTCTGAGTCAGCTTTATTGGACTAGTAAGAGTGATGAACCACTACTAGAGAGACTATTTTGACATGCCTAACTAATTTGACCAAGATAAGTACAGATTCATATTCCTGCTGTTTAATGGAAATGCTTCATAATACGGTAATGTGTAGCACAGTGAAGCTAAAGAGATGGTACAGACCATGCCCCAATACACATTGATGCTGGGAAAATGGAGCAGGCAATGGCCCCAACAATTATTTAGGATAGACAGCCACAACCACAGACATGAACTCTAGTGTAAACAAACTAATTCCGACAAGGAACCTTCACATGCTTTGCCCACAACCAGTCAAACAGGGATCACAATGTCATACGTAAAGAAAACTTCCAGGTACATAGACTTCTAGCCGAACCAGTAAACATTTGGAGCAGATTTAACAGACTCGCAAATCACGATAGACACATGAACCAGTGAAAACCATCCTGCCTTTATGTGTCCTTAAGTACATCTGGGCTTACAAAAATGTATTGCTACAGATCTGTAGACGACATCAGCTAAAGATGGTACTTCAGATATATAGAATCGTTTTAACATAAGTTGCACATACAGCACCTCAGAAACAGATTTAACATGATCAAAAATAATTTCAAATAGACTCCAAACAGTAGCCGATTCATTCAGTCATACAACAGATACTAATACAGATTGAGCATGTTTACAATCACATTCACGAATTTTAGTAGAATCTATACTAACGGAACAACTTTCTCAGTCGACTCAGCACATATAACAAACATCAATATCGCTTAGTATATGCCTAATCAGTCATATCAAATGCGTATCATACACACGAATAGCCGAACGAAATCAAAAAAGAAAGGGTGATGAATTTACCTTCTCCGGGCAGCGAACCGAGACAACGTATCAAGTCGTCGGTCCACTCGACGGGTTTCGGGTTTGCGATGCGAAATAAAGGGCAAGGTCTGTTTGTGGATTTTTTGGCTGGAATTGAAAAAAAAGGATTCGAACTTCCTATTCTTGCGATGCTAATGGTCTGGGTGACTGCTTCCCCCTTCTGAGCTCTGCCTTGATGCATGCGCTGGTTTTGCCCTCCAAGCTCACTGTTCTGCTCTCCCCACTGCGCTCTGCCTATCGTTCTCCCTCCTCTTCCTCCTCTGAGCTGCCTTTGCATGCGCTTTATATAGCCATGGTTTGGGTTCTAATGTTGGTAAATAATCAAGGTGCGATTTTGGCTAATATTTGGTGCTGATTCGTGGGCGATTTGGGTTGATTTGTTACTGATTTTGAAGTAAGATTTGGGTGCTGGTTATGGTAAGAAATTGTTGGAGAAGATTCGATTTTGGGAACGATTCGGTTATGTGACTCGCCGGATTCTCAGGCGAGAATCTCGGCGAGGAAGGTGCGGCGATGGGGTGCGTAGGGGAGGGGGGGTGCGGCGACTGTTCTCTTTTAGGGTTCTTAGGTTTTATTTTAGGGAGAGACGATGATGGGCTGAGGGTTTTTTTGTTTTGTTTGTGGATTGTGGACGAGAAGGGTACAATAAAAGGGCTTGCGGGGCTGAATATAGGCTAGAGGAGCTGGGCCTGCGTGTTGAAGCTGGTCGCGGATGAAATTTGGGTAGAATGTGGGCTGGTGATACTAATAGGTTTAATTTAAGTGGGTTATTAGTTTAAAGTGTTAGTTTTAGGAATTAATTTAGGTGTATTATTAATTAATTAGTGGTGAATTAAATTAGTAAATTGTGATTAAATTATTTAGGTGCTTTATTAATCTAATTGTTATAATAATAAACGCGGGCGTGTTATTTAATTAGTGCTTAATATTTTAGAATGCGGCGCTATTTATTTAAATCTTATTTATTGTGCATTATTATTTAAAATAAGTTATGAAATTGTTTTGTGTATTAATAAATGCGACTATGCTACTTGACACGACGTCATTGCTAAATTATTTATTTTATGTATTTATTAATTATTTAAGAATTGTTTGGCAGGGCTTAAAATTAATAAATGCGGGCGCGAGACTCTAAGTGCTTAATACTCTACGTAAAATGCGGTGTTATTATTAAATTGTTTATTCATGCCTGTATTAATGTTTTATCGCTGCATTTTATTATAAAATCATGAAAAATTATTTTGCAAAATTAGTGTAATTTTATGGCTAATGACTGGGCGGGAGGGTCAAAATTGGGTGTCAACACGAGTACTGCCTGTGGAAAACAAAAGACATCGTTGGTAGGTTTTGAAAATCTATACGATTATAAGGTGGCGCTTGATGATTAAGATTATGAAAGGGAGATAAACTCTCTCCCCCACGTATAAGGATAGTTTTACTTATTATGGGGTTATGTGTACCCATGTTGTTAGGCGAAGGATATGAGACTGGTAAGGGCTTCAGTGTCGACATGCCATAGGTTACAGTTTTAGGTAGCCATGGGAAAAATATTGTGTTGGGGTAATTGAGGGCGACATTAGGAAATTGTCGAGGATGTGTCTTAAGGATATAAATGCTGGTAATAAGCATAAATGGAAATGTATGACCCAGGAGCGAGGAAATATTTTGGGTTAGTAATTAGTATGATGTAGGGTTATGACCAGAATATTAAGGAGAATGCAATTACAGTTATGAAGGTTTCCCAAGGCATAATTACCCAGACTAGTGTAAAGACCATTAGTGAATGATGGATAGTAGGAACACCTCGATGAAAGGTGGCAAAAATTTGTATTGACGAGAAGGATAGTAGGAAAAATACGGGGAGGTAAGAGACCCAAGGGCAACTTGAAATGAAAAATAAAGGTAAGACGAGTAGGCACTCGAATGATAAGAATTCTTGGCAAGCCAATGGGTTATGTAATACCATGAATTGAGGTTGAACACCTGACTATAAGCTCTACGAGCTGGGAGAGAATAATATGATTACTACTTGACGAGATCAAGGAAATCTCCCCCTAAATTGTGATTGGCACGAAGTCTTAGCCATGAGACAAGCAAAGGAATCGAATCTAAGTATAGTGACCAAGTTTGGTTGAAACAGAGAAATGGGAACGAGAATCATAATTGAGATTATATCCCCGACAATTTCGGAAGTATGAGAAAGGCTTCCAGTTATTGGAAGATAAGCTGACTACGACTACAGTTCTAACCCCTCCTGAGGCCTGAGGGACTAGAGGGTTAGGTTATTATGGTAACACTTTGAGTGTTTGGCTGGGTTGTGTGCGGATGCAACCCGATAAGGTAACAACCTATATTTCCCGGCAGCTACGGGAGCATGATAGTGAAGCTCAGATTCGAGAGGTTGCCGAGTCTTCCCTCGTTGATGAGGTAAAAAGGCGACAGTATAAGGATCCAGTTCTAGGGCGAATTTGAGATACGGCTCTCCAAGAGGAGAAGGACCTGTATGGGTAGCACCGGATAGGGTGCTGTGATATGAGGATAGATTGTGTGTGCCCGATCTTTGCGGGACTTGTCGGCGAGTTTTAGGAGGCACGCGCGATGCTTATTGCTTTATTTGTTCGGGGTCGACTAAGATATATCGTGACCTCAGATGTATGTATTGGTAAGATGGACTGCAGAGGGACGTATCAGAGTTTGTTGCTTAGTGTCCGAATTAGTAGCAGGTCAAGGTTGAGCACCAGAAGCCCAGTGGGCTATTGCAGGCGATTGAGATTCCGACTTAGAAATGGGAGGTGATTAATATGGATTTTATTACAGGGTTGCATCATACTCAGAGGAAGTGCGACTCCCTGAGGGTCATAGTAAACAGGCTGACAAAATCAGCCCATGTTCTTCCGGTCAGGACCACTTACTCGTCTGAGGATTATGCTAGATTATATAGCAAAGAGATTGTGAGACTGCACGGGGTTCCTACATTTATGATGTTAGACGGATGAGCTCAGTTTACGGATAACTTCTGGAGGTTTTCCAGAAGGGATTAGGGACACAGGTGAGTCTCAGTGTTGCATTTCACCCTCAGATCGACGGACAGGCAGAGCGTACTATCCAGGCACTTGAGGATAGGTTACGGGCCTGTGTTCTTGATTTCATAGATAACTGGAAGGATTATTTGCCTCTTGTTGAGTTACGTACGATAACAGATACCCTTCCAGTATTCAGATGGCCCTTTATGAAGCTTTGTATGAAAGGAAGTGTAGATCGCCGATTGGTTGGTTCGACGTAGGCGAGGTTCAGTTAATTGGCCCAGACTTGATTCAGCGGGCTGTGGATAAGGCGAAACTTATCCAGAAAAGATTATTAGCAAACTCAGAGTCGATAAAAACTTTATGCAGATAACCGACGTCGACACTTAGAAGTTCAGGTTGACATTTTAGCATAAGTAATGTTATGTGGCCATGTGTGGCAAGTGTGATTATGTTGGGTGTAGTCAAGGGACTATGCCAATATCCGTTTAGATGGAACCTCGAAGGAACATTCGGGGACGAATGTTTCTAAGGAGGGAAGAATGTTACACCCCGAAATTCCAGGACATGTATATGAGAATAGACGGGAGAACACAAGACTTAAAATTTGAACGAAAGAAATAGTTGTAAATTCTAAGGAAAATCTTCCGAACCCCGGGAAGGAAAATTGTTCGTTAAGAGAATTGAGTTCTAAAAATTGTTATTTGAGACACTTAGAATTTATCGGGATTATGGAAGTTTATTTACAGAGTTGGATACGTGGGGCCCACCCGAGAAATTTTACATTTTTGTGGGGCCCACGAGGTTTCCGATATTGTGACCAATTATGGAAATTTCGAGAAATGAAATATTATGGACCAATGGGAGGGCGACACGTGTCACCCTCCACATGAATTAAGTTGGACGAAATTATATAGCTAAGTGTAGCCAAATTAGCTTGATAAAATGGACCAAGTCAAAGGGCAAGTTGAGGCTTGATATAATTGACCAATCTTGGCCATCCAATTGGTTCAATCCTAGCCCTTGATGGTGTTATATATACATACCACTACTAGTAGCAAGACAAGATCCCAACACTTAGAAAAAAAATTCACAATTTTTCTTGCTCTTAAAGAGCTCTCGGCAATGAGGTTTTTCCCACACAAAAATTTTGCAATTGTGGATCATAAATCACAATACTTAAACCAAGGGTTCCTAAAGGTATTCTAAGAATATCTCATTACAAAGATGCCGGAAAAACTACGTTTTTACATTAGTCGCAAGATGAAAACCTAAGGGGGTTTTCATAGTTGGAGTTGGAACTTGAAG
Organism: Przewalskia tangutica; assembly: GCA_029844215.1. NCBI lineage: Eukaryota > Viridiplantae > Streptophyta > Magnoliopsida > Solanales > Solanaceae > Przewalskia > Przewalskia tangutica. The sequence goes on from CM056725.1 coordinate 127,464,417, forward strand.
AGGAGTTCTTCATAAGCTTTTAAGGGTTTCTTGGAGTGGATTGGAACGTCAAGAGGAGGAGCTAAAGTTGCTAAGGATCGACTTGAAGTCTTGGATAATATTTGGGCCTTTTGAGGTAAAAATATTCGTCTTCTTAATGTGATTAAAGATTACGTGTTTAGTAGTTGTTAAATGAGCATGTGGTATATATATTGAAGTTTGAAAAGATTTGGATCATGTCAACATGTTGAAAACCGAAATTGGGCATGGTAGCCATTAATGTTGTAATCAATTTGGTCGATAGTTACAATCGTCGCATGTTAAGGAAGAAAGGATTTATAGTTGTTGTAATTGTTATTATGTATATAACATGTTGGAATAACAACTTGGATTAAAAGTAATTGAACGAAAATTGACATTGATTGTTGATATTGATGGTAGCCGAGAATGACTTAAGTTGTTGGACAGTTTTATATTAATTGTGGGGCGGAATTTTACACGTCCTGTTAGGCGTGTAATTCCCTTTGAATTTCTGAATTGTTGAGCCTTAAATGTGGCATTTGGTTATTGATTTTCGGGCTTTGAAAAAGGTGGAAAAGTACGTAGAAACAAAGGAAGTGTTGCCCGATTTTCCGTAGAATTAAGAGTCCTTATACTTAGAAATATTCTACGTTGAAAGCTAGTAGTTGATGGACGTATTATGGTCATTGTAGGTTGACATTCTACGTACGACGTATTCAACTTGGCAAGTGGTTTAAATGGAAGAGGTATGTGGAACTTTTCTTATCTCTTGAGCATGAGTAGCTATAAATGTATAGTACGGTAGACATACGAGATTTAAATGAATTTAGTTTCATTTGATGTCCTTGACTTGTTTAAGAATGTCCAAGTTGGTTGAGTTAGAGAATTAACTCACTTGTTTTAAAGGTTAAAGATGTCTTAGTTTCTAAAGCATAAAGGTAGTATAACGGCTTTATGGGAAGTTGGTTATAACAACTTTATGGGAAGTTAAAAGAATGGTTTATTCTAATAAGTTAAACAAAGATTTCTTGACTTGAAAATGTATAGAATACTTGATTTGGAAAGTATTGATTACTTGAACTATTCTAAAGTTAAGAAACTTGATTTCTAAAGTTAAGAGACTTGAAGTATTCTGAAAGTTATGTAACTTGATTTGAAAGTATATGATACTTGGTTTTTGAAAGTATAAGTCTCTTGGTTATAAAAAGAATGTAATTGTCTAAAACATAAAGAGTTATAACGGCTGTATGAGAAGTTAGTTATAACGGCTTTATGGAAAGTTAAGAGAGTGTCTACTTGATTTATAGGCACGAGTTGCCTAGGTTGTGAAATAGAAGTTACTTGGTTTTAAAGCCTTGAAATGAATTTCTAAAGGTGTAGTAACTTGATTTGAAAAATAGACATGCCTTGATACTACGGGTGATAGTATCTCGAGGTTTTTATATAAAAAGGGTTCTTTTTAAAGGAACGGAAGTACATAGTACTTTGGGTTAAATTCCCGGATTTTTAATGACATGTTAGTGCCTTAAGTTAAATAAAATGAGAGTGCATGATAATTAAGGCTAATAAGAAGTTAGGGGAATTCTTAACTTGCTTATGATAATTATGATAAGCCGGTGGTGCTTATGTTATGTATGATAAGCCGGTGGTGCTTATGTTATGTATGATAGCCGGTTGTGCTAATGTTATGCTATTCTCGCGGGGTAAACCCTCGGGTTACTACTTATTCCAAGGATTTGCTACCCATGATGCGAGTGCGGCGTTTGTAATCATTGCGGGCTCACCGGGCCTAAGCGGGTGAAATAGTTCTGCACGGGTGAAATAGTCTCATGCGAGGTGTATGACCTCATTGCGGGTCCACAGGACCTATGCGGGTGAAATAGTCTCAGGAGTAGGATTGCTTAATGATACTACGGGCGGGTGGCCCTAATTTGATCATGAGCCTCCTATTTTTATGCAGTAAAGTATACTCTTGTTTACTCTCATTGTTAGTAAGACCACGATGTCTTTATTAATGTGGTTATCATACATGTCCCAACTTTATTTTAGACTATTATGATTTCATTCTGATCTTTCAGTTTCACATACTTGGTACTGTTGTACTAATCTCGCCGGGCTGCGTTAAATGCGCAGTAGAGTTATACTGAGTTCTTGATCCTCACTCTTAGAATCACCTCATTTGTTGAGAAGCTCCATTACTCCGGAGGCTTATCTTTGGTTCAGATCCCTGGTATTGTCGGTTGTTGTACATTCAGGGGTATGGCGGGGCCCTGTCCCGTCACAGTTGTTATGTAAAAATTATTAGAGGTCTGTAGTCATATCTTGTGGATTGGGTTGTAAAGAAAAAAAAGAGGTAACTACTTTTTGGGTTATGTGTATACTTTTGGAAGGTGGCCTTATCGGCTAACCTGTTATTTATTTCTTTTTGAGTTGTATGTATGTTCCGCTACTATTCTCTGATGTATACCTGTAAGGGGTGCCTAGGTAGGACACCAGTCGCGGGCCCGGGGTCGGGTCGTGACAGTTCCCAATCGGAGCATGCATGACATTGCACTCCCTCGAGTTGTTTGAGACTAAAATTGGTACCATCGGAATTGGATTTCCTCATTGGATTGTGATTTCTTTGCTCATAGGGTGATCTATTCGGCTGCTTGTTAAAGAGTGGGTTCTGATGCTGTTTGTATTTAGCTTTGTTATGGTCAGTGTTGATCTTTCTCACCATCGAATTAAATCTACGAGTGAGTAAGGCAACAGTTGCATCACTTCCCAGTTCCTCCAGGTTTTCTTCCTCGTTTACCAGATCGGGTTCCGAGGTTTGTCCTTGGAGTGCCAAAGTCTTAGGCTCTTCATGTTCATCTCATATGTTTGAAATATGCTCATTAAAGCGTGAAGATCCATAGTAGCAAGATTATGGGTCAATAGCACAAATCTTAGTATTAAATCTTTCAGGAAGAGATCTGAGAGCTTTTTCCACAAGTTGTGTGTTGATTAATGGTGACACAAGCACTTGACACTGATTAGCAATGTCAATCAACTTTTCAAAATAGGATTTTATGTCATCAGACTCTTCCATCCTTAAGCGTTCGTATTGACTCAAGATCATGAGAAGCTTTGTACGTCGAACACTTGAGGTTCCCTCACACTGGGTTTGTAAGGTTTCTCAAGCCTCCTTGGCCGTTGTGCAATTTTGGATAAGCTTGAACATATAGATGTCTAACCATCCAAATATCGTATTTAGAGCCTTTTCATTAAAACTTGCGGTGTTGATTTCTTCCTGGGTCCATTACGACTCGGGTTTAGTGAGTACATCACCATCCTCGTCTGCTGGGTACTTGGGGATTACATAGCCTTCGGAAACTGATCTCCAGGCTCGAACATCAATGGATTTGATGTGCAAACGTAGTCGAATTTTTCAGTAGTAGTTAGATCCGTCAAGTATTGGAAGTCTACCAACGTTTTGTAAAGCTGAGTCCATAATCGTAATATTCAGAAACAAACACTTATTGTATCAAGTGCAGGCTCTGATACCACTAGTTGGGTCCAGAGGCTACGGATTAGTAAAAACGTAAGATTAAAATCGCAAAAAACTAGAACAACAAAAACAATCACTGGATGTTGCCTTCAATGTTGTATCAACATCTGATGCAACATTGTGATAAAACAATATACACATTTGTAGAGTAAATGCAGTGGAAAAAGTAAAGAGACACAAGATTTATATGTTTAAGCTATATATAAATATATCCCTTGATGGTCGATGACCAAAAGAATTATATAAATTATATACAATTACAAAAGATTTTTTTTTTACAAATTGAGCGTTACAAACGAAAAAGAAATTATAAAGATAGCAATTGTAATGTGGGACAAGATGTTGTTAAAACAACTTTAGGCTAAAATGTTGATCCAGTTTCCTAAGGTAAAATCCGAGAGCTCTCTTGGAAATTCTTCTTCTAAATTGTCTGGATGATCGATACATTGAAGTTCCCCCTATTTATAGGGTGAAACTTCCCTTGAAATCCTCACTGATGGTTGCGGTGGTTGAGCAAAAGATGGCAGCAGCTTGGACCGAGTCTTCCTCCTGGAAATCCTCAATGATCTGAACTTGGTCATACGCTGCTTTCTCTTCACGCTTTGACTTCGTCTTTCGCCACGTGTTAAACACAACAATCTAGTAAGCTTGCCTAGGTCATTTTTACTCGCAGTAACATCAACTGCTTCGGCCGGAAGAATAGGCAAAACTAGTACAAAGATGTTGACAGAAATGTTATCGCAACATCGCAGGCAACATTCTTGTCTACACAAGAGATGTTGTCCTGAGAGTTTTCAGATTCGACAACATCCATCCAACATCAATAAAATGAAACTCAAATAATGCTTTAATAATTAGTGTCCTACAAAATAAGTGATAAGATTGTAGAGTTCTGTCCTTCCAGGTTGTCAAATTGAAGAAATTATGCATTTTCATTTCCGGTCTGAGATAATGATTGCACAGCTGAAAATCATTCATGTCTTTCAATATTCGCCACTCATGATATTAATTACTAGTACGTGATTATATTATGTACATAAACTCATATAAACATGTTTTAATAATTTCACAATTTTATCACCCATCAGGCCATTGCAAGCTATTTCCCTCCATGGTCCATGGCGTACGTGGTCCCGTCTCCATGAGGTAGAAAGATACAACTTGGTCACCCTTAATTATCCTACCATCTCAAAGTTGTTTTCCATGTGGAGCTTTTTAGTTTCCTTCTTCAAATATAACTCCTCTCGTGTCTTACCACTGAGTCTTATATATTGTCGACACTAAAATATCATATCGGCCAAATAACCTACGGACCTTCAACTTTTCTCATACTATTACTTAAAACTTGTAGATATATCCTTAATGTGACTTAAGGATATCCTTAATGTGACTGAAGGGCCCTTGAGGTTTATAAGCCCAGCCCAAGTCAGCCCGCTGGCCCTTGAGGCCTGACCGAGGCCGGACCGTGGGCCAAAAGGCTATCTAGATTAATTAAACGAAGATTATGAAAAAGAAGTAAAAATAGAAATAATGATTACCGAATAAGTCTTAGTATCTTATAAAATACTTTACTCATTTAACGTTAAATCCTAATCACCAAGTTAGAAGTTGTATTCATGATTGTAATTTAATTTTAACTTGAAATTTAAAAGAAAATTATGAAAAAAGAAATAAAAAATATAAATAGTGATTACCGAATTAGTTTTAGTATCTTACACAATATCTTTCTCATTTAGCGTTAAATTCCTAATCACAAATATACCTAATACTAAAATTTGTAATCATAAAGCATGTAAGTTGCATCCATCATGAAATTGTCAAAAATTTGTTGTTACTCGAAATTATGTTGCAGAGCTTTAAGTGAATTTAAATATTATTAATTTCTAAAATGTAGTTATTTGATAATGTTTAACTAATTAACTTTGCATATGTGTTGAAAATGGAGATGTTAATTAAGACAATTTTATCACAAAAATATTTAAATGTGCTTGACAATCTATAAGTATGGAATATGATATAAGTTGTCGTAGCATTATGTACTTCCATATAATTATATGTTAAAAATGTTAACAAATTAGCATACTTATAGGCTCGAATTTAGATTGAAAATAATTTTTCTTATAAAAAATATTGAAAAAATGAAGGCTGACCCACCCCAACCCACGACCCTTGTAGGGTTGGGTTGGACTGGCCATTATAAGGCCCTTTCAAATGAAGGGCCGGTCCGCCCCAGCCCATCAAAATCCTTAGCCCGCGAGGCTTAGGCTGGGCTGACTCATTTTGACTAACTCTAGATTTGATCAGTGCACTAGTCATCTTATTTTGATTTATTATAAAGGTGAAGTTACCGCTTATTATGGAATAAAAGGTTTTAAATCTTTTCATTTATGCTCCCTCGAGTTTACTTTATTACGAAAAAAAGTAATAAAATAATTATCCATACAAGGACGAAATTATACGCCTGAAGTATAAACTACAAGCATATATATTAGATATACGTGATAATTAATTAACTATAATATTTTCTCTATATAATGGAGGTTTAAGATGTCAATTCAATACTAGAAGATCAAGTAGCGGGGTGAAGTGGGTGGGGTTAGGCCGGGTCATGTTTGGGTTGGGGTCAGTAGGGGGTCGGGGTGGCGGGGTCGGGGTGGCGGGGTGCTGCCGCGTCCGATCCGCAGGCCTGGGGTTGGGTCAGTGGGGCCTGGGGTTGGTCATTTTTTTATTTGACCTTAAATTTAATAAATAACACACACACAACAACATAATTTAATAAAAACATCTCAAGACTGTTTTTGTGTCTCTCATATTATTCGACTAGAAGTACGATTTTTTTGATAATACAATTTCAAAATTGCAACTTCGTGATATTGAAAGTTGCAAATAAATAACATAGTAAAATTACAATTAAAAGAATTACATTTTAAGAAACACATTTTCTAGTTTCTTTATAATTTCTTGTGGTTCTTCAGTTGGAATTGGTATATCTTGGTCAAATTGGTCGACGTCGCTTGCACATCCGGCAGATAAGATTTTGTTGTAGTTGTAGTCTTCTTCTTCGTTGATCTCCGATTGGCCGCACCTCATACGCTCCGCACGAATCCAGTCTCTGAATAGAATTGCAATCTCTAATGAGTCTTTGTCACGACCCAAATCACGAGTCGCGATGGCACCTACCCTATCCCCCCACCCCCGAGTAGGCAAACCACATTCTCAATAATATGTTAAATCAACGGAAATGAAATAAAGAAGAGAAGTTATAAAATCCTAAATACTTATTTCCCCAAAATTTGATCAAACGGGTACAAGAGCACTAACAAGTCTGAAATATAAGTCTAAGAATACCCGAAGGCTACATATAGTCTATCAATAACCAACGAAAAATGGAAATAACTAAGAAGCCCTTCAGGGGCCACGGACGACCAAGTAGCTCACCCTGAATGACTAGAAGATGTCCACCTCGCGAATCGCCCACGGGCGAATCGAACTGGATCGTGCTCTGCACTCAACAAAAGTGCAGTAAGAGTAGTATCAGTACAACACTAGTACCGGTAAGCATCATAGACCGACAATGATTAGATACGCATGAAGAAGTTGAAACTAACAAGTAGCACATAGAACAAACAGGCATGGTCACGTATCATAAACAAGTAAAGTGTAAAGAAATCAAGAATCAACCACGATAGATCAGTCAAACATAAGAGTGGATGAATGCAATGCAATAGTCACCTCTCTCTCACTCCACTCTCGTACACACATGCTGTAAAATCCGGAAAAAAAAAATAATAATATATAGTTGTGGTTGAGTTAATAAATATATATATATATATATATATATATATATAGAAGAAAACAAAGAATAAATTGCATGGGATAGAGTTAGTGTTAAAGTTGGATAAAATAGATAGATAAAATGAAAATAAGAAAACAAAAACAAAAACAAAAAAAGAAACAAAAGAGAAAAAAAAAAAAAAAAATAAATAAAGATGCATGCAGATATGCACGTCCTTCCCCACCCCATTCCCTTTTCATTTCCCTTCAATCTTTTGGTTTTTCACCTCCCATAGGTTATAGAAAACTCCTCCATTTATACATTGTATTTACACACAAACAAAGTACATAACATAAAGGTTAGAAAATCGAAAAAACAAGTGAACAAGAAGGAAAAAAATCAAGAAAATATCAAGGGAGGAAGGAGAACAAGAAAATTAGGGAACACTAAGGAGCAAGGGTGGTTGTAGCAACCGAACCACAATCTTTTTCACACTTACAAGGTGAGTTTTCTCACTCAGAAATTCTTGGTAACATCCTTTATTTTTAGTTCAATACATGTTGGAATAAGAATTGAGTGTTGAAAAGAAATATTGAACTTTTGATTGTTTAGATAACTAGTTGCGTCATGAACTTTACGAACTGTTCTCACTGAGTTATAATTGTTAGAATTTGATGAAATTCGGAAGAATTGTACACCTCTCTAATATGATCATATAGAATAAAAAATGAGGTAAAATGGACATACGGTTTGAAAGTTATCATGGTTCAAAGTTCCTGCCTTAGATTTGGTCGAAATTCGGAAAGGCATAATTACAGACTATTTTTATTGAGTTTTACTTATTAGAATTATATGCAAATTTACATGGTTGTAAATCTCTCTGTTACGGACAGATATATATAAAGATTTATTAAAACGGACTTACGAGTTGAGAGTTATTGTAGTTTGAAGTTGCTGCCTCGGATTCGTCGGAATCCAGAAGGGCAGGACGTTGAAACGTAAAACTGTACTAATATGTGGGGAATATGAGAATTGTTGCTAAATGAAAGTTCTAGATCTCTTTGTTTTGGACATTTTGAGACCTTACGGGGGTCTATCCGACTTACGGATTGAGAGTTATCGCTGTTTAAAGTTTCTGCCTCGGATCTATCGATATCCAGGAAGGGCAGCGAATAAAATTGTAAAACTGTACCAAATGGTACAGAATATGAAAGAATGGTTCACATGGAGACGTGTAGCTCTCTGTTCTAGTCGTTTTGAGAATTTATGGGGATTGAACGGGTTTACAGATTAGGAGTTATGACTATTATAAGATTGGGTGTTGTTTAATAAAAATTCTGCCGAAACAAATTTCATGTGGCTGTTTTGAGGATAAATTTGTGTTAGTTACCCAAAGTAGTTTTAAATGAAATTTGGTACAGTGAAAGATCCCCGTCTTACCTTAGTTTCCGCTTGAGAAACACCTTAGTTGGAGTTATTGTTAAAAAGTTATAATCGTTACAAGTATGAATGACAGAATGTTAGAAGAGAGAATAGTATTTATTTGATCTTCTGAAAAATATGAAAAGTGAATACGTGTTCACATAAATATATAAATATATAATGGATCGGGTTGCACGCCGCAACAAAACGTAAAGTGAATACGCGTTCACAAATACGTAAACATAATGGATCGGGTTGCACGCCGCAACAAAACGTAAAGTGAATACGCGTCACAAATACGTAAATATAATGGATCGGGTTGCGCCGCAACAAAACGTAAAGTGAATACGCCGTTCACAAATACGTAAATATAATGGATCGGGTTGCGCGCAACAAAACGTAAAGTGAATACGCGTTCACAAATACGTAAACATAATGGATCGGGTTGCACGCCGCAACAAAACGTAAAGTGAATACGTGTTCACAAATACGTAAATATAATGGATCGGGTTGCACGCCGCAACAAATATGAAAGATGAATACATGTTCACCTATATATAAATATGAAAAGTGAATACGCGTTCACAAATATATAAATGTAATAAACATGTGGAAATGCAGGGGAATGTCTTAACGTATAATACGAGATAAAATGAAGTGTTAGTTAAACCGAGAATTTCCTATGAGGAGTTGTTGCATATTTAAAAATGTTGTAACCTGATATGTTTTTGCAATATGCTTATTACGTTATAATGTGATTGCATTTGGAATATTGTGGTGTTACTTTGAATTGCAGGGTAAGGTTCTCACTCAGCCCCAGATGGTAGGGCTTACTCTTTATTTAACATGTTTCAGGAAAGGGTGATAGAGGAAAGGCTCCACGTCAAGGCTAGCGATCGTCCCGCAGCCTCTTGTCATACCAAGTCCATTGTTTCGGGCTTGGTACTCGTCAGGTTCAGAATGTCAGTTCCAATGTCTCGGGATATGCCCGTGTGGAATGATCTCCCTTCCAACTTAGAATAATATTTGTCAGTATGTCTATGTTGAAACAATATTTGCACGAGCATGGGCTCGCGTTATATTTTTAATAAAGTCATAAACAAATTTCTTTATTGTTATTTTATTAATAGCTCCGTATTTGAATATAAGTTTAAATTTCTAAATAAAGAGAATTAAATGGTGCTCCTGGTGGGAAATAATTGTCCAGGTGCCATCACGCCCTAAGTAAAGACTTAGGAAGAGTCAGGGCGTGACAAGTTGGTATCAAAGCTAAACCAGGTTAAGAGATTCTAGGAAGTTTTCTTCGAGTTGGGTGTTTGAACGGTTACTTATTGCGACGGTGTGCGCGCCACCTTAGTAATAAGTGAACGGAATAACATCCTAAAGTTTCCCTTCTTTCGTACTCTTCTCGTGCCTACCTTGAGTCTTTTCAAAGACTTGATTTCTCGTACTACCTCCTTCACACAGGTTAGAAAAGGGGATTGTACAACGTTATACTGACTAATATGATTTGTGTAGATGGCGATTATAAGGCGAGTTCCAACAAAGAGGGAAGTACTCATGGAACAGGCAAAGGGAATGAGAGCTCAGATGAAGTTCATGCGTCGTAAGATGGACTCAGAAGGTGATTTTGATGATTACATTGATGACACAACCGTACTATGTACATATTTGCTTAGGACTAGAAGGAAAAGGCGTTCATACGACCCGACCTTCTTCAACTTTCCAATTGGAGTCATACTACAGATAATAGTCAATTCCGTCCCAGAAAAGTTTCATTCCGCATTCAGAAAGGCAAGGATGCTAAGAGAAGATATTACAGAAAATTCATTGCACCAATTTCTGCATCAGGTAAGAGTAGTAAGGCATAAAATGAACTATATGGAAAGAGAAGCAAAAAGGAAGGTTCACAAGGAGTTGAATGCCAACCTGCAGAATAGACGAATCATGCGGTTAAGCCCTTTAGAACACGTGATAGTAGGTGTCTGTTCCAGTACAAGGGCTATAGCGGGTTGCACAGTGGCAGAGTTGACCTGATGTGATGTATTGTAGTCATGACATTATTATTTTAAAATATGATGAATGAAGTGCTATGAATACAAGAAAGAAATGATATGTTTTATTAAATTATTTTTCTTGTTGGCATATTGTGGTGTTGCATGCTTATGAACTATAAGAAAATTTTAAGAGCTGGAGTAGACATTCCGTCTTCTAAAATATGAGTGTGTTTGTCTTCACAGAAAATGGTGAATTCACAAATCCCGGGGGCTCAAGAGGAGGTTCATCACGAAGCTCATGTACCTCCAGTTGATGTAGTGGTGTCTGAAGGGAGCGGAGAAAATGTCGGAGAAAATGTTGGAGAGAACGAGAGTCAAATGGCCCAAGAAACGGTGGGACAAAAACTAGATAGACTCATAGAGTTAATGACACCGCAGCTCCACACATGGTTCCGCCCGCACCTAGTGTCTCTCGCATAGCCCCAACTGTAACTGCAGACGGCCAGGACCGATCATGATCGCACCACTGACCGAGAGTATAGAATCTCAGCGACTGATAGGCTATGGGCAAATTTTATGAGGAGAAGAGAACCATCAGACTCGGGGAAGGACCCCAAGGCCGACCGATGGTATTCTCGATGAAGTTGAAGACTTAATGTTCACATTGGGATGCGTGGAGACGCAGGGCGTCAACTTGGTAGGCGCACGACTAGTGGATGATGCAGGGGTGTGGTGGAGGAATTTTAGGAAGAATCGTCCCCCGATGTCACCACCAATGACTTGGGAAGGGTTCAGAGCGACATTCATTGAGAAATTTATGCCTAATACGCGCAAGGATGCGCTCAGACGGGAGTTTGAACAATTGAAGCAAGGTGACCGCAGTGTACAAGAATATGATACACAGTTCGTGAGGTTATCGGCATACAACACACATGTCGTCCCTACAGAAATGGATAGAGTCAAGCGATTTGTAGAGGGTTTAAACCCGAACATAGCAGAGAAGGTGGTGGCATTAGCCAACGATCGAACTTATCTTCAGATTGTCGATATGGCTTTGAGGGTAGAAGGTTTCGCTAAAGCAAAAAGAGAATATTCGCAGAAGAGATTTCGGACGTCAGGATCGTTTAACCAGAGTCAAAATCAGAAGCAGGAGTTTAGTAAGGGATCTTCAGGACCGAACCAATCTGTGGGTCAGTCCTATTTCAAGCCTAAGGGGCACGGTTGGTCTAATTACCAAGGTAGCAAGGACAAGGCCACCAACCCTAACACGTGAGGTGACAAACCGATTTGTAAGATTTGTCAAAGAAAACACACCGGAGAATGCCGGCTCTAACGAAGACATGTTATAACTGTGGAGAGTCAGGCCACTATGCCAGGGATTGCAAGAAGAGGACCCAAACTCAATCTATTCAGGGGAGGTCAGAAGCAACCACAGCTGCCTACAGGGGAAATCAGGGAAACCAACCCCGCCAGAGTCAGGGAGGTCAACAACCCAACAATTCTAATCGGCTCTACGCTTTGCCCGGAGGAATGGCGAAACATCTAATGCCGTGATCACGGTATTTTGCTAGTCTCGAGTATTCTGCATTTGTATTATACGATCCCGCCTACATTTTCATATGTGTCAATGGGCTTTGCTAAGAATTTACACGTAGAACCTTCTTATTTAAGTGAACCTTTTGAGGTTATGACACCAGTAGGGGCCTCAATTTGGGCCTCTCGGGTGGTAAATAATTTTCCATTAGAAGTGAATGGCAGGGGAACAATGGTGAACCTAGTACTACTTGATATGGTAGACTTCAACGTCATTTTGGGTATGGATTGGTTGTCGGCATGTTATGCCATGTTAGATTGTCGACGAAAGATAGTGAGATTAACTTTTCCCGGAGAACCAGAAGTTGTTATAAGGGGTAGGGTTGGAATATCCTCAGGTCAGTTTATTTCCTACCTTGGGGCTCAAAAGTTATTGAGAAGTCACAGAGTGGAGTATGCATATCTGGCTAATATAGTGGATACCCAAAAAGAATCCTCAGCGGTGAATGATGTTCTTATTGTTCGAAATTTTCCGGAGGTTTTTCCTGAAGATCTTCCAGGCCTTCCTCCGGATAGAGAAGTGGAGTTTGCTATAGAGTTAATTCCGGGTACAAGACCCATTTCTATTCCTCCATATCGAATGGCCCCAACTGAATTGAGGGAGTTAAAAGAACAATTGAAGGATCTTCTGGATAAAGGCTTTATAAGGCCTAGTGTTTCCCCTTGGGGTGCACCAGTCCTGTTTGTGAAAAGAAAGACGGATCGCTCCGAATGTGCATCGATTATCGGCAGCTCAATAAGGTCACGATCAAGAACCGATACCCATTACCAAGAATCGATGATCTTTTTGACCAACTTCAGGGAGCTAGCTATTTTTCCAAGATTGATCTCCGTTCGGGATATCACCACTGAAAATAAATCCGATGATATATCCAAAAGCCTTTAGAACCCGATACGGCCATTATGAGTTCTTGGTCACGTCTTTTGGGTTAACCAATGCCCCAGCAACTTTTATGGATTTAATGAACAGAATCTTCAAACCATTCCTAGATTTGTTCGTGATTGTGTTCATAGATGATATCCTAATATACAGTAAGAGTGTTGAAGAACATGAAGAGCATCCGGCGGTAGTGCTTCAAGTCTTGAAACAGAGAAACTATATGCTAAATTTTCAAAGTGTGAATTTTGGGTGGAAAAGGTAGCCTTTTGGGCCATGTTGTGTCGAGGATGGAATTATGGCACCCCGTAAGATAGAAGCGAAAGAATCGCCAAAACCCGACCACTACGACGGAGGTTAGAAGTTTCTTGGGTTTGGTGGGTATTATAGAAGATTCGTAAAGGTTTTTCTAGTCTTCGCTCCTTTGACCCGGTTGACTCAAAAAGCGGTTAAGTACCAGTGGTCAGAAGCATGTGAGGCAAGTTTTCAGAAACTAAAGGAATTGTTGACTACTGCACCAGTCTTAACCTTACCATCCGGACAGGAAGGGTTCACAGTCTATTGCGATGCCTCAAGAGTTGGGTTAGGATGTGTCTTGATGCAGTTTGGAAAGGTTATTGCGTATGCATCTAGACAATTGAAGATACATGAGAAGAATTACCCAACTCATGACTTGGAATTAGCTGCGGTGGTGTTTGCCTTACGAATATGGAGACATTATTTGTATGGTGTGCATGTGGATATATTTACAGATCATAAGAGTTTGCAGTACATAACCACGCAGAAGGATTTGAATCTCCGACAAAGAAGATGGTTAGAGTTGCTTAAGGATTATGACCTTAGTATTCTTTACCATCCTGGGAAAGCCAACGTGGCCGACGACTCGAGAGGAGATCAATGGGCAGCTCGCCCATTTGGCAATACAAAAGAGGTATTGTTGGGAGGTACAAAGATTGGGAAACCTCGGTTAGCTTAATCGAGATCGGTGAAGGTAGGGTGGTGGTACATGATACCTCGCATGCCTTAGCTTCAGAAATAAAAGAAAGTCATTTTGAGGATACAGAGTTTGTTGGATTTCGGGAGAGAATCCAACAGGGAAAACCTTCACAGTTTACATTGGGAGATAATGACGGAACCCTTCGGTTTAAGGGTAGGTTATGTGTTCCTAAGGTAAAGGATCTAAGGAGGAAGATCTTAGAGGAGGGTCACAACACAAGATATTCCATTCATCCAGGATCAACAAAAATGTATCAGGACCTCAAGGCAAATTCATCGTGGGGACGGGATGAAGAAAGACGCCATGAGTTTGTCGGGAGGTGTCTTATATGTCAGCAGGTGAAAGTTGAACATCAAAAACCTGGCGAATTACTTCAGGACATTGGAGTCCCCATGTGGAAATGGGAGGCGATTCATATGGATTTCGTAACTGGTCTACCGAAAACTCGAGAAGGGTACGATTCCATTTGGGTGATTGTTGATCGGCTTACAAAGTCAGCCCATTTCTTACTGGTCAAGACTACGACGCGCACCACAAGACACACGATTTATTTGAGGAGATTGTGCGGTTACACGGATTCCCTTACAAATTATTTCAGATAGAGGTTCCCGATTCACCTCACACTTTTGGCAAAGTTTCCAGCAGGTCTCGGACAAAAGTTAAGTTAAGCACGCTTTCCACCCGCAAACGATGGGCAAGCCGAGCGAACAATTCAAACACTTGAGGACATGTTGCGATCTTGTGTGTTAGATTTTCGTGAAGCTGGTTGGACCATCTATGTCTAATTGAGTTCGCCACAACAATAGTTTTCACTCTAGCATACAAATGGCCCCGTTTGAAGCATTATATGGACGAAAATGTAGATCTCCACTGGATGGTTCGGTGGGTGACGCAATCGTTTCGGACTGAAGTCATTCAAGAAACAAATGATAAGGCAGATGATTCGAGCGGATCAAAACAACTCATAGTCGCCATAAGTCCTATGCGGATCATCTAAAAGAGATCTTGAATTCCAAGAGGGAGAAAGTATTTTTAAAAGTGTCCCCAATGGCGGAGTGATGCGCTTTGGTAAGAAAGGAAATTGAGCCCAAGGTTTATTGGGCCATATGAGATCTCACAAGAGTGGGAATGTGGCTTACGAATTAGCACTTCCACAAGAAATGGAAGCGAGCATCCCAGATTTCATTTGTCAATGTTACGAAAATACTTGCACGATCCAAGTCACGTCATCCTTCCCCAGGAGATAATTCTTAATGAGGAGCTTCAATATGAAGAAGTTCCGGTGGAAATACTTGATAGGAAGGTTAAGCGCCTTAGGAATAAAGATATTGCTTCCGTGAAGGTCCTATGCAGGAACCACTCCACCGAGGAAGCCACCTGGGAAGCGGAAGAGGCGATGAAAGTCAAATATCCGTTCCTATTTGACTAAGGTAATAAAAAAAATGCATTACATAGTACTTCTTATGTGTGTCATTTGCGTGTCTTTATGCATGTGTTACAACCTTATTCTCATTCGAGGACGAATGCTTCTTAAGGAATGGAGAATGTGAAGCCCCAAATTTGTTACAATAACAATAAACATTATTGGGTCTATGTGATTATGTTACGACCTTATTCACATTCGAGGACGAATGTTGCTTAAGGAGGAGAGAATGTAAAATCCGGAAAAAAATAATAATAATATATAGTTGTGGTTGGGTTAATAAATATATATATATATATATATAGAAGAAAACAAAGAATAAATTGCATGAGATAGAGTTAGTGTTAAAGTTGGATAAAATAGATAGATAAAATGAAAATAAGAAAACAAAAACAAAAACAAAAAAAGAAACAAAAGAGAAAAAAAAAATAAAAAAAATAAAGATGCATGCAGATATGCACGTCCTTTCCCCCTTCCCCCCTTTTCATTTCCCTTCAATCTTTTGGTTTTTCACCTCCCATAGGTTATAGAAAACTCCTCCATTTATACATTGTATTTACACACAAACAAAGTACATAACATAAAGGTTAGAAAATCAGAAAAAAAAACAAGTGAACAAGAAGGAAAAAAATCAAGAAAATATCAAGGGAGGAAGAAGAACAAGAAAATTAGGGAACACTAAGGAGCAAGGGTGGTTGTAGCAACCGAACCACAATCTTTTTCACACTTACAAGGTGAGTTTTCTCACACAGAAATTCTTGGTAACATCCTTTATTTTTAGTTCAATACATGTTGGAATAAGAATTGAGTGTTGAAAAGAAATATTGAACTTTTGATTGTTTAGATAACTAGTTGCGTCATGAACTTTACGAACTGTTCTCACTGAGTTATAATTGTTAGAATTTGATGAAATTCGTAATAATTGTACACCTCTCTAATATGATCATATAAAACCAAAAATGAGGTAAAATGGACATACGGTTTGAAAGTTATCATGGTTCAAAGTTCCTGCCTTAGATTTGGTCGAAATTCGGAAAGACATAATTACAGACTGTTTTTATTGAGTTTTACTTATTAGAATTATATGAAAATTTACATGGTTGTAAATCTATCTGTTACGAACAGATATATATAAAGATTTATTAAAACGGACTTACGAGTTGAGAGTAATTGTAGTTTGAAGTTGCTGCCTCGGATTCGTCGGAATCCAGAAGGGCAGGACGTTGAAACGTAAAACTGTACTAATCTGTGGGGAATATGAGAATTGTTGCTAAATAAAAGTTCTAGATCTCTTTGTTTTGGACATTTTTAGACCTTACGGGGGTCTATCCGACTTACGGATTGAGAGTTATCGCTGTTTACAGTTTCTGCCTCGGATCTATCGATATCCAGGAAGGGCAGCGAATAAAAGTGTAAAACTGTACCAAATGGTACAGAATATGAAAGAATGGTTCACATGGAGACGTGTATCTCTCTGTTCTCGTCGTTTTGAGAATTTATGGGGATTGAACGGGTTTACAGATTAGGAGTTATGATTATTATAAGATTGGGTGCTATTTAATAAAAATTCTGCCGAAACAAATTTCATGTGACTGTTTTGAGGATAGATTTGTGTTAGTTACCCAAAGTAGTTTTAAATGAAATTTGGTACAGTGAAAGATCCCCGTCTTACCTTAGTTTCCGCTTGAGAAACACCTTAGTTGGAGTTATGGTTAAAAAGTTATAATCGTTACAAGTATGAATGACAGAATGTTAGAAGAGAGAATAATATTTATTTGATCTTCTGAAAAATATGAAAAGTGAATACGTGTTCACATAAATATATAAATATATAATGAATCGGGTTGCACGCCGCAACAAAACGTAAAGTGAATACGCGTTCACAAATACGTAAACATAATGGATCGGGTTGCACACCGCAACAAAACGTAAAGTGAATACGCGTTCACAAATACATAAATATAATGGATCGGGTTGCACGCCGCAACAAAACGTAAAGTGAATACACGTTCACAAATACGTAAACATAATGGATCGGGTTGCACGCCGCAACAAAACGTAAAGTGAATACGTGTTCACAAATACGTAAATATAATGGATCGGGTTGCACGCCGCAACAAATATGAAAGATGAATACATGTTCACCTATATATAAATATGAAAAGTGAATACGCGTTCACAAATATATAAATGTAATAAACAGGTGGAAATGCAGGGGAATGTCTTAACGTATAATACGAGATAAAATGAAGTGTTAGTTAAACCGAGAATTTCCTATGAGGAGTTGTTGCATATTTAAAAATGTTGTAACCTGATATGTTTTTGCAATATGCTTATTACGTTATAATGTGATTGCACTTGGAATATTGTGGTGTTACTTTGAATTGCAGGTAAGGTTCTCACCAAATGGATGGTAGGTGACTCTTTATTTAACATGTTTCAGAAAGGGTGATAGAGGAAAGGCTCCACGTCAAGGCTAGCGATCGTCCATGACTCTCTTGTCATACCAAGTCCATTGTTTGGGCTTGGTACTCACAGTTCGTAATGTCGGTTCAATGTCTCGGGATATGCCCGTGTGGAATGATCTCCCTTCCAACTTAGAATAATATTTGTCAGTATGTCTATGTTGAAACAATATTTGCACGAGCATGGGCTCGCGTTATATTTTTAATAAAGTCATAATCAAATTGCGTTATTGTTATTTTATTAATAGCTCCGTATTTGAATATAAGTTTAAATTTCTAAATAAAGAGAATTAAATGGTGCTCCTGGTGGGAAATAATTGTCCAGGTGCCATCACGCCCTAAGTAAAGACTAAGGAAGAGTCGGGGCGTGACACATGCTAAGGCAGTGCCTTCAAGCAATGACACATGGGGGACCCGCTAAGTCCATGCACCACTCGTGCTCTCCGGATAGAATCTCGGAGGCCATCAATCACTCATGCTCTCCGACAGAAACCTCAGAAGCCAATCACTCGTGCTCTCCGGCAGAAACCTCGGAAGCCAATCACTCGCGTTCTCCGGCAGAAACCTCGGAAGCCAATCATTCCCGCTCTTCGGTAGAAACCTCGGAGGCAATCACAGTTTATCAATATCCTCAGAACAATAATATAACAAAAGTATGACAGACATGATATTAGTCTCAACACATATCACGAATATATAATCAACAAGTACAAGTCATATCAATGTCCTATGTTCAATTATCATCATCACATTCTTTTATTTCTCAAGACAAGCGAGCCATTATGCAACGGAGATACAATCATGTGATAATCACATAAAATAACACATATGGCAACAAGCCCACATAACAGCTGACTGAACCAACGTAAATGTAATTCATCTCCACTTCATGCCCGAAGGCCTATCATGCTATCCCTGTCACTTCATACAACTACATACGATTCTCTAATAAGAGTCTAACTCAAGTAAACCATAACCTACCCCAATTCCGAGCGGGTGCCACAAATAATCAAACCACTTCTTTCCCCTTGCGTAGAACCTCTGAACGATTAAAATCTAGAAAATATGTGAACTACGTTATAATATGAATCTATGGACACCATATTGCTATATTTATATTAACAATATTTTTACCATTTCGATTGCATGACTAAACCCCTACACATATAAAATTATTAGCATGACTTCAGAAATTTCACATAACAATACTTTCTTCAACTTTCTCGTATCTCCCGCTTATAAAGGATATAACATTAAATTCGTAACTCCAAATCAGGTGTTTATTGTACCACACCGAAGGCAACACTAGGATCTCTTATTATGCTGAATCTCACATGACAATACTTAGTGTACATGGTGAAAATTTACGAAAGAACCAACGCTACAAAATCTGTGTCGCCAGAATTTTTGTAAAACAAGGCAGAAACTTCAAATAGTCATAAATCTCAAACCATAAGTTGGATTTATCTCCGCAAGATATCAAACTGACGGGAATAGAGTAATATACAACTTTCATTCAGGCCATATTTTCATATTCCTTACGGATTTGTACAGTATTCACGTTTTATAAGATACTGTAATCATTATTCCATGATAATCCCTCAAGTTTCTCTTGTTCAAACGAATTGTGGAATTTTAGTGTAATGACTCCTTTAAAAATTTGATTTCATTCTACAACACATCATTATAAGGATTATAAATAGATTAACTCAACTATAAACATAGATTCTAACCTGAATTTAATAGAGCGTTTCCTCCTCGTCTAGTTAGTAAGGTTCTTTTCTTTTCTTTCTTTTCTTGGCTGCTTCCTTTTCTTTGTTTTGTTGCTGTGTTGCCGTCTCCCTTCTCTTTTTCTTTTCTCCTTTGTTTTCTTTCTTTGTTTTGCCGTTTTTTTGTTCTTTCTCTTCTTATAGCTAATAGGTTTTCTCTCCAACTGCATGCTACGCTCCTTTCTTTTGGACTATAACGTGTCTAGAAAAAGAAGTAGTGAGTTTGGCCCACTTACTTAATTAATTTCATGTCCCATTTCATATATTATAAACATGTAATTAAATATTCTATAGTCCTATATTCTTTTCGTAGTTTTAAAGTGCTAAACGACTAACGGGTCGTTACATTAGATACCAATCAAACAATCGCTCGTTTTCGAGCGACAAGAATATGGGTGGAGGAAATGAGGTACCTGAACTGTCGAACAACTGAGAATATCTACCCGCATATCCGCCTCGGTCTCCCAAGTGGCCTCCTACCCTTCACAATCGTAACAACTATGAGTGCGATGTCTCATTACACCCTTACAAAAATCCAAAAGTACCCAATCTTAAAATTTACATGTCTTACTCCAATATCTCTATGTTATTCATACTTGAAATGCTCAATCATGCTATCAAGTTAGAACGTTTCGACATAGTCTACTATCATGACACAATTTCACCTCAAAAATATACATCAACTACAAGTTGTAGAGATTCCAAGATTTCCTCTTACTTATCAACTCTAGCCCATCAATTTAAATAATACTAGGAAATTACCTATCTTGGTTACAACACATCGTCTTTCCATCAATCTTATCATGTTAGTCATCTGAATATTACACCTTACCAGTCACCAATCGCAAAACCTCATGACACTTCGTCATAACACTTGGCCAAGTTCCATAGACTTCCCTCTTCAGTCATATTTATCAATTACACTCTAACCAAATGACACATGACAACGCCGCCATAATCCATACCTAACTCCATATCCATGCCGGAAGTCCTATAGTGAGTTCACTTCTCTTGGCCTCAACCGATATTACTAATCCTTAATTCAATTTCCAAATGCTCTTCACAACTTGAATTAACTAAGATGTAACTTTGATCTACCACTTTAAATGTTCTTAGTGACTAACACCTCGATCGAGGGTCCTTAAGTGATGCCCATATCTTCTCTTATTTTTTTGAACTTTAACGCCCTTAGCAAATCATATAATTATCCCTCGAGGATACCCACATATATCCTTCCTAAGATTAGGTGCAACAATAGATAACCCCTAAAGTAATAAACTTTCACACTTATTCATCCCTAGGTCCATCATCATTAGTCGATCATTATACTCCCCGTAGCCCACGACATAGTCAACTTTACAAATTCTTATTCATTTAACATTTACGTTATAAATGGAGTAGCCTTGTTCCATGACAACCTAATGAATTCACCCCATTTATGATGTCTTAGCCCATAGAATATGTCATGCTAGCACCACCCATCCGCCTGCACATTCAACAACTGTGGTATATCTTACAAAATCCACAAGCTTTTAGCCCAAAATGACCCCTTTTATATCCCCTCTTCAAAATCTCGAGTGAACCGGCAACACACCCTCTACTGAAAGATTACAACCTCCCCTTTCCATAAAATTCAATTTCCACAGGAAAACTCCCCCACTTGACGTAAAGACAATAGATATTTCCTTGAAGAACCTCTAAACAACTTTGTGCTTAACCCACACAATCCCATATTACTGACACTCAACCTTGCCATTCATTCTCCCGTGCAATACCAAACTAAGCACACCTCATGCTCCCATCAAAAGAATATTTTACCCTTATGACTATTTCGTCACCCAGCATAAACTATTTGAATTCTCGTCAGTACACCTCAACCTATAGGATAGAGAGAAAATACTTTAACCTTATCCAAGCCAATTGTGCAAATTCAAATCTATAGTTTCGTTTCTGTCATGACCCGACCCGACGGGCCGCGACCCGCCGCCCTAATTGGACGTCATTACACTAACCTGTCACATAATCAACTGACACTTAAGGATAATAAAAAATTCGGCAGCATAACGCTGCATCTATAACATATGTCCAAAGTAGGCGAGCCGGCAATGCTGCCTTACACAACTAACCAACATGTCACAATAGGCTAGCCAACTAGGCTGCCACCAAATAGCATCACATAAATATGGAAACAATCAAAATAGGCGAGCCGGCAAGGCTGCCACTATATATGTGAATCTCCCCAAAACAGAGTACAACATCACATATACCAAAAACAGATTCACATCTCTACATACGTACAACCCACAACTGTCTACAGACCTCTATGAGAAGGATAACAAAATATGACAGGACAGGGCCCCGTCGTGCCCCTAAATATACATAAGTATAAAATAGTGAATCTGTACCAAAATGGCTAACTCCGGAATAGTGGAGCTCCCAAGAAAACAACTGAGCAAGAATCCTAAGCTCGAGGATCTCCAAACTGAATACCTATACCTGCGGGCATGAACACAGCCCCCCCGAAGGAGGTCAGTACAACAGGTACCAAGTATGTGAACAAGAAGTACAATAAATCAAATTATAACTGTACAAAAGAATGACAGGGGCAAGTATAAAAATCAAATACCAGATTCTACCGTGCCATATAAAATAAGAGTCAACTATATCTTTTCAAAAGAGTGTTATTTTAAAACCATGTATGTCTAGTCATGTAATCCTATACTCTATATACATCTCATGATAATATATCCCGCACCGTGAATACAAGTTCACGGATAATACACATTCACAAATAACTATCATGAACAACCATGTGTAAATTAAAACATCTGTTGGACTTTTAATAAAATCTTTAAAACAAACTTCCATTTTCTTTAATTCCCGGGAATTTCATAAAGCCTCGTGTCCTTGTTGTCATAGTATCATTTTCAATTTCCATTATCACGCCCGTTGTAACTAAAAAATTTCCGGAATCACATCCTTCATGTACTAACTTCTGGATTTAGCATATATAACCATACTATATAACCAATATTCGAATATTCATTCCTTAATGAAGTTCTTAATTATCGTCTTAACTTACGAAGTGTAACAGTTTCGATGAGCTGAAACTACCGAGTCAACACTCATCGTCTAATTTCTCTTAATCTTTCAAATAACATACTATGCTTATTATCCTAGTGATCATCTTGTCATGCTAAATCTGTACAAATCAACTGATCACTTCAAAGACTCCAAATATCACTAATAGTAGATTTAACCCGATGCAAAATGTACAATTCTCCAAATATCACTAATCACCCCAGCTAATTCCATATCTTTATAAAATAAGTGGTAAGTCTTCCATAAGTCCGTGTTGATCCATCTCATCCATTTTCTCATGAATACGCAATCCGGTGTTATCACTCTAGTCTAAAAAAAATTCCAAGCCGTCAATCGATCGAGTACCGATGAACTATACCTTATGACTTTAAATCTTCAGGTTTGTCAATTCGCACTATTCATCCAAATACAATAAACTTCATTGAATCTAATTACATCAAACTCTCCTCCCATTATTTTCACTAAACTCGTTCATCCCATTAAACACTCCAACATAAGGCTTATGGCCTCGTACACCACTTTTCAAAGCCATAAAATTTATTATTGCAACACCTTATTACGCATTTAGCAATTGAAGAGATTTCAGCCAACTCTAGCTTGTCCATTTTCTGGCTAACATTTTTACTCTATACTATATCACATTCACCTTCACAACATTCTAATGTCGTCATTGTCCTAATGTACAATCATATTTTGTTAATCACTATCTTCATCTACATTATACTGTAATTATTTTACCAAAGCATCCACTATTTTTAATCCTTCTTTTTATTTTATGCCACAATCGACCCCACATACCCTTCTTATTACATTATTTATCAATTGTCCGTTGCCCCCCGATATATCAACCATACTTAACTATAGTAAACCATGCAACTGTTTATATCTAACTTTATAATTTAGCAATTTTTTTTATTCTCATACTTTTTGCATTGTTAACATTTTGTATACCACTTGTTATAATGATTATTATTGTTTCACCTTGCTCCTTGTACGTATTTTAATATTGCTGTATTTTTCACCTTCACACTGATGTTACCACTATTATGTTTCATCTACATTAAAATATTATCAAATTACCACTGTAATACATTATCATTTCACAACTATACACATTAGTTCTACACAAAGCCACATTCATTTATTTTGCATGACATATTGGGTTTACCCTTTTTTTGATAAATTCAGTCGTGACACATCACTATTTACTCACATACCTCTACACCATACATTATTATTCTAGTCATTTTTTATCAGCACATGTTTCTAATAATATATAGTCTTCCTCCATAATAACTTTAATGTCCCTTATATAACCTATATTATCATGCTTCATACCTCTCAATTTCATGCTTACATTTATTCATAGTGTAAGCTTATGATATACTATAATATTACAAATTGTTTGAATTAATTCTTTCACCCTAATTTCCATTATTCATTACGTTGTTACATACAGTTACGTTTGGTTTGCATTGTGCAATCACTTGCTTATATATATATTAGTTTTTCTCACTTACATTGTCATATTGTGATTGATACTTACACCCTATTACCACGTCTTGTCTATAGCTCCCTTTTTTTTTAACACCCTTAATTACTGCCTCACTATCATATGACCTGCCTATGCGGTGTCTACAATCTATAACCATAATAGTTTCATCATTGCATAACTACCTCAGCATGCTTCACTACAATGAACTGCAAATTAACTAAAAATCCCTTTATCGGAACTAACCCTTAATTCGTCGCTTTAATTTTACCTTGTAACTAGAACATGTTACCATGTACTATCACTTGTAGAAGCTTGTCGAGCCTAATCAACATACACAATACTCACTTTTCCTCCCCCAACTTAAGTGTAACAACCGAAAATTCCGTAAGTAATTCATTTTTCACCCTCGTCTATCGCTAGAATCATTCCACTAGTCAGTTATTGTTCCTTCCCAAAAAATATACACGTAGTTCACCCAACTAATCAAATTTTGTTCTTTTAGCATTCCTTTCATAACTAAAATAATCTCACATCGGAAAATCAAACTCACCGTTCCACAATGACTTCTCATGTCTAAACCCAAAACATGTCCCCACTATCAGTCAGAAAATAGAAGAACGAGGATAAGATACCAATCTGATTAAACTCGCATGAAAAGAATGAACCAGATACCAATCATATTGAACTAGCATGAAAGGAATAAACCATATACCAATCGAACTGAACTAGCACGAAAAAAATGAACCAGATACCAATCGGATTGAACTAGCATGAAAGGAATTAACCAGATACCAATCGGATTGAACTAGCACGAAAGGAGAAAAGAAGTGGAATGTTTTCTAAATCTCCTATAGCCTCTCGAGGATGGGTACGGACGTCTACGTACCAATCCGCAAGACTCTATTAGACATTGCTCTTGTACTCATTAGACCGATTAACCTAGAAGCTCTGATACCAATTTTGTCACGACCCAAATCACGAGTCGCGATGACACCTACCTTATCCCCCCGTGTAGGAGAACCACATTCTCAATAATATGTTAAATCAGCGTAAATGAAATAAGAAAGAGAATTTATAAAATCTTAACTACTTATTTCCCCAAAATCTGGTCAAACGGGTACAAGAGCACTAACAAGTCTGAAATATAAGTCTAAGAATACCCGAAGGCTACATATAGTCTATCAATAACCAACAAAAAATGAAAATAACTAAGAAGCCCTTCAGGGGCCACGTACGACCAAGTAGCTCACCCTGAATGACTAGAAGATGTCCACCTCGCGAATCAGCCACGGGGCGTAGAACTGGAACCTGGATCGTACTCTGCACTCAACAAAAGTGCAGTAAGAGTAGTATCAGTACAACACTAGTACCGGTAAGCATCATAGGCCAACAGTGATTAGATAAGGCATGAAGAAACTGAAACTAACAAGTAGCACATAGAACAAAGAGGCATGGTCACGTATCATAAACAGGTAAAGTGTAAAGAAATCAAGAATATACCAAGACATATATAGTTTCACCAAAATATCAGTCAAATATAAGAGTGGATGAATGCAATGCAATGCAATAGTCATCTCTCTCTCACTCTACTCTCGTACACACATGCTAAGGCAGTGCCTTCAAGCCATGACTCATGGGGGATCCGCGAAGTCCATGTATCACTCGTACTCTCCGGATAGAACCTCAGAGGCCATCAATCACTCATTCTCTCCGGCAGAAATCTCGGAAGCCAATCACTCACGCTCTCCGGTAGAAATCTCGGAAGCCAATCACACCACGCTCTCCGGTAGAAATCTCGGAAGTCAATCACTCACTCTTTCCGGTAGAAAACTAGGAAGTCAATCACTCACGCTCTCCGGTAGAAACTTCGGAGGCAATCACTCCCGCTCTCCGGTAGAAACCTCGAAGGCAATCACAGTTTATCAATATCCTCAGAACAATAATATAACAAAAGTATGACAGACATGATAATAGTCTCAACACATATCACGAATATATAATCAACAAGTACAAGTCATATCAATGTCCTATGTTCAATTATCATCATCACAATTCTTTTATTTCTCAAGACAAGCGAGCCATTATGCAACGGAGATACAATCAGGTGATAATCACATAAAATAACACATATGACAACAAGCCCACATAACAGCTGACTGAACCAACGTAAATGTAATTTATCTCCACTTCATGCCCGAAGGCCTATCATGCTATCCCTGTCACTTCCTACAACTACATACGATTCTCTAATCAGAGTCTAACTCAAGTAAACCATAACCTACCTCAATGTCGAGCGGTTGCCACGAATAATCAAACCACTTCTTTCCCCTTGCGTAGAGCCTCTGAACGATTAAAATCTAGAAAATATGTGAACTACGTTATAATACGAATCTAAGGACACCATATTGCTATATTTATATTAACAATATTTTTACCATTTCGATTGCATGACTAAACCCCTACACATATAAAATTATTAGCATGACTTCAGAAATTTCACATAACAATACTTTCTTTCAACTTTCTCGTATCTCCCGCTTATAAATGATATAACATTAAATTTGTAACTCCAAATCAGGTGTTTATTGTACCACATCGAAGGCAACGCTAGGATATCTTATTATGCCGAATCTCACATGACAATACTTAGTGTACATGGTGAAAATTTATGAAAGAACCAACGCTACGAAATCTGTGTCGCCAGAATTTTTGTAAAACAAGGCAGAAACTTCAAACATTCATAACTCTCAAACCATAAGTTGGATTTATCTCCGCAAGATATCAAACTGACGGGAATAGAGTAATCTACAACTTTCATTCAGCCCATATTTTCATATTCCTTACGAATTTGTACAGTATTCACGTTTTATAAGCTGTTGTAATCATTATTCCATGATAATCCCTCAAGTTTCTCTTGTTCAAACGGATTGTGGAATTTTCGTGTAATGACTCCTTTAAAATTTTGATTTCATTCTACAACACATCATTATAAGGATTATAAATAAATTAACTCAATTATAAATATAGATTCTAACCTGAATTTAATTGAGCGTTTCCTCCTCGTCTAGTTAGTAAGGTTCTTTTCTTTTCTTTCATTTCTTGGCTGCTTCCTTTTCTTTGTTTTGTTGCTGTGTTGCCGTCTCCCTTCTCTTTTTTTTTTCTCCTTTGTTTTCTTTTCTTTGTTTTGCCGTTTTTTTTTTCTTTTTCTTCTTATAGCTAGTAGTTTTTCTCTCCAACTGCATGCTACGCTCCTTTCTTTTGGACTATAACGTGCCTAGAAAAAGAAGTAGTGGGCTTGGCCCACTTACTTAATTAATTTCATGTCTCATTTCATATATTATAAATATGTAATTAAATATTCTATAGTCTTATATTCTTTTCGTAGTTTTAAAGTGGTAAACGACTAACAGATCGTTACAGTCTCCTGTCAATGAATGTCTATGTTCCCCTATTTGAATTCTTTCCGCAGAAAATGCGCTTTCAGACGCTTGAATGTTCAACACATCTCCGATCATCTTAGATTGTGTTGGAAAATTCTTCTCATTCTCCCTCCAGTATTTTAGCAAGTCTTCACGTCCCTCTTCATTTTCAATTGATCGGTAGGGTACAACACCCTGCAAAACAAAAACATCAAACTCGCAACTTGATTAGAAATGTTACCACTAAACATTCTATGTCTGAGGTTTTGAACACTAGCCGCAGAAAAAACATGTCGTTTTGAGGTTGTGTTGAAGAAGAATAAGATGGCATAGAAGTCGGTTGGTTGCTAGCACTCTCTTGTTGGTAATGCGTATATACTTTTTTACATTCATCTTGTATGCTAGACAACACTTCTTCTCTAGTTTTTTCAATAGTTGGTGGGTCAATTGGATTTTTGGGAGATGGAGGTGGACGTTTATCTATGCAATCATAAATAATTTCAATAAGTGTTTTACAACCGTCTATTTTAATAGTCGGATTTAATACAACACTAATTATATAAATTGGGGGAATATGAATAAAATATTTTTTCATTTTTAGAAACATTTTTTTAATAGGTGTCTTATAAGTTGGTTTATCCATATATTCACTAAGTAATATAAATATTAGAGATATATAAAATAACATTAATGAAATAGTAGGATAATAAATACCGAAAAATTCTTTAGTAGCTAGATAAAATTTCTCTTAAGATGTAATAAGTTCTAAAATTGTATCACAATCGGAATCTATAAGCATATCAGTAGGATTTCGATTACGAGCGTTAAAAAATAAAGTTATAGGTTCTTTATAATCATAAGCAACACATAGTTGGTTGTATAAAGAATTTAATCAAGTGCATACTTCTTCGAGAATTTTTCTGTAAGGTAGTTGACAATCGTGACAAGTTTTTTTTTATATTCTTTTAGTCGTTGTATTCTATTATTTTTAAAAATATAGTTTATAGCAAATTGTATTTTTCCAAGAATGTCTTCAAAAAGTGATATAACATCCTTTACAACTAAGTTATAAATATGACATGCACATTTTATATGAAAATGATCTGGAAAAGATGGAGTTAAGATATTTTTTAATATTCTACCAACAGAAATATTAGAAGAAGCGTTATCTAATGTAATAGTCATGAATTCATCAGTTATGCCATAATAATCGCAAACAAAATAAATATTTTCTTGAATAAAAATACCGGTGTGCCTACTATCTATATATCTATATGCTAAAATACGTTTTTGCATACACCATTTATAATCTATCCAATGACATGTTACCGTTAAATAATCATGATCGTTAGTACTACGGCCTATATCAGATGTGATAGATATTTTTCCAGGGTAATGATATAAAAAATAACGTAAATATTGTTGATATTCGTGTGCAAATTTAAAAATATCTCTCCTAACAGTTGATATAGGAAAACCGTTATAAACAGGATTGTACATTTCTCTTATATAATGAATAAAATCAGGAGATTCAGGAAATGAAAAAGGCAAACTCTCCACTGCAACTAATTTTGATAATGCTTTCCTATTTTTATTTTTATCGTATTTAGGGCCTACAATTGCCCCCGTTATAGGGTCAATTTGACCCTGTACCTGGTCCGAGACAGTATGTGAAGCTTGTCCCGACTGAGAGGGCGCTTGCGCACCCTTTTTTTAGCCTTATATTCATCCCACCTAGCTTTGTGACAGTTATTCAAATGCATAGTTAAACCTCCCGTCCCGCCCTGACCTTTTCCCATTTTAAATTTATAAATAATTTTACAAATTGTGCATCTAACAGCTTCATTTTCTACGTCCCTATCAAAAAAATCTCATACATCTGATTTTAATTTTCGTTGAGGTGGACTCGTCTCATACTAGGGGGAATAGGAGGCGATGCAGTTTGAGGTGCACTAGTGGGCGTGTCATCTAGATTAGTGGGTGTGTCATCTAGATTATCTTCTAAATTAAAATCTTGTTGAGTTCCAAAAAAAACTCCTCGTCTAAATCTAATGATACTTCAGAAAATAATTCAGTATCAATGAAATCGTCCTGTCTAAGAGGATCTGGAGGAATAGGATGACTAGAAGAAGTACCCTTGCCCTTATTACCCCTACTAGTAGAAACACCCTTACCCTTACCCTTAAACATACCTCTTAATCCTTCCATTATAATTATGCAAATAAATAATTAAAAATAATAAAATTAAGTGCGCTAAATAAAATAAAGACACAATAATAATTTAATGAAGGAACGAATGTACCAAACGTCGACGTGTAATCGAGAGGTTGAAAATTGAAACTTTGCTCGATGGATGATCCTCAAGCTAGTTGTCAACTTCACTCCCAAATGAATAAATAAAATTGAATACTTAGTAGACAATGTAGAGAGAATGAGAGATAGATTGAGAGATTATTAGAGAGATTGTATGAAGATTTGTGATAAAGAATGAAGAGAAAATGAGGTATTTATAGTTGCAAAAATTAGGTTAAAGTGTAAATATAATAACTTAAGGGTTAAAAATAAATATTAGGGGATAGGGGGATTGGGGTAGGGGGAGACCGTTGCACAACGGCCAAATTGGGCAAAGCCGTTGTGCAACGACTAGAAGGGCCTGGGTGTGGATCGAGCGGGTAGGGTTCAGCGACCTGCCTGTCAGAATTCTTATCGACCCCGTAGCGATACCGAATACCGATATTCAATACCGGTACAGGGTCAGGTGGGGTCAGGGCAGGATCAGTATGGGGTCGGGGTCGCGTAACCCGCCGTGTTGGCCAGCCCTAGATTGAAGTAATTAAGCAGGAGCATGACAAATGAATAGGTAAAACTTTAATTTTGTATATGGTCGGTGAAATTTTGCATCTTTGAAGACGTCAACGTGTGGACAAAGCATGCGCTATGTGGTGCAACTAATTAGTCTTCCTCATCCTTCAATTTACCACATATATATTTGGACCACCTATGGAATATATATAATATATATATCCCTTGCCCAATTTTTGAGAAACAATTTCTCTTAAATTTTGCCTTTTACCATGCTTTAGGGATTTACAACACCTACTTCTTAATGGGTAATACATGAATAGTGCAATGGAGTATTAAAAAAATGTACTTTCAATGAATTATAATATTTAACCACGGTATATTATATGAGAATGATTTTGAATTAGGAGTTTTTTTTTTGTGATACATAAAGGGAATAGAAGGAGAAATTATAAAAAAAAGAAAGAAGGAAAATACAAGGAAATTAGTTAAACCTCCACCAAAAGTTTGAAATTTCAAATTGCCAATCAGATGGGACTACCGAAATTCCCAAGGACTAAGGTTTGGAGAAAATTCAAGCTTAGATAGGAGGAGACATGAAAGGAATCACTATATATGGAGCTCATCCCTACCCGTTGATTTTTAGGAGATACATATTACTATATTAGCAACCCCCAACGTGAAATAAATGTTGATATTTACTCTCTCCGTTCCATAATAAGTGGTGTTTTTGACTTATGCACACCCCTTAAAAAATTGTTCACGTGTTTTTACTAACTTACTCCTAATTAACGGTTAAAAAAGAAAAAGTACTTAATGATTCTCGATTATGTAAATAAAAGTAATTTTGGAAGAATAAAGTTAATTTCTTCTTCAAATTCTAAAGCACTACTTATTTTAAAATAAAATGAAAAGTCTAAAACACCACTTATTATGAAACGAAGGGAGTATCTGTGAGTAGTAATGTGTAGAACGGGAATATAACAACAACAACTATTTGTTAGAAATCTGGAAATGATCAAGTATGAGAGCTTGCTGAGTCGATCAAATTCTTGATCTATCCTTAAGATAATATTGCCCCGTATATCCTTTCAACGGTTGTAATGGAAACTTATCTCCCAAGATAAAACAACAATCAAACAAATGAGCAAAGAGAACTCAAGTGTTTGCTTTGAAAGAAAGATCTTTGAGTGTTTTGTGATTGCAAGAGAGGAAGACAATTTCAGAAAATTGTTGAGTGTAAGATGTCAAGTGTGTTTCCAAATGAGCCTTGTGTCTCATTTTATAGTGTGTAGATGATGACCCTCCAAATGGCTAAGTAATGGCCATGATTGCCATGTTAATGCCTTGAATTTGTAGTTACAATTCAGCCAAGTAATGACTGAATTCATGAGCAAAATAATGGAGAGTAAATACTCCAAAGTCAGCCCAAGAATCAGTTTTTAATTCACCTCCAACGGATTGAAACAGTCGAGGAACCACGACCCTTCGGAGAGGAGCCGCTGCCCTTCGAGAACTCACCGAACTGAACGCCACCAGAGCCGCGTTCTCGGGAGGCGCCGCGCCTTCGCCGCGCAGCCATTACTTGGAGAGTCGCGACTTTCTCGCCGTGGTGATTTACGATTCATTTCATCTTTACACATTATACACTTCTTCCTTCATTTACCAACGTGAAATCATTCATCATTTGGCGATAACCGTTTATTACCTTACGCCTCAAACAATTCGTATACGTACCAATATCTCTTCCATTAAGGAAATTTTGATCATCGCACTATGTGCGACGTGTGGAAACAAGGTTTCACGCGGGCCCCAATTGTTCGATTCATAATTAATAGGATTTACTTTATTTCACGCTTAATAAATATTTCCAACAATCCTCTTGGAAGAGATTTTGCACGCATACGGTGTCTTTCTAGCAATCACTGGCGGAACGATGTTGCATCCGAGAGTAGCGAAGCTTTGAACCTTCCATAGTAGAATACCATCGGACATATTTACTGCGCGGTGAACGTGATGTCTTGAACCGTCAGTGTTTAGTATATGCCAAGACAATGGTACCAACACAACACCTTTCCTACTCAATCTTTCTAGTGTTTTGTCCATCGTGGGCCGTGGACACCCTTGGATTCTTAAGTGCGTTCATTTGAGGCGGCCTGTTCTCACACTTAAATAGGTGATTTCCTACAAAGTATCCTGTAATACCCCGCTACACAAGTGTTAGGAACCATTAAAAATTTCACCAACCTAACCTTAACTTTTGAGGATCATTAAAGGTTTGAAAACTTATCCTTTACCCCTCTTACAGGTAACACTTTTTGTCTATCACGGGAACGGCCTTGGATTATGTTTCTTAAGAAAGACACATTATCCGAAGTGCTCTTGCTTCCACCGAAGCGCTCACGGAACCTTTACAGTTTAGTTTTTCCATTGAACTTTATTCCCGGAATCTCCAGTCTGTAAGGTTGGGTGTCCACTATATCATTTCTTATTGTTTGGGTTTTAAGCCCATTCCCCTAGACAGGCAGAACAACTGATCTTTGGGTATTCCCTTCGTCAAAGGATCTGTGATATTTTCCTTAGATTTTATATAATCAATGGAAATAATACCCGAGGTGATCAACTGCCTAACAGACTCATGTCTCTGTCGGATATGATGAGACTTATCGTTGTATATTGAACTTCGTGCCCTTCCTAGAGCCGAATGACTATCGCAGTGGATCATTACAGAAGACACGGGTTTATCCCAACATGGAACATCCTCTAGAAAACCATGAAGCCACTCAGCTTCCTCTCCCGCTTTATCTAAAACGATAAATTCCGACTCCATCGTGGATCGGGCAATAAGAGTTTGCCTAGAGGATTTCCAAGACACAGCTCCACCACCGATATGAATATAATTAAAGTTTTGTTTGGATTGACTTTTGGGTACCCAAAATCACTTCTGGGTACCTACTTTCGTGAAAATGGCAAATTGACATGTTTGGATTGACTTTTCAGAAGTGATTCTTGTCTCCAGAATCAATTGTACCATTTATTTCAATTTGAATTTTACCATTTCCTTTATTACACTCTTTAATTTTCATCAACAACTCTATCCACCTTCATTACCCTCTTTAAATATCTACAAATAGTTACTAAATAAATTCAAATATTCAACTTTCATTACCCTCTTTAAATATCTAGAAATAATTATTAAAAAAATTCAAATATACAACTTTCATTACCCTCTTTAAATATCTAGAAATAATTATTAAAAAAATTCAAATATACAACTTTCATTACCCTCTTTAAATATCTAGAAATAATTACTAAAAAAAATCCAAATATACAACTTTCATTACCCTCTTTAAATATCTAGAAATAATTATTAAAAAAATTCAAATATACAACTTTCATTACCCTCTTTAAATATCTAGAAATAATTACTAAAAAAAATCCAAATATACAACTTTCATTACCCTCTTTAAATATCTAGAAATAATTGCTAAAAAAAATCAAATATACTACTCATGTTCTGTTTTAATTAAAAAAAATTAAATATACTACTAAAGTTGACATTTTTTCATGTGTAATTGCAGATTGTAACTTTAAACTCCTCAAACATCCCAACATTGTCCGATTAACGAGGATTATCATTCTCCTTTTTCTATTGTCTTCTTTCAAATACTTTGAATATTATTACTATAATATATTATATTTTGAACAAACAAGAAATAAATATACCCAAGTTGAAGTATCAAAAAGTTTTATTATTTTTAAAGAAATGCCTGAAGAGCCACAACGTCTCCTCCCAGTGGCCGCATCGCCTGTGGCGTGAAAAATAACTGGAACTTAGGCGCCGCAGCTCCTTCCCGAAGGGTCGTGGCTCCTAGGCTCCAGTAGCTACTGGAAATTCATGCAAAATTAGTATTGTACTTATTGCACTTTAAATTCTATTATCCTTTTTCTATTGTCTTCTTTCAAATACTTTGAATATTATTACTATAATATATTATATTTTGAACAAACAAGAAATAAATATACCCAAGTTGAAGTATCGAAAAGTTTTATTATTTTTAAAGAAATGCCTGAAGAGCCACAACGTCTCCTCCCAAGACGCAGCTACCGTGGCGTGAAAATAATCGAACTTAGCGCCGCGCTCCTTCCCGGCGGTCGTGGCTCCTAGGCTCCAGTAGCTACTGGAAATTCAGCGGACATGCAAAATTAGTATTGTAATAATATTTGAAGTAATAATATTTAAAGTAATAATATTTAAATACTATTTGCACTTTAAATTAGTATTGTAATAATATTCTATTAATATTTAAGTACTTATTGCACTTTAAATTCTATTATCTATTTGTAATTTTTATTTACATACTTTTATTTATTAGTAATTTTTATTTATATTTATTGACTAAATGTTCATTTTGGTAATTTTACATTCAAAAGCAATTTTGATCAAAACTATCCAAACATCATTTATTGATAACAACCACTTTTACATTATTGCATTCAAACATAAATCAATTCCGTCTGAATCAATTATACAAAATCACTTTTATCCACCGTCAATCCAAACAACCACTATTATATGAGGTTAGATTTGAGAAGGTAGATAATAAAGGTAGGATAAAAATGGTTAGTGCCATCCATGTATAGAGGTAGCGTGCAAAGAGTTTATACTTTATACTCTAGTTGGTTGGGAGAGAGAAGATGGAGAGTTTTGAATAGTAGCGATTTGCCTATTTCCACATGGTCCATGAGCATGGATAGCATCATTAGCCTCCGATCCAACGCCTAGGTGGTCCTCTCCCTCTCTATGATAGACTGTCTGTCTCAAGCAACCAGCCAATCCTGAGATAGGGATACGTCTTCCACACCCCTCTCCCACCCTCTCCTCTTTTACACAATATATTACACTATTGTTGTTAATTGTAAAAGGAAAAAAGAAAACCTTTCTTTCCTTATTATATGGTACTACTAGAGTACTAGTAAATAAATGAACAAAAGGAGACCTGGTCCCCGATCTAATTCAGTATCCCCTTATTCTGTACCCATTATATTCGTTGGAGCTCTTGTCCTAGCTAGCTAGCCATAATATTAAACCAGCTCATTAATTCATTTGAGCGCACCTATATATAATAATAATACTAACTCATTATTATAATTATGACCTTGTTCAAATAGCACTTAATTGTGAATAGTGATATACATATGGAGTAAAGAAATCTTATGAAAGTAGTAGGTAGTCCCCTAGCAGCCTATGAATCAGCTCCACTCTAATTGCGACCTACATAGACTAATTAATTAGTTAGAATCGTACGGATTTATTTTACTTATGTGGTGTAGTGACAGCAAATATATAATCCAAATCCCGTTTAATGAATACGAAAATGCTAGTTTACGTTACGTCCTTGTGTCTTAATTATTAACGTATATTCACCAAATATACTTCATATATTTTGTAATATTTAGTGTTGTATAATTATGATAGATATAAGATCCTTATTGTATTAGGATTACACATTGTACACACTATATATATTTGTATTAATGAGAAATGTTCCACAAGGAAGATTAATACAATCTTACGTGGTATCAAGAACCTAACCCTAAAAACACCTAAACCCTATTTTCTTTCTCAGTCGCCGCCACCCCCACCCCCACCCCCATCTCGGAACAACCGACAACTCTTCTTCCTCAGATTTCATTTTTTTCTCGTTTATTTTATGTGACTACCATGTCTACTCCCACATCTCTCAAAGCTTCCGCATCCTCCACAAACGTCATCGATAACAACCCTCCCTCCTCCACATCCTCCTTCCATCTTGCTTTCACCGTCACAAATATAAAAAATTTCATCCATTAAATTCTTGATCAATAATACGGTCAATATTCTTCGTGGATTGAACTCTTCAACATCCACGCTTGTGCGTACAACGTGCTTGACCATATCGACGACTCTATTCCTTGCCCTCTAGACATTGTAGACTCGACATGGCGTCGTCTTGACGCTATCATCAAATAGTGGATT
The DNA here is from genome assembly GCA_029844215.1 of Przewalskia tangutica. Lineage (NCBI taxonomy): Eukaryota > Viridiplantae > Streptophyta > Magnoliopsida > Solanales > Solanaceae > Przewalskia > Przewalskia tangutica. The sequence continues at coordinate 127,501,104 of CM056725.1, forward strand.
TATGGCACCATATTTAAAGACTGGTTTCATACAATCATGAAATAGGTGCCTCGGCTCGTGAGTTATGGGTTCGATTGGAAGAAATTTTTCAAGATAACAAAAATACTCTAGCAGTGTATTTGGAGGAACAATTCAACAATACACGTCTCAAATTTTTTTCCAACATGTCTGAATACTACAAACAATTGAAACTAATTGCGGACCAATTATCCAACATGGGGACACCCATTTCCGAAACTAAGATGGTCCAGTAACTTGTTGCGGACTTACCGAAAGGTGAATATGATACACTCGCGACTATGATTCAACAAGGCGACCCACTACCGACTTTCAACAAGGCGCGCTCACAATTACTTTTGGAGGAAAATAGACGTGCCAAACAGGACGAACACAATCAAAAGACATTAACAGTTGAAAATCTGGTGCCAAATGCCACCCCCACCACCGGACAACCAGCTGCCGGACAACCGCGGTGGAAGAGGCGGTCATGGAAGAGGTAACGAAAAAAGGGGTAAGGGTCATAGCCGAGGTGGCAAGGCCCAGCAGCAGGCCAACGATCTCGGTCAGTGGCCCAATTCCCTCAGTTGGGCCGCATACCCACTCCAATATCCATAAGCCCAACAGCCATTCAAACAATTGGGTCTTTTGGGCCCCCGTCCTGGCCCAAGACCTTGCCAGTACCCAGCTTCAGCAATAGTCCATCAAGCCCATGTCACTGTACCGGTCCAACATCCATTTCCAGTGGGCCTGGCCCCCACTGATTTGGGTCAGGCCTTCAACTCTTTAACTATGCAGTAGTCCGATGAAAATTAGTACATGGATACGGGGGCTACGTCTCACCTTACCCGCTCTACAGGTAATTTTTCCAAACTATTACGTTTAAAGTAACCTAGATATATTATTGTTGGTAATGACCATCACATTCCAATTCAGGTTTATGGTACAACTTACACTCAACCGCCTCACCCAATTTTCCCCCTAAATAATGTCTTGTTTGCTCCTAACATTATAAAAAATCCTTATATCTTTCCGAAAATTTACTCGTAATAATTATGTCTTTGTTGAATTTGAACATTTTAGTTTTATTGTGGAGGATCTTCATACGGGGACACCTCTTACGAGATGCAATAGCACGGAGGATCTCTATCCTTTCTCATATACCTCCGTTGTCAGTTCCCGCTCACACACATCCCTTGCGGCTATCTATCCGTCAACTTGACATAATAGGCTTGGACACCTAGAAGCCCCTGTTTTTAATTTTCTTAGAAACAATAATTTTATTCGTTGTAATAATAAATTTGCCCAAAATTATATTTCTTGTCAGTTAGGCAAATATGTTCACCTTCCGTTTAAATCTTCTCTTAGTGTTACGTTTGCTCATTTTAATATTGTTCATACTGATTTGTGGACATCTTCCATTACTAGCTCTCTGGTTCATAAATATTATCTAGTCCTATTAGATGATTACTCTCACTTTATTTGGATTTAACCTCTAAAGTTCAAGTCGGAAGTCTTTGCCAAATTTTTTGAATTTTGTTGTTTTATCAAAACGCAATATGAAAAATCCATAAATCTTTTCAATGTGATAATGACCGTGAATTTAATAATTTCACGTTTCACAAATTTTGTAAAAATAATGACATGTTTTCTAATTTTTTGTGTCCTCACACCTCTCCTTAGAATGGCAAAGCAGAACAAATCATTCACACCATAAATAACATGATTCGTACTCTCCTGTTTCATGCCTTTCTCCCTCATTCGTTTTGGGTTTATGTTGTCGAAATGGTAGAATACGTCTTTAATATTTTATCAACTAGCACTCTTCATAACATGACCCCAACCGAAATATTATACAATCGGATCCCCTCATATGATCACCTTCAAATTTTTGGTTGCCTTTGTTATCCAAACCTTGCATCCACCCACCATAAATTGGCACCCCGAACCACTCTGTGTGTCTTAGTAGGTTTTCCGTCTAATCATAGGGGTTACTTATGCTATGACTTATCCACTCGCAACATTCACGTCTCTCATCATGTTACGTTTCATGAGACAATTCTTCCCTTTACAACTATTTAAAAATTCCAAAACACGGACTATACATTACACCTCCCCTGTCATACTTCACGAACTGTGTCAGTCCACCACCACCACCACCCCCAGTCACCGCCACTGCCACCCGTCACTGCCACTATCGGTAGTCACTCCACTATCGGTAGTCACTCCACTAGTACACAGTCCTCGTCGATCGCCACCAATCCCATCAGAAATCGATCGATCTCACAATCTTCGCCGATCGCCACCAACCCCATTAAAAACCAATCGGTCTCACCCCTGACCCAACTCGGTATTGTATCTCCTCCCTAACGACAAACTCCACCAACACCCGTAGTGTCATCGCCGCCTAACACCAACCTTCCGATCACCCAAACCTACCACTGCACTATATCTGCACCCCGAAACTCACATAGTAGCCAAGATCAGACCCTACCCAGTCCATCCAATCCCCATCACAGCCATCACAACCTCCCCCCATTGCCGGATTCAGCTTTTCCTAGTTCCCCGATATCACCCATCACATCTCAGTCACCCAATACCCATATACCTTCCCCACTTTTCGTCAACCAACCCTCACCCACACCAAACACTATCGCTCCATCATTGACCCGACAAACTTCCCTACCACCCACCCAAACCATACTCACCATATGGAAATCCGTGCCCAACAGGGGATTTTTAACCCAAGGTCCACTTTAACTTGTCTACACAAACCATATCCTCAATTCCCAAAAATTTAAAATTAGTCGAACAAGACCCTAATTGGAATGAGGACATGCATGAGGAATTTAATACTTTAACAAAATAGCACACTTAGGATTTAGTTCCTAGACTAGAGGGGGTGAATGTGATACTATGCATGTGGTTTTTCATCACAAATACATAGACAATGGTGAGCTAGAGAGGTATAAGGCAAGACTTGTGGCTAATGACACTAATCAACATGAGGGTATTGATTGTGGTGAGACATTCAATCCGGTTATCAAACTGGATACTATTCACACAATTATGAGTATTGTTATGGGTAAGCATTGGCCGATTCATCAGCTTGATGTGAAAAATGTGTTTCTACACGGGGATTTGAAAGAAATTATTTACATGCACCAGACATCTGGTTTTGTCCATCCATCATCCCATCAGTATGTATGTCATCTTCGTAAGTCATTTTATAGTTTAAAACAAAAAAGGTGGTATGATTGTTTTGCACAATATATTATGCAGATTGGATTCATATGCATCAAATGTGATAATTCTCTATTTATTTTTCATTGAGGTAGTAACATTGCTTATTTATTATTATATGTGGATGCCATTGTGATTACTGCCTCCTCAGATTTGTTGAAAAATGAGATCATTGAATTGCTTAAAGCGGAATTTGCTATGACTGACTTGGGGAAGTTGAGCTATTTTTTTGGGATATCAATGACTAGATCTGTAGACACTATATTTTTGTGTCAACGTAAGTATGTAGAGGAGATAGTGTACATGGCTAAAATGGTGAACTACAAGATCATGTCCACTCCAGTTGATTATAAATCAAAGCTTAGTGTTGTTGATACTGATATGATGTCCGATCCTACCCTTTACATGAGTCTTGCAGGTGCACTTCAATATCTTACTTTTACCAGGCTAGATATTGCTTATGTCGTTCATCAAGTGTGCTTATTCATGTATGCCCCCAGGGAGCCTTATTTTACTGGTCTTAAACGTATCATTCGATACATTAAGGGCATACTTGATTATGGTTTGCATTTATATCCCTCAGCACCGACCATGTTGTTATTATATATGGATGCTAATTGAGTAGGCTGTCCGGACACGTGATGCTCCACCTCCGGCTACTGTGTGTTCTTAGGGGATAATCTCATTTCCTGATCTGCCAAGAGGCAAGCCACATTATCCCGTTCGAGTACAGAAGCAGAATATAGAGGCATTGCAAATGTTGTTGCTGAGATCTGTTGGCTCTGAAACCTTCTTTTGGAGCTTCAGTGCCCCTTGTGTAATGCGTCTTTGGTTTACTGTGATAACACATCTACCATATATTTATCTCATAACCCGGTTCAGCATCATCGAACCAAACACATTGAGATGGATATATACTTTGTTCGTGAGAAGGTAGCTCTCAGTCATGTTAAGGTGTTGCATGTTCCTTCTTCGTATCATTATGCATATATCTTCATGAAAGGTCTTCCTACTACAAGAAAAAGATCCTACGGTGACAGGTAAAAATTGTCATCTGACCCCTAAGATGACGGTTCCTGTAAGTGTCATCTTTGCCACTTCACAAACAGATGACGATTCTGGAACCATCACACGACATGTGACGATTTTTACCCGTCACACAAATGTCACACTACATGTGAGATTTTTTACCCGTCATACAATTGTCACTTAAATTTAAATTTTGATTCAATTTTTTAGCGATTTATTTTTGGCGGGAAAATTAAATTTGGCGATATTTTTTTGCAATTTAATTTCAATATTGAAAATTGAGTGCACCAATGAAATGGACTAATAATTTAAATAAGACCAAAATATACATTAAATAGCTAGAATTTGTACAAAGTCTTCCCAAAATGGATATAAGCATTCAAAGTGTTACTAAAGTGTTAAATTAAAGACTAAAACAATGTTAATTAACTATCTTATCAATCTAAACAGTTCACCCATCAACATTTAGTTTATCAACTTCCGTCTCGGCAAATATCTTTGAAAAATGCAATCCCCACTCTACACGAACATCATCAAGTTCCTCTTGGGAGTACATACGTTTGTCATAGAACTATAAACCACAAAAAGAAAATAATTAATAATGTTTGAAATGATGTAATAATTAACATGGTTAATGATCTATCATTTAAATATAGAAGAACTTACATTATTTGTCAATAAAGTTGAATCTAGCATCAACTCTTTCATAAAGTTAAATTAGCAATTAGTGTCACACTATATATTAACTGCAACAGCTATATATATTAGGGGCAGAGGAAAACATATTTTTCACGATATATTTATATTTACTAATGGATATAGCAGAAGTGCTTCTCTGGTACGTGCAAGGATTGTATAACAATTAGAATGACTGCAATTTTTAACAGTTTAACTAGTTAACTGCATCACCTATAATTTACAAGTCAAAATTCTATCGAGCTACGGAGAATTCAGATCTATTGAATACTCACACATATGTTGCGGCTCTATTACCAGGCTAATATGATGCGGATCTTAAAATATGCCACACTTGTTATTCTTTTATTTTCTAAAGAAATTATTGGAAAGGAGTTTACTTACATGAACCAACTATGTCAACTCAGTTGGTGTTACCTTGCAGACAGGATAAAGTTGAAGCTTTTTGTAACACCTCGTAAATTTAAGGCGATAATTAAGAATGTCACTAAGGAAAATAATATGCTTAAGGATGTGATTCCGGAATTTTTTTTGATACTACGAGCGTGACAAAGGAAGTTGAAAACGATTGTTGTATATTCCCGTTATGGGTTAGTAACATATTATAAGAATTACGACATAGAGAATATGAGACCTTATGAAATTCCCGGAAATTAAAGAAAACGAAATTTAAAATTAAAAGAAGTGGGACTTAAATTTATTTATTGGGGGATATGGGACCAATGTGTAATTAAAAGAGTAAATTTTAGATTTTAGAAAAACCTATGTTCTTCCATTCTTCATTCTAAAAATCCAAACACAAAATTGCAAACTCTAACTCCCTTTCCTCCCCTCCATTTTAACAAAGAACCACCCTCCCTCACTCAACAACAATTGTAGATTGTTATTCCTCCTTTTCTAGGTTAATTATCTATCTAAATTTCAAGCAAATATTTGCACCCAAAAATCAGTGGCAATCGGCCACTGCTGGCCGAACCTGGACAGGATTTTTCTCCAAGTTTTAGACAAGTTTTTGGCAAGGAAAACATGTATAAATGATGGGTTAACATTATGAGACTCATGCATGTCAAATTTGAGTTGAAAAAGTGAAGAATTGGGCAAGAAAAATCGATAAAATAGTGGGTATTCGGACAAGGGCAGTGAGTTCGACGTTGGGACTGTTTTGGCTTCGTTGGAGTGTATGTTGTTGTAATTAAGGAATTGAAATCGTGTTAAGGATAAATTGGAATTTAAGACAATGCATGTGTTGTTGGAGTTGTGGTTATGGTGACATGTTAGCGGGCCGAAATTGAGACTAATTTTACTCCCTTGGATTTGGTTATTGTGCTATTAATTGTGTCACTAATTGTATGTTAAGATTGAAAGAAATCTTGAGATTTAAGTTGTGATTTATTATATGAAAGTGTTGGAACATAAAAATTGGATATTAAGAAATTAAGAGAAGAATTGATTTTTTTTTTATTGTTGTTGGCCAAAATTTCATGAAAATTATTGGACATGTTATGTTGTAATCTTAGGGACTGTTTTAGTGGAATTATGACCATGGAAATATAAGTTATGAACATACATAAACGTTATGGTCATTACCACTACATGTCTAAAAATAAGTAAAGTGTAGAAAGGTGTTATGTTGCAACTAGAAGACTTGGACTCTCGTTGTTGCTAGGTGCCCGGACTGTTTTTTTTAAGTTGTTCTAATATGATTTAAGGGGCTGAAATTATAAGGGAAATAGGTGTGTTAAGTTCCCTTGGTTGTTGTAATTGTTATTTCTCATGAACGAAAAGGAAAAGAACGTATTATGATGAAGTTATGGAGTAATTGAGATTGTTATGTTTATATCTATAAGTTGCATATTGTTAATTGGTATTGCTGGCTTATTTGGTAATTGTGGATGTACATATAAACAGGGGAAGTGCTGCCCGAATTTTTGTAGAATAGGAAGTTGTCATATGATATAAAGTATGCTAGTATCATAGAATTGACGAACGTATTACCATTATTATAGGTTGACATACTAGATGAGACGTATCTTATTGTTGAATAGATTAGTTCGACTAAGAGGTATGTGAACTATTCCTTATTTCTTTTGGCATGATTTTCATAAAGTAAACGTACGGCGGACGTACATGGTTTCTATACAGTCTAATCCCTAGTAATATGAGTTCTGAAAAGTACCTTTGATTTTCTAGTAAAAAGTTCATTTTAATGATTTGATTAATGATTTGATTAAGAGTCAAAGTGATGATTTAAATTGTATAGTTACTCATGATACTCTATTCGTGTTGGATATGATTATATGAATTCACCGAGTCCCATAATGGGTCGGGTCACGTTATATTGATGATTCCATGGATTTGTATCCATGATGCGGGTATAGATACCCATGACAATAGATATGATTCCATGGACATGCATCCATGATGCGGGTATAGATACCCATGACAGTAGATATGATTCCATGGACATGCATCCATGATGCCGGTATAGACACTCATGACAGTAGATATGATTCCATGGACATGCATCCATGATGCGGGTATAGACACCCATGACAGTAGATATGATTCCATAGACATACATCTATGATGCGGGTATAGATACCCATGATAGTAGATATGATTCCATGGATATGTATCTATGATGCGGGTATAGACACCCAGGACAGTAGATATATATATAAACACACGATGATTATATGGGTAAGTATTCATGATTACTGATAGGATTCTTTATTTTCTATGGCACGGTTAGATTGGTATTTTGATAATCTTACATGTCTCATGTTATCTATTGGCCAATTATGATCTCATTTACAATACTTCATATTTTGCATACTCAGTACATTATTTCGCATCGACCCTTTTCTTTCGGTGCGTTAAATGCAGCACGCAGTGCAGTGCTCGGTTGATGATCCCCCAGTCTAGGATTCCTGTTCAGCTATTTGGAGAAGCTCCTTTGATTCAGAGCTTGTCATTTTGGTACAAAGCTTTATTCTGACTTATGTATATTTAGGGGCACGACGAGGTCCTGTCTCGTCATATGTCATTATTGTACTCCTAGAGATCTGTAGACAGTTGTGGATTGTACGTATGTAGAGTTGTACTCTATGTTGGAATGTCCCCGTGTATATGTGGTACTATTTGGTGGAAGCCTTGTCGGCTTGCCTATTATATTATGTTGGCTAATTGTGACTCCTCAGGAGGCAGGTACATTCTTGTGTAAAGGCAACCTTGTCGGCTCGCCTATTCTGACGTATGTTATGGATGCAGCGTTATGCTGTCGAAATTCATATTATCCTTAGTGTTAGTTGGATTATGTGTGACAAGTTAGTATAATGACGTCATTAGGGCGCTTAGTCGCGGACCGTCGGGTCGGGTCGTGACAAAAGTGGTATCAGAGCCAGGTTGTTCTCGGAATGTCTACAGACCGTGTCTAGTAGAGTCTTGTGTATGGGTATGTTGTGCACCATAACCGGAGGCTGCCAGACATTTAGTATTGGTTTCTATTATTTCAACTCTTAGATCGTGCAATAGAGCTGTGTTATTATGATGATCTCCTTCTGATGACTTAATGTGGTTACAATTATGCCTCTGAAGAAGACGACAACGGCCCAGAAAGGCCAATCAGTTACGGGGATACTAGTCGGGCCCAGAGAGTTACCAGGTCCCGTACTCAGTCTATGCCAGAGACTATACCCCAGACGACGAGCTCTGCTTCGGGTCAAGAGAGTTGTTGGAGCGCCTCTCCTTACAATGCTAAGAGTGGATTTTCGCTCCTTTACTTAAGTAATAACGACCTGTCCGGACTCTTGCTTTGCTTCTTTCAATGAGAATAGTGAAAGCTTTCAGCTCCTCTGACATTCGTTTGAGCAGCAGCAGCTTAAACGCGCCTCTCCTTATAGTCAGTTTCTCCACTCTTCTCGAGACAGCTCACGTACGATTAGGGAGCCGAGCCCCTGCGCATGGGACCTCTCGTTATTGATTTACTTTGAGAGAACTCAGTCCTTAGCTTATGGCAGGAAAACCAGTCCTTTTTTTACAGTTCCTGACATGTGCTTTTGTGGCTCTTCACTCCAGCCTTGAAGTATTCTGTGGAATTCCAAGGCGTAAAAGGCAATGTGAATTCCTACGACTCCTCTCACTCTCAGGGATGGATCGAACCATGGGAACGAATCTACAGGGCTATCACCTTCTTTGGCCAGATCTTCCAATCTTTTCACAATTACAGTTCACTGCGCCCGCTCCTTTAAAGGGCGGCGGCTTGAAAGCTTACCTTATTATTAGAGAAAGGTTTGGAACCCTAACCAACGTTTTGGATTTTGGAGTTTTCGCCCCAACCTAGGTTAGGGGGTCGTTAGCTAATTAATCAAAAGTTTGCTTGTCTCAATCAATCAAGAATGCCTCAACTGGATAAATTCACTTATTTCACACAATTCTTCTGGTCATGCCTTTTGCTCTTTACTTTATATATTCCTATATACAATGATGGAGATGAAGTATTTGGGATCAGCAGAATTCTAAAACTATGGAACCAACTGGTTTCACACCGGGAGAACAAGATCCGGAGCAACGACCCCAACAGTTCATTTTGAGATCGGTTCTGACGTCGAACATGTTTTTCGACCCAAAAAGTTAGTCTTCGACTTGCACGACGTCTCCTTCCATTTGCTCCAGCTAGAGTTTCAAATGGAAATATCTTCCCAAGAAATAGCGCTATTCTAAGATGCCACCGTACTTTCCTTTCTTACTGGCACCACCTCCAGAGGCTCCAGGTTCGAAGCAAGATCCCCGCTTCGAGGCCCACCTCGAGCCTCCACTCTTCACGGGGTAGAGGATAGAGCAATGAGAGATGCAATTCAGCTGCTGACTAGGTTAGTGGCAGGGCAGACATATAGGCAGGGACCAGGAGTTGAACCCAGAGTAGGTAGTTTGAGAATCCATGATTTCTTGAGTTGTAGTCCATCAGAGTTTTTCGGGTCAAGGCCTGAGGATGATCCACATGAGTTCATCCGATACAGTGTACGTTGAGGGTGATAAAGGCTTCAGAGACTGAGTCTGTCGTGTTGGCTTCATACCGGTTGCGGGATGTAGCTATTAACTGGTATGATTCGTGAGAGCTATCTAGGGGCGAGGGTGCTCCTCCAGCCGTGTGGGATGAGTTCGCCGAGGCTTTCCTTGACCACTTCCTACCTCCAGAGATGAGGAGATCCAGAGTTGATAGGTTCCTAAACTTGAGACAGGGCGGTAGGAGCATTAGAGAGTACAACCTTGAGTTTGATTCAATGGCCAGATATGCACCCATTATTGTAGCAGATATGACAGACAGGGTGCTTTGCTATGTGATGGGGTTGGACCCATATTTGATCGATGGTTGTATGGCAGTGGCTCTTCAGCCGGGTATGGATATTGCTCGGATCCAGGAATATGCACATGGGGTTGAGGACCGACATAGAAGGCGACAACCAGACAGAGGTCATGATAGGGACCAACATAAGAGGTCTAGGTCGGCAGGTTATTTTGGTGAGTCTCAAAGCAGGCAGCCTCAGCAGTAGGATAGGTATTCATCCCAGCCATCACTGAGTGCTCCCCTACAGTCTACATGCAGAAGGGTCGACCATCCAGGGTATTCAGGATCCGGTCAGAGCTCCAAGACTTCGGGTTCTCAGAGGAACAGGGGTTCTAGTCAGGTGAGGCCACCTTTGCCTCGGTGCTCTCAATATGGTAGGTCCCATCTTGGGGAATATCGTCTTAATACTGGTGCTTGTTTTGTTTGCGACCGTCAAGGCCATATGAGGAGGGAATGTCCTTATAGGAGCAGTGCAGGTGGTATGGCTCAGCCTACGAGGTCGGTTGCTGGCTCATCATCATATATAGTTATGCGCCTCACCGGACAGGGTATTCAGACACCAGCAGACCGGGGTAGAGGTCGTGGCAGAGTTTCTAGTTTTGGCGGTCCTTCGAACCGCATATATGCCTTGGCCAGCAGACATGATCAGGAGGCGTCATCAAATGTGGTTACATGTATATCATCAGTCTTTTTCTGTGACGTATATGCATTGATAGATTCAAGTTCCATCTTGTCATACATATCTCCCTTTGTTGCTAGTAGAATTGGGATAGAACCTGAGTCGATAGAACCATTTGAGGTAGCTACGCCGGTAGGAGATTCAATTCTAGCTAAACATGTATATATATATAAAAAAATAAAAAAAATAAAAAAATTCGGTGATTGTATATAGTCGTCATACCATAGCAGATTTGATAAAGTTAGATATGACTGACTTTGATGTTATTATGGGTATGGATTGATTGACTTCTTGTTATGCTAAGTATGATGCTTTGGAGAGGTTATCTTTGTGGAATAATTTATAATAGTTATATGAAGGAATGATGACACATTCGCAGATAGAGGTCACTTCAATGTGATTTTGAATGAAAAGGAGAAAACTGAAGGGCCACCAGTTTATCCTTATGAATATGAGGAATTTGTTTCTGTATTAATTCTTGTGAACGGAATGAAGATAACTATTAAGGCATTCTCTTCACTTGGTGGAATGGGAGGATATTATTAGATTTAAAGAGGATTTGTTTGAAGAATTTCCAACAGAAGCAACTAGAATGATTTACAAAGAGTTAAGACAGACTTTGAAAGAGTATGAAGAAGTTTCTGGCCAATTGATCAATAAAAGAAGAGTTCTTTTTATATGCATGCTAAGACTCCTAGTAACTTGGTTCAGCAAGTGAAAGATATTACTGGTTTCACAAAGAGGAACATTTTCATTTATGTATTTAGGGAGTCCAGTATTACATGTTAGAAAGAGGAAGATAGATTATGCTGAATTAATTAAGAAGATTAAAGACAAGTTATAGGCTTGGAAAGAAAAAAAAATATTTTTGTTGTCACCATGAGGAAAAGCAGTGATGGATTACTAATGTGTTACAAAGTGTGCCTATACACATACTGTCTATAAGACTTGCAAAATGTGTGATCAAGGAGATACATCAAATATTCGTAAATTTTTTCTGGTGTATAGTAAGGATGATGTTAAGGCTAGGCATTTGTTTACATGGTTAGAAATGTACTTGCCTAAGGATGATAGTGAATTTGGGTTCAGATCTCATTCTGATATGTCAAAGGCATTGTGTAAAAAAAACTATGGTGGAAATTTAGAACCACCAACTCTCTATGGGCTAACTTTCTGGGGAACATGTACTTTAAGAAGCATTACTCTCAATATGTGCAATGGAAAGATGGTTCTCAGGTCTTGAAAATGATTATTGAGGTAAGGGATAATATTAAACAAGGAATATAGTGAAAAACAAAGAGTGGTTTGAATTGATAATCGTACTAAATTGGAAACATTACACGATGTACTACTACCAGAGTTTCTTATTGAAGAAAGAGTGGAAGATGTCAAATAACTTCTACGAGAGGATTGATGGAATTTGTCAATGCTAGGGTAGTATCTACCAGATGACATTGTCTCACATGTCACTACATACCTGATATGCACCATGTAGAATAACCCTTGGTGGATAATGACAAGTTCTAGTAAGTTTACGGTGTCAAGTGCATGGGATTTGTTGAGATAAAGACCATACCCTTCTGAGGTATATAAGTAAATGTTGGTTAAAAGAGTGTCATTCAAGGTATATTACTTCCTATGAACGATGTAGAAAATTTAAAATTCCAGTGGATAAAGTTGCAAAGTATTGGTAATAATATAGTATCAAGATGATGCTGATATAATGTTTTACATCAAGGAATTACAGATCACTTGTTCTTACAAAGGAGTTTGCCAAATTTATATGGAGCTATTTTAGCAATACAACAGGTATACACATGAATTGTCATCATGTTAAGCATACAGTACAAAGATGATATAACACTATATGCCATTACAAATTGAAGTAAGAGTACAAGGTTGTATCAGCTGGAATATTGTGGCAAATTTGAAAATGGAGGAATATAGCACCGCATGGAGGCTCTTTAACTTTGTTCAAGGTGTTACATAAGATTCGGTTGAATATACACAGGTAATTTGATTCCTTACCTAACTATTATTTGGTGAATGATATATGTGGTGCTTATTGTGGTCCTGTGAGACATCTGTTGGTTGGCTGAATATATGTGGATAAGCACAATTATAAAAGAGACTCTACCAAAAAATTTCTAGCATGAGACTTATGATGAACATTCGAGGACGAATGTTTCTAAGGGGGGAAGGATGTTACACCTCATGAATTTAAGGAGATAATTAAGAACGTCACTAAGGAAATTAATATGCTTAAGAATGTGATTCCGGAATTTTTTTTGATACTACAAGCGTGACAAAGGAAGTTGAAAACGATTGTTGTATATTCCCATTATGAGTTAGTAACATATTATAAGAATTACGACATAGAGAATACGAGACCTTATGAAATTCTCGAAAATTAAAGAAAATGGGATTCAAAATTAAAAGAAGTGGGACTTAGATTATTAATTGGGAGATTTGAGACCAATGTGTAATTAAAAGAGTAAATTTCAGATTTTTGAAAAACCTATGTTCTTCCGTTCTTCATTCTAAAAATCCAAACACAAAATTGCAAACTCTAACTCCCTCTTCTCCCCTCCATTTTAACCAAGAACCACCCTCCCTCACTCAACAACGATTATAGATTGTTATCCTCCTTTTATAGGTTAATTATCTATCTAAATTTGAAGAAAAAATTTGCACCCAAAAATCAGTAGCAATCGGCCACTGCTGGCCGAACCTGGACAGGATTTTTCTCCAAGTTTTTGGCAAGGAAAACATGTATAAATGATGGGTTAACATTGTGGGATCTATGCATGTCAAATTAGAGTTGAAAAGTGAAGAATTGGGCAAGAAAAATCGATAAAACAGTGGGTATTCGGACAAGGGCAGTGAGTTCGACGTTGGGACTGTTTTGGCTTCGTTTGAGGTATAAAATTCTTCCTTCTATGATATAGTTGGAGTGTATGTTGTTGTAATTATGGAATTGAAATCGTGTTAAGGAAAATTGTAATTTAAGACAATGCATGTGTTGTTGGAGTTGTGGTTATGGTGACATGTTGGTGGGTCAAAATTGAGACTAATTTTACTCCCTTGGATTTGGTTATTGTGTTGTTAATTGTGTTGCTAATTGCATGTTAAGAACTTAAGATTGAAAGAAATCTTGAGATTTAAGTTGTGATTTATTATATGAAAGTGTTGGAACATAAAAATTGGATATTAAGAAATTAAGAGAAGAATTGGATTTTTTTTATTGTTGTTGGCCAAAATTCCATGAAAATTATTGGACATGTTATGTTGTAATCTTAGGGAATGTTTTAGTGGAATTATGACGATGAAAATATAAGTTATGAACATACGTAAACGTTATGGTAATTACCACTACATGTCTATTAAGAAGTAAAGTATAGAAAGGTGTTACGTTGCAACTAGAAGACTTGGACTCTCGTTGTTGCTAGGTGCCCGGACTGTTTTTTTTAAAGTTGTTCTAATACGATTTAAGGGGCTGAAATTATAAGGGAAATAGGTGTGTTAAGTTCCCTTGGTTGTTGTAATTGTTATCTCCCATGAACGAAAAAGAAAGGAACGTATTATGATGAAGTTATGGAGTAATTGAGATTGTTATGTTTATATCTATAAGTTGCATATTGTTAATTGGTATTGTTGGCTTGTTTAGTAATTGTGGATGTACATATAAACAGGGGAAGTGCTGTCCAAATTTTTGTAGAATAGGAAGCTGTCATATGATATAAAGTATGCTAGTAATCATAGAATTGACGAACGTATTACCATTATTATAGGTTGACGTACTAGACGAGACATTTCTTAGTGTTGAATTGATTAGTTTGACTAAGAGGTATGTGAACTATTCCTTCTTTCTTTTGGCATGATTTTCATAAACTAAACGTACGGCGGACGTACATGGTTTCTATATAGTCTAATCCCTAGTAATATGAGTTATGAAAAGTACCTTTGAGTTTCTAGTAAAAAGTTCATTTTAATGATTTGATTAATGATTTGATTAAGAGTCAAAGTGATGATTTACATTGTATAGTTACTCATGATACTCTATTCGTATTGGATATGATTATATAAATTCACCGAGTCCCATAATGGTCCGGGTCACGTTATATTGATGATTCCATGGATATGTATCCATGATTCGGGCACCCATGACAGTAGATTTGATTCCATGGACATGCATCCATGATGCGGGTATAGACACCCATGACAGTAGATGTGATTCCATGGACATGCATCCATGATGCGGGTATAGACACCCATAACAGTAGATATGATTCCATGGATATGTATTCATGATGCGGGTATAGACACCCAGGACAGTAGATATATATATATATATATATATATACACATGATGATTATATGGGTAAGTATTCATGATTACTGATAGGATTCTCTATTTTCTATGGCACAGTTACATTGGTATTTGATAATCTTACATGTCTCCTGTTATCTATTGGTCATTATGATCTCATTTACAGTACTTCATGTTTTGCATACTCAGTACATTATTTAAATCGACCCCTTTCCTCGGGGTCGTTAAATGCCCGCAGTACACGTGTGCTCGGGTGATCCCCAGTCTAGGATTCCTGTTCAGCTGTTTGGAGAAGCTCCTTTGATTCAGAGCTTGTCATTTTGGTACAAAGCTTTATTCTGAATTATGTATATTTAGAGGCACGACGGGGCCCTGTTCCGTCATATGTCATTATTGTACTCCTAGAGGTCTGTAGACAGTTGTGGGTTGTACGTATGTAGAGTTGTACTATGTTTTTAGATGTCCCCGTGTATATGTGATACTATTTGGTGGCAGCCTTGTCGGCTTGCCTATTATATTATGTTGGCTAATTGTGACTCCTCAGGAGGCAGGTACATTCGTGTGTAAAGGCACCATTGTCGTCTCGCCTATTCTGACGTATGTTATGGATGCAGCGTTATGCTGCCGAAATTCATATTGTCCTTAGTGTTAGTTAGATTATGTGTGACATGTTAGTATAATGGCGTCACTAGGGCGCTTAGTCGCGACCCGTCGGATCGGGTCGTGATACTTTTCTACACCAATCAAGTTAAGTAAATGCACCATATCAGCAAAGAAGAGCAGAATCACAAAATTTAACTGTTGGAACTAACAGTCGTTCTATTTTTATCTACATATTTGAGGAGAGCTGTTAGGCCAAGCCACGTTGAAAACTACACAATGGACCAAAATTTCTATTCTTGTCTTTGTTAGGAATGAAAAGAAGAAAATAGTTTTATCAGTAATATCATGGCTTATCCAACATAAAAGCAATATCTGAACCGTCTAATGTTAGTTCATGTAAAGTCCCAAAAAAAACAGAAACAAAAAAAAACACTTCACTCACTAACTTCCCCATTTCCCATTTCCACTCCCTCACATCCACTTCACTCACTAACTCCCCCATTTCCCATTTCCACTCCCTCACATCCACTTCACTCACTAACTCCACCATTTCCCATTTCCACTCTCTCACATTCCAAAATATGTGAAATATGCACATCTATATATTTAACTCACACAATGAAGAGAGCAAAATAATTTTTAGAATAATACAAAAAAAAATCAGGAACAAAACAAAGAGGAAAAATCAAGAAAATTTCAGAGAGAATAAAAGGTTAAAGAGAGCAAGGATAAGTCGAAGTTGAGATTTTCATTCGCGATTACGAAACAACAAAGGTGAGTTTTCTCACTCAAAATTCTTAGTGAAATCCTTTATTTTAAGTTCTATACATGTTAGAATATAATTCGGGAGTTAAAATAAAAATGATGAACTTTGAATGTTTAAACAACTAGTTTGAATCATGAACTTTATGAACTGTTTTCCTGAGTTATACTAATTAGAATTAGATAAAAAATTCATGGTTGTAAATATATATGTTACGAACGGATCGAATCAAAGAGGAGATAAAACGGACGTACGGTTTAAGAGTTATCACAGTTTAAAGTTTATGCCTTAGATTTGGCTAAAATTCGGGAAAGTAGAATTACGAACTGTTTTTCCTGAGTTGTACTTATTAGAATCGGATAAAAAAATCTCATGGTTTTAAATCTCTCTGTTAAGGACAGATCGAGCCAAAGAGGGTATAAAATCGACATACGGTTTGAGAGTTATTGTACTTTAAAGTTTCTACCTCGGATCGATTGAAATCCGTAAGACAGAATGTTAAATGATAAAACTGTAGCAATTGGTGCAGAGTATGAAAGTTCGTTTCAAACTAGAATCCTAGATTTTCTTTTCTCGTCAGTTTGATATCTTATGGGGATTGGTCCGACTTACGGATAAGAAGTTATGACTATTTTAAGATGGTACCTTGTTTTACAATAAATCTGGCGAGACTAATTACATATGACTGTTTTGTGGACGAATTTGTACTAGTTACCTAAAGTTTTTTCAAATGAAATTTGGTACAGTGACATATATCCGTGTTACCTTCGTTTCAGCGTAAGAAACACATTAATTGAAGTTACGGTTGAAGAGTTATAACCATTACAAGTATGAAAGACAGAACGTTTAAAATAAATAAATAAATATATATATATATATATATTATTTATTCGACCTTATGAAATAAAAATACAAAGTGAATATATGTTCACAAATATGTAAATGCATCGGATCGGGTTGCACGCCGCAACAAATATGTAAATGCATCGGATTGGATTGTACGCCGCAACAAATATGTAAATGCATCGGATCAGGTTGCACGCCGCAATAAATATGTATATGCATCGGATTGGGTTGTACGCCGCAACAAATATGTAAATGCATTTGTAAATGCATCGGATCGGGTTGCACGCCGCAACAAATATGTAAATGCATTTGTAAATTCATTAGATCGGGTTGTACGCCGCAACAAATATGTAAATGCATTTGTAAATGCATCGGATCGGGTTGCATGCTAGGCGTATTTTGTATACGCTTTTTGAGTCATTTTTAGTTAGTATTTTTCCCATTTTCATTTAAATAAGTGTCATATTAGGGTTGTTTTTCTTTCTTTTGAGTCGCAGCGGTTCTAAATGACAAAAAGAAGCTAAAAGTGGGGGGGGGGGGGGGGAAAGGCAGGAAAGGAGCTCCCGAAGCAAAAAGGACGAAAGTTGGCAGATCAGGACGAAAGACCGCAGGACCGCGGTGCCACAATTACTGAGAAGCCGCAGTACTTTCGGCACCGCGGTGCCATTCTGCAGGACCGCGGTGCCGATGCGGGAATTTCCAGTCCGAAATAGAATTGGCGAAGGGCAAAAGGGTCCGAAACACAATTTTTCTCAACTATATAATCCTAAAACCCTGACCAAAAGGGAATATTGGACATCCTTGTACATATTCCACAACACAACTCTTGGAGGTTACATGATTGGAGACATAGTTCTAAGTATTTTTTTTTTTTTCAATTCAGTTCATGTTAGGATTTGTATTAGTTCTTAGCATGTCTATGGATAGGAGCTAAACACTTTATTAGGGCTTTCCTATTGAATCGCTTGAAACTCTCTTTCATGACTTAATGCAGTAGTTTGATTTCTTCTTCACTTGATTAAGATTTATTCAATATTGGTATGAATGTTTGATAGTTAATTGATCACTAATTATCATAATCTATATGATTTTTCGAATCAAGAACCGAGAGGAGAGATTTTGATATGTTGTAATTGAATAGACATAGGTTAAAATCGCATACGAAAGTACCCCGATACTTGTGTAGCATTATAGGTTATTGTTCTTAATTTTCTTATGTGGTAAATCCTATTATAGAAATATAGAAGGGTTCTGCACTGGGGTTGAGCGATTATATATCCTAACCGGAATATAAGACAGTCTAGTTAACCGATATCTTAACGTAGAAGAAGAAGTCATTCTAGTTGCATTAAGGATTGAAAGGAGTGGATAGTAGAGGATATTGGAAGCCCTAATTCCTTCATAATTGATTAAACCTCAATAATTTAGTTTAATTCTTGCAATTACTCTACTAGTGTTAGATAAAAACCAAATCAACTTATCGTTTGCCAAATAGATAACCTAGAATAGATGTTCGGTAATTAGAAACCAGTCTCTGTGGACGATATTCGGTCTTACCAGACTATACTACTTGTAACGATACGTACACTTGCGTGAGCAATTAGAAATCGGCCTGACAAGTTTTTGGTGCCGTTGTCGAGGACTGACGTACTTTTAATATCGAATTATCTATTCTTATTTCTAATTTGGTTTGTATATATTTGATTATGTTATTTTATTTCTAATTTGGTTGCTCCAGGAACAGGTTTCTAACTTGTTCTGCATCTTTTTATCACTTTTTGTTGTTTTTCTTATTTTGTAGGTAAAGTTGAATAAAAAAATGGACTACTACTACTATCAGGGGCAGTGGAATCAACAATAACAGCTTAACCCACAGGTTTCATAGAAAGATCAAAATGAGTTGCAGAAAGCCATACTCAGGCTCACCAAGTGTCAGACTCAGTTTATGGCTGAGACAAAGGTGTCCCTCAAAAATTTGGAGACACAAATAGGGCAGCAGATGGATATGGTGATCAATGTACCGCAAGAAAATCTGCCTGAGTGTGGAACCTGAACCACAACAAGCTGTTGAGAATAATGAGGAATTGAGAGAGATAGTTGGTGTAGAGAAAGAAGAGGTTATCGAGATCCAAATTTTCACCTTTTTGGATTCCTTAGATTTTTTTTTTCTATACCCGTTGCAGAAAGACATCACCAACTATCATTGCTGAGCCCCAACCAGAAATTCCATACCCTCAAGGGCACCCCCAAAAGTTGAGAGATGTAGGGAGTTTCACTGATCCCTACATTATAGACAGCCTAGAAGACAAGCCTGCCTTGAGTAATTGGGGGATAATCTTAGATATGAGGCCCCTGTTTGAAAAAAAGTGTTGTAGGTGAAGTGAGACCCACAACAATAACTGTGCTGATTGCAAGCCGTTCGCAGAAGGATCCACTGGGCACTAGTAAGGATTAATTGCGTCCGGCTAAAAGACGTTAAAGACAGCGCTACTTGGGAGGCAACCCAATGTATTAATTATGTTATTTAAATTTTTGTTTTAGTTTGTTTTATTTTGTCTTGAACAGTCTCACGGTCTTGGTTTCTTGTCTTGTGTTTTTAGATGACAGGTGGACTGAAAGCTAACTCTGAGGAAAAAAGTGTCAAAAATGCTGAAATTCTGAAAACTGTGCAAATTTCAGAATTTTCCCTCTCAGACCTCCGTTATGACCGTTGTTTTGTGTCTGTAAGTTTTGCCCTTATTTTTAATCTTCACATATTAGGGACAATGTGTCGTTTAAGTTTGGGGGGTTACTTATTTTATTTTTGTGTTTCTATTTTTGAGTCGTTTTGATTGAGTTTTTATGTCTTTTATTGTGTCTATATGAGTCAATTTTTTTTTATGATCATGCATGCTGTAGCTGCTTGAAACGCCTAGTAAATTAAGTGAGATAATGTAATGGAATTAGAAGCTAAAATCTGTATGCTTAAGTTAGATATGCCAAAAATTCATGAAAATCTAATTATTTGAGATATTTGTGCTTAGCCTATGTGTTGTCAATTATGAAAGAATGATTGAAAAATGTCTATGAGTCTGCTTGCTTGTTATTTGAGGCGAAATAGTTAAAGATGTACATGTTTAGGGAGATGATTCAGATATTTCTTTGTTAGTCCTTCTTACATTTCATTACCTACCATGCAGTAAATTGTATCTCTAGTCAGTCCCTTTGAGCCTATAATAAGTTGTTTCTTTGACACCCTATGATTCCCTTGTGTGCCATAAGCAGTAAGTGAAAACATGGATGAACAAAAGTGAAAAAGAAATACCAAAAGAGAGTAAAAAATTGATGCATCCCAATGAAAAACATATATAAAAGCTTAAGTTTGGGGGTGCCCATGTGAATGTGTTTCATGCTCTCAAAAGGAAAAGAGGGGAATAATAGGTATGAACGGAAAAAAATACCAAAAAGAAGGACAAAATGGTTGAATGAGAAAAACGCTTATGATACGTAATGTGAGCATAAATGCCAACTTTTATCTACCCCTGCCTAAGCCTACATTACAACCCTGAAAAGTCCTGAAGATCTCTAGAATGTATATCTATGATTAGTGGAGAATAACAAGCAAACAGACTCATAGAACTAAATGAAATTGACATGCATAGGTTAGTGTTCATGCTTCCATTAATTATGATTGAAATGAATTTGCGAAATATCTGAGTTGAAATTCTAGATTGCTATATTCATGTTATATGTTCCAGCATATTATCCCAACTGACATTCATGCTTTTCTAAATAACCGTGTGCAGCTGCTTGATTAGAGTCTTTTGAATCATTTTCTTTCTGTTTCTTTGATTTTGTTTTGATATTTGCTCGAGGGCGAGCAAATGTTAAGTTTGAGGGTATTTGTTAGGCGTATTTTGTATACACTTTTTGAGTCATTTTTAGTTAGTATTTTTCCCATTTTTGTTTAAATAAGTGTCTTGTTAGGGTTGTTTTTCTTTTAATTTGAGTCGCAGCGGTTCTAAATGGCAAAAAGAAGCTAAAAGTGGGGGGAAAAGGCAGGAAAGGAGCTCCCGAAGCAAAAAGGATGAAAGTTGGCGGTCAAGACGAAAGACCGCAGATCATGCGGCCGGATCGCAGATCATGGCCACACCATCGAGAAGCCGCGATTTCTGACCGGCCATTCTCGCAGATCGCGGTGCCGATGCGGGAATTCCAGTCCGAAATAGAATTGGCGAAGGGCAAAAGGGTCCGAAACACAATTTTTCTCAACTATATAATCCTATAACCCTGACCAAAAGGGCAGCTTGGACATCCTTGTACATATTCCACAACACAAATCTTGGAAGCTACAAGATTGGAGACCTAGTTCTAAGTTCTTTTTCTTTTCTTTATTTTTTAATTCAGTTTATGTTGAGATTTGTATTAGTTCTTAACATATCTATGACTAGGAGCTAAACACTTTATTAGGTATTTCCTATTGAATCGCTTGAAACTCTCTTTCATGAATTAATGCAGTAGTTTAATTTTTTCTTCACTTGATTAAGATTTATTCAATATTGGTATGAATGTTTGATAGTTAATTGATCACTAATTATCATAATCTATATGATTTCGAATCAAGAACCGAGAGGAGAGATTTGAATATGCTGTAATTGAATAGAATGAAAGTACCCCGATACTTGTGTAGCATTATAGGTTATTGTTCTTAATTCTCCTATGTGATAAATCCTATCATAGAAATATAGAAGGGTTCTACACTGGGTTGAGCGATTATATATCCTAACCGGAATATAAGACAGTGTAGTTAACCTCTATCTTAACGTAGAAGAAGAAGTCATTCTAGTTGCATTAAAGATTGAAAGGAGTGGATAGTCGAGGATATTGGAAGCCCTAATTCCTTCATAACTGATTAAACCTCAATAATTTAGTTTAAGTCTTGCAATTACTCTACTAGTGTTAGATAAAAACCAAATCAACTTATCGTTTGTCAAATAGATAACCTAGAATAGATGTTCGGTAATTAGAAACCAGTCTCTGAGGACGATATTCGGTCTTACCAGACTATATTACTTGTAACGATACGTACACTTGCGTGAACAATTGGAAATCGGACTGACATTGCACGTCGCAACAAATATGTAAATGCATCGGATCGGGTTGCACGCCGCAACAAATATATAAATACAAAGAAATACCTTAATGTGTATGGGATAAAACATGTATGTTGGTTAAGCTGAGTACTTCCTGAAACGAGTTGAAAGAGAATATTATTGTGTGAATACTTGATTATGATGCATTGAAAATGCTGAAATTTGTTTCATAACATGGTTATTGTGTCATAATATGTTTGTACTTAAAATATTGTGAGATTACATTGAATTATAGGGTGAGGTTCTCACTTATCCCCGGATGGTAGAGCTGACTCTTTTATTTAATATATTTCAAGAAAGCGCGATAGAAGAAAAGTTCCGCAACAGGGCTAGTGATCGTCCCGCAGCCTCATTGTCCCACCAATCCATTACTTCGGATTTGGTGAAAATTATTTTAGACTAAGTATGTTTAAAGAACTAAGTGTCATTATCTCGGGGAATACCCCACATGAAATTATTCTTTGTAAACTTCGAATTGCTTATTATATATATTATTTCCACACTTAAGTACATATTTAATTTAGGAAGAAAAGAAGTTAATGGTTCGCCTGGAAAATGGATAGTTGTTCATGTGCCATCACGCTCTAAGGAAAGACTTAAGAAAAGTTGGGGCGTGACAATTCATCATTGAAACTTACCCACACTTAATGATTTAAACCTTCTGTATTAGCGATATTAAAATGAGATTATCATCATCATTATTTCAGTCATGCTAATTCTTTTTCACGGGATTCTCAAGAATGTATTTATCACAGTTCCCTAAATTTCGATCTGTAAGTTCCAGAGGTGACATACCTTCCATCTGAATTTCTGTCATTAACAGAAGTTCCAAAAAAAATCCTGCATAAATTTAACATGTGATCCAAATGGTAAAAGTTTAGGCTGATCCACCAATCAAAATTAAACTAATGTCTATATCATAAACAACCCTGTGAAGCTAAGGAGAAATAATAGCTTTAAGTTAGAAGCATGCACTTGACAGTGAAATAAAGAGAAAAATGACCTAAAAGTATAGAATGGCCTTTTGAACTCTAAAATCCACCAAACTGAGTATGCACACTCTGAGGATTAAAGAAAGGATAATTCATATAATATATTATTAGAAGGATAAGCTGATAAAAATTCTGAGGTGCCAATCTTGAGAATATTGGTACTAAACATTGGATCAAAATTCATAATACATGAACATCTACAGGTAATGGTGCATTTAGTTCACCAGGTTTAAAAGAATTATCTTATAGTAGGTGTGCAAACTCACTACTTAAGTACCTATATCTGATACTGGAAACAACTTCATTAAGGTAGGATACTCTTCTTTGGGAATTGTTTGCAGTTTGAGATAGTGGTAGGGTAACTATGTTAAGAACTGTTGCTGACTTAACAAGAAATAATGATAGGAGAAAGCTTCAAACAATATGTCTAGATGTATAGTTTGAACGTAGTCCTGCTCGAAGATAAACTGTAAAACTTTGTTGGACTGGAGTTCGAGTCAGTGAAAAGAAAATGTATAGAGACAAAGGTAAAATTGAAGTGCACAAATTATGAAGGTACCTCTTGAACTGACACTGGACCAACTTAAAAAAGTGAGTTTTTATAATGGATAATACAAATTTCTGAAGCATTTAGACATTCATCATACACGAAGTGTCAATAATAGAGCAACAACACTTAGATTGCACAAAATTTGCTGCAAATAAAATATAGAACAGGCTAGGGTAGATCACCTGAATACTATAATATGTTCAGGCTTCCTCTTCCCGGAACTTACATAAAAATCTAGCAAAAGTTCCCTGCAAATTGAAATTTAATTATAATCAGGACCTTAATTCTAGCAAAATAAAAAAGATATCACCAAGAGAATTTTGAAAGAAACCCAAAAACCATTATGCAATTAGTGTCACAGCATAAGAAAAAGCAGCAAACCAATAGTACTTCTATATTTGCCAGTACATTAAGTTAAATTAGCAAGTGCTAAAGAGATAGATGACTTACCCCCAATACAACAATGCATCAAACCAGACATATAGTCGGCTTCGAATCATTAGGAACAACAATACCCCAATCTACATAACTCACCTTTATTTAATACACTACACCCTTCATCTTCTTGATTCAACATAGCTCACCTCTACATATAAAGATCTTATCTTAAGAGTTAGTACATACCTCATCGAGACGTCGACCGTCGTCACTCATCTCAACATCGGTAGGCGTAGCAGCAACCAGCACCCAGTAGCGGCGTTGATTGAAGTTGAGTCAGTCGGACTACGGAAATGGGTGTATGTTGTAGTGAATGACGATAGGAACACAATGAGACCACCCTCAGCCGTCGATAATAACTTAAACGACCGGAAAACGTCCAAAATCGATCGAAAAGATTGAAATGGTCGTCCCGAAGCTCTGGGATGAATTGGAGGTGGAGACTGGTTGCAAAATGTTGGCGTGAGAACGACGAATCTAATGGTACCAGTCACGACTGGAAAAAGCAACTCGCCGGCGGGGTAAAAAGTCCAGAAATTTGATCTACCAATCGACAATGGAAATGTGAAAATTGAAGGGTGTTGTTGGTATAGAATTGAAGAGGATGATGAGACGAGAAGATTGGTGGTGGTCTTTCCCCCTAAGGCTGCCGGAGTTGGACGGAAAAGACCAACAATCGTCGGAATCACTGTTTGGGCAAAAAATCGCCTAAGACGTTGAGGTCTAGGGTTTTATGGGTGGCCCTTCAATAATACCAATTTGGGTCCTTATGTTGCCTCAAAATTTTTTTGTCTTCAAATAAAAA
Source organism: Przewalskia tangutica (assembly GCA_029844215.1). Classification (NCBI taxonomy): domain Eukaryota; kingdom Viridiplantae; phylum Streptophyta; class Magnoliopsida; order Solanales; family Solanaceae; genus Przewalskia; species Przewalskia tangutica. The sequence continues at coordinate 127,526,554 of CM056725.1, forward strand.
TTTACCGTAAGCTAATAAATCTTTTAAATATATAATTATGTGAATACTCTATTGTACTAATTTTAATTTCTGAAAGTAGTAATCTCGAGATTCGTGGCATGTCCAATTTGGAAACTGTGTGAGCGTGAAGACACTTAGTATTTTTATTGAGTTTTTGATCTTTTATTTTTTATAATGTTAAAACGACAACGTTTAGTTTGTTTTTATTAAAAACAATTTTAAAAAAGAAATAAAAATCATGTAGGTCTTAATTTGAATTTTAAAAGTGCTAAACAAATAATAAGAATGGTGTCATTTTAATCAGTCAAACACGTCATTTTTTATCAAGTTAAAACACAAGTCACTTATTTATGTAACATTTCACAAACCCGTCACACAAATGTCATAAATAAATGACACTTAAAAAAACTGTCACACAAATGTCATAATTTTATGACACTTAAAAAAAACCGTCACACAAATGTCATAATTTTGTGACACTTAAAAAAACTGTCACATGACTGTCAAGAAAATGCATAAATTTAGTAAAAAGATGTGACAGTTGCATTTCTGTCACACGTGAACTGTCACCGTTGGCTGTTTTTTTTGTAGTGTCCTAGACAGCTATTCCTCGATTTCAGATCCAGTCTTAGCATCCAGTCTCCTCCGGCTCTGACTGAGGGGGTGTATTAACGTATATTCACTAAATATACTCAATATATTTTGTAATATTTAGTGTTGTGTAATTATGATAGATATAGGATCCTTATTGTATTAGTATTCCACATTGTACACACTATATATATTTGTATTAATGAGAAAGACTCCCTAAGGGAGATTAATAAAATCTTACATTAATAATAAATATTCAGACCAAATGGACGACACCATTTGCAAATATATGTATTACTACTAGCTAACTATCACGAAAATATTACTACATGCTGCCATGTCACGGGTTCAAGCCGTGGAAATATCATCTTGCAGAAATACAAGGTAAGATTGCATACAATAGACCCTTGTGGTCCGGCCCTTCCCCAAACCCGTACATAGCGGAAACTTAGTGCACCAAATTGTCTTTTTACTCTTATCCTAATAATGTTCATAAGACACCACACCGCAACTATCTCCAAATTTTAATGTCGCCCTCCCAAAAAAGTTATAAAAATCATAAAGGAAGAAAAATTAAAGTGAAAACAAACAAGATGAGGCTAGTGGCATAAATTAGGATAATGTTAGAAACTCGTGCTCTACGGAAGAGCTGTTGTTGTTGTGGCCCTAAATGCAAAAAGAAAATATAGAGGTGTGTTTGGTTCGGGTAAACAGGAAAGGAAAAGGAAATGAAAGAATGAAATTTCCTTTGTTGTTGTTTGTTTGACCTTATTTTTTCATTTCCTTTACCCCTTTTCCACTTTCATTCTCTTTGCCCCTTTTCACTTTCATTCCCTTTCCTTAATTCCTGCCACCCCACTAGGTATTTGGATTCCCTTTCCCCACCCCGGACCTCGGACCTCGGACCACCCCGGACCCCCGACCACGGACTCTGGACCCCGGACCACTCATAACCAAACATGTAGGAACAATCAGATAATTTCTTTCCATTCCATTCCATTCCATTTCATTCCCTTACTGAATTCCATTCCGTTTACCCTGCGCGAACCAAACGCACCCAGTACTAGTTTTGTATTACTAATAATAACTAGACTATACTGGTGGTGTCACTTGTTGGGAGTGATAATTACTTTAATACGTATCTTTGATCCCCTAATTTTATTTGCTTACATTTTTCGACCTTAATTGAATGGTAAAGCAAGTTTAGCAGAGTTAGACGAGCTTAATTATTGTAGTAGTACGTAAGTATATATTTTGTAGGAGTAAAAGAAAAAGTAGTCATAAGAGTATGGAATTGCAATTAAATTTGGAGGCTACAAGGACGAGCTCACATGAACCCAACTAGATAATTTGTAGGCCCCTCGAGAGAGAGAGAGAGAGTCCACCCTTGCCCCGACCCGCTGAGGGGCGTATGAACAGACGGATTCTCACTCTCACAGAATGAACTCGGATGGAAATAAAGTCTAAAAGAGAATAACGTCAATGAAATTTACCTAACTTAAAAAAGAAGATTCCACCCACTTAGACAAATTACCCACATACTTGTCATCCCTGGCCTCTCTCTCTTTCTCTCTCTATAACTCACATACACAAAAAATATCTCACACACAAAAAAAAAAGGTCAACAGCAAGAAGGAGGAGCTAGGAGACTAGCTTTTGAATCGTCAGAAGACTGTGGAATGGGTGATATTGAAAGTGATGACTTTGAGTCTTCCTGGACAAACAAGAAAGCACTCACCCACATTTTCTTTCTAATATCTGTATCCTTGTTTATGGTTAATGGGAGGATACTCTTTCAACCCTAATTCCAGCAGTAAACACTCAGACTCGTTGTGTACAAGTAATAACCACTAACCATATATAGTACTGGACGCAATCCTGTTTTATCTAAGGGAGGTGTTTCTGGCTTTTGGGGGCTTGTTTCCTATCTTGTCTAATTAGATCTATGTCTTGGACAAGTGACGGTTCTAGATCATGAATTTCTTGTCAGGTGGACGTGGCTTCAGCGATCAAGTCTCCTCAAAAGGTACACACCCATTTTCTCATTCTTCTTCTTCTTCCAGCCAGAAGATTCTAGTTCCTTTCTCCTATCAGCAGAACCAAAGAAGTTGGTTAAGCAGCAGCAGCACCAATAATAATGGTGAAGATGATGTCCTAATGATGGATAGCACAAATCTTTTTGAGGGCGACGAAAATCATCAACTTGATCTAGGAGTTGGTGCAAGTAGCAGTGCTAATAATACTAGGATGATTGAGAGAGAACACATGTTCGAAAAGGTAGTCACTCCCAGTGACGTCGGCAAGCTCAATCGGTTAGTCATCCCCAAACAGCACGCTGAAAAGTATTTTCCTCTGGATTCCTCCACCAACGAGAAAGGCCTGCTTCTCAATTTCGAAGACAGAAATGGAAAGCCTTGGCGGTTCAGATATTCCTACTGGAATAGCAGCCAAAGCTATGTAATGACCAAAGGTTGGAGCCGCTTCGTGAAGGAGAAGAAGCTTGATGCTGGGGATATTGTCTCATTTCAGCGTGGAGTGGGTGAATTGGGCAAGGATCGTCTCTTCATCGACTGGAGGTGCCGTCCGGACGCCCCCGACCACTTCACTACTCTTCCATACCCACATTTCTCTAATACTAGCAGTTTCTACCGCTCCAATAATATTATTCAGTACCCAGCTGCTGCTGCTTGGAATCATCATCCGCTCTTTTTGCAGCCGCCGCCGCCACCTGACTATTCACATTTACATTCCCGTCCTGCAGCTGGCAGCATGTCTTATCAGCAGCAGCAGCAATCTTATAGCTACAGCGCCTATGGATCCAGCCCTAATTATTACTACGACACTTGTAATTTCAACAACAGTACAACCGCGGTAAATGGAAACCCTTGTCCAAGCGGTTCACTAGTTTATTTCAGATCGAGGTCAGCTGCACAACAGCAAAGAGGTAGTACTAGTGTTGGAAGGATTGTGGAGCCACTGGTGTTCGACAAGGTACAAGTTGTCCAAGGCAAGGCTGCAGCAAAGCGGCTCAGGTTGTTCGGCGTGAATATGGACTGTCCCATCTCAGACTCGGATGAATCATGTGAAATGTCCACATCCTCCTCCTTGCCTACACCAACTAATTATTCTCAAATTTTACCCTTAATTCCTTCCCTCCAATTCAGGAACTACGATGTCAACCCGCCAGACACCCAAGAAGAATCCAAGCCATCTATGTCCTTGGATTTGGATTTGGATATTTAATAGGCACTCCCCAAGTGTAAATTAATTGAAGAGAATTAGCCGCAACGGGCCATCCCCGCAAAACAAGGACAAAGAAATCCTCCTTCTCGCTTCCTCAGAAAATTAATACCATTGCAAAGTCACCACTCACCACACAGAGAGTTCGAGTTAGGTTTTCATATGGAAAAAATGAGCAAGTTGAATTTGTGTATAATAATAATACTCTAATGAGATACTTTGCAAATACTAAAATATCACACTAGATCCTTTTACATATGCTGATTATTTTTATGTTTGAATTTCCAACTGCTATCCTCAAAGTGAAGTCAGGCATCAGTTGTAGATTTTAGTGATTAAAAACAAGAGACTTAATACTTTATATATGCGTTTCTAAATATTTATTTACTTCAATTCATAAATATATTTCCCTCTCTCTCTCTCTATATATATATGTATTTATGCTCTGAAAGCTAACAAGCTTTGCTGTATTGCTTCCCTGTATATCTAGTACTTAGCAGTCGGAATGCATAGCTAGCTCCTCAGCGTGAGTCAGGCTAATGAATGATGGGGAGGGAATTAGTAACAAAAGTAGCACTTTCTTTTTCATGAATGAATTTTGTTTTTATTACCTTTGGTAGGTTGTTGTTCTTGTCGATGCCTCGTTGGGCACGCCCGCCAGGTACTACGACTGCTTCAGAGCTAGCTTTCATAAAAGGTACATACTCTATATAACATTGCATCTTGACTAACTTGTCCATTTATCATCAACTCACCCGAGCTTCTTTACCACTTCTAAAGATGCTTCTAACATAGATAGCTTTCTTGTATTTTTTTTCTTCAGTCACTAGTCATCGTTATTTAATTTTGGTAGCATCTTACTGTCAGCACCACCTATGCCTTTTCTATTCCAAAAAGCTAACAGATCAATGTGCCTCATCCCAATCTTGTTAGAAGAACATAAGAGAAACAGTTTCCATTTATATATCTGAAATCAAACACAGGAGGAAGGTGACAACCCCTCTTCTAATTAAATATATATATATATATATATATATATATATATATATATATATCTGAAATCAAACACAGGAGGAAGGTGACAACCCATCTTCTAATTAAAGATAAAGAAATTAATTAACGCAGAGAGTAAATTAACAGATATTCAGCTGCACACTCGAATAAATTTATGTATGTTTCATTTCCTGTCTCCTTCCTTCTCCTTTCTTTAAACAGTTAAGTAATCAGTTGCATCTAAAAAATTGTTGGTTTTTATCTTTCCGAGTAGTGAACACATTAAAAATCTCTACGATAGCACACTGCTCACAATTTCTCATCTGATTTTGAGCTTGGTATATATATATATATATATATATATATATATATATATATATATATTGTTGGAGATTTATTATCCTATTATTTATGACTCGAACAATTGGGGCCCCGCACGTCAGAAACGTCGCCACACACGTGCACACATTGTACCAAGGATTGTAAATTTTCTTTAGTGAAAGAGATATTGGTACGTAAACAAAATGTTTGAGACATGAAATGATAGACGGTTGTTGGCAAATGACGAGTGTTTCACGTTGGTAAATGAAGAAAGAAGTGTACGACGTGTAAAAAATTAAACGAATCGGAAATCGCCGCGAAGGACCGCTGCGCTAAATGTCTGGTCAGCTACTGGAGCTCAGGCGCCGCGGCGCTTCCCTTGCAACTCCGCGGAACTTCACTGGCAGTGAGGTCGACGGGAGACGAAAAGTTTCTGACTTTTGGGCTGATTTTGAAGCATTGATCCTCCATTATTTGACACTTGAATTCAATCATTATTTGGCTAAATTATAACCCTTCAATAAGTATCATTACATGATTATTAAAAGTCATTACTTGGCTAGTTTGGAGGTCATCTTCATTACACTCTAAATTAAGATATTTGGCTCAATTAAAATAACACACCAAATTCAGATTTTTAATTTTCCTTTCTGGCTTTCTTTCCCACTAAACTCAAGGTAACTAAAACCAAGCTAAATAGAAAACAACTACTAGCTGGCTCCTTTCAAGTAATAATAAATAAACTTAGCATGTCGCTAAGATGTTTTCCTTTTTGAAAAAGCACAAAGTTATGTCCTTGTTAATGTGTTTTGACCTTAATATCAGTTGAATAGTAAATACTTTTTAACTTTGAAATTTTACTTATCTCTCAAAAACTTAAATTGGATCACTCTTTTTTTTTTTTGTCAAAAGTTACATAGAGAGGCAGGACCTGACCTTTTCATTACAAGACAAGAATGAACAGTGTTTAATTCCTACAAAATCGGATCTCTCCTGAAAGCATAACACTAAGGGGTCCATAATAGTGATATTAATTTTGATCCCTTGTTTGTTAAGTTACGCAATCAACATGACTTAGACACTACATTGGCGACCCCTCGATATTCAACCTCCGCGTTAGAGCGCGACAAAGTAGCCTGACGTTTAGCTGACCAAGAAATCAAGTTATCACCAAGAAACATACAATAACCAGATGTCGAACGCTTGGTATCTGGACATCCACCCCATTCAACATTTATATACTAAATGAAAGTAGATACCGATGATGGATATAGGTGTAAGCCATGATCAAGAGTGCCCTGAATATAACGCACAATGCGTTTGAGAGCGTGCATGTGTTCTTCCCTCGAATCATGCATGAATAAACACACTTGATGCACTGCATGAGTAATATCGGGACTTATAAATGTGAGGTATTGAAGAGCCCCCGCAAGACTACGATAGTGGGATGGATGTCACGCCCCGACTTTTTCTAAGTCTTTACTTAGGGCGTGATGGCACCTGGACAATTATTTTCCACCAGGAGCACCATTTAATTCTCTTTATTTAGAAATTTAAACTTATATTTAAATACGGAACTATTAATAAAAATAACAATAAGGAAATTTGTTTATGACTTTATTGAAAATATAACGCGAGCCCATGCTCGTGCAAATATTGTTTCTACATAGACATACTGACAAATATTATTCTAAGTTGGAAGGGAGACCATTCCACACGCATTTCGAGACATTGAACCGACATTCGAACTCGACGAGTACCAAGCCCAAACAATGGACTTGGTATGACAAGAGGACGCGGACGATCGCTAGCCTTGGCGTGGAGCCTTTCCTCTATCACGCTTTCTCAAACATGTTAATAAAAGAGTCACCCTACCATCCGGGCCGAGTGAGAACCTTACCTGCAATTCAAAGTAACACCACAATATTCCAAGCAATCACATTATAACGTAATAAGCATATTGCAAAACATATCGAGTTACAACATTTTTAAATATGCAACAACTTCCCATAGAAATTCTCGCTTAACTAACACTTCATTTTATCTCGTATTATACGTTAAGACATTCCCTGCATTTTCACATGTTTATTACATTTATATATTTGTGAACGTATTCACTTTTCATATTTATATATAGGTGAACATGTATTCATCTTTCATATTTGTTGCGCGCGCAACCCGATCCATTATATTTACGTATTTGTGAACACGTATTCACTTTACGCTTTGTCATGCGCAACCCGATCCATTATGTTTACGTATTCGTGAACGCCGTATTCACTTTACGCTTTGTTGCGCGCGCAACCCGATCCATTATATTTACGTATTTGTGAACGCGTATTCACTTTACGCTTTGTTGCGCGCAACCCGACCCATTATATTTACGTATTTGTGAACACGTATTCACTTTACGCTTTGTTGCGGCGCAACCCGATCCATTATGTTTACGTATTTGTGAACGCGTATTCACTTTACGCTTTGTCATGCGTGCAACCCGATCCATTATATTTACGTATTTGTGAACACATATTCACTTTACGCTTGCGGCGCATAACCCGATCCATTATGTTTACGTATTTGTGAACGCGTATTCACTTTACGCTTTGTTGCGTGCAACCCGATCCATTATATATTTATATATTTATGTGAACACGTATTCACTTTTCATATTTTTCAGAAGATCGAATAAATACTATTCTCTTTTCTAACATTCTGTCATTCATACTTGTAACGATTATAATTTTTTAACCATAACTCCAACTAAGGTGTTTCTCAAGCGGAAACTAAGGTAAGACGGAGATCTTTCACTGTACCAAATTTCATTTAAAACTACCTTGGGTATCTAACACAAATTTATCCTCAAAACAGCCACATGAAATTTATTTCGGCAGAATTGTTATTAAACAACACCCAATCTTAGAATAGTCATAACTCCTAATCTGTAAACCCGTTCAAGCCCCATAAAATCTCAAAACGACGAGAACAGAGATCTACACGTCTCCATGTGAACCATCCTTTCATATTCTGTACCATTTGGTACAGTTTTACCCTTTTATTCACTGCCCTTCCTGGATCTCGATAGATCCGAGGCAGAAACTTTAAACAGCGATAACTCTCAATCCGTACGTCGGATAGACCCCCGTAAGGTCTTAAAGTGTCCACAACAGAGAGATCTAGAACTTTCATTTAGCAACAATTTTCATATTCCCCACAGATTAGTACAGTTTTACGTTTCAACGTCATGCCCTTCTGGATTCCGATGAATCCGAGGCAGCAACTTCAAACTACAATAACTCTCAACTCGTAAGTCCGTTTTAATAACTATTTATCTATATCTGTCCTCAACAGAGAGATTTACAACCATGTAAATTTTCATATAATTCTAATAAGTAAAACTCAATAAAAACAGTCCGTGATTATGCCTTTCTGAATTTCGGCCAAATCTAAGGCAGGAACTTTGAACTATGATAACTTTCAAACCGTATGTCCATTTTACCTCATTTTTTGTTCTATATGATCATATTAGAGAGGTGTACCACTCCTCCGAATTTCAGCAAATTCTAACAATTATAACTCAGTGAGAACAGTTCGTAAATTTCATGACGCAACTAGTTGTCTAAACAATCAAAAGTTCAATATTTCTTTTCAACACTCAATTCTTATTCTAACATGTATTGAACTAAAAATAAAGGATGTTACCAAGAATTTCTGAGTGAGAAAACTCACCTTGTAAGTGTGAAGATTATTGTTGTGTGGTTGCTAAAATTATCCTTACTTCTCTAGTATTTTGCTTCTTGTTCTTCTTGCCCTCTTGGTATTTTTTCCTCTTCTTTTCACTTGTTTTTTCTGATTTTCTAACCTTTATGTTATGTACTTTGTTTGTGTGTAAATACAATGTATAAGTGGAGAGTTTTCTATAACCTATGGGAGATGGAATGACAAGAGTTGGAGGGGAAATGAAAAGGGGGGGAAGGGGAAAGGCACACGTACGTGCATGCTGCAAAAATTTTCTTCTTCTTTTTTTTGTTTTTTTTGTTTTGTTTTTCTTTTGTTTTTCTTTTGTTTTGTTTTCTTATTTTCATTTCATCTATCTATTTATCCAACTTTAACACTAACTCTATCCCATGTAATTTATTTTTTGTTTTCTTATATATATATATATTTTTATTAACCCAACCACAACTATATATTTTTTTTTTTTCCGGATTTCACATTCTCTCCTCCTTAAGCAACATTCGTCCTCGAATGTGAATAAGGTCGTAAGATAATCACATAGACACAATAATGTTTATTGTTATTGTAACACTAATTCGGGGCTTCACATTCTCCCTTCCTTAAGAAGCATTCGTCCTCGAATGAGAATAAGGTTGTAACACAATGCATATAGACACGCAAATGGCACACATATGAAGTACTATGTAATGCATTTTTTTTATTACCTTAGTCAAATAGGAATGGATATTTGACTTTCATCGCCTCTTCCGCTTCCCAGGTGGCTTCCTCTGTGGAGTGATTCTTCCATAGGACTTTCACGGAAGCAATATCTTTATTTCTAAGGCGTTGGACCTTTCTATCAAGTATTTCTACCGGAGCCTCTTCATATCAAGCTCTTTATTAAGAACTATCTCCGGGAAGGATGACGTGACTTGGATCGTGCAAGTATTTTCGTAACATCGACACATGAAATACCGGACGACCGCTTCCACTCTTGTGGAAGTTCTAATTGTAAGCCACATTCCCACTCTTCGCAAGATCTCATATGGCCCAATAAACCTTGGGCTCAATTTCCTTTCTTACCAAAACGCATCACTCCCTTCATCGGGACACTTTTAAAAATACTTGCTGCCTCTTGGAATTCAAGATCTCTTTTCCGATGATCCGCATAAGACTTATGACGGCTATGAGCTGCTTTGATCCGCTCGAATCATCTGTACCTTATCATTTGTTTCTTGAATGACTTGGTCCGACAAATAAGGCGTCACCCACCTCGAACCATCCAAGTGGAGACCTACATTTTCGTCCATATAATGCTTCAAACGGGGCCATTTGTATGCTAGAGTGAAAACTATTGTTGTAGGCGAACTCAATTAGACATAGATGGTCCAACCAGCTTCCCCGAAAATCTAACACACAAGATCGCAACATGTCCTCAAGTGTTTGGATTGTTCGCTCAGCTTGCCCATCTATTTGCGGGTGGAAAGCTGTGCTTAACTTAACCTTTGTCCTGAGACCCTGCTGGAAACTTTGCCAAAAGTGTGAGGTGAACTGGGAACCCCTATCTGAAATAATTTGTAAGGGAATCCCGTGTAACCGCACAATCTCCTTCAAATAAATCTGTGTACCGTGGTGCGCGATCGTAGTCTTGACCGTAAGAAATGGGCTGACTTTGTAAGTCGATCAACAATCACCCAAATAGAATCATACCTTCTCGAGTTTTCTGGACCGCCATTTAAATCCATATGAATCGCCTCCCATTTCCACACGGGGACTCCAATGTCCTGAAGTAATCCGCTGTGTTTTGATGTCCAATTTTCACCGACATGTAAGACACCTCCCGACAAACTCCGCAACATCTTTCTTCATCCCGCCCCACCGAATTTGCCTTGAGGTCCCGATACATTTTTGTTGACTGGATGAATGGAATATCTTGTGTTGTGACCTCATCTAAGATCTTCCTCCTTAGATCCTTTACCTTAGGAACACATAACCTACCCTTATACCGGGCGGTTCTCACATTATCTCCCAATGTAAATCGTGAAGGTTTTCCTGTTGATCCTCTCCCGAAATCCAACAAACTCGTATCCTCAAACCGACTTTTTTAATTTACTCAAGCTAAGGCATCGCGAGGTATCATGTACCACCACCCTACCTTCACCGATCTCGCTTAAGCTAACCCCGAGATTTCCCAATCTTTGTACCTCACGAACAATACCTCTTTTGTATTGCCAAACGGGCTAAGCTGCCCATTGATCTCCTCGAAAGCGCTACCACCACGTTGGCTTTCCCAGGATGGTAAAGAATACTAAGGTCATAATCCTTAAGCAACTCTAACCATCTTCTTTGTCGGAGATTCAAATCCTTCTGCGTGGTTATGTACTGCAAACTCTTATGATCTGTAAATATGTCCACATGCACACCATACAAATAATGTCTCCATATTCGTAAGGCAAACACCACCGCAGCTAATTCCAAGTCATGAGTTGGGTAATTCTTCTCATGTATCTTCAACTGTCTAGATGCATACGCAATGACCTTTCCAAACTGCATCAAGACACATCCTAACCCAACTCTAGAGGCATCGCAAAAGACTGTGAACCCTTCTTGTCCCGATGGTAAGGTTAGGACTGGTGCAGTAGTCAACAATTCCTTTAGTTTCTGAAAACTTGTTTCACATGCTTCTGACCACTGGTACTTAACCGCTTTTTGAGTCAACCGGGTCAAGGGAGCAGCAAGACTAGAAAAACCTTTTACGAATCTTCTATAATACCCAGCCAAACCCAAGAAACTTCTAACCTCTGTCGGAGTGGTCGGTTTTGGCCAGTTCTTCACTGCTTCTATCTTCTGGGGATCTACCATAATTCCATCCCTTGACATGACATGAACCAAAAAGGCTACCTTTTCCAACCAAAATTCACACTTTGAAAATTTAGCATATAGTTTCTCCTGTTTCACGATTTGAAGAACTACCCTCAGATGCTCTTCATGTTCTTCAACACTCTTACTGTAAATTAGGATATCATCTATGAACACGATCACGAACAAATCTAGGAATGGTTTGAAGATTCTATTCATTAAATCCATAAAAGCCGCTGGGGCATTGGTTAACCCAAAAGACATGACCAAGAACTCATAATAGCCGTATCGGGTTCTAAAGGTTGTTTTTGATGTATCATCTGGATTTATTTTCAGCTGGTGATATCCCGAACGGAGATCAATCTTGGAAAAATAGCTAGCTCCCTGAAGTTGGTCAAAAAGATCATCGATTCTTGGTAATGGGTATCGGTTCTTGATCGTGACCTTATTGAGCTGCCGATAATCGATGCACATTCGGAGCGATCCGTCTTTCTTTTTCACAAACAGATCGCGCACCCTGGGGAAACACTAGGCCTTATAAAGCCTTTATCCAGAAGATCATTCAATTGTTCTTTTAACTCCCTCAATTCAGCTGGGGCCATTCGATATGGAGGGATAGAAATGAGTCTTGTATCCGAAATTAACTCTATAGCAAACTCCACTTCTCGATCCGGAGGAAGACCTGGAAGATCTTCAGGAAAAACCTCCGGAAAATTTCGAACAATAGGGACATCATTCACTGCTGGGGATTCTTTTTGGGTATCCACTATATTAGCCAGATATGCGTACTCCACTCTGTGACTTCTCAATAACTTTTGAGCACCAAAGTAGGAAATAAACTGACCTGAGGATATTCCAATCCTACCCCTAATAACAACTTCTGGTTCTCCGGGAAAAGTTAATCTCACTATCTTTCGCCGATAATCTAACATGGCATAACATGCCGACAACCAATCCATACCCAAAATGACGTCGAAGTCTACCATATCAAGTAGTACTAGGTTCACCATTGTTCCCCTGCCATTCACTTTTAATGGGAAATTATTTACCACCCGAGAGGCCCAAATTGAGGCCCCTACTGGTGTCATAACCTCAAAAGGTTCACTTAAATAAGAAGGTTCTACGTGTAAATTCTTAGCAAAGCCCATTGACACATATGAAAATGTAGAGCCGAGATCGTATAATACAAATGCAGGAATACTCGAGACTAGCAAAATACCTGTGACCACCGCATTAGATGCTTCTGCCTCATTCCTCTGGGGCAAAGCGTAGAGCCGATTAGAATTGTTGGGTTGTTGACCTCCCTGACTCTGGCGGGGTTGGTTTCCCTGATTTTCCTCAGAGTACCGTGGTTGCTTCGACCTCCCGAATAGATTGAGTTTGGGTCCTCTTCGCAATCCCCGGCATAGTGGCCCGACTTCCACGCTTATAACATGTCTTCGTTAAGAGTCGACATTCTCCATCGTGTTTCCTGACAAATCTTACAAATCGGTTTGTCACCTCGCGTGTTAGGATTAGTGGCCTTGTCCTTGCTACCTTGGTAATTAGACCAATGTGCCCTTAGGCTTGAAATAAGATCGCCCATTGTTGGTTGGTCCTCAAGATCCCTTACTAAACTCCCGCTTCGATTTTCACTCTGGTTAAATGATCCTGACGTCCGAAATCTCATCTCCGAATATTCTCTTTTTGCTTTAGCGAAACCTTCTACCCTCAAAGCCATATCGACAATCTGAAGATAAGTTCGATCGTTGGCTAACGCCACCACCTTCTTCGCTATGTTGGGTTTAAACCTCTACAAATCGCTTGACTCTATCCATTTCTCGTAGGGACGACATGTGTGTTGTATGCCGATAACCTCACGAATCGTATCATATTCTTGTACACTGCGGTCACCTTGCTTCAATTGTTCAAACTCCCGTCTGAGCGCATCCTTGCGCGTATTAGGCATAAATTTCTCAATGAATGCCGCTCTGAATCCTCCCCAAGTCATTGGTGGTGACATCGGGGGACGATTTCTTCTAAAATTTCTCCACCACACCCGTGTCGTCCACTAACCGTGCGATTACCAAATTGACGCCATGCGTCTCCACACATCCTCGTAAACAGGGTTTTCTACCTCATCGAGAAATACTATCAAGTTAGACTTGTAGTACTTCCTCAGATAGATATGTTCTCTCTTCTCACAAAATTTGCCCCATAGTCTATCTGGTACCTCTCCTACCTTTTCGGTCGGTGGTGCAGTCACATCTGGTTATTTTATCGTTGTACACTCCCTTCCACAATCCTTTGAAGGAGGTAGTACGAGAACCAAGTCTTTGAAAAGACTTAAGATAGGCACGAGAAGAGTATGAAAGAAGTGAAACTTTAGGATGTTATTCCGTTTACTTATTACTAAGGTGGAGCGCACACCGTCGCAATAAGTAACCGTTCAAACACCCGACTCGAAGAAACTTCCTAGAATCTCCTAACCTGGTTTAGCTTTGATACCGACTTGTCACGCCCCGACTTTTTCTAAGTCTTTACTTAGGGCGTGATGGCACTTGGACAATTATTTTCCACCAGGAGCACCATTTAATTCTCTTTATTTAGAAATTTAAACTTATATTTAAATACGGAACTATTAATAAAAATAACAATAAATAAATTTGTTTATGACTTTATTGAAAATATAACGCGAGCCCATGCTCGTGCAAATATTGTTTCTACATAGACATACTGACAAATATTATTCTAAGTTGGAAGGGAGACCATTCCACACGGGCATTTCCCGAGACATTGAACCGACATTCAACTCGACGAGTACCAAGCCCAAACAATGGACTTGGTATGACAAGAGGTCATGGACGATCGCTAGCCTTGGCGTGAGCCTTTCCTCTATCACGCTTTCTGAAACATGTTAAATAAAGAGTCACCTACCATCCAATGAGTGAGAACCTTACCCTGCAATTCAAAGTAACACCACAATATTCCAAGCGCAATCACATTATAACGTAATAAGCATATTGCAAAAACATATCAGGTTACAACATTTTTAAATATGCAACAACTTCTCATAGGAAATTCTTGGTTTAACTAACACTTCATTTTATCTCGTATTATACGTTAAGACATTCCCCTGCATTTTCACATGTTTATTACATTTATATATTTGTGAACGCGTATTCACTTTTAATATTTATATATAGGTGAACATGTATTCATCTTTCATATTTGTTGCGGCGTGCAACCCGATCCATTATATTTACGTATTTGTGAACACGTATTCACTTTACGTTTTGTTACGGCGTGCAACCCGATCCATTATGTTTACGTATTCGTGAACGCGTATTCACTTTACGTTTTGTTGCGGCGTGCAACCCGATCCATTATATTTACGTATTTGTGAACGCGTATTCACTTTACGTTTTGTTGCGGCGTGCAACCCGACCCATTATATTTACGTATTTGTGAACACGTATTCACTTTATGTTTTGTTGCGGCGTGCAACCCGATCCATTATGTTTACATATTTGTGAACGCGTATTCACTTTATGTTTTGTTGCGGCGTGCAACCCGATCCATTATATTTACGTATTTGTGAACACATGTTCACTTTACGTTTTGTTGCGGCGTGCAACCCGATCCATTATGTTTACGTATTTGTGAACGCGTATTCACTTTACGTTTTGTTGCGGCGTGCAACCCGATCCATTATATATTTATATATTTATGTGAACACGTATTCACTTTTCATATTTTTTAGAAGATCGAATAAATACTATTCTCTTTTCTAACATTCTGTCATTCATACTTGTAACGATTATAATTTTTTAACCATAACTCCAACTAAGGTGTTTCTCAAGCGGAAACTAAGGTAAGACGGGGATCTTTCACTGTACCAAATTTCATTTAAAACTACCTTGGGTAACTAACACAAATTTATCCTCAAAACAGCCACATGAAATTTATTTCGGCAGAATTTTTATTAAACAACACCCAATCTTAGAATAGTCATAACTCCTAATCTGTAAACCCGTTCAAGCCCCATAAAATCTCAAAACGATGAGAACAGAGATCTACACGTCTCCATGTGAACCATCCTTTCATATTATGTACCATTTGGTACAGTTTTACCCTTTTATTCGCTGCCCTTCCTGGATCTCGATAGATCCGAGACAGAAACTTTAAACAGCGATAACTCTCAATCCGTACGTCGGATAGACCCCCGTAAGGTCTCAAAGTGTCCACAACAGAGAGATCTAGAACTTTCATTTAGCAACAATTTTCATATTCCCCACAGATTAGTACAGTTTTACGTTTCAACGTCCTGCCCTTCTGGATTCCGATGAATTCGAGGCAGCAACTTCAAACTACAATAACTCTCAACTCGTAAGTCCGTTTTAATAACTATTTATCTATATCTGTCCTCAACAGAGAGATTTACAACCATGTAAATTTTCATATAATTCTAATAAGTAAAACTCAATAAAAACAGTCCGTGATTATGCCTTTCTGAATTTCGGCCAAATCTAAGGCAGGAACTTTGAACTATGATAACTTTCAAACCGTATGTCCATTTTACCTCATTTTTTGTTCTATATGATCATATTAGAGAGGTATACCACTCCTCCGAATTTCAGCAAATTCTAACAATTATAACTCAGTGAGAACAGTTCGTAAAGTTCATGACGCAACTAGTTGTCTAAACAATCAAAAGTTCAATATTTCTTTTCAACACTCAATTCTTATTCTAACATGTATTGAACTAAAAATAAAGGATGTTACCAAGAATTTCTGAGTGAGAAAACTCACCTTGTAAGTGTGAAGATTATTGTTGTGTGGTTGCTAAAATTATCCTTACTTCTCTAGTATTTTGCTTCTTGTTCTTCTTGCCCTCTTGGTATTTTTTCCTCTTCTTTTCACTTGTTTTTTTCTGATTTTCTAACCTTTATGTTATGTACTTTGTTTGTGTGTAAATACAATGTATAAGTGGAGAGTTTTCTATAACCTATGGGAGATGGAATGACAAGAGTTGGAGGGGAAATGAAAAGGGGGGGAAGGGGAAAGGCACACGTACGTGCATGCTGCAATTTTTTTTTTTTTGTTTTTGTTTTTGTTTTTTCTTTTGTTTTGTTTTCTTATTTTCATTTCATCTATCTATTTATCCAACTTTAACACTAACTCTATCCCATGCAATTTATTCTTTGTTTTCTTATATATATATTTTTTTATTAACCCAACCACAACTATATATTATTATTATTTTTTTCCGGATTTCACAATGGATCCTCATATGGTGTGCTAGAAGTAGAACTCAACATCGATTTAGTGTCAACCGGAGTAGGACATGACTTACAGGATGACATGCCAGTCCGTTTAATGATCTCTATTGTATATTTCATCTGAGAAAGAAATAGATCACCTGAATGACGAGTGACAGTTATACCTAAAAATAACTCAATGGCTCCAAGTCTTTCATAGCAAATTCTGAATTGAAAAGAGATATGATAGACTTGTGAGGTTTATTTGAGGAAGCAGTCAGTGTAATATCATCCACATATAACAGAATATCGACCATAGAAGTACTGTGACGATATATAAATAGAATAATCGGACTTGCTGTGAGAAAATCCAAGAGTAAACACATAATCTGCAAATCTTTTGTATCAATGTCACTGTTATACCTCGTATTTCCAGAGTATGTACGTGAGGACGTACGTACGAAAGTTTAAGCCTTAAGATAGGCAAGGGTCGAAAATTGTGCACAACCCCCGAAAAAAATTGTTTTCCGACGAAACGTTTTCCAAACTTTGCGAGGGGAAAATTACGGTTGCAACATTAATAATTTTTGCGGATTTTTCCGAGAGATGAAATATTTTGGACCAACGAGAGGGCGACACTTGTCACCCTCAAGTGGGCGGTCATGTGGCCGATTGGTTGCACGTTTCTTGGCATGTTTTGTGGCCTAAAACTTGGGTCAATGTTTGGAGTGTTTTGTGGAGTAGATGGCTAGGGTGCACTTGGGCAAATCTTCACCCTCCACTTGCCCACCACTTGTCTTGATCTTGGCCATTGAAGGCCCTATAAATACCCCCCTTAGTTGAAGACTTCTTCATCCACTCCACACTTTCTAAGTCTTGAAATCCCTCTCCCCCTTTGTAAGACTTTCGTCCAAGCCTCCCCCTCCCCCTTTGTGAGGCCTTTGGCCGAGAAATACCCCCCTTTCTCTAGTGGTGCTAGCCGAAAGTACCCCCCCCCCCTCTTGAGTGTTGTTCTCGTAAAATACCCCCCCCCCCTTGGTAGAAAAGTATTCTCCAAGTATTGTTACTATTCCAAAATACCTTAGCCTTATACCTTGTAATATTCCAAAGTTACCTCTATACGTAGAGCCCAGAAATACTACCTTTTGTCCTTTTAGTCTCAAAACGAAACCCTAAGGAAAATCTTCATAATTGGTTGAATTATTAAGAAGAAGTTGCGTAGAACTTCTAAGGGTTGTTTGGAGCGGGTTGGAGCGCCCAGAGTAGGAGCTAAACGTTGCTCAGGATCGACATTAAATCTTGGATAATTTTGGGCTTATCGAGGTAAATACTCTTGTCCTTCTATTGTGATTGGAAATTACATACTGTAGTAGTATAGAAATGGGTATAAGATATATAGAAGGATGGTATAAGAGAAGAGAATTGAATTGAAATCACATCAGAAGAATATTAAAGAAGAAGATGAATTGTACTTACATAGGACTGTATTTACAGTAGACTTATGTAGTTTAACGGGTAGGGAAGTGCTGCCCGATTTTCCGTAGAATAGTGAACCCTCTGCTTAGAATATTATACAGAGTAGTATAGACGTTGATAGACGTATATGGCCTTTATAGGTTGAAGGTCTGCGAGTAGCATGTTCTACTTGAAAGGTGGGCAAGGCTAGCCGGGTTATAGCCGTGAAGCGTTTTGCTAATTGTCGATAATCATCGCGAGGTATGTGATTCTTCCTATCCTCTTGAGCATGATATTTTAAAAGAATATATATAGTACGGTAGACGTACGTGTGTTAACTGAACGTGGTTTTACTGCGATGTCTTTTGACTTGAGTCTAATTAATAAGAATCTTGAAGTATTTCAAAAGAATTAAGAATCGTTTTTGAAAGAAGAGTAATACTTGGTTTTAAAAAAGCTTAAGAGTTATACTAGCTTTATGGGAAGTTAGGTATAACGACTTAAGAGAAATAAAAGGAACGGTTTACTTAATTGTTTATGAAAGCCTTGTGTTGATTTCGGAAATGAGAATAAGTATCGAACAAACCACTGCATCGCTAATAAAGGGAAATGTATTGACTAATTAAGTATTATTAAAACCAGTAGAAACCTCCATCTGCATAGAAGCTAAGATGAGACAAAATGATATTACATTTCCTAGATCATGGCTGCATTAATAAGATTGTTATGAACAAGAATAACCTACTCACACATAAGGCATATGTTTCTCAAATTGTTTTAAAAATAGAATTATATTATTAAGTGATTAAGACTATGAACTACAAAACCTTTCGAAAATAAGAGACTTAAGTATTTGAACTTAGGCAAACTTGAACTTTTGGAAAAGAAGGTTGTTACTTGTCTTTAAAAAGGGAAATTGTTTTGGTTTGCTTAAAAAGATAGTCACTCTATTTTTACTACGGGTATCGTGTGACTTTTGTGAAAGAAACGGATCTCTTTAAAGAATTAATGTACGTAGTACTTTGGGGATAAAAACCCGAACTTGTTGGCATAAAATAGAAAGTACCTTGTGTGAATAACTTGACTATGTTTGGTTTGTGATAGCCTTGTAATACTTTCTTGATTGGTTTGATAAGTAAACATGTTAGGATGCTACGTGTGTTAGTGTCTTGTGATGTTTGTGTAAGAGGTTATTCTTATTGTGCTTATGTTGTTTAACGATAAGCCGTTGTGCTAGTATTATATCACTCACCTCTTGACATGATATATCGGGGTTAAGCGCCCGACGCGAGGTACACCTCGTGCGATCTGTGTGACTATGATTCGAGATACCTCACGCGGTCCAGTGGCCTATGCGAGCTACGAGTTCCGTGTTAGTGTGCGGTCTATATGGCCATGCGGTCTACGCCACGCGATCGCGAGTCGGGGCGATGCCGGAGTAGCTACCCTCGACGCGGAATACCTCATGCGGGCCTATGTGTGGCTATCGCGAGTCGCGGAAGTTCGAGGATTTGACGCGCACATTGATACCGAGGGCGAGTGGCCCGCTGATCATATGGCGCGATCTAGAAAGACCTCGTGATACGCTTTTATGGCATTATTGGTACCGTGGTTTTAGTAGTCGCCATGCCTTCGCATTTACCCCGCACGGTTTTTATGACACAGTGGGACACGTGTTCATGTATTCCTCGTGCTTTTATATCATGATCGCCAGTGAGGAAGGTATTCCACGGGCATGATTAATGTTGTGGGCGTGAGACCCATAGTTATATTTGAGTGATGACTTTGAGGCGTGAGTCCTCGACTTGACACGCATCGCTATTTATTGTGAATCGTAGTTTGGTTATCATACATGTCTCCCGCTTTATATAGACTACTATGATTTCATTTACGATTTTCGCCACATACTTGGTACTGTGCATCGACCTCCTTCGGCCGCGTTCATGCCGCAGTAGAGGTACACGATCGTCGATCCTCGCTCTTAGGATCACAGTTCGTTTTGGGAAGCTCCGTTTCTCGAGGCTTATCTTTCGTATAGTCCTGTCATCAGGTACTTACATTCGTGGTATGGCGGGGCCCTGTCCCGCCATTGTTGTTATATCATTATTAGAGGTCTGTAGTACTGTTGTGGGCAGAGTTTGTAAAAGGGATGTAACTGTTCGGATTCATGTTTTTATATATATGCCGAAAGGCAACTTCTCTCAGATAAACTGTTTTCACTTCATATTATTTTCATGTCTTGTTTTATATTCTGCTGATTACTCTGATGTATGTCTACTTGGGTGCCCGGGTAAGGCACCAGTCACGGGCCCGGGTTCGGGTCGTGACAGTCACGACCCAAATCGGACACCCGGACCCAACCCACCGGGCACCACTGACCATACATCTCATACTTAACCATATTAACCATGGAGTAAGCCGAGGAAAGATTAAGTAAAGTTTTGACCTAAAAACCCCAATTTATATAATGACGCCAAGGCCGACAGGGCCATACATGATAACTAACCATAGGACACTCATCTACAAGCCTCTAAGAGTATAACGTACCATAATCAGACTGCAATTCTGAAATAAGTAGAGTGCTCACATACAGCTGAACCAACAATCTCCTAGTACAATATGTCACTTTCTTAGTATGAATCTGCGGGCATAAAATACAGAGTCCCCAACAAAAGGAACGTCAGTACGACTGATGTACTGAGTATGTCAGACATAAGAAATAACATAACAGAGATGTATCACAATTTGAAATAGAAATAGCTGACCAACAATATTTGCCTCTGGGGGCCCTTAGTACAAATGTCTAAATATTATGCAATACTAATGCAGTATACCGATGACCACACATGCGTCTTTCTTTTCATAACAGCCTCTGTAGGCATAATATACATAAATGTCATGCATGATGCAAATGAGGTATACTATCTATTTCCCATAACCGCCACACATGCTTTCAGATATATTTGAATCCTACTTCCGATAACCGCCACACAGACTTTCAGTTATATCGGAATCCTATTTCCCATGACCGCCACACAAGTTTTTGGTCATATCATAACCGCCACACAGGCTTTCGATTATATCATATAAGCCACACATGCTTCAATGTTGGCCTCTTAGGGCTCTTTTGTGATAATCTGTATCAGCTGCAGGTAGTGTGCGTATATAACATCTTTTCTTCTTTTTCCATTCCCATACATGCATATATATATAATATTTATCATATTGTAATGTGCATGACACAAGTGGTCCAGGGTAATATGCGAATGCAATGCAAATGAATATGCATGAATGACAATATTCCCTGAATTTATTGGACGCCAATAATATCCTTGCTCCTTTGGCTAGCGTTATGGAAACATCTGATTGGTGATAACAGATCCGAACTGCCTAATTAATTCTTATATGGGTCGTGAGTAATTTATTTTTATGATAATCTTATCTAATCAGCTGTGAACTAGAAAATGTAAACCAAATTGATTATATCTTAGTTTCTATGCAGATGTCATTCTAAAATCTTGAATTAAATGTGTTTATAATAATGTGAACATCTTAAGGACACAAAGTCGTTTTAATATAATTGGTTGTCGATTTTTTTTTTCACTTAACGCTGCAATGACTTATTTCAACACGTCTACTAAAAACATACCTATTTATTAATTAAATCAATCTCAGCTCTTAATACTTATGAATTACTTTAAATTAGCAAAGTCAACTCGGCTCCAATGCTTACAAAAAAACTCTTATAAACATCAACATCTCTCTCATATGTCTTAATAAGGACTTAGGAATAATCTAGACATGTTTTTAGCATAGATTTCAAGAATATGAATATCCTTAACTACTAAGAATAGAGTAAGTTATGGAGTAACATGACAATTACGTTCTGTACACAAAATTATGCCAAAAGAAAGGAATGAAGTGCCTTCACATACCTTGTCGTCGAATTTATGTACGTTCCCACAGATCCTTTTAAGCTTTAAGAATGATTATCTACACCATATGAGTAATTTAGGTCACAATCAGACCAATACACAAGTATTGGAGTTATTGAGACATTCTATCGAATATCTTATACGCGTAGAACCTATATTTCTTCTATATCAAAGTCTACGCATGTATCGAAACACCCAGTCCTATTAATCCTTCTCCTTATTGCTATAATATTCAATGTAGTCCAGTAATTGCACATGAAATTCCCAATTTTATATCAACGGTCCCAACGATACCCAATAACCCAATATTTTCGATAATCTTTTTTGAACTTAGTAAGAATCATGTTCTATACGGGGATAAAATTTAGAAATACAACACAATACCTCTGTTAGAGGCGACGAGCATCACCAGATACTATTTCACTGGTACTGGATTACGACAAGGAAAATCGAAAGCTTCAAGAATCGCCTTGGCTAGAGCTTCTTCGAAACCAAGAGTCTTGTTTCAGGATTTTAATCTTGCTGGAATAAGGCTTAGAATATCATGAACGTTTCCCCTTTTCAGCGAGCAGAAGCTTGCGAAGAACACCCCAATCTCAATCGAGAATTTCGGAGGCTGAGATTACTCCTCTGATTCTGAGGAGTGGAATATGTTCTTAGGGAGAAGATTCATACATAAATTGAAAAGGAATTTTAAGGTTAAGAATGTGTATTTGTGGAGTTGCCAATAACCGCTTGAAGTTCTGAGTCACTGCTCGTGGATTTAATAGACAACACAAAACCTTCCACCAAAATAGTCCTCCACTTATAATTAATCAACCCCATAATTAATTCTCGATCCCATTTTAAAATACAAATAAAATATTGCGAGAGTCTGTGCAGAGTAATGAATGTGCTTCAAAACCAGGCGTTTCAAATCAACAACGATGTCTTGAAATATATTGAAGAAAAAGAGACAGAGGCATTCATTTCTTCATGAATATTCATAGGTTAGTCTAATAAAAGAAATCTGGAAGCAGAGTGGTGAACCGTTTCGCCTATCTGGCCATCGGCAGAGCCCTGGACCCAAGCAAATCTACAATTAAATCCTGATGACTTATAAAACCTTCTTGTACTCAATGTCATAATTCTTATAATATGACACTAGTCTGTAGCCTCCTTGAGAATATACAATCATTATTATAACCCAGTCATCGCACTGATTAATCCCAAAATTATTTCGGGATCACATCTTTATTTACTAATTTTTTATTAGCCTATGTAAGTACAACATAAATATCGAGGGGGTTTGGGTCCACTTGCCCACTTCTATGTGCTCAAGTTATTACCCGGAAATATGAGGCGTTACAATCAGGCTCGAGGAGCCTATTTTAGTCCATACAAGGATTTTTTCAGCAAGCACACATGAATAGGATGAGCAGGGTCCCTGAAACCCAATGGCTGATTGTAACATTCCGTACTTTTGAGTTACAGTTTGAATCGCTAGGAGTGTGTAATTATACCCGAGCGTTGGGAATTTTATGTTATATTTATGTATACTAATAAAAAAAGATTAGCATATAAATGTATAAGATCCAGAAATAATTTGGACGTAATAAGCATGACGATGGGGATAGAGAATAAATTTGGTGTGTGCACAAAAAGGTTATATACTAGTGTCGCATCACAAAATTATGACGTTGGGTATAATAAGTCGTCAGGATTTAAGTGAATTGGATCGCAAAATTATTTATGTACGTGATTAATTAATTATGTGTATAATTAATTAATTGTGAGATCAATTAATAATTGTGAAGGGACAAAAGTTAGCAGGGGACTAACCAATTAATTAATAGAATATTACGTGTGGCTATACGAAGGATCCTAAAGTGACTGCCTAAGATAGGGATGGCAATTGGGCGGGGCGGGTGCGGGTACCCCCTCCCCCGCACCCGTACCCGCCAAAAAAATTTATATCCACCACCTACCCGCCACCCGCGGCGGGTACAATTTCAAAACCCATACCCGCCTAGGCGGGTATATTTTTAAATCCACACCCACCCCACCACCCAAGTGGATATCCGCCACCCACAATACCCGCTGCACTGAAGTGAAATAATCGAAAAATTGAAAAGATTACATAAATTTACTTGGATGCAAAGACATGTTCAAAATCGTAACCAATATCGTAACTAAAATAAAAGCTTAAATGCAAATACATTTAAGTAGTTTTGATTCAATATTAGAACCAATACAAAAAGCTGAAATTCAAAGACATATTCAAAATAATTCAATATCATTTAAGTGAGTGTTGGGAAGTGATGGAATGAAACCCTATTTGTAATATATTTTTTATATTGGGCTCAAGAGGTTTGGGCTTGCGGACTACTTATGGGGCGGGTAGGCGGGAGGCGGGTAAAGTGTATAATCGCAAATCCACCACCTACCCGCCTACCCGTGGCGGGTACATTTTCAATACCCATACCCGTCTATTACCCGCCAAAGTTATACCCATACCCGCCCCAACTGGGGCGGGTGCGGTGCGGAACCCGCAAAATTATACCCACCTGCCATCCCTAGCCTAAGATGACTAAGTGTGGTGTCGTACTGTGGTGTGTGTATCTGTTGAGAGATTGAAGTAGGCACAAAGAAGTAGTTGGGTTTGGCATTAACAATGACAAATGCGAAGGAAAACAACAGATTCCATAAAACAATCATGGGAAAAGGCGTGTTATCCAAAAGAAGAAACATGTATAGGTACAAAAAGGGGTAAAGAATGGATTTTGGGACTGACTCAACCCCAAAAGCTAGTTTATGAGGGGAGGATTGTCCAAGTCCATATAAGGAGTTCAAATTCTCATTCCATTTCCGATGTGAGACTCTTAACACTCTCCGAACGCTCAAATCTTGTTAATTAGAGTTGAACATAGAATTGTATTGTTAAACGCACTAGGCTCTAGTGATAAGTTTCCCGCCATTTGAAAAAGAAAAAGATTGTTCCTTTTTTGTAGTAACAAATTGGGTTGAAAAAAAGAAGATTAAATTCCTAAATCCGATTAATCATACTACTACTACTTATAGTAATCTCACCGAATAAAAAATTAATCTTATTTTTTTAAATTTACCCCTATTAAATGTTATGTGATTAAACTTCAATATCTATTTAAAAAGGGATAATTTAATCAAATTACATATTTTTCTAAGAGTGTGCAAAATGACTAAGTGGACACTCTTTTTTATCCGGAGAAAGTATTATCTAGAGAATTTACTAATAAAAACAATTAACTTACCTCCACTGAAGCGTAAGGTATCGTCATACTATATTATAAGTGAAAAACCATTAAGTTAAATGTTGGATTACTAAAATGTCCCTCAAAAATTATATGACCGCTTTGCCCTTTACTTGAACATTATTTTAATACTATATTTTAATGTTGGATTACTTGCATAAAAAAAGAATTTACATTTTAATTACCTAAAAATAAACTTACCTTTCAATTACAATAAACCGTATAGTTGAAAAGATGTTAAAGAAAATAGAAAAGCGCTGTTATTAGGAGCCCATTAAGGGAGCCCATTAAGGCAGCCCATAGGCCCTTTAGGTTATCTGTACATGTATAAGGAGAAGCCTTATGTAAAGAGAGATCATTCAGTAGGTAAACAACACGTTTTCAGAAATCAAAAAGAGGGTCAAAACCCTAGTCTTCTACCTTCCTTCTTCTCTATCTCTTCTGCTACTTTCGTACCTTGCATGCTCTTCCAGAGACTTCTGTATGTATATTTTTGTGTTCACTCAACTTAGATAGCTTCTGTAAATTCGTCAATGACAAGATTCAACATGGTATCAGAGCAGATGATCTATGGTTCAACATAATCGCACCACTGAAAAACTGTAAGGAAAGTTTGTTATTTTTCTAGGTTCTTTCCTTGAGTTCTTTATCTGGGAAGATCTGAAACTCTTCTTGGGTCTAAACCCTAGTTTCTGTCTTTATGTCCAATATAATCGCATTACTGAAAAAACTGTAAGGAAAGATTTGTTACTTTTCTGTGTTCTTTCCTTGGGGTCTTTATCTGGAAAGATCTGAAATTCTTCTTGGGTCTAAACTCTATTTTTCTGTCGTTAAACATATTTCTCTGTGATTCTGTCCCTGGGTTCTTTATCTGAGAAGATCTGAAATTTTTCTTCAGTCCAAAACCCTATTTTCTGTTCGTCAAATACTACAGTTGTCTTGATAACAAGAATCTGAAATATCCGTAAACGGAAACTGGTGTATTGATCTCTATTTGAGAAGATCTGAAGCTTAATATTCTGTGGTATAAAGAAGCACAAATTGGTAAAATGGGTACCGATTCCAGTTCTGAAGACAACTCTCCACACAAAACCCTTCCCGAGGGTAACACACTACCCACATCTTCCAAACATCCAGTTCCAAGAGAGAGTGCAGCAATCTCCTCCGTCACCACAGTTTTTGATCATACAGATCCCCTTTTTATCCAAGCCTCTGATGTGAGTGGAGCCTCATTAATATCTTTTCAACTCTTGGGATCTGAAAATTATACTGTATGGAGCAAATCCATGAGAATAACTTTGCTTGGTAGAAACAAACTAGGGTTTGTGAATGGAAGATGTGTCAAGGATCAGTATGAAATGGAACTATGGGACCAATGGGACAGAGTCAATGCTGTTGTCCAAGCATGGCTGATGAATACTGATTCAAAGCCTGCGAGTGGGGTTTTGTATGCAGAATCAGCCTTCGAAGTATGGGAAGACTTGAGGGAAAGGTTCGATAAGGTGGATGAATCAAGAACCTATGATTTGCATAGGAAAATTGCCACTCTAACACAAAGAAATAATAGTGTTTCTGAATACTTTACTAAACTGAAAACTCTGTGGGTAGAATTTCAGGCCTTGCTTCCACCCCCTAACTGTGCATGCCCCACATCCAAAGACTTCACAGATTATCTACAAAGGCAAAAGTTGTACCAATTTCTAATGGGCCTGAATGAAAGTTATATGCAGGCTAGGTCCCAGATCTTACTCATGACACCACTTCCCACAATTAACAAAGCCTACTCTATGATTGTTAGTGATAAAAATCAAAAGGGCATAAGTGCTAAGTCTGCAGGTTTGCTTGGGGTAGGGCCCAACAGTATGGGACAAAATAACATTTCAGGCATGTATTCTAAGACAGGAACTACAGCTAAACCCCAGTTTAAAAGAAATACAAATCTATTTTGTGATGTGTGCAAAATGAGGGGACACACAAAGGAATTTTGCTATAGAATAGTTGGTTACCCACCTGTGCTTGTGTCAAAAGAAAGGAGCATGCTGTTAACAATGCTTGTGCTGAGGGTGCTGAACACAACACTCAGGGGCCTGCACCTGGAAAGACTGGAAATAATTGGAAAATTGGAGGAGCACCAGTGTTCTCACAGGACCAATATGATCAGATACTCATGCTGCTAAATCAGAACAAAGGCCAGACTACTACAACGTCGACTCGAGGTGACAATTCTTTAGCAAACACTGCAGGTATGACTAAACTCGAAGCCTTACAAGTAGTTGATATAGTCAAGAAATGGATAATAGATACAGGTGCCACAAACCATATGGTATCTGATTTAGGTATGCTAGACAAAGTAACCAAACTAAGTGAGAATACTGCAAGCACTAAAAATGTATTTCTACCAAATGGTGAAACTGCCAAGGTCACTCACACTGGTACCAGTAATCTGTCTACCAGAATCACCCTGAGTAATGTTTTATATCTGCCTGATTTTAAACACAACCTGCTGTTTGTATCTCAGCTCACTAGAGAATTAAAATGTGCTGCTGTTTTTTATCCTGATTTTTGCCTGTTTCAGGATCTCTACAGTGGGAGGGTGAAAGAGATTGGTAAACTCCATGATGGCCTCTATGTACTAGCTTCAGGAACCATACATGATCCAAGGAAGTCAGGACTAACTGTACAAGCTAAAGAAATTTCAGAAGCTGATATAAACCTGTGGCATAGAAGGTTTGGTGTCACGACCCAGCCCCGGGGCCACGACTGGTACCCTACCGGGGTACCCTGTCAGGTATATGTCAGAGAATAGCAGCGGAACATACATAACACATAACTTAGAGAAAAGGGTAAACATCACTGGCCAGCCGATAAGGCTGCCTTCTATAAAACATACTTAAACAAGAGTATAGTAATACAACTGGTCCTTATAGCCCAAAACACATAGGTGACCACGCACTTAAAGATAACAATCGTATGGACGGGGCCCGCCATACCCTGAATGTACAAAATACCTATAGCGTCGTGGAATATCCGCACTGATAGACAAGCTTCCGAGGATGGAGCTTCGACATGGAGTAGTGATCCTAAGAACGAGGATCCTCAATCTTACCGCTTACCACGGCAGATTTAACGCAGGAAGGGGGTCAGTACACAATATGTACCAAGTATGTAAAGCTGGAAAATACTATAATAATGATATCATAAGTCTAAAAGTAAGCTGGAGTCATGGAAGTCAATAAAATACCTTTTATTGTGCCTTACTAACAATGAGTGACAAGCGTATATATACAATCTGCATAAAATAGGGCCTTAGGATCAAAACGGGTACCTCGCCAGTAGTATCAATAAGCACCCCTACTCGGGACTATTTCACCCGCATAGTCCCGCGACCCGCATGAGGTATTCCTCGCATAGGACTATTTCACCCGCATAAGCCCATAAGGACTCGCATGAGGTATTCCTCGCATCATGGGTAGCAAATCCACGGAATAGGTGGTATAACGATCTTGGGGACTTACCCCTCAGATATACTCTTACCCCGAAGCAGATGGTATAACGATCTGGGGACTTTCCTCGATATACTCTTACACCAAGCGGTGGTATAACGATCTTGGGGCTTGCCCTCGATATACTCTTACACCGAAGAAGGTGGTATGGCGATCTGGGCTGGCCCTCGCATACTCTTACCCTGGAGAAGGTGGTATAACGATCTTGGGGCTTGCCCCTCAGATATACTCTTACCCTAGCTCAAACTGTCATCATATCATAATCACACATAAGTTAAGAAAACTTATAACTTCTTATTAGTCTTGTTCATATACCCTCTCATTTTAGTTTACTTAAGACACTTAATCATATCTTTAATAAAAGAAAACCGGGAATTTAACCCAAGTACTACATACTTCAATTCTTTTAAAAGTGACTCTTTTTCATACAATAAGCTCTTGGGCAATTGATGCCTTAAAATCAATTTGCCTTTCATAAATCAAATCATTTGTCCTTACTTGTCTTACTTAGAGTAACTCTCTTCTTATTAATCTTTTATAAAGCTAATAAACCAACTTCCCATAAAGTTGTTATATTAGCCCTTCACTTTAGTAAAATTACACTTTTCCCCTAACTAAGGGACTTATACATTCTTAAAATGACACAAGTCTTTATATACTTAAACAAGTAAGAATACCAAAATCTTGTACGTCTACCGTACTACATAGTTTCATCTATTCATGCTCAAGAGATAGGAAAGCTTCACATACCTCTTTGGTCAATCCACTTGCTAAGTCCAAACTACCGCAAGTAATATGTCAACCTAAAACAACCATGATACGTTTATTAACTCCTAATCTTAATGTAGAATAATCCAAGTTCAAAGTCACTAAATTCTATGGAAAATTGGGCAGCATTTCCTTTGTTTTTACTCACTTTGCCACCTTTCTCAAGGCCGAATTTATCATTCAAACACCACCTTTTAGGTTCAACAATCCAACATTTAAAAGGGGATTACACACCCAAATACCAATTCTGCCCCATAAGTTTACAACAATTCACTTAACAATTCTAAGGTAGTTTTTAGGCTGCAATATGCTCATAATCTCTTCTTAACCCATTCTTCATATCCAAACCACATTTTCTAGCATGCAATGACTCTAAGAGCATTATTTTACTACCACAAGTTCTTTCTTCTAAACATGCAACACTAGAACTAATTCTAAAGGAAGAAATGTTACCTTAAAGTTTTAGTCAAACTTATTCCAAAGATTTTGCTAGCTTCCTTGCCAAGAACACCACCACAAGCTAGCCACAAGCTTCCTTTTCTTGTTCTTAGTTTTTCAGATTTTCTTAGGCTTGGATTTCCTTTGGAAATGTAGAGAGAAGGAGGAGCTTTTGCTTTAGAGAGAGAGAGAAATTGAAAGATGACCAAGTCTTGAAGACTTGGTCAATATATCGCAAGAAAATCAGATGGGGACACTTGTCCCTCCCAAGGTCTTTTAAAAGAAAATCACTTTTTAGGGTTTAGGTCTGTGGTTCGGGGTTCGGGGTTCGGGGTTCGGGGTTCGGGTTTCGGGTTTCGGGTTTCGGGTTTCGGGTTTCGGGTTTCGGGTTTCGGGTTTCGGGTTTCGGGTTTCGGGTTTAGGGTTTCGGGTTTCGGGTTTCGGGTTTCGGGTTTAGGGTTTAGGGTTTAGGGTTTAGGGTTTAGGGTTTAGGTTTTTTTTTTTTTTTTTTTATTCCTGTGAAAAAAAAGAAGAAAAGGGCCTGAAGGAGTTACAACTAATAAGGGATAGCCCTTTACTACCGCTAGTCCTGACTAGGCGAAGTATAAGTCTATCCCGAATGTAAAAAGAAGGAAGAAGCTAAAATGAGATAAGCTATGATCATCATAGAGTTTATAATGCACTCTATGATGATGTTACAAATGATGATACTAAGATAGAGTAGTAATATAAGAACAAAGCTAGGAAATCTAAACTCTGAACTTATAAAATCTTCTAACCCAAGTACCTTCTCCTCCTTGTCTTCTTGTAGTCCATGGTATAGAATCATTTCTTCTTTGACCTAGTGGTAACTGACAATGGAATAGTCGGCTTACTAGCTTCCTTTCGTTGGCGTAGATTATGTGTTGATGAAGTCCCCACTCCTTTCTTAGGTGGACTGGGTATTGCTGCCTCTAATCTCTTCATCTCTTCAAACATATTTTCAGGGTCAGGGACACCATGAAACATGTGTCCAAGTGCTATCTGAAGTTCATCGTCATCTAGAATGTCGTCCTCTGAATCTCCATCAACAGCTAGTGGGCTTGGTTCTGGTTCAAACATTTCCAAGGCCCATTCCTGTCTATCTTCTTCTGAGGGGACAAACATCTCCAAATATTCCTGTACAGTCATGTGTGCATTTCTACTGCTTAGGGTGTCCTTTAAAACATCCTCAAACTTTGTCATACGACAGAAGTCACCTTCCAATTCCATTTCCTTATCAAAGGCCTCCCGAAGTAATGCTATGTCTGATTCTGACCACTTGTGCTCATAATCATTATTAGAATCTTCTCCTTCCGTATCACACCACTTCCTCCTTACACTATCAGTATCAAAAGTTTTGGAAGTGGTAGGGTTATTGGAAGGGATTTCTGATGAGGATTTATTCAAAGTACAAGGTTGTGGAGGGAATGAAAAAGCATTTTTAAGCCAGTTTTGGGCTGAGGGGTTTTTTGTGTTTGTGGGTTTTGAATTAGTTGTGGGCTTTGTATTTGATGTTGTTTGAGGATGGGTAGTGGAGCCCGTATCCGAAATAGAATTTGGACTTGGATTTTCTTGGATTTTTTGAAGTGTGTTTGGGCTTTGGGTTTGGGCCTTTTTATTTAGAGGTTTTAAGGGGGTAATGGTTTGAGGTTGTGGGGTTTGCTGGTCTGCAGGGTGGGGCTCTGGTTTTGGTTTCGAAGTGGTTTCCGGCCTGGTCGAGTCGAGTCGGTGGGTCAAGGGTTTCCAGGGTATTTTAGGTTTGCGGGTGGTTTCGACGGGGAGGTGGGGATTGATGTTCGCCCAAGGCCGAGAGGGGGTAGGTGGTGGGCCACGAGTGGTTGGGTCTGAATTGGATCGGGTTAGTGGGTCGGTCGTCAAAACCATGGGTGGTTTCACGGATTCAGGGTGTTTTCGGTATTTGTGAGTCGGGTCGGCGGGTGATCTGTGGGTAGGTGATGCATCCGCAGGGTAAGGTTGAAATCGGGTTACGGTGGTTATCGGTTCGGTCGGGTCGTGAATCGGGTAGGGTTTGAGATAGTTTAGGTTTTTGGTGGTTTTGCAGGAGGGTTGACGACGCCAGCGGGGTACCGGGTGTGGGGTGGTGCAGAAGGTGTGGGTGGGTGCAGGTGACGTGTCGGGTCGTGGGTAGGGTTTGAACTGACGGTCGGGCGCTAGTGGTTTGCAGGGTGGTTTAGGTTGGGTTTTGAAGTAATGGGCTGAGGTTTGGCCAGCAGAAGAACGGCGCTGGGCCGGGTAGGTGTGACGGTGGGTAGTTCGTAGGTCGGGGTAGGGTTCCGCGATGCAGGTGGCCATGGTAGGTTCCGATGATGAACGACGGCCACGCTGTGGTTTCCTGGCTGGAAACATTTTTTTTTAATTTTGTTTTGTATTTTCCGACAGGGTGGGCTGTTTCGACGTATTGGGGGTGGTTTCGGCGTCCAGAATGGCCGGAATATCTTCCCCAATCTCTGAAACAGTAGGCAATGCGATTTTTTGGCTAAGATTTGTATTTTTTCTAATCTTTTTTCCTGTGACAACCTGCCAGGCATCGTTTTTTGTGGTTTTCGGATCTGGGAGTGGTATTTTGGAGGAAGAAGGAGGAAGGGTAGGGTTTTGAGATTTACCTTTATCCATAGCCGACGATTCCTCCATTTTGCCATCACCATTGTCATCCTTCTTTGGCTTCAAATCCGGATTCAATTTCCAACACCCATCAATATCATGACCTTGAAGCTTGCAATTAGTACAATATTTTGGCAAAAAATCAAACCTAATTCTTTGCCATTTGGTATGTACAATTCCATTCTTTTTGAAGGATACTTGAATCTTTTGAGGATGAGATTTTAACAAATCTACTTCAACCTTAACCCTAGCACAACTAGGTCTAGTCTTCCTCATAGTAGCCGAATCTAGAGTAATAGGCTTCCCTACCGCCGCCGCCATTGAAAACAAGGCCGAATGGCCAAAAAAATTCGGTGGAAGGTTGGGAAACGAGATCCATCCCCAAGCAATATTCGACTCTTCTTCAAGATTAAAATCAACATTCCAAATGAATGTTCTCATCAACAACATCTTATTTTTTTCCTTGATCCAAAAACTAGGGCTTGACATCAAAGTGTCATAATCTTCTTCGATTGAACACCGAATAAGAATATGGCAATTATACAACAACCCTATGGTAACCTCAGCCTTCAAACCACATTGTTTAGGAATTTCCTTCCTTAATAAATCGAAATCACTCCATCCCTTTGAAAACTTACCAATAACCGCAAGTTTCAAATTTTGTTCTTGAATCATAAAATCGATATCTTCCTCTTCAAACATAACCATAGGCTCACCATGAAGGTAAGTGATGGGCTTTAGGGGTACGAAATTAGAGGAGGAGGGAGGAGGGGCGACGGCGGAACTAGGGTTTCCATCCGCCGCCGCCACTGTTAGGGAAGTCGACGGGAGGGTGGGGGTGGATTTGACGACGGCTGAAAAGGTGGGGGGGTGCACGGTGGTGAGGGGGTGCTGGCCGACCACGGGAGGTGGCCGGCCAGTGGCCATGACGGCCATAGTGGCCGGAAAACGTTAAAAGGGGGGGTAGGGTTTTTTCGCCTCAAAGGAGGAGAGAGAAGAGAGCAAAGGCTTCTTAAAAATGTTAAAAAATGTTAAAAAAATTAAATGTTGGCTTTATTTAGCCGATGAGTGGTTAATTATTAGTCATTTTTAGCGCGTGGTCTCGGGTTCGAATCCTCCTTATCAACAGACCCCCGCTCCGGCCTGGACCTACAGAATCGCCCGCCGCTTGTCCCTACACGTTTGGAGGATTTTTTATGAGTAATTCCATCCGTGTTAGAGACTTAGGGTTAGCTACTCCCTTTGCCCCTGCAGAATGACAATTAATCTCACCTCTGCTGATATGGGGAATCGAACCCTTGACCTCCCACACATGGTATCCTTAGCCTAACCTTTGACCATTGGGCCAAATGCTGTTGGATGGGTTTGGGGTTTGGGGTTTGGGGTTTGAGGTTTGGGATTTAGGGTTTAGGGTTTGGGGTTTATGGTTTAGGGTTTGGGGTTTGGGGTTTAGGGTTTAGGGTTTAGGTTTTTTTTTTTTTTTTTTTTTTTTTAATAATCATCCAGGCACGTAGGCCCAGGTTTTTTATTAATAACAGAAATGAAATGGGGCCCAGAGGGAAATACAAACAAGTAAAGAGATAGCCCTTTACTTCACCTGCTATTCCTATCTAGGCGAAGCATAGGTCTATCCCGAATGTAAAAAGAAGGACGAAGCCAAGATAAGATAAGCTATGATCATCATAGAGTTTATAATGCACTCTATAATGATGTTACAAATGATGATACTAAGGTAGAGTAATAATACAAGCACAAAGCTAGAAGCTCTAAACTCTGTACTTATAAAATCTTCAATCCCAAGTACCTTGTCCTCCTCTTCATCTAATAATCCCTGATATAAAATCATTTCTTCTTTGATCTTGTGGTTACTGCCAATGGGATTGCCGGCTTTCTAGCTTGTTTGCCTTGCCGTTGTTGCTGTGCTGTTGAAGACTCAGCTTCTGTGTTAGCTCTGGGTATTGCTTCCTCGATACTTCTCATCTCTGCAAACATATCCGCTGCATCAGGGACGCCCTGAAACATGTGACCAAGTGCTATCTGAAGCTCCTCATCATCAAGTATATCTTCTTCCAAACCTTCATCAATAGCAAGCGGTCTTGGTTCTGGTTCATACGGTTCCATGGCCCAATCCCATCTATCTTCTTTGGAGGAAATAATCATGTCTGAATTCCTTAAAACATCATCAAAATTAGTCATACCATAGAATTCACCATCACTTTCCATTTCCTGATCAAAGGCTTCACGAAGTTCTGCAATCTCAGCTTTTGATAGCTTGTGTGAAGAATCCTGTGAAACATATCCATCCTGCTTCACACCGCTTCCTCCTGTCACTATCAGTACCCAAAGATTTGGCAGTGGTAGTCTTATTGGAAGGAATGTCTGATGAGGCTTTATTTAATGTACAAGGTTGAGGAGGAAAGGAAAAGGCATTTTTAAGCCAATTTTGGGCCGATGGATTTTTAGTGGATGTGGGCTTAGAATTAGTGGTGGGCTTGGTGGTAGATTTTGTTTGGGGTTGAGTAGTGGAGTATGTGTCTGAAATAGATTTAGAACTTGAATTTTCTTGGGATTTTTGTATTTTGACGGGCTATGGATACGGGCCGAAGGTGGTACGTTTCAGGGGCGTGGAGTCACGTTTAGGAATTATCGGGTTAGTGGCTTCAGGTTGAGGGGGTACGTGGAGAGTCGAGGGGGGGGTAGGTTTAATGGGTTGCTGGGTCGGGTTAGGTAATGTGCTGGGTCGGGTTTTGGAATTGGCCTGCCTGGCATTTGGTATTTTTAAAATAGGTTTAGGGTTTTGTGTAGATTCGGATATGTGGGTTATATTCGGGAGATCGGTGTTCAGGACTAGGGTACCGCGGGGTAGGTAGGTGGGTCAAGAGGTTGTGGTCAGCGCAGTGGACCAGGGTAAGTGGGCTCGGGTTAGAATTTCGGTGGTTTCACGGAGGGTGTGTTGGATCCGGAAGGTTGGTCGGCGGTGGGGAGGATAGGGGTGGGGATGGATCCGCAGCGGTGGGGGGCAGTACGGGTCTCGCCCGGGTCATTGGGTCGCCGGGCCGCGTTGTGGGTAGGGTTTCGCGGGTAGTTTAGGTTTTTCGAATGGTATTGAATGCGGGTTGGACGAGGTGGTGGGGTTCGTGGGTTGAGGATGGGTCCGCAAAGGGTGTTAACTGGCCGGGTCGCCGGGTAGGGTTTTAGAGTGGGTTGGCGCTAGGTTTTGGAGGGTAGTTTAGTGTTTAGGTTAAGTGTTATTGGCTAGGGTTTGCCCATCTGCCCTGGCGGCTGCTGGGCTCGGGTGGGGAGGGTTGACGACGGGGTTGTTCGTGGGTCGGGGTAGGTTCCGCGGGTGGCGCACCGGTAGGTTACTGGAGTTTTGACGGCGCCGTTAGGGTTTCCGGCGGCGGTGATAATTTTTTGGCTAGAATTTTTTGGGTTTTCCGACGTGATGGACTGTTTTGACATGGAGTCGGTATTTCCGACCTCCAAAGTGGCCGGAATTCCTTCCCCAATCTCAAAAACAGTGGCTAATTGAGATTTTTGGTTTGAATTTGTATTTTTTCGATTATTTTTTCCTGTGACCACCTGCCATTCGCCGGATTTTGTAGATTTCGGATCTGAGATCTGTTTTTTGGCGGAAGAAGGAGGAATGGTAGAGTTTTGAGATTTACCTTTTTCCATAGCCGACGATTCCTCCATAGATCCATCACCTTTGTCATCCCTCTTTGGTCTCAAATCAGGATTCAATTTCCAACAACCTTCAATGTCATGTCCTTGAAGCTTACAATTAGTACAATACTTAGGTAGAAAATCAAACCTAATTTTTTGCAACTTTGTAAGTACAAGTCCATTCTTTTTGAAAGAAATTTTAATATTTTGAGGATGAACTTTCAATAAATCCACTTCAACCTTAACCCTAGCACAACTTGGCCTTGTCTTCTTCCTGGTGGCCGAATCTAGGGCTAAAGGTTTCCCCACCGCCGCCGCCAACGAGAAAAGGGCCGATTGGCCAAAGAAATTTGGTGAAAGATTGGGAAATGAGATCCATCCCCAAGCAATATTGGATTCCTCCTCTGGATTAAAATTAACATTCCAAATGAATGTTCTCATCAACAACATATTGTTTCTTTCTTTAATCCAAAAACTAGGGCTAGACATCAAAGTATCATAATCTTCTTCGATAGAACAACGAATTAGAATATGTCGATTATGCAACAACCCTATATTAACCTCAGATTTTAATCCAGTGCTTAGGAATTTCCTTTCGCAAGAAATCAAAATCCGTCCAACCATTTGAAAACTTACCAACAACCGCAAGTTTCAAATTTTGTTGTTCAATCATCAAATCAATTTCTTCCTCCTCAAACATAATCATAGGTTCACCATGAAGATAGGTGATAGGTTTAATAGGCACGAATTTCAAGGAGGAGGGAGACGACGCGGTGCTAGGTTAGCGCCACGCCATTGTTTTGTGGGATTCCGGGGGGGTGGGGTTAGATTTAATAATTTCTGAAAAGGTGGGGGGGTGTACGGTGACGGGAGGGTGGTGGCCGACCACAGGAGGTGGCCGTCGCCACCACGCCACGTGGTGGCTAAATGTGGCGGCTAGGGTTTTAGGTTAATGACGTGAGGGAGGAGAGAGGTTAGAGCGTTTAAGGCTAAGTTTAAAATGTTAAAAAATGTTGGGGTTTA
Organism: Przewalskia tangutica; assembly: GCA_029844215.1. Lineage (NCBI taxonomy): Eukaryota > Viridiplantae > Streptophyta > Magnoliopsida > Solanales > Solanaceae > Przewalskia > Przewalskia tangutica. Next base: position 127,564,212 of record CM056725.1, read on the forward strand.
GAGTTTAGGGTTTAGGGTTTAGGGTTTAGGGGTTTAGGATTTAGGGGTTTGTGTTGTGTTGTGGTTTGGGGTTTGTGGTTTAGGGTTTAGGGTTTAGGGTTTAGGGTTTAGGGTTTAGGGTTTAGGTTTTTTTTTTTTTTTTTTGAGTAATCATCTAGGCACGTAGGCCCAGGTTTTTATTAATAACAGAAAGTAAAGAGGTGCCTAGAAGGGAAGTACAAACAAATAAAGGGATAGGTTTAGGGTTTAGGGTTTAGGGTTTAGGTTTTTTTTTTTTTTTTTTTTTTAGTAATAATCCAGGCACTTTGGCCCAGGTTTTTATTAATAACAGAAGGAAAAGGGGCCCAGAAGGGAGTTACAAACTAATAAGGGGGTAGCCCTTTACTTCGCCTGCTAGTCCTGACTAGGCGAAGTATAAGTCTATCCCGAATGTAAAAAGAAGGAAGAAGCTAAAATGAGATAAGCTATGATCATCATAGAGTTTATAATGCACTCTATGATGATGTTACAAATGATGATACTAAGATAGAGTAGTAATATAAGAACAAAGCTAGGAAATCTAAACTCTGAACTTATAAAATCTTCTAACCCAAGTACCTTCTCCTCCTTGTCTTCTTGTAGTCCATGGTATAGAATCATTTCTTCTTTGACCTAGTGGTAACTGACAATGGAATAGTCGGCTTACTAGCTTCCTTTCGTTGGCGTAGATTATGTGTTGATGAAGTCCCCACTCCTTTCTTAGGTGGACTGGGTATTGCTGCTTCTAATCTCTTCATCTCTTCAAACATATTTTCAGGGTCAGGGACACCATGAAACATGTGTCCAAGTGCTATCTGAAGCTCCTCGTCATCTAGAATGTCGTCCTCTGAATCTCCATCAACAGCTAGTGGGCTTGGTTCTGGTTCAAACATTTCCAAGGCCCATTCCTGTCTATCTTCTTCTGAGGGGACAAACATCTCCAAATATTCCTGTACAGTCATGTGTGCATTTCTACTACTTAGGGTGTCCTTTAAAACATCCTCAAACTTTGTCATACGACAGAAGTCACCTTTCAATTCCATTTCCTTATCAAAGGCCTCCCGAAGTAATGCTATGTCTGATTCTGACCACTTGTGCTCATAATCATTATTAGAATCTTCTCCTTCCGTATCACACCACTTCCTCCTTACACTATCAGTATCAAAAGTTTTGGAAGTGGTAGGGTTATTGGAAGGAATTTCTGATGAGGATTTATTCAAAGTACAAGGTTGTGGAGGGAATGAAAAAGCATTTTTAAGCCAGTTTTGGGCTGAGGGGTTTTTTGTGTTTGTGGGTTTTGAATTGGTTGTGGGCTTTGTATTTGATGTTGTTTGAGGATGGGTAGTGGAGCCCGTATCCGAAATAGAATTTGGACTTGGATTTTCTTGGATTTTTTGAAGTGTGTTTGGGCTTTGGTTTTGGGCCTTTTTATTTAGTGGTTTTAAGGGGGTAATGGTTTGAGGTTGTGGGGGTTTTTGGAGTGCGGGGTGGGGTCTGTTTTAGTTGTCGGATTGGGTATTCGGGTTTCCGGTCGGCCTGGTCCGAGTCGGGTCGGCTCGTAGGGTTTTAGGTTTTTGTGGGGTGTTTTCAAGGCGTGGGGGGGGGGTTGGGTGTCTGGCCCAGGGCCGAGCGGGGGGGTAGGGTAGATGGGCCACTGGGTGTAGGGTCAGCGCACTGGAGCGGTCGGTGGTCGGGTCGGTCAACACTTCGTAAGGTTTCGATGTGTTTAGAAGTGGGTTTTTCGGATGCGGTGGTATGACGGCGGGAAGGGTCCGTGGATGGGGTGGTTCGGAAGGGGTGGGGATTGTTCGGTCACGGGTTGTGTAGTGGCCGGCCGCTGGTCGGGTCGGGTCGAAGATGCGGGTAGGGTTTTAGAGGGTTGTTTAGGGTTTTGAAGGTGGTTTGCTGGGGTGGTAGGACGAGGCGGGGGGTTTGTGGGAGGGTGGGTATGGTAGGGGGGGGGGGTGAGATCTGGGTCGTGGGTCGGGTCTCGGGTAGGGTTTCCGTCATAGGTGTGACGGCTAGGGTTTGGGGGGGTAGATTAGGGTTAGGGTTTTTTAGTAATGGGCTAGGGTTTCTGCTAGGGTTAGGCCCAGCAGCAATGGCGGCTGCTGGGCTAGGGTTAGGGGGTGGTACGACGGGGGGAGGGTGTTCAGGCTGGTCGGGGGTAGGGTTCCGGCGGTCTAGGTGGCCGCCGGTAGGGTTCCGGTGGGCTAGGGTTACGTCGGGTGGTTTTCCGTGCCACAAAATTTTTCCGCTCAAATTTTCCGGGTTTTTCATGGGGTCGGATCAGGTGGTGGGGGTGATTCCAACCGCCATTTTGGTCGGAAATGTTCCCTGAATCTGCAAATCATTGGCTAATGACGTTTTTTGGATAGGAATTGGATTTTTCCTATTCTTTTTACCCGTGACAACCTGCCAACCGACGGACTTGGAGGTTTTTGGATCTGAATTGATGGTAGAAGGAGGAAGGGTAGAGTTTGGAGGATTACCTTTTGTCAAATCCGCCGCCTTTTCCGTCAATCCATCAACATTGTCATCCTTCTTTGGTTTCAAATCCGGATTCAATTTCCAACATCCTTCAATATCATGTCCTTGTAGCATACAATTAGTACAATACTTAGGAATAAAATCAAACCTAATTTTTTGCACTTTTGTATGAACAATTCCATTCTTCTTGAAAGATAGTTGAATTTTTTGAGGATGAGTTTTTAACAAATCCACTTCAACTTTAACTCTAGCACAACCGGCCTTGTCTTCCTATCAGAAGCGAATCTAGGGCAATGGGTTTCCCCACCGCCGCCGCCATCGTGTACAAGGCCGATTGGCCATGGAAATTTGGGGAAGATTTGGAAAAGAAATCCAACCCCAAGCAATATGTGACTCCTCCTCTGGATTAAAAGCAACATCCCAAATGAATGTTCTCATCAATAACATCTTATTATTTTCTTTAATCCAAAAACTAGGGCTTGACATCAAAATGGCATAATCTTCTTCAATTGAACACCGAATTAGAATATGGCGATTATACAACAACCCTATTGTAACCTCAGCTTTTAATCCACATTGCTTAGGGATTTCCTTCCGCAATAGATCAAAATTAGACCATCCATTTGAAAACTTACCAATAACCGCAAGTTTCAAATCTTGTTCTTGAATCATCAAATCGATTTCATCCTCCTCAAACATGACCATAGGTTCACCATGAAGATAGGTGATAGATTTTAGAGGCATAGAAGTCGAGGAAGGGGGGAAGGGGTGACGACGGCGGAAATAGGGTTTACCGCCGCCGCCACTGCCATGGACGAAACCGGGGGGGTGGGGGTAAATTTGACCATTTCTAGGAAGGTGGGGGGGTGTGCAATGACGGGGCGGTGGTGGCCGACCACAGGAGGTGGTCGGCCGATGGCCGTGACGGCCATGGTGGCGGAAACGCGTGAAGGGTGGCTAGGTTTCACTAAATTAGGAGAGAGGGAGGAGCATTTTCGGCTAAGTCTTTTAAATTAAATGTTAAAAATTAAAAAAATGTTGGCTTTATTTAGCCGTTGAGTGGTTAATTATTTAGTCATTTTTAGCGCGTGGTCTCGGGTTCGAATCCTCCTTATCAATGCACTTCTCCTACCGACCTACTAATCGCCTCCGCTTGTCCCTACACGTTTGGAGGATTTTTATGAGTAATTCCATCCGTGTTAGAGGCTTAGGGTTAGCTACTCCTTCACCCCGCAGAATGGCAATTAATCTCACCTCTGATATGGGAATCGAACCCAAGACCTCCCACACATGGTATCCTTAGCCTAACCTTTGACCATTGGGCCAAATGCTGTTGGATAAAAGTTGGCTTTATTTAGCCGTTGAGTGGTTAATTATTAGTCATTTTTAGCGCGTGGTCTCGGGTTCGAATCCTCCTTATCAACAGACCCTCCCTCCGGCCTGGACCTACGGAATCGCCCTCCGCTTGTCCCTACTCGTTTGGAGGATTTTTTATGAGTAATTCCATCCGTGTTAGAGGCTTAGGGTTAGCTACTCCCCTTGCCCCTGCAGAATGACAATTAATCTCACCTCTGCTGATATGGGGAATCGAACCCAAGACCTCCCACACATGGTATCCTTAGCCTAACCTTTGACCATTGGGCCAAATGCTGTTGGATGGGTTTAGGGTTTAGGGTTTTTTTTTTTTTTTTTTTTTTTTTTTTTTTTGTTTTTTTTTGTTTTTTTTTGTTTTTTTGAATAATCATCAAGGCACGTTGGCCCAGGTTTTTATTAATAACATAAAAGAAAAGGAGCCCAGAAGGGCAATACAAACTAATAAAGGGATAGTCCTTTACTTTGCCTGCTAGTCCTATCTAGGCGTAGCATAGGTCTATCCCGAATGTAAAAATAAAGACGAAGCCAAGATGAGGTAAGCTATGATCATCATAGAGTTTATAATGCACTCTATAATGATGTTACAATTGATGATACTAATGTAGAGTAATAATATAATCACAAAGCTAGGAGCTCTAAACTCTGTACTTATAAAATCTTCAAACCCAAGTACCTTGTCCTCCTCGTCATCTAATAATCCCTGATATAAAATCATTTCTTCTTTGATATTGTGGTTACTGCCAATGGGAGTGCCGGTTTTTTAGCTTGTTTGCCTTGCCGTTGTTGCTGTGTTGTTGAAGACTCACTCTATTCTAGCCTAGGTATTGCTTCCTCTATTCTTCTCATCTCAAAGAAACATATCCGCATTGATCCGGACGCCCAAACATGTGACCAAGTGCTATCCAAGCTCCTCATCATCAAGTATATCTTCTTCCATACCTTCATCAATAGCAAGCGGTCTTGGTTCAGTTCATACGGCCCATGGTCCAATCCCGCTATCTTACGTGGAGGAAATAATCATGTCGGAATTCCTTAAGACATCTTCAAAATTTGTCATACCATAGAATTCACCATCACTTTCCATTTCCTGATCAAAGGCTTCACGAAGTTCTGCAATCTCAGCTTTTGATAGCTTGTGTGAAGACTCCTGTGAAACATATCCAACTGTCTCACCCTCCTTCTTCCCGCTACCATCGCACCCAAAGGAATGGCAGTGGTAGTTTTATTGGAAGGAATGTCTGATGAGGTTTTATTCAATGTACAAGGTTGAGGAGGGAAGGAAAAGGCATTCTTAAGCCAATTTTGGGCCGAAGGGTTCTTTGTGTTTGAGGGATTTGAAGTAGTTTTGGGCTTGGTGGTTAATTTTGTTTGAGGTTGAGTAGCGGAGCCCGTATCCGAAACTGAATTTGGACTTGAATTTTCTTGGGTAGTTTTAAAAGTGGTTGGGCTTTGGGTTGGGCGATTTGGGAGATGGGTTACTGTTTCGGCGTGGAGTCACGGGTTTAGTTTTTATTGGGTTGGAGGTTTCGGGTTGTGGGGGTTCGTGGGAAGTAGAGGGGGGGTTGGGTTTAGTGGGTTCTTTGGTCGGGTTAGCAGGCAGTGGTCGGGTTTGGGGTTGGGTCGGCCGCGCAGGAATGGGTACCAAAGTTTAGGGTTTAAAGTGCCGGTAGTTACTCAGTTGGGTCGACCTGGGTGGGGGAGGGAGTGGTGTCTAGGATCGTACCGCGGGGTAGGTAATCGTTAAATGGGTCGGGTAGGGTTGGATCGGGTTAGTGGTCGGGTTAGATTGTCGGGTAGGGTTTCACGATAATTTTGGGTGGGGTTTGGATCCGGGGTAGGTCGGCGGGTAGGTAGGATAGGGGATTGGTCCGCGGGGGGGTTGTGCAGGTTATGGGTCGGGTTAATGGGTCGGGTCGGGTCAGTGAATCGGGTAGGGTTTCGGTAGGTGGTATATGGTTTTTTGTGGCATTTTCGATAGGGGGGGGTTGGACGACGTGGGTAGGGGGGTATGTGGGTGGGGCGGTGGACCTGGCAGTGGGTGGGTGCAGGTGATGGGTCGGGTCACGTAGGGTTTGAAGTGACGGTTGGCGGCCAGGGTTTGGGTGGGTAGTTTAGGGTTAGGGTTTTGATGTAATGGGCTAGAGTTGGCCCAAAGAAGAACGGCATTTCTTGGGCTAGGGTTTGTGGGGGGTACGTCGGGGAGGTGGTCCGTGGTCTGAGCTAGGGTTCCGCGGTCGAGTGGCCGCCTAGGTTCGTGGTGTTTTTCCCACTGGTCATTATTTCCGGCGTCGGAAATTAATAATTGGCTAGAATATTTAGTGTTTTTCGATGGGGGGGGGCTGTTTTGAAGTGGCAGGGGTGGTGTCGGCCACCATTTTGGCCGGATTTTCTCCCTGAATCGGTAAAACAGTAGGCAAGGTGTTTTTTAGGATTAGATTTGTATTTTTTCTAGGCTTTTTACCTGTGACAACCTCGCCAAGCATCATTTTTGTGGTTTTGGATCAGGGGTGGTTTTGACGGCGAAGGAGGAAGGGTAGGGATTTTAGGTTACCTTTTTCCAATACCGCTGAATTTCACGATCCGCCGCCAATATCATCCTTCTTGGTCTCAACCGATTAATCTTCCAACACCCTTCAATGTCATGTCCTTGAAGATTGCAAGAAGTACAATACTTAGGAATAAAATCAAACCTAATTTTTGTACTTTTGTATGAACAATACCATTCTTCTTGAAAGAGATTTGAATTTTGAGGTGAACTTTTAATAAGTCCACTTCAACCTTAACCCTAGCACAACTTGGCCTTGTCTTCTTCATAGTGGCGAATCTAGGCAATAGGTTTCCCCACCGCCGGCTAAAGTGAACATGGCGAATGGCCAAAAAAGTTTGGCGGAAGATTGGGAAATGAGATCCATCCCCAAGCTATGTTTGACTCCTCTTCCGGATTAAAATTAACATTCCAAATGAATGTTCTCATTAACAACATCTTGTTTCGTTCTTTAATCCAAAAACTAGGGCTTGACATCAAAACATCATAATCTTCTTCAATAGAACAACGAATTAGAATATGGCGATTATGCAACAACCCTATATTAACCTCAGATTTTAATCCACATTGCTTAGGAATTTCCTTTCGCAAGAAATCAAAATCCGTCCAACCATTTGAAAACTTACCAATCACCGCAAGTTTCAAATTTTGTTGTTCAATCATAACATCAATTTCTTCCTCCTCAAACATAATCATAGGTTCACCATGAAGATAGGTGATAGGTTTAATAGGCACGGAAGTCGAGGAGGGGAGAGGCGGCAATGGAACTAGGGTTTACCGCCGCCGCCATCGCTTTGACGACTCCGTGGGGGTCGATGTGACTATTTCTGAAAAGGTGGGGGGTTGCGTTGTGGAGGTGGGGTGATGGCCGACCACGAGTGGCCGGCTGGCGTGGCGGCCATGGTGGCCGGAGGTTGGTGGCGGCGGAAACTAGGGTTTTTCCGATTTTTTGAGGAGAGAGGGGAGAGCAAAATTTTTAAAATGTTGGCTTTATTTAGCCGTTGAGTGGTTAATTATTTAGTCATTTTATTATGTGTTTCCCATGTGCTTGAAGGCCCTGAGTTCGAGTCGGCTTAACAATAGGCACCCTCCGCCAGACAACCTACCCATACCGCTTGAGGTTGTCAGACCGATCCACCTCATTGGGCTTGGTCCTGCTCCGAGTGTCCTTTTAATCAGTGGGCCCTCAGAGGTATAGAGGAATCCGTTGAGCTGACGCTGGTACTCGAAGCAGGGCCCAACCCCTTTTTATTCGCCCTTGGTCAAGAGCATTCGAATAAAATTGCAAGGAATTAATCTCACCCTGCTGTTAAGGGGAATCGAACCCACGGTCTCCTGCACAAGGGAGCATCCTTAGCCTAACCTTTGACCATTGGGCCAAATGCTGTTGGATAAAATGTTGGCTTTATTTAGCCGTTGAGTGGTTAATTATTTAGTCATTTTTAGCGCGTGGTCTCGGGTTCGAATCCTCCTTATCAACGCACCTCCTACCGACCTACTAATCGCCCTCCGCTTGTCCCTACACGTTTGGAGAATTTTTTTTGAGTAATTACATCCGTGTTAGAGGCTTAGGGTTAGCTACTCCCTTCACCCCTGCAGAATGACAATTAATCTCACCTCTGCTGATATGGGGAATCGAACCCAAGACCTCCCACACATGGTATCCTTAGCCTAACCTTTGACCATTGGGCCAAATGCTGTTGGATTAAAAATGTTGGCTTTATTTAGCCGTTGAGTGGTTAATTATTTAGTCATTTTATTATGTGTTTCCCATGTGCTTGAAGGCCCTGAGTTCGAGTCGGCTTAACAATAGGCACCCCCTCCGGCTTAGACAACCGGCCCCATACCGCTTGAGGTTGTGCAGACCGAACCACCTCGGGCTTGGTCCTGTTCCGAGTGTCCTTTTTAATCAGTGGGCCCCTCTTGTAGGTATAGAGGAATCCGTTTAGCCGACGGTACTCGGCGAGGCCCAACCCTTTTATTCGCCTCGTCAAGAGCATTCGAATAAAATTGCAAGGAATTAATCTCACCTCATAAGGAATCGAACCCACTGTCTCTCTGACAAGGAGCATCCTTAGCCTAACCTTTGACCATTGGGCCAAATGCTGTTGGATGGGTTTAGGGTTTAGGGTTTAGGGTTTAGGGTTTAGGGTTTAGGGTTTAGGGTTAAGGGTTTAGGGTTTAGGGTTTAGGGTTTGGGGGTTTAGGGTTTAGGGTTTGGGGTTTTGGTGTTTGGGGTTTTGGGGTTGGGTGGTTTGGTGTTTGGGGTTTGGGGTTTTGGGGTTTTGGGGTTTGGGGTTTTGGGGTTTAGGGGTTTGGGGTTTGGGGGTTTGGGGGTTTGGGGTTTGGGGGTTTGGGGTTTAGGGTTTAGGGTTAGGGTTGGGGGTTTGGGGGTTTGGGGTTTGGGGGTTTAGGGTTTAGGGTTTAGGGTTTAGGGTTTAGGGTTTAGGTTTTTTTTTTTTTTTTTTTGAATAATCATCCAGGCACGTTGGCCCAGGTTTTTATTAATAACATAGAAGAAAAGGGGGCCCAGAAGGGAAATACAAACTAATAAAGGGATAGTCCTTTACTTTGCCTGCTAGTCCTATCTAGGCGTAGCATAGGTCTATCCCGAATGTAAAAAGAAAGACGATGCCAAGATGAGGTAAGCTATGATCATCATAGAGTTTATAATGCACTCTATAATGATGTTACAATTGATGATACTAAGGTAGAGTAAAAATATAATCACAAAGCTAGGAGCTCTAAACTCTGTATTTATAAAATCTTCAAACCCAAGTACCTTGTCCTCCTCGTCATCTAATAATCTGTGATATAAAATCATTTCTTCTTTGATCTTGTGGTTACTGCCAATGGGAGTGCCGGTTTTTTAGCTTGTTTGCCTTCATTGTTGTTGCGGCGATTGAAGACTCAACTTCTATTCTAGCTCAGGTATTGCTTCCTCGATACTTCTCATCTCAGCAAACATATCTGCTGCATCAGGGACGCCCTGAAACATGTGACCAAGTGCTATCTGAAGCTCCTCATCATCAAGTATATCTTCTTCCACGCCTTCATCAATAGCAAGCGGTCTTGGTTCAGGTTCATACGGTTCCATGGCCCAATCCCGTCTATCTTCATTGGAGGAAATAATCATGTCGGAATTCCTTAAGACATCTTCAAAATTTGTCATACCATAGAATTCACCATCACTTTCCATTTCCTGATCAAAGGCTTCACGAAGTTCTGCAATCTCAGCTTTTGATAGCTTGTGTGAAGAATCCTGTGAAACATATCCAACTGTCTCACCCCCCTTCCTCCTGTCACTATCAGTACCTAAAGATTTGGCATTGGTAGTCTTATTGGAAGGAATGTCTGATGAGGTTTTATTCAATGTACAAGGTTGCGGCGGAAAGGAAAAGGCATTCTTAAGCCAATTTTGGGTCGAAGGATTCTTTGTGTTTGTGGGATTTGAAGCAGTTTTGGGCTTGGTGGTTGATTTTGTTTGAGGTTGAGTAGAGGAGCCCGTATCCGAAACTGAATTTGGACTTGAATTTTCTTGGGTTGTTTTAAAAGTGGTTGGGCTTTGGGATTGGGCCGGTTTGGTTAATGGGTTTCGGGTTTCCGGGTGTGGGTGGGTCACGGAAGTGGGTTGTAACGGAGTAGTGAGTTCGGGTTGAGGGGGTACGTGGGGAGCAGAGGGGGGAGTAGGTTTAAAGGGTTCTTTGGCCTGTTAGGGATTTAGGTCGGGTTTAGGGTTGGCCTGCCGGGGCATTGGGTATTATTAAGGTAGGTTTAGGGTTTTTAGGTGTAGATTCGGATAGGGGGGGTTAAGGTTGGGGAGGAGCGATGTCTACGACCGGTACCGCGGGGTAGGGTAGTTGGGTTAGATGGGTCAGGGTAGGGGCTGAGGAGGATCGGGTCAGTGGGTCGGGTCGGGTTAGGGTGTCGGGTAGGTTTCACTGCAGTCAGGTGAGGTTTGGATCGGATGGTAGGTCTGGGGTAGGTAGGATAGGGGTGGGGTGGATCCGCGGGGTGGGGTGATCCGGGTCACGGTCGTTTAATGGGTGCCTGGGTCAACGTTGGCGTAGGGTTTCATATGGGTTTTAGGGTTTTTGAGGTGGTGTCGCCATGGAGTTGAATGAGGGGTGGGGGTACGTGGGTTGGGGGTGGAGTCCGCAGGTGGGTGTAGTGTCCAGGTCATGGGTGCCCGGGTAGGGTTTGAGCCGGGTTGGCGCTAGGTTTGGGGGTAGATTAGGGTTTGGGCTTAGTGGTTTAGGGCTAGGGTTAGGCCCAGCCGCCTCTTCTTTGGAGTTAGGTTTAGGTTTGTGGCTCAGCGTTGGGGGCGATCCGTGGTTTAGGGGTAGGTTCGCGCGGCCGTGGCCGCTAGGTTCCGATGGGTAGGGGGTATTCTAGGTGGTATTCCGGCGCCGCCATTTATTTTTTGGCCTGAATTTTGTGGTTGTTTCGGCTGGGGGGTCTGTTTCGGCGTAATGGAGGTGGTTCCGACCTCCACCGTGGTCGGAATTTCACCCCTAACCGTCGGAACAGTGTTCAAAAGAATTTTTTGATTTAGATTTGTGTTTTTTCTCTTGTTTTTTCCGGTGACCACCTGCCAACCTTCGGAATTTTTGGATATTGGATCTGGGGGGGGTGGTTTGACGGCAGTAGAAGTAGAAGTAGGGTTTTGAAGATTACCTTTTGCCATAGCCGTCGAAATCTCACCATTGTCATTTTCATCCTTCTTTGGTCTCAGATCCGGATTTAACTTCCAACATCCTTCAATATCATGTCCTTGAAGTTTGCAATTAGTACAAAACTTAGGCATGAAATCAAATCTAATTTTTTGCATCTTTGTATGTACTATTCCATTCTTCTTGAACGAAATTTGAATTTTTTGAGGATGAACTTTCAACAAGTCCACTTCAACCTTAACCCTAGCACAACTTGGCCTTGTCTTCTTCATGGTGGCCGAATCTAGGGTTAATGGTTTACCCACCGCCGCCGCCAACGTGAACAAGGCCGAATGGCCAAAGAAATTCGGTGGTAGATTTGGAAATGAGATCCATCCCCAAGCAATATTGGACTCCTCCTCTGGATTAAAATCAACATTCCAAATGAATGTTCTCATCAACAACATTTTATTCTTTTCTTTAATCCAAAAACTAGGGCTTGACATTAAGATGTCATAATCTTCTTCAATTGAACAACGAATAAGAATATGACGATTATACAACAAACCTATTGTAACCTCAGATTTAAGGCCACATTGTTTAGGAATCTCCTTCCTTAAAACATCAAAGTCCGTCCAACCATTTGAAAACTTACCAATGACTGCAAGTTTCAAATCTTGTTCTTGAATCATAATTTCAATTTCTTCTTCTTCAAACATAACCATAGGCTCACCATGAAGGTACGTGATGGGCTTAATGGGCACGGAACTCGAGGAAGAAAGGAGGGGGGCGACGGCGTTGCTAGGGTTTCCTAACGCCGCCGCCACTGTTTTGACGTGAGACGGGACAGATGAGGTCGATTTGACCATTTCCAAGAAGGTGGGGGGGTGAGGGGTGGTGGGGGGGTGATGGCCGACCACAGGAGGTGGCCGGCCGGTGGCCACGTCGGCCATGGTGGCCGGAAAAGGGTGGCGGCTAAGGCTAGGGTTTTACCGAATTTTAGGAGAGAGGGGAGAGCAAATTTGCTAAGTTTCAAAAAAAACAAAAATGGGTTTAGGGTTTAGGGTTTAGGGTTTTTTTTTTTTTTTTTTTGAGTAATCATCTAGGCACGTTGGCCCAGGTTGTTTATTAATAACAGAAATGAAAAGGTGCCCAGAAGGGAATTACAAACTAATAAAGGGATAATCCTTTACTTTGCCTGCTAGTCCTGTCTAGGCAAAGCAAAGGTCTATCCCGAATGTAAGAAGAAAGAAGAAGCTAAGATCAGGTAAGCTATGATCATCATAGAGTTTATAATGCACTCTATGATGATATTACAATTAATGATACTAAGGAAGAGTAGTAATATAAGAACAAAGCTAGGAGAACTAAACTCTGAACTTATAAAATCTTCTATCCTATGTACCCTTTCTTCCTTGTCTTCTAGTAGTCCATAATATAGAATCATTTCTTCTTTGATCTAGTTGTAATAGACAATGGGATTGTTGGCTTACTAGCTTCCTTCCGTTGGCGAAGATTATGTGTTGATGAATTCCCCGCTCCTTTCTTAGGTGGCCGGGTATTCTTTGCATCTAATCTCTTCATTTCTTCAAACATATTTTCAGGGTCAGGGACACCATGAAACATGTGTCCAAGTGCAATCTGAAGCTCTTCATCATCTAGAATGTCTTCCTCTGAATCTCCATCAACAGCTAATGGACTTGGTTCTGGTTCAAACATTTCCATGGCCCATTCCTGTCTATCTTCTTCTGAGGGGACAAACATCTCCAAATATTCCTTTACCGTGAAGTGTGCATTCCGACTGCTTAGGATGTTTTTTATTACATCCTCAAACTTTGTCATACCACATAAGTCACCTTCCATTTCCATTTCCCTATCAAAGGCCTCCCGAAGTAATGCTATGTCTGATTCTGACCACTTGTGCTCATAATCATTATTAGAATCTTCTCCATCCGTCTCACACCACTTCCTCCTAACACTATCAGTCTCAAAAGTTTTGGAATTGGTAGAGTTATTGGAAGGAATTTCGGATGAGGATTTATTCAAAGTACAAGGTTGTGGAGGGAATGAAAAGGCATTTTTAAGCCAGTTTTGGGCTGATGGGTTTTTTGTGTTTGTGGGCTTTGAATTAGATGTGGGATTAGTTTTTGATGTTGTTTGAGGATGGGTAGTGGAGCCCGTATCCGAAATAGAATTTGGACTTGGATTTTGTTGGATTTTTTGAAGTGTGTTTGGGCTTTGGGTTTGGGCCTTTTTATTTAGAGGTTTTAAAGGGGTAATGGTTTGAGGTTGTGGGGGGTTTCTTTGGATGCTTTGGGTGGGGTCTGGTCTGTTTTTTGGGCTGGGTTTCCGGGTCGGGTTTCCGGTCGGTTTAGGGCCTGCCTGGTCGGGGGTGGGTCGGGTTGCGGTGGGTATATTAGGGTTAAGGAGGGTGGTGTCGATGGAGGGGGGTGGGGATTGGTGTCTGGCCCATGGGCGAGAGGGGGGGTAGGGTAGGTGGGCCACCGGGTGTAGGGTGGGGCGGTGGAGCGGAGTCGGTGGGTGGTCGGGTCGAACACATGGGTAGGGTTTCAATGTGTTTAAAAGTGGGGATTTTGGATCTTGTGGTATGAGCGAACGGCGGGGGTCTGTTGGTGGGGGGGAGGTTCTGGAAGGGGATGGGGTATTGTTCTGGGTCACGGGTTGTAATGTGGGTCGGGTCAGTGGGTCGGGTCGGGTCGATGAGGCGGGTAGGGTTTTAGTGGGTTGTTTAGGGTTTTTGAAGGTGGTTTCGGCTAGGGGTGTTAGGACGAGGGGGGCAGGGGGGTTTGTGAGAGGGGGGGTGGGTACGTTAGGGGGTGGGGGTGAGATCTGGGTCGTGGGTAGGGTTTCCGTCAAAGGTGTGACGGCTAGGGTTTGGGGGGGTCGATTAGGGTTAGGGTTTTTTTGTAATGGGCTAGGGTTTCTGCTAGGGTTAGGCCCAGCAGCAATGGCGGCTGCTGGGCTAGGGTTTGGGGGTGGTACGACGGCGGGGGTGGGATAAGATAGGCCGCCGGTAGGGTTCCGGCGGTCTGGGGGTTTTCCGGCTAGGGTTCCGGCGCCGCCAACTGATTTTTGACTCAAAAATTCTTGGTTTTCCGATGATGGTGGTTGTTTGGACGTGGAAGTGGTGTTTCCGACCGCCAATGTGGTCGGAATAATTTCCAGATTTGCCGGAACGTTTTTTGTGGATGGTTTTTGGAGTAGATTTGTGTTTTTTCTATTATTCTTTCCCGTCACCACTTTCCAACCATCGGAATTCTTCAATTTCGGATCTGGAAGGGTATTTTTGGAGGAAGAAGGAGGAATAGTAGGGTTTTGAGATTTACCTTTGTCAATGGCCGCCGATTCCTCCATCAATTCATCATCTTTGTCATCCTTCTTTTGTCTCAAATCCGGATTTATTTTCCAACATCCTTCAATATCATGTCCTTGTAGTTTACATGTAGTACAATACTTAGGAATAAAATCAAACCTAATTTTTTGCACTTTTGTATGAACAATTCCATTTTTCTTGAATGAGATTTGAATATTTTGAGGATGAACTTTCAATAAATCAACTTCAACCTTAACCCTAGCACAACTGGGCCTTGTCTTCTTCCTTGTAGCCGAATCTAAGGCTATGGGTTTCCCCACCGCCGCCGCCAACGTGAACAAGGCATTTTGACCATAGAAATTAGGTGAAAGATTAGGAAAAGAAATTCATCCCCAAGTAATATTCGACTCCTCTTCCGGATTAAAATTAACATTCCAAATGAATGTTCTCATCAACAACATCTTATATCTTTCTTTAATCCAAAAACTAGGGCTTGACATCAACATATCATAATCTTCTTCGATAGAACAACGAATTAGAATATGACGATTATGCAACAACCCTATATTAACCTCAGATTTTAATCCACATTGCTTAGGAATTTCCTTTCGCAAGAAATCAAAATCCGTCCAACCATTTGAAAACTTACCAATTACCGCAAGCTTCAAATCTTGTTCTTCAATCATAAAATTGATTTCATCCTCCTCAAACATGACCATAGGTTCACCATGAAGATAGGTGATAGGTTTAATGGGCACGAAATTCGAGGAGGGGGGGGAAGGGGTGACGGCGGTGCTAGGGTTAGCCGCCGCCGCCGCCACTGTTTTGAGGGACTTCGGGGGGGTGGGGTTCGATATAAGAATTTCTGAGAAGGTGGGGGGGTGGACGGTGACGGGAGGGGGGTGGCCGACCACAGGAGGTGGCCGGCCAGTGGCCACGACGGCCATGGTGGCCGGAGAAGGGTGGCGGCTAGATCTAGGGTTTTCCGATTTTTGGAGGAGAGAGGGGAGAGCAAAAAATTGCTAAGTTTAAAAATCAATAAAATTCAAATGTTGGCTTTTTAAAATGTTGGCTTTATTTAGCCGTTGAGTGGTTAATTATTAGTCATTTTTAGCGTGTGGTCTCGGGTTCGAATCCTCCTTATCAATAGACCCCCCCTCCGGCCTGGACCTACGGAATCGCCCTCCGCTTGTCCCTACACGTTTGGAGGATTTTTTATGAGTAATTCCATCCGTGTTAGAGACTTAGGGTTAGCTACTCCCCTTGCCCCTGCAGAATGGCAATTAATCTCACCTCTGCTGATATGGGGAATCGAACCCAAGACCTCCCACACAAGGTATCCTTAGCCTAACCTTTGACCATTGGGCCAAATGCTGTTGGATGGGTTTAGGATTTAGGGTTTAGGGTTTAGGGTTTGGGGTTTGGGGTTTGGGGTTTGGGGTTTGGGGTTTAGGGTTTTTATTTTTTTTTTTTTTTTTTTTTTTTGAGTAATCATCCAGGCACGTAGGCCTGTGTTTTATTAATAATGAAGGAAAAGGGGCCCAGAAGGGAGTTACAAACTAATAAGGGGGTAGCCCTTTACTTCGCCTGCTAGTCCTGACTAGGCGAAGTATAAGTCTATCCCGAATGTAAAAAGAAGGAAGAAGCTAAAATGAGATAAGCTATGATCATCATAGAGTTTATAATGCACTCTAAGAAGAAGTTACAAATTATGATACTAAGATAGAGTAGTAATATAAGAACAAAGCTAGAAATCTAAACTCAACTTATAAAATCTTCTAACCCAAGTACCTTCTCCTCCTTGTCTTCTCAGAGTCCATGGTATAGAATCATTTCTTCTTTGACCTAGTGGTAACTGACAATGGAATAGTCGGCTTACTAGCTTCCTTTCGTTGGCGTAGATTATGTGTTGATGAAGTCCCCACTCCTTTCTTAGGTGGACTGGGTATTGCTGCTTCTAATCTCTTCATCTCTTCAAACATATTTTCAGGGTCAGGGACACCATGAAACATGTGTCCAAGTGCTATCTGAAGCTCCTCGTCATC
Organism: Przewalskia tangutica; assembly: GCA_029844215.1. Taxonomy (NCBI): domain Eukaryota; kingdom Viridiplantae; phylum Streptophyta; class Magnoliopsida; order Solanales; family Solanaceae; genus Przewalskia; species Przewalskia tangutica. The sequence continues at coordinate 127,580,670 of CM056725.1, forward strand.
TAGAATGTCGTCTCGAATCTCCATCAACAGCTAGTGGGCTTGGTTCTGGTTCAAACATTTCCAAGGCCCATTCCTGTCTATCTTCTTCTGAGGGGACAAACATCTCCAAATATTCCTGTACAGTCATGTGTGCATTTCTACTGCTTAGGGTGTCCTTTAAAACATCCTCAAACTTTGTCATACGACAGAAGTCACCTTCCAATTCCATTTCCTTATCAAAGGCCTCCCGAAGTAATGCTATGTCTGATTCTGACCACTTGTGCTCATAATCATTATTAGAATCTTCTCCTTCCGTATCACACCACTTCCTCCTTACACTATCAGTATCAAAAGTTTTGGAAGTGGTAGGGTTATTGGAAGGAATTTCTGATGATGATTTATTCAAAGTACAAGGTTGTGGAGGGAATGAAAAAGCATTTTTAAGCCAGTTTTGGGCTGAGGGGTTTTTTGTGTTTGTGGGTTTTGAATTGGTTGTGGGCTTTGTATTTGATGTTGTTTGAGGATGGGTAGTGGAGCCCGTATCCGAAATAGAATTTGGACTTGGATTTTCTTGGATTTTTTGAAGTGTGTTTGGGCTTTGGTTTTGGGCCTTTTTATTTAGTGGTTTTAAGGGGGTAATGGTTTGAGGTTGTGGGGTTTCTGGTGCAGGGTGGGGTCTGTTTTAGTTGTCGGGTAGGTATTCGGCGGGTTTAGGGTCGGGTCGTCCGAGTTGGGTCGGGTTTCGTAGGTTTTTAGGTTTTGTGGGGTGGTTTCAATGCGTGGGGGGATTGGTGTCGCCCATGGCCGAGAGGGTAGGGTAGGTGGGCCACCGGGTGTAGGGTTAGCGGGGTGGAGCGGTCGGTGGTCGGGTCCGTCAACACATCGGGTAAGGTTTCGATGTGTTTAGAAGTGGGTTTTCGGATCCGTGGTATGGACGAGGGGGGGAAGGGGGTCTGTGGATGGGGGGGTGGTTCTGGAAGGGGGTGGGGGATTGTTCTGGGTCACGGGTTGTGTAGTGGGCCGGGTCGATGGCTCGGGTCGAAGATGCGGGTAGGGTTTTAGAGGGTTGTTTAGGGTTTTTGAAGGTGGTTTCGGCTAGGGGTGGTAGGACGAGGGGGGCAGGGGGGTTTGTGGGAGGGGGGTGGGTATGGTAGGGGGTGGGGGTGAGATCTGGGTCGTGGGTCGGGTCTCGGGTAGGGTTTCCGTCATAGGTGTGACGGCTAGGGTTTGGGGGGGTAGATTAGGGTTAGGGTTTTTTAGTAATGGGCTAGGGTTTCTGCTAGGGTTAGGCCCAAGAAGAACGGCTGGCTTTGGGCTAAGGTTAGGGGGTGGTACGACGGGGGGAGGGTGTTCAGGCTGGTCGAGGGTAGGGTTCCGGCGGTCTAGGTGGCCGCCGGTAGGGTTCCGGTGGGCTAGGGTTACTGTTACACCCCGTATTTACAGGACATGTTTTAAGAACGTACGTGAGAACTCTAATGTGTCAAGAAGTGAGACTTGTAAAATTTTATCGGAATTACGAAATTGTCGGAAACGTTTTATTGTGACGAGTGGGAGGGCGACACGTGTCACCCCCCTTATTTTTAGTCTTGGACGAAATATTCATGGATAGGATGGTCATTGACCATAATTTAAATGGCCAAGTCTTGCAAAGACTAGTAGCATGATTTTATTGACTAAGTCAAAGGCCACTTGGGCTTGATCCATGTGAAATGCATCCAAGCCACCCATTTGTTTTAATCATAACCCTTCCATGTCTTATAAACACTAGTAGGATGACTAGTTCCCACACTTAGTCATTTTTCAAGAAATGTTTGAGGAAACTATTAATGGCTGTCGGATTTGAGGGTTCAATTAGAGAAAAAAAATTCAATTTTTGTCAAATAATTCCCCCACTTTAAACCAAGGTTCTTGAGGATATAGTAAGTGTATCTCAATAGAAAAATCCCGGAAAAAGAGAGTTTTCGTATTAGTCGCAAAGTGAAAACCTAGAGACTTTCTAGGTTTTGGATTGAAGGTTTGAAGGAAAGTTGTTGGTGTGGTTCTAAGGGTCTCAAGGAGCGGATTGAGGTGTCTTGATGAGGCTCTAGGTTGCTAAGGAGCAACTTCGGTTTTGAAGATTGGATTACAATTCGTTGAGGTATAATCTTGTTCTTTGAAAGTATTACAAGATTATTTTATTGTTGTTGTTAGCTTTCCCTGTTGCTAGCATGATGTGGTTAAGTTGAAGTTTATAAGTATTATGGAGTGCTTGTAGCTAAATTGGCAATGTTATATAAGCCACTTGAAAATTTGATTACTCATTGGTCGTGTATTAGAAATGCGCCGATGTTACCTACTTAGAGATTATGGATTGTTATAATCAAATGCGACTTGATATCGTGTTATGCTACCAATTTGGATTGAAATGGAAATTTGATAAGCATTGGTATGGTTGAACTCAAGGTGGCCGAATTTGGACTTTTAGTTTGTTATTCATTTGTTTTGAACTACTTTCTAAATTGTGAGCCAATTGGGTCATTTAGTTATTCATTTGTATTGGAATACCTTCTATATTGTTGTGAGCCAATTGGGGCTGTTTAGTTATTCATTTGTATTGGAATACCTTCTATATTGTTGTGAGCCAATTGGGGCTGTTTGGTTATTGTATTCGGCCTTGAAAAAGGTGGCAAAGTGAGTAGAAACAAAGGAGGTGCTGTCCGATTTTCCGTAGAATTTAGCGACTTAGCACCTAAAATATTCTACGATGAAGTAAGAAGTTAATGGGCGATGGTGACCATTATAGGTTGACGTACTAGGTATAGCGTATCCTACTTGAAGAATGGAATAGCTCAGGTGGAAGTACTTTGGAGCTTTTGCTACTTGTCGATAATCGTCGCGAGGTATGTGAACCTCTTCCTTCTTTTGACATGATTCTATGTATGGAATATACATGTAGTACTCTTTCATGATTCCTTCTACTCTTAGAAGTTAAGAGGTATGTATGTTGATTTACTCACGTAAAGGTTATGTCTAAGTTATCCTAAGTTCTTACCAAGTCTTATGGGGGATGTTGGTAAGAGTCGTTAGGAGGTAATTGGAGCCAAGTTGACTTGGCTAATTTTACGGCACGAATAAGAATAAGTATCGAACCAGCCATTGCAGCGTTAATAAAGGAAAATGTAATGACAATTAATTATGTTAAAACAAGTAGAGTTCTCCATCTGCATAGAAGCTAAGATAAGACAAAATTGTATTACATTTTCTAGATCATGGCTACTTGATTAAGATCGTTATCAATAAGCATAACTTACTCACAACGCACCAAAGTATATGTTACTTAATTTATAAGGAATTACGTACGAAGTTTTAAGACTATGGACCTCAAATTGTTAAAAGGTTAAGGGACTTTATTTTCAAGTTATGGGACTTGATTCTTAAAGGGAGAAATGAATTGATTTAAAAAGTATAGAATACTTGATTTGGAAAGTATTGATTTCTTTCCATTCTAAGTTAAGAAACTTGTTTGCCTAAAAGTTAAGAGACTTGAAGTATTTTGAAAGCTATGCGATTTGAATTGAAAGTATAAGTTTCTTGGTTATCAAATGAATGTATTTGTCTAAGAAATAAAGAGTTATAACGGCTTTATGGGAAGTTGGTTATAACAACTTTATGGAAGATTTAAAAGAATGATTTTCTTCAGTTATGTAAGCAAAGAAATGATTTGAAATAAAGAAGGGCAAATTGTCTTAAAGGTACCAATTGCTTAAGGTTTCAAAGAAAGAAGTCACTTGATTTAGAAGCCTATAAATGTATTTCTAAAAAGGTATTGTGACTTGTCGTGAAAAGTAGATATGACTTGATACTACGGTTATTAGTATCTTGGAAGTTTTATTTGATAGAGAATCATTTTAAAGGAGTAGAGGCACGTAGTACGTGGGGTTAATTCCCGGATTTTATAATGACATGTTAGTGCCTTAAGTAAACAAAAATGAGAGTGTATATGAACAAGCTAATAAGAAGTTAGGGGATTTCTTAACTTGCTTATATTACGTATGATAAGTCGGTAGTGCTTATGTTATGTATGGTGTTTGGTGGTGCTTATATTATGTATGATAAGCCGGTAGGGCTTATGTTATGTATGATGACCGGTTGAGTTAGGGTAAGAGTATAAATGAGGGGCAAGCCCCAAGACGTTATACCACCTTCTCCAGGGGAAGAGTATAAGTGAGGTAAACCCCAAGACGCATCACCGCTTTATGTGTTGTTTGACGACCGGTCGAGATAGGGTAAGAGTATAAATGAGGGGCAAGCCCCAAGACGTTATACCACCTTCTCCAGGATAAGAGTATAAATGAGGGGCAAGCCCCAAGACGTTATACCCCCTGCTTTACCACCTTCTCCAGGATAAGAGTATAAATGAGGGGCAAGCCCCAAGACGTTATACCCCCTGCTTTACCACCTTCTTCAGGGTAAGAGTATAAATGAGGGGCAAGCCCCCCAGACGTTATACCACCTGTTTTGATTGATATTATGGGCGTGAGACCCATGGTTATGCTTTTCACTTTTAGTCGGCGGTGATGGGGATTCCACGCATGCTTTGATATTGGTGTGACTTGATCGCGTCCGCATTGGGGTAGTATATGTGTCCCTCCGTAGTGGGCCGGACTATGTTATAAAAGATAAGTAAGTTAGATAGAAATGAACTTAATGACTTCTCCTAAGTAAGTACGTAAGATATGACTATAGCTCTTAATGGAATGGAAAAAGATATTGATGTAAGTTATGTGGAAAAACTTGATTGAATTCTTAAGTATGTATGTAAGAATATGATGTTAATTCTTATTGAAAGAAGGAAAAGAATGATTAATGTACGATTAAGTTCATGTGGTAATGACACGGCGAGGATCCGTATGTATTTTTTATACTTGCCTTGTCATTCTTTTGTACGATTATGATCGCTTTCTTCAGACGTTATTTCTATTCCATATTCTGCACTTTTGTTATCGACTTCTTCGGGGCCGTTCATGTCCGCAGTTTAGGTATTACGCTATGGATCCGCGAGCTTAGGATCCTGGTTCGATTTTGAGATGGCTCCAATGTTCCGAGTTGTCATGGCTATGTATATTCAAGTGCGGCGGGCCTTGTCCCGCCACGATTGTTCGATTGTTATTCCTAGAGGTCCTGTACTCGCATGTTGTGGGTCGATTTGTAAAAGAAATGAGGCAACCGCTTGTTGTATTTATATAAGTTCGGGAAAAGCCTATCGGCTAACCTGTTGTTTTACTTCCGATGTTTTATTTATAAGTTTTATGTATGTTCCGCTGATTTTCTCTGATGTTTACCTGTAAGGGTGCCCAGGTAGGGCACCAGTCGCGGTCCCGGGGTCGGGTCGTGACAAAAGTGGTATCAGAGCAGTTAGTCCTCGGAAAGTGTCTACAGACCGTGTCTAGTAGAGTCTTGATTATCGGTGTGTTGTGCACCACATCTATAATCAGGAGGCTGCAGGACATTTAGGATTGGTTTCCATTCTTCTCACCCTGAGATCGTGCGATAGAGCTGTGTTGTTAGGGTCGTCCCTCCCTAACGAGTTATGTTGATTGCAGCTTCGAGAAAGGCAGCAGTGACCCAGGAATGACTATGTGGATTGCGTATCCAGGTTGGTAACGATTATAGTATAGTTGGTATTGTGACATACATCTATACGGAGTTATGTATGAGGGTCAGACGCGTGTTGCCTAGAATGATTTTAGATTACCAGGAATCGGTAAAGACTAACTAGATACCGGGAAGGTATGGAATATTTAATGAATTTTTCGCCAAGGTTTTGTGTTTTATTTCGAGATAATTGGGAAAGGATGAGCTGTCTGATAGGGTAGTGAACCCTTAAGAAGCCATATTAAGGAACCTAATGGAATGTCATGTTAATAGATTAAGCTGTGTAGTATGCTTAAGAGAATTATACGGACGAGGCCTGTATAGGGTAAGTAATGGTTGTTGTGTTCGAGACAACATGGTTATGGTTTTATGAGAAGTTTTTATACCCGTTATTGGGGGATTGGTAAGGTAGGCTTGGAGCATGGAAATTGCGAGCCTAAGAATATTGATAACTGCCGAGACCTTAAATGTATAAGGTTTTCTCTGGCAATAAGATTTTAAGTCAGACCAAGGATAAGAGTTAAGTGCGACGCTGAGTAGGGTTGAGGACCTGTTACGGGTCTCCCCATGGCCTGGAATGGAGTGGGATCAGTTGATAGTAGTTCCGCCACGTGGCGGTCACAGGTGCAGGCCCAAGTTGAGTTAACCATTTTACGGGTTCGTGGACGCGTTCCACCGGAACCAGGTCATGAAAGCCGGAAATGGCCTTATATTGTTTTATAGAGTGACTCCAAAGATTAGAGGCCAGAATTGGTATGGAAGTTATGTAAGTATGTTAGAAGGAGTTGGAAGTACGAAAAGATAATCTCTTTTGGGCGTAGGATGGACAGGTATGCGTGTACAAGGTATTAGGGCCATGTGTGGCATTGTTGGTATGACGGGGTTGTGAAAGGAAACTATGTCGCAAATTATAAAGTTTGACTCCGAAAGAACATTCGGGGACGAATGTTTCTAAGGGGGGAAGAATGTTACACCCCGTATTTACAGGACATGTTTTAAGAACGTACGTGAGAACTCTAATGTGTCAAGAAGTGAGACTTGTAAAATTTTATCGGAATTACGAAATTGTCGGAAACGTTTTATTGGATTTGAGTGGGAGGCGACACGTGTCACCCCCCTTATTTTTAGTCTTGGACGAAATATTCATGTATAGGATGGTCATTGACCATAATTTAAATGGCCAAGTCTTGCAAAGACTAGTAGCATGATTTTATTGACTAAGTCAAAGGCCACTTGGGCTTGATCCATGTGAAATGCATCCAAGCCACCCATTTGTTTTAATCATAACCCTTCCTTGTGTCTTATAAGCTTACTAGTAGGATGACTAGTTCCCACACTTAGTCATTTTTTCAAGAAATGTTTGAGGAAACTATTAAGGGCTCTCGGCTTTGAGGGTTCAAGAAGAGAAAAAAAATTCAATTGTTGTCCAATAATTCCCCCACTTTAAACCAAGGTTCTTGAGGGTATAGTAAGTGTATCTCAATAGAAAAATCCCGGAAAAAGAGAGTTTTCGTATTAGTCGCAAAGTGAAAACCTAGAGACTTTCTAGGTTTTGGATTGAAGGTTTGAAGGAAAGTTGTTGGTGTGGTTCTAAGGGTCTCAAGGAGCGGATTGAGGTGTCTTGATGAGGCTCTAGGTTGCTAAGGAGCAACTTCGGTTTTGAAGATTGGATTACAATTCGTTGAGGTATAATCTTGTTCTTTGAAAGTATTACAAGATTATTTTTATTGTTGTTAGCTTTACATGTTGCTAGCATTAAGTGGTTAAGTTGAAGTTTATAAGTATTATGGAGTGCTTGTAGCTAAATTCGAAATGTTATATAAGCCACTTGAAAATTTGATTACTAATTGGTCGTTTATTAGAAATCGTCGCATGTTACCTACTTAGAGATTATGGATTGTTATAATCAAATGCGACTTGATATCATGTTATGCTACCAATTTGGATTGAAATGGAAATTTGATAAGAATTGGTATGGTTGAACTCAAGGTGGCCGAATTTGGACTTTTAGTTTGTTATTCATTTGTTTTGAACTACTTTCTAAATTGTGAGCCAATTGGGGTTTAGTTATTCATTTGTATTGGAATACCTTCTATATTGTTGTGAGCCAATTGGGGCTGTTTAGTTATTCATTTGTATTGGAATACCTTCTATATTGTTGTGAGCCAATCGGGGTGTTTGGTTATTGTATTCGCCTTGAAAAAGGTGGCAAAGTGAGTAGAAACAAAGGAGGTTTGTCAGATTTTCCGTAGAATTTAGCGACTTAGCACCTAAAATATTCTACGATGAAGTAAGAAGTTAATGGACGTATGGTGACCATTATAGGTTGACGTACTAGGTATAGCGTATCCTACTTGAAGAATGGAATAGCTCAAGGTGGAAGTACTTTGGAGCTTTTTGCTACTTGTCGATAATCGTCGCGAGGTATGTGAACCTCTTCCTTCTTTTGACATGATTCTATGTATGGAATATACATGTAGTACTCTTTCATGATTCCTTCTACTCTTAGAAGTTAAGAGGTATGTATGTTGATTTACTCTACGTAAAGGTTATGTCTAAGTTATCCTAAGTTCTTACCAAGTCTTATGGGGGATGTTGGTAAGAGTCGTTAGGAGGTAATTGGAGCCAAGTTGACTTGGCTAATTTTACGGCACGAATAAGAATAAGTATCGAACCAGCCATTGCAGCGTTAATAAAGGAAAATGTAATGACAATTAATTATGTTAAAACAAGTAGAGTTCTCCATCTGCATAGAAGCTAAGATAAGACAAAATTGTATTACATTTTCTAGATCATGGCTACTTGATTAAGATCGTTATCAATAAGCATAACTTACTCACAACGCACCAAAGTATATGTTACTTAATTTATAAGGAATTACGTACGAAGTTTTAAGACTATGGACCTCAAATTGTTAAAAGGTTAAGGGACTTTATTTTCAAGTTATGGGACTTGATTCTTAAAGGGAGAAATGAATTGATTTAAAAAGTATAGAATACTTGATTTGGAAAGTATTGATTTCTTTCCATTCTAAGTTAAGAAACTTGTTTGCCTAAAAGTTAAGAGACTTGAAGTATTTTGAAAGCTATGCGATTTGAATTGAAAGTATAAGTTTCTTGGTTATCAAATGAATGTATTTGTCTAAGAAATAAAGAGTTATAACGGCTTTATGGGAAGTTGGTTATAACAACTTTATGGAAGATTTAAAAGAATGATTTTCTTCAGTTATGTAAGCAAAGAAATGATTTGAAATAAAGAAGGGCAAATTGTCTTAAAGGTACCAATTGCTTAAGGTTTCAAAGAAAGAAGTCACTTGATTTAGAAGCCTATAAATGTATTTCTAAAAAGGTATTGTGACTTGTCGTGAAAAGTAGATATGACTTGATACTACGGTTATTAGTATCTTGGAAGTTTTATTTGATAGAGAATCATTTTAAAGGAGTAGAGGCACGTAGTACGTGGGGTTAATTCCCGGATTTTATAATGACATGTTAGTGCCTTAAGTAAACAAAATGAGAGTGTATATGAACAAGCTAATAAGAAGTTAGGGGATTTCTTAACTTGCTTATATTACGTATGATAAGTCGGTAGTGCTTATGTTATGTATGGTAAGCTGGTGGTGCTTATATTATGTATGATAAGCCGGTAGGGCTTATGTTATGTATGATGGCCGGTTGAGTTAGGGTAAGAGTATAAATGAGGGGCAAGCCCCAAGACGTTATACCACCTTCTCCAGGGTAAGAGTATAAGTGAGGGTAAACCCCAAGACTGTACCACCCGCTTTATGTGTTGTTTGACGACCAGGTCGAGATAGGGTAAGAGATAAATGAGGCAAGCCCCAAGACGTTATACCACCTTCTCCGTGATAAGAGTATAAATGGCGGGCAAGCCCCAAGACGTTATACCCCGCTTACCACCTTCTCCGTGATAAGAGTATAAATGGCGGGCAAGCCCCAAGACGTTATACCCCGCTTACCACCTTCTTCAGTAAGAGTATAAATGAGGCAAGCCCCCGCACGTTATACCACCTGTTTTGATTGATATTACGGGCGTGAGACCCATGGTTATGCTTACACTTTTAGTCGGCGGTGATGGGGATTCCACGCATGCTTTGATATTGGTGTGACTTGATCGCGTCCGCTTTGGCGGGTAGTATATGTGTCCTCCGTAGTGGGCGGACTATGTTATGAAAGATAAGTAAGTTAGATAGAAATGAACTTAATGACTTCTCCTAAGTAAGTACGTAAGATATGACTATAGCTCTTAATGGAATGGAAAAGATATTGATGTAAGTTATGTGGAAAAACTTGATTGAATTCTTAAGTATGTATGTAAGAATATGATGTTAATTTATTGAAAGAAGGAAAAGAATGATTAATGTACGATTAAGTTCATAAGTGGTAATGACACTACGAGGATCTCGTATGTATTTTTATACTTGCCTTGTCATTCTTTTGTACGCTTATGATCTCGCATCAGACGTTATTTGCTCCATATTCGTACTGTTGTATCGACTTCTTCGGGCCGCGTTCATGTCCGCAGTTTAGGTATTACGCTATGGATCCGCGAGCTAGGATCCCGGTTCAAGATTTTGAGATGGCTCAATGTTCCGAGTTGTCATGGCTATGTATATTCAGGTACGCGGGCCTTGTCCCGCCACGATTGTTCGATTGTTATTCCTAGAGGTCCGTACTCGCATGTTGTCGGGCTTTGTAAAAGAAATGAGGCAACCGCTTGTATTTATATAAGTTCGTGAAGGTAGCTTTCCGCTAACTCGCTGTTTTACTTCCGATGTTTTATTTATAAGTTTTATGTATGTTCCGCTGATTTTCTCTGATGTTTACCTGTAAGGGTGCCCAGGTAGGGCACCAGTCGCGGTCCCGGGGTCGGGTCGTGACCGTTACGTCGGGTGGTTTTCCGGCGCCGTCAAAATTTTTTCCGTTCAAATTTTCTGGGTTTTTCGATGGGGGGGTCGGATCTGTGGTGGTGGGGGTGATTCCAACCGCCATTTTGGTCGGAAATGTTCCCTGAATCTGCAAATCATTGGCTAATGACATTTTTTGGATAGGAATTGGATTTTTCCTATTCTTTTTACCCGTGACAACCTGCCAACCGACGGACTTGGAGGTTTTTGGATCTGAATTGATGGTAGAAGGAGGAAGGGTAGAGTTTGGAGGATTACCTTTTGTCAAATCCGCCGCCTTTTCCGTCAATCCATCAACATTGTCATCCTTCTTTGGTTTCAAATCCGGATTCAATTTCCAACATCCTTCAATATCATGTCCTTGTAGCATACAATTAGTACAATACTTAGGAATAAAATCAAACCTAATTTTTTGCACTTTTGTATGAACAATTCCATTCTTCTTGAAAGATAGTTGAATTTTTTGAGGATGAGTTTTTAACAAATCCACTTCAACTTTAACTCTAGCACAACTGGGCCTTGTCTTCTTCATTGTAGCCGAATCTAGGGCAATGGGTTTCCCCACCGCCGCCGCCATCGTGTACAAGGCCGATTGGCCATGGAAATTTGGGGGAAGATTTGGAAAAGAAATCCAACCCCAAGCAATATGTGACTCCTCCTCTGGATTAAAAGCAACATCCCAAATGAATGTTCTCATCAATAACATCTTATTATTTTCTTTAATCCAAAAACTAGGGCTTGACATCAAAATGGCATAATCTTCTTCAATTGAACACCGAATTAGAATATGGCGATTATACAACAACCCTATTGTAACCTCAGCTTTTAATCCACATTGCTTAGGGATTTCCTTCCGCAATAGATCAAAATTAGACCATCCATTTGAAAACTTACCAATAACCGCAAGTTTCAAATCTTGTTCTTGAATCATCAAATCGATTTCATCCTCCTCAAACATGACCATAGGTTCACCATGAAGATAGGTGATAGATTTTAGGGGCAAAGAAGTCGAGGAAGGGGGGGAAGGGGTGACGACGGCGGTACTAGGGTTTACCGCCGCCGCCATGGACGAAACCAAAGGGGTAGATTTGACCATTTCTAGGAAGGTGGTGTGCAATGACGGGGGGGGGGTGTGCAATGACGGGGGGGGGGGTGGTGGCCGACCACAGGAGGTGGTCGGCCGATGGCCGTGACGGCCATGGTGGCCGGAAAACGTGAAGGGGGGTGGCTAGGGTTTCGGCCGAAATTAGGAGAGAGGGAGGAGCATTTTCGGCTAAGTCTTTTAAATTAAATGTTAAAAATGTTTAAATGTTGGCTTTATTTAGCCGTTGAGTGGTTAATTATTAGTCATTTTTAGCGCGTGGTCTCGGGTTCGAATCCTCCTTATCATCGGACCTCTCCGCTGACCTACGGAATCGCCCTCCGCTTGTCCCTACACGTTTGGAGGATTTTTTATGAGTAATTCCATCTGTGTTAGAGACTTAGGGTTAGCTACTCCCTTTGCCCCTGCAGAATGTCAATTAATCTCACATCTGCTGATATGGGGAATCGAACCCTTGACCTCCCACACATGGTATCCTTAGCCTAACCTTTGACCATTGGGCCAAATGCTGTTGGATGGGTTTAGGGTTTAGGGTTTAGGGTTTAGGGTTTAGGGTTTAGGGGTTTAGGATTTAGGGTTTAGGGTTTAGTTTTTTTTTTTTTTTTTAGATAATCCACTAGGCTTGTGGGCCTAGGTTATTTTATATATCAAAAGGAAAGTACATGGGCCCCCGTAGGGGGAAATACACTGCTTATCAGCAGGAGTGCAAAAAGAAAGAAGAAGCAATAATCAAATAAGCAATGATCATCACCGAGTTTATAACATACTCGATGATGATACTACAAATGCGGATACAAACAAAATGAAGATACAATGTAAGCCTAAAGCTATAAGCTACCTCCGGGCATACAAAGTCTTCAATCTGTAGTGTCTCATCTCTCGCTATCCCCAAATACTCTAAAAATCTGATCATGTAAAAGGAGTCCGGGTCCGGATCCGATCTGGATCTAGTGATGGATGAGGTTGCCGTGTAATCCTCGCAGCAGATTCTCGTATTGGAATCAATGGTTGGTCCGGCCGAGCTAGCAATGATCCGCTATGGCCCCGAGTGTCCGATCTAACTTCTAGTATCCATTTTCATGTATTTATCATTGCTGGTTGTGTCATATCCGCTATCATCCGCTGCTCGCGCGATGAAGAGTGTAGGTTGATGTGCTCGCAACCTGCATCGCCTCGTGAAGAGCCTCAGAATGATATCCAAAGTTGGGCCGTAGTTGTTCGCGCCACAAACTCGCCGCTTCGACGCCACAATTGTGCCTTTCTCGCATCTATGAATATGTTGATAAAATCATGTACCGCTCGCTTAGCTTCATCACCATTCGCAACCTCGATCTCGAATATCCTGCTCCTAATAGAATAGCCCTATCCAAACCAATCGGTCCGAACTGGTGTAACTCGTGGGATCTCCTTACCCTCGAGTATTATGCCCATAAAAGGATCTGAATCCTCTATAGCAGAAGGCGATACCTCAGGAGTGCAGTCTCTTATAGCTGGTTTGTCAACCACTGTATCCCTATACTCATCAAACAAGTCATCCATGTCAACAAAATTATCATCTTCACAACCATGTATTCTCATGCGTATCAACCTCCACCTCAATATCATCATTATCAGCAATAACAAGCTAATTACCACAAATTCTCTCCACACTACCGGAAGAGGGAATGCTAGTACAAGCTTGGTTCATCGGCACAAAATTCTTGGCTAGTGAAGGTAGCTCAAGATTAATTCCAATCAAGAATGGGTCCCGACGAATGATACATTTTGGTGAGGTAGGGGATGATGGTGCGGAGGAGAATATAGGGCGTTTAGCTTTGGCTTTCCCAATATCCAGTGGGGATACTGGGTGAGTAAGGGTGAGTGGAGGGAAGGGTGTAGTATCTGGAGGAAGGGTAGGTTCTGTGGGAGGTGGGATGGGTTCAGGTGGAATAAGGGGTGTGACGTCGGGTGAGGATTGGTGTGGAGTGGACTATGGTGGGTTTGGCTCAATAGGAGGGGGAGGGTGAGAGGTCTCAGGTGGGGTTTGAGTTGTGGTAAGTGGCTGGGTTATAGTAGGCGGTACGGGGATAGGTAAGGCGTAGGAGGTGCTAGCATGGTGGGAAGGGATTGTGCCGTGAATTGAAAAGGAGGGTGTTTGTTGATGGATTTGAGTAGGTGTGGGGTAGGTAATGGATTGGGGTGATTGGAATTTCCGGGGTGTGCTATAGAGACTTGTGTGTTTTTGTGGAGGTTGTTTTGGTTAACTTTAGATATTTGAAATGGATTTAATTCCTGTATTTTTGGTTTTTGGCTTTTGGACTTGTGGAGTATTTTTCTTTCGTTTTTTACTAGCAACTGTTTGCCAGTCATTTGGATTTTTGGGGGCTTCTTTGGCTTGAATTGTAGTTTTGGGGGTTTCTTTGGCTGGATTTGGATTTTTGGGTGGATTGTTTGTTTTGTTTGGATTATTCAGGGGATTTGGGTTTTGTGGGTTGTCTTTTGGAGGAGGGGGAGCAGGATGTGTATTTTCTTTGTCCTTCGCAGGTCTCATCTCAGGATTGAGTTTCCAACACCCGTGCACATCATGTCCTCAAGGAACAATTAGTGCAATACTTTGGGAGAAAGTCAAACTGAATCTTGTAAGAGTTTGTTTGAATTCCTCCTTCAGTAGCAATTTGGATTTGGATATTTTTGGGGTGTTGACGCAACAAATCTAATTCGACCTTAACCTTAGCACAACTAGGACGGGTCATATTTTTGGTAGCCGCATCAACACAAATGGGTCTACCAACAGCAGAAGCAATAGACAATAGGATAGACTCATCAAAGTAGACAGGTGGAAGGTTAGGAAATGAAACCCAAGCCCAAGCTAAAATGTTGGCTTTATTTAGCCGTTGAGTGGTTAATTATTTTAGTCATTTTTAGCGCGTGGTCTCGGGTTCGAATCCTCCTTATCAACAGACCCCCCCTCCGGCCTGGACCTACGGAATCGCCCTCCGCTTGTCCCTACACATTTGGAGGATTTTTTATGAGTAATTCCATCCGTGTTAGAGGCTTAGGGTTAGCTACTCCCTTCACCCCTGCAGAATGGCAATTAATCTCACCTCTGCTGATATGGGGAATCGAACCCAAGACCTCCCACACATGGTATCCTTAGCCTAACCTTTGACCATTGGGCAAATGCTGTTGGATGGGTTTAGGGTTTAGGGTTTAGGGTTTGGGGTTTTCGGTTTTGGGTTTTCGGTTGGGGGTTTTGGGGTTTGGGTTTTGGGGTTTGGGGTTTGGGGTTTGGGGGTTTGGTGTTTTGGGTTTTGGGGGTTTTGGTTTGCGGGTTTGGGGGTTGGGGGTTGGGGGTTTGGGGTTTGAGGTTTGGGTTTGGGGGTTTGGGGGGTTTGGGGGTTTGGGTTTGGGGTTTGGGGTTTGGGGTTTGGGTTTAATGTTTGGGGGTTTTGGGTTTTGGGTTTGGGGTTTGGGGTTTGGGGTTTGGGTTTAAGGTTTGGGGTTTGGGGTTTAGGGTTTAGGGTTTAGGGTTTAGGGTTTATTTTTTTTTTTTTTTTTTTTTTTTTTTTTTTTTTTTAGATAATCCACTAGGCTTGTGGGCCTAGGTTATTTTATATATCAAAAGGAAAGTACATGGGGCCCCCGTAGGGGGAAATACACTGCTTATCAACAGGAGTGCAAAAAGAAAGAAGAAGCAATAATCAAATAAGCAATGATCATCACCGAGTTTATAACATACTCGATGATGATACTACAAATGCGGATACAAACAAAATGAAGATACAATGTAAGCCTAAAGTTATAAGCTACCTCCGGACATACAAAGTCTTCAATCTGCAGTGTCTCATCTCTGTCATCCCCCAAATACTCAAAGTATTTGATCATGTAAAAGGAGTCCTGGGTCCGGATCTGGATCTGGATCTAGTAGTGATGGATGAGGTTGCCCGATGTGTAATCCTCGGAGCAGCACTCTGTACTGGAATCAATGGGGTTGGGTCTGGCTGAGCTAGCAATGTATCTGTCATGGCCCTGAGTGTCCGATCTAACTTCTTTGTATCCATCTTCATGTATTTTTCATTGCCTGGTTGTGTCATATCTGCTATCATCTGTTGCTCTGTGCGATGAAGAATGTAGGGCTGATGTGCCTGCAACCTGTACCGCTTCCTGTAAAGAGCCTCTGTAATGATATCCAAAGATGGGCCGTAGTTGTTCGCGCCTGTCAAACCTGCCTGTTTCTGACGCCACAACTGTGCCTTTCTCGCATCCATGAAGATGTTGATAAAATCGTACCTTTGCTCGCTTAGCTTCATCACCATTCGCGACCTCGATCCTGAATATCCTCATTCCTAATAGGAATAGCCCTATCCAAACCAATCGATGTGGTGTAACTGTGGGATCTCCTTACCCTCGAGTATTATGCCCATAAAAGGATCTCAATCCTCTATAGCGAAGCGATACCTCGAGTCACGATCTCTAATAGCTGGTTTGTCAACCACTGTATCCCTATCCTCATCAAACAAGTCAGCCATGTCAACAAAGTTATCATCTTCGTCAATCATGTAATCCTTGCGGGCATCAACCTCCACCTCAACATCATCATTATCAGCAATAACAAGCTCCTTACCACAAATTCTCCCCACACTACCGGAAGAGGGAATACTAGTACAAGCTTGGTTCAAAGGCACAAAATTCTTGGCTAAAGAAGGTAGCTCAAGATTAATGCCAATCAAGAATGGGTCCCGACGTTGGAACCATTTTGGTGCTGTAGGGGAAGAGGGTGCAGATGAAAATATAGGGCGTTTAGATTTGCCTTTCCCAATATCCAGTGGGGATACTGGGTGAGTAAGGGTGAGTTGGGGGAAGGGTCTAGTTTCTGTAGGAGGGGTAGGTTCAGTGGGAGGTGGGATGGGTTCTGGTGGAAAAAGTGGTGTGATGTCGGGTAGGGATAGGTGTGGTGTGGTCTCTGGTGGGTTTGGTTCAATAGGAGGGGGGGGGGGGGGGGTCTCAGGTGCGGTGGGGATATCTGGTGGGTTTGGTTGAGGAAGAGGGGTGAGGCGAGCAAAGTGAGGAGGCTGGGTGGGGCTAGGTAAGGTGGAGGAGGTGCGAGCAAATATGGGGAGGGGTTGTGCCATGAATTGAAAAGGAGGGGGGTTTTGTTCTTTGGATTGGAGTAGGTGTGGGGGTAGGTAATGGAGTGGGGTGATTGGAATTTGTGGGGTGTGCTATATAGACTTGTGTGTTTTTGTTTGGAGGTTGTTTTGGTTAACTTTAGATATTTGAAATTTGGATTTGATTCCCGATTTTTGGTTTTTGGCTTTTGGACTTGTGGAGTATTTTCTTTCGTTTTTCTTGTGTTGTTTGCAGTCATTTGGATTTTTGGGGGCTTCTTTGGCTTGATTGGTAGTTTTGGGGGTTTCTTTGGCTGGGTTTGGATTTTTGGGTGGATTGTTTGTTTTGTTTGTATTATCCAGGGGATTTGGGGTTTGTGGGTTGTCTTTTGGAGGAGGAGCGGGATGTGTATTTTCTTTGTCCTTGAAGGTCTCCTCTCGTGATTGAGTTTCAACATCCGTGCACATCATGTCCTTGAAGGGAACAATTAGTGCAATACTTTGGGAGAAAGTCAAACTGAATCTTGTAAGAGTTTGTTTGAATTCCTCCTTCCGTAGCAATTTGGATTTGGATATTTTTGGGGTGTTGACGCAGCAAATCTAGTTCGACCTTAACCTTAGCACAACTAGGACGGGTCATATTTTTGGTAGCCGCATCAACACAAATGGGTCTACCCACAGCAGAAGCAATATACAATAGGATAGACTCATCAAAGTAGACAGGTGGAAGGTTAGGGAATGAAACCCAAGCCCAAGCTATACTAGTTTCTTTTGTAGGGTCAAAGGAAACATCATATTTCATAGTGCGTAAAGGATAGGATTCCCTCTTGTCTTTAATATCAAAGCTGGAAGAGATGGACATAAGCGTATCATAATCTTCTTCAATGGAGCATCGAATCAGAATATGACGGCTAAACAGATAACCAATTCTAACTTGGGCTTTCAATTTCAACTGTTTAGGTAATTCAGTCCTCAGAAAATCAATGTTAGGCATGCCATGACTAAATTTACCTATCACCGCCCATTTCAATTCTTGACGCGCAATTAGCACATCAATATCAGCTTTCTGAAGCAATAATGTAGGTTCTCCGTGTAAATAATTTACCTGTATAGGTGCTAGCGGAGGTGGTTTTTGACTGTTCTGAGCTTTGTTGGGACCCGCTGAACCAGTTCCCGGAGATGATGATTGTAGAATATGGGCAAACTGAATTCCAGGTGAAAGACCAGGCTGTATTGCCGCCAGGGAAGGCTGCACCACCGCTGTACCGCCATTGTTTGGCGTTGTTGTTCGCCGGAAACTTCCATTTTGATCCAGAGTCAGTGAATTATTGCATTGGGGGGTCATTAGTGGTGGAAAATCAGAAGAAATGGACTGGACAACCTCAATTGGTGGTCGCCAGTCACGCCGCCGTTATCGACGCCTTGACTCGCCGGAAAATATGGCAGATCTGAAAATTGGAGAGTTGAGGTTCGGAATTTAGTGGGTATTGTAGAGCTTGATGATACGAACACAATGGTACCACCCACCACCCTCGACGCTACCTGAAACGACCGGAAAATGGCCTTGAACTGCCGGAAAAAACGACTTGGTCGTCCCGTCGATCTGGGTTGAATTGAAGGTTGAGGGTGGGTGAAAAATGACGGGCTGAAGACGACGGTTCTGTTGGTACCACTCACGATCGTCGACAATACCTGGTGTCGCCGGAAAATGACTGGCGGCGGCTAGGGTTTCGGCAAGTAAGATTTAAGTGATTCGACGATTGAGTGACAATCGAAGGGTGTGGTGGGTATAGAAATGACGGTGATGAGAAGACGAAACTGATGGTGCCACCCCCGTCCGTCGAGGTTGCCTGAGGTCGCCGGAAAATCCAAAAGTACGATCGGAAAACTGGGTGTTTTTCGATCTGAATTTTCCGTCGATTTAGGAGGAGTCGACGATCGTGGTGGGTATAAAAAATGTTGGCTTTATTTAGCCGTTGAGTGGTTAATTATTTAGTCATTTTTAGCGCGTGGTCTCGGGTTCGAATCCTCCTTATCAACAGACCCCCGGCTGGACTCTGGAATCGCCTCCGCATCCTACACGTTTGGAGGATTTTTTATGAGTAATTCCATCCGTGTTAGAGACTTAGGGTTAGCTACTCCCTTTGCCCCTGCAGAATGGCAATTAATCTCACCTCTGCTGATATGGGGAATCGAACCCTTGACCTCCCACACATGGTATCCTTAGCCTAACCTTTGACCATTGGGCCAAATGCTGTTGGATGGGTTTAGGGTTTAGGGTTTAGGGTTTAGGGTTTTTTTTTTTTTTTTTTTTTAATAATCCACTAGGCTTGTGGGCCTAGGTTATTTTATATATCAAAAGAAAAATACATGGGCCCAGTGAGAGATCTGCTTATCAGCAGGAGTGCAAAAAGAAAGAAGAAGCAATAATCAAATAAGCAATGATCATCACCGAGTTTATAACATACTCGATGATGATACTACAAATGCGGATACAAACAAAATGAAGATACAATGTAAGCCTAAAGTTATAAGCTACCTCCGGACATACAAAGTCTTCAATCTGCAGTGTCTCATCTCTGTCATCCCCCAAATACTCTAAGTATTTGATCATGTAAAAGGAGTCCTGGGTCCGGATCTGGATCTGGATCTAGTAGTGATGGATGAGGTTGCCCGATGTGTAATCCTCGGAGCAGCACTCTGTACTGGAATCAATGGGGTTGGGTCTGGCTGAGCTAGCAATGCATCTGTCATGGCCCTGAGTGTCCGATCTAACTTCTTTGTATCCATCTTCATGTATTTTTCATTGCCTGGTTGTGTCATATCTGCTATCATCTGTTGCTCTGTGCGATGAAGAATGTAGGGCTGATGTGCCTGCAACCTGTACCGCTTCCTGTAAAGAGCCTCTGTAATGATATCCAAAGATGGGCCGTAGTTGTTCGCGCCTGTCAAACCTGCCTGTTTCTGACGCCACAACTGTGCCTTTCTCGCATCCATGAAGATGTTGATAAAATCTGTGCACTGCTCAGTTAGCTTCATCACCATTCGCAGCCTCTGATCCACGAATATCCTGTTCTAATAGGAATAGCCCTATCAAACCAATCGATGTGGCGGTGTAACCTGTGGGATCTCCTTACCCTCGAGTATTATGCCCATAAAAGGATCTGAATCCTCTATAGCAGAAGGCGATACCTCAGGAGTGCAGTCTCTAATAGCTGGTTTGTCAACCACTGTATCCCTATCCTCATCAAACAAGTCAGCCATGTCAACAAAGTTATCATCTTCGTCAATCATGTAATCCTTGCGGGCATCAACCTCCACCTCAACATCATCATTATCAGCAATAACAAGCTCCTTACCACAAATTCTCCCCACACTACCGGAAGAGGGAATGCTAGTACAAGCTTGGTTCAAAGGCACAAAATTCTTGGCTAAAGAAGGTAGCTCAAGATTAATGCCAATCAAGAATGGGTCCCGACGTTGGAACCATTTTGGTGCTGTAGGGGAAGAGGGTGCAGATGAAAATATAGGACGTTTAGATTTGCCTTTCCCAATATCCAGTGGGGATACTGGGTGAGTAAGGGTGAGTTGGGGGAAGGGTGTAGTTTCTGTAGGAGGGGTAGGTTCAGTGGGAGGTGGGATGGGTTCTGGTGGAATAAGTGGTGTGATGTCGGGTAGGGATAGGTGTGGTGTGGTCTCTGGTGGGTTTGGTTCAATAGGAGGGGGAGGGTGGGTGGTCTCAGGTGCGGTGGGGATATCTGGTGGGTTTGGTTGAGGAAGAGGGGGGTGAGGGGCAGGCAAAGTGAGGAGGGGCTGGGTGGGGGTAGGTAAGGTGGAGGAGGTGCTAGCAAATGTGGGGAGGGGTTGTGCCATGAATTGAAAAGGAGGGGGGTTTTGTTGCTGGATTGGAGTAGGTGTGGGGGTAGGTAATGGAGTGGGGGTGATTGGAATTTGTGGGGGGTGTGCTATATAGACTTGTGTGTTTTTGTTTGGAGGTTGTTTTTGGTTAACTTTAGATATTTGGGGCTGGATTTGATTCCCAGTATTTTTGGTTTTTGGCTTTTGGACTTGTGGAGTATTTTTCTTTCGTTTTTTACTGGCAACTGTTTGCCAGTCATTTGGATTTTTGGGGGCTTCTTTGGCTTGATTGGTAGTTTTGGGGGTTTCTTTGGCTGGGTTTGGATTTTTGGGTGGATTGTTTGTTTTGTTTGTATTATCCAGGGGATTTGGGTTTTGTGGGTTGTCTTTTGGAGGAGGGGGAGCAGGATGTGTATTTTCTTTGTCCTTCGAAGGTCTCCTCTCAGGATTGAGTTTCCAACACCCGTGCACATCATGTCCTTGAAGGGAACAATTAGTGCAATACTTTGGGAGAAAGTCAAACTGAATCTTGTAAGAGTTTGTTTGAATTCCTCCTTCCGTAGCAATTTGGATTTGGATATTTTTGGGGTGTTGACGCAACAAATCTAGTTCGACCTTAACCTTAGCACAACTAGGACGGGTCATATTTTTGGTAGCCGCATCAACACAAATGGGTCTACCCACAGGCAATAGATAGGATAGACTCATCAAAGTAGACAGGTCGAAGGTTAGGGAATGAAACCCAAGCCCAAGCTATACTAGTTTCTTTTGTAGGGTCAAAGGAAACATCATATTTCATAGTGCGTAAAGGATAGGATTCCCTCTTGTCTTTAATATCAAAGCTGGAAGAGATGGACATAAGCGTATCATAATCTTCTTCAATGTAGCATCGAATCAGAATATGACGGCTAAACAGATAACCAATTCTAACTTGGGCTTTCAATTTCAACTGTTTAGGTAATTCAGTCCTCAGAAAATCAATGTTAGGCATGTCATGACTAAATTTACCTATCACCGCCCATTTCAATTCTTGACGCGCAATTAGCACATCAATATCAGCTTTCTGAAGCAATAATGTAGGTTCTCCGTGTAAATAATTTACCTGTATAGGTGCTAGCGGAGGTGGTTTTTGACTGTTCTGAGCTTTGTTGGGACCCGCTGAACCAGTTCCCGGAGATGATGATTGTAGAATATGGGCAAACTGAATTCCAGGTGAAAGACCAGGCTGTATTGCCGCCAGGGAAGGCTGCACCACCGCTGTACCGCCACTGTTTGGCGTTGTTGTTCGCCGGAAACTTCCATTTTGATCCAGAGTCAGTGAATTATTGCATTGGGGGGTCATTAGTGGTGGAAAATCAGAAGAAATGGACTGGACAACCTCAATTGGTGGCTGCCCAGCCGTCACTGCCGCCATTGACGCCGCCAACTCGCCGGAAAATATGGCAGATCTGAAAATTGGAGAGTTGAGGTTCGGAATTTAGTGGGTATTGTAGAGCTTGATAAGATGAACACAATGGTACCACCCACCACCCTCGACGCTACCTGAAACGACCGGAAAATGGCCTTGAACTGCCGGAAAAAACGACTTGGTCGTCCCGTCGATCTGGGTTGAATTGAAGGTTGAGGGTGGGTGAAAAATGACGGGCTGAAGACGACGGTTCTGTTGGTACCACTCACGATCGTCGACAATACCTGGTGTCGCCGGAAAATGACTGGCGGCGGCTAGGGTTTCGGCAAGTAAGATTTAAGTGATTCGACGATTGAGTGACAATCGAAGGGTGTGGTGGGTATAGAAATGACGGTGATGAGAAGACGAAACTGATGGTGCCACCCCCGTCCGTCGAGGTTGCCTGAGGTCGCCGGAAAATCCAAAAGTACGATCGGAAAACTGGGTGTTTTTCGATCTGAATTTTCCGTCGATTTAGGAGGAGTCGACGATCGTGGTGGGTATAAAAAATGTTGGCTTTATTTAGCCGTTGAGTGGTTAATTATTTAGTCATTTTTAGCGCGTGGTCTCGGGTTCGAATCCTCCTTATCAATGCACTTCTCCGCCTGACCTGCGGATCGCCCGCTGTCCCTACACGTGGAGGATTCTTTATGAGTAATTCCATCCGTGTTAGAGACTTAGGGTTAGCTACTCCTTTGCCCCTGCAGAATGGCAATTAATCTCACCTCTGGCGATATGGGAATCGAACCTTGACCTCCCACACATGGTATCCTTAGCCTAACCTTTGACCATGGGCCAAATCTTTGTTGGATGGGTTTGGGTTTAGGGTTTTAGGTTTTCGGGTTTAGGTTTTTTTTTTTTTTTTGTTATTTTAGATAATCCACTAGGCTTGTGGGCCTAGGTTATTTTATATATCAAAAGGAAAGTACATGGGCCCCCGTAGGGGGAGATACACTGCTTATCAGCAGGAGTGCAAAAAGAAAGAAGCGATAATCAAATAGCAATGATCATCACCGAGTTTATAACATACTCGATGATGATACTACAAATGCGGATACAAACAAAATGAAGATACAATGTAAGCCTAAAGCTATAAGCTACCTCCGGGCATACAAAGTCTTCAATCTGAAGTGTCTCATCTCTGTCATCCCCAAATACTCTAAAAATCTGATCATGTAAAAGGAGTCCTGGTCCGATGCGGATCCGATCTAGTAGTGATGGATGAGGTTGCCATGTGTAATCCTCGGGCGAGATTCTCGTATTGGAATCAATGGGGTTGGGTCTGGCTGAGCTAGCAATGCATCTGTCATGGCCCTGAGTGTCCGATCTAACTTCTTAGTATCCATCTTCATGTATTTATCATTGCCTGGTTGTGTCATATCTGCTATCATCTGTTGCTCTGTGCGATGAAGAGTGTAGGGCTGATGTGCCTGCAACCTGTACCGCTTCCTGTGAAGAGCCTCTGTAATGATATCCAAAGATGGGCCGTAGTTGTTCGCGCCTGTCAAACCTGCCTGTTTCTGACGCCACAACTGTGCCTTTCTCGCATCTATGAATATGTTGATAAAATCTGTGCACTGCTCAGTTAGCTTCATCACCATTCGCAGCCTCTGATCCTGAATATCCCTGTTCCTAATAGGAATAGCCCTATCCAAACCAATCGGTAACGCTGGTGTAACCTGTGGGATCTCCTTACCCTCGAGTATAATGCCCATAAAAGGATCCGAATCCTCTATAGCAAAAGGCGATACCTCAGGAGTGAAGTCTCTTATAGCTGGTTTGTCAACCACTGTATCCCTATCCTCATCAAACAAGTCAGCCATGTCAACAAAATTATCATCTTCGTCAACCATGTATTCTCATGTATCAACCTCCACCTCAATATCATCATTATCGCAATAACAAGCTCATTACCACAAATTCTCCCGACACTACCAAGAGGAATGCTAGTACAAGCTTGGTTCAATCGGCACAAAATTCTTGGCTAGTGAAGGTAGCTCAAGATTAATGCCAATCAAGAATGGGTCCCACGAAGGATACATTTTGGTGAGGTAGGGGATGGTGCGGAGGAGAATATAGGCGTTTAGCTTTGGCTTTCCCAATATCCGAGGGATCTTGGGTGAGTAAGGGTGAGTGGAGGAAGGGTGTAGTATCCGGAGGAAGGGTAGGTTCGGTGGGAGGTGGGATGGGACGGGGTGGAATAAGGGTGGCGTCGGGTGAGGATAGGTGTGGAGTGGTCTCCGGGTTTGGCTCAATAGGAGGGAGGGTGGGAGGTCTCGGTGGGGTTTGAGTTGTGGTAAGTGGTGGGTTATAGTAGAGGCTACCGGGATAGGTAAGGCGTAGGAGGTGCTAGCAATGGTGGGAAGAGATTGTGCCATGAATTGAAAAGGATGGGTGTTTTGTTGATGGATTTGAGTAGGTGTGGGGGTAGGTAATGGATTGGGGGTGATTGGAATTTCTGGGGGGTGTGCTATAGAGACTTGTGTGTTTTTGTTTGGAGGTTGTTTTTGGTTAACTTTAGATATTTGGGGTTGGATTTGATTCCCAGTATTTTTGGTTTTTGGCTTTTGGACTTGTGGAGTATTTTTCTTTCGTTTTTTACTAGCAACTGTTTGCCAGTCATTTGGATTTTTGGGGGCTTCTTTGGCTTGCATTGTAGTTTTGGGGGTTTCTTTGGCTGGATTTGGATTTTTGGGTGGATTGTTTGTTTTGTTTGGATTATTCAAGGGATTTAGGGTTTAGGGTTTAGGGTTTAGGGTTTGGGGTTTAGGGTTTGGGGTTTGGGGTTTGGGGTTTGGGGTTTGGGGTTTTTTTTTTTTTTTTTTTTTTTGAATAATCATCCAGGCACGTTGGCCCAGGTTTTTTATTAATAACAGAAATGAAAAGGGGCCCAGAAGGGAAATACAAACTAATAAAGGGATATTCCTTTACTTCGCCTGCTAGTCCTATCTAGGCGAAGCTAATATCTATCCCGAATGTAAAAAGAAAGAAGAAGCTAAGATCAGATAAGCTATGATCATCATAGAGTTTATAATGCACTCTATGATGATGTTACAAGTGATGATACTAAGGTAGAGAAATAATACAATCACAGAGCTAGGAGTTCTAAACTCTGTACTAATAAAATCTTCAAACCCAAGTACCTTGTCCTCCTCATAATCTAATAATCCCTTATATAAAATCATTTCTTCTTTGATCTTGTGATAACTGCCAATGGGAGTACTGGCTTTCTAGCTTGTTTGCCTTGCCGTTGTTGCTGTGCTGTTGAAGACTCAGCTTCTATTCTAGCCTTTGGTATTGCTTCCTCGATACTTCTCATCTCTGCAAACATATCCGCTGCATCAGGGACGCCCTGAAACATATGACCAAGTGCTATCTGAAGCTCCTCATCATCAAGTATATCTTCTTCCAAACCTTCATCAATAGCAAGCGGTCTTGGTTCTGGTTCATACGGTTCCATGGCCCAATCCCGTCTATCTTCTTCAGAGGAAATAATCATGTCTGAATTCCTTAAAACATCTTCAAAATTAGTCATGCCATAGAATTCACCATCACTTTCCATTTCCTGATCAAAGGCTTCACGGTTCTAATCTCACTTTGATAGCTTGTGTGAAGAATCACATGAAGCATATCCATCTGCTCACACCGCTTCCTCACTATCGCACTCCAAAGATTTGGCAGGTAGTCTTATGGAAGGAATGTCCACTGAGGCTTTATTTAATGCACAGGTCGGAGGAGGAAAGGAAAAGGCATTTTTAAGCCAATTTTGGGCGAAGTGTTCTTAGAGAGGTTGGGCTTTGAATTAGTGGAGGGTTTGGTATTTGTGTTTGTTTGAGGTTGGGTAGTGGAGCCCGTATCCGAAATTTTTGGACTTGGGCTATCATGGGTTTTTGGGCGACAGTTTGGTTTTTGGTTTTGGGCCAAATTAATTGGGGGGGGCAGGGTTTTTGGGAGGGAGTGGGGTCACGGGTTGGTGGTTTAGGGGGTTAGTGGGTTTTTGTTGTGGTGGTACGTTAGAAGTAGAGGGTGGGTTTAATGGGTTCTGGGTCGTTAGGAGTCATGTTGGGTCGGGTTTTGGATTGGGTGCCTGTCGGGCGGAAGGGTACCAACTTTAAGATTTAAAGGGGTAGTTCTGGGTCAGTGGGTCGACCCAGGTGGGGTGGGGAGGAGTGATGTCTAGGATGGGTACCAGGGTAGGGTAGTTGGGTTAGATGGGTCGTAGGCCGAGTTGGATCGGGTCGTCTGGTCGGGTTAGGGTGTCGGGTAGGGTTTCACGGTATTTTTGGGTGAGGTTTCAGATCGGTGGGAAGGTCAAGGGTAGGTAGGATAGGGGTGGGGTGGATCCGCAGTGGGAGGTGATTTGGGTCTCGGGTGGGTCGAAAGGGTCGGGTCGCCGAGGGTAGGTTTCGGATGGTGGTTTATGGTTTTTGTGGCGGTTTTGCAATGGGTGGTTGGGCCGTGGGTTCGGGTATGTGGGTGGGGTGGTCCGACATTGGGTGGGGGTGCAGGTGGTGGGTCGGGTCACGTAGGGTTTGAGTAACGTTGGCTAGGGTTTGGGGGGGTAGATTAGGGTTTGTTGAAAGTGGTATTGGGCTAGGGTTTGGCCCAGCAGCTGTGGCGGCTGCTGGGCTAGGGTTAGGAGGAGTGTCGATGGTGGGGTGGTGGTCAGGGGGGTCGCCGGTAGGGTTCCGTCGTCCAGGCATGTCGCCGGTAGGGTTCCGGCGTTCTGTGACGGCGCCGCTTAGGTTTCCGGCGTCGGAAAATTTTTTTTGAATCAAATTTTTTGGTTTTTTCGCCTGGAGGGTCTGTTTTGACATGGAGGTGGTAGGTCCGACCTCCAAGGTGGCCGGAATTTCCCCCTCCGACGCTAAAACAGTAGAAGTTGTAGAAATGTGATTTAAAATTGAATTTTTTCTAGATCTTTTCCCCGTGACAACCTGCCATCCGTCGGTTTTTGTTGGTTTCGGATCTGAGATGGGTTTTTTGGTGGAATCAAGAGGAAGGGTAGAGTTTTGAGATTTACCTTTTTCCTTAGCCGACGATTCCTCCATAGCTCCATCACCTTTGTCATCCCTCTTTGGTCTCAAATCAGGATTCAATTTCCAACAACCTTCAATGTCATGTCCTTGAAGCTTACAATTAGTACAATACTTAGGTATAAAATCAAACCTAATTTTTTGCATCTTTGTAAGTACAAGTCCATTCTTCTTGAAAGAAATTTTAATATTTTGAGGATGAACTTTCAATAAATCAACTTCAACCTTAACCCTAGCACAACTTGGCCTTGTCTTCTTCATGGTGGCCGAATCTAGGGTTAAAGGTTTCCCCACCGCCGCCGCCAACGAGAATAGGGCCGATTGGCCAAAGAAATTTGGTGAAAGATTGGGAAATGAGATCCAACCCCAAGCAATATTGGATTCCTCCTCAGGATTAAAATTAACATCCCAAATGAATGTTCTCATCAACAACATTTTGTCCTTAACTTTAATCCAAAAACTAGGGCTTGACATTAAGATGTCATAATCTTCTTCAATAGAACACCGAATAAGAATATGACGATTATGCAACAAACCTATTGTAACCTCGGATTTAAGGCCACATTGTTTCGGAATCTCCTTCCTAAGCATATCAAAATCCGTCCAACCATTTGAAAACTTACCAATAACCGCAAGTTTCAAATCTTGTTCTTGAATCATAGAATCAATTTCTTCCTCCTCAAACATAACCATAGGCTCACCATGAAGATACGTGATGGGCTTAATGGGCACGGAAATCGATGAGGAAAGGGGGGGGCCGACGGCGGTGCTAGGGTTTTCCACCGCCGCCGTCAATGTTAAGGGGTAAACCGACGGAGAGGGGGTTGATTTGACCACGTCGGAAAAGGTAGGGGGGTGTGGATGGATGGGGGTTGCTGGCCGACCACAGGAGGTGGCCGGTGGCGACATAGTGGCGGAAAAGTGACGGTAGGGTTTAGGTTTTCCCGCGGAGAGGAGAGAGGAGAGCAAAAGCTAAGTTTAAATGTTGGCTTTATTTAGCCGTTGAGTGGTTAATTATTAGTCATTTTAGCGTGGTCTCGGTTTGAATCCTCCTTATCATGCACTTCTCCTACCGACCTACGAATCGCCTCCGCTTGTCCCTACACGTTTGGAGGATTTTTATGAGTAATTCCATCCGTGTTAGAGACTTAGGGTTAGCTACTCCTTGCCCTCGCAGAATGGCAATTAATCTCACCTCTGGCATGGGAATCGAACCCAAGACCTCCCACACATGGTATCCTTAGCCTAACCTTTGACCATTGGGCCAAATGGTGTTGGATAAATGTTGGCTTTATTTAGCCGTTTGAGTGGTTAATTATTTAGTCATTTTTAGCGCGTGGTCTCGGTTTGAATCCTCCTTATCAGCACTTCTCCTACTGGACCTACTAATCGTCATCCGCTTGTCCCTACACGTTTGGAGGATTTTTTTTATGAGTAATTTCATCCGTGTTAGAGGCTTAGGTTAGCTACCCTTCACCCTCGCAGAATGGCAATTAATCTCACCTCTGCGATATGGGAATCGAACCCAGACTCCCACACATGGTATCCTTAGCCTAACCTTTGACCATTGGGCCAAATGTTGTTGGATAAAAATGTTGGCTTTATTTAGCCGTTGAGTGGTTAATTATTAGTCATTTTTAGCGCGTGGTCTCGGGTTCGAATCCTCCTTATCAACAGACCCCCTCCTACCGACCTACTAATCGCCTCCGCTTGTCCCTACTCGTTTGGAGGATTTTTATGAGTAATTCCATCCGTGTTAGAGGCTTAGGTTAGCTACTCCTTGCCCTCAGAATGACAATTAATCTCACCTCTGCTGATACGGGGAATCGAACCCAAGACCTCCCACACAAGGTATCCTTAGCCTAACCTTTGACCATTGGGCCAAATGTTGTTGGATAAAATGTTGGCTTGTTAGCCGTTGTTTATTATTAATATTATGTGTTTCCCATGTGCTTGAAGGCCCTGAGTTCGAGTCGGTTTAACAATAGGCACCCCCTCCGGCTTAGACAACCGGCCCCATACCGTTTGAAGGTCAGACTGAACCAATTCTCCTGGCTTGGCCTGCTCCGAGTGTCCTTTAATCGGTGGGCCCTCAGAGGTATAGAGGAATCCGTTTAGCGACGGTACTGGCGAGGCCCAACCCTTTTTATTCGCCTGGTCAAGAGCGTTCGAATAAAATTGCAAGGAATTAATCTCACCCGCATGGGAATCGAACCCACTGGTCTCTGCGCGAGGAGCATCCTTAGCCTAACCTTTGACCATTGGGCCAAATGCTGTTGGATAAAATGTTGGCTTTATTTAGCCGTTGAGTGGTTAATTATTAGTCATTTTTAGCGCGTGGTCTCGGGTTCGAATCCTCCTTATCAGCACTCTCCTACCGACCTACGGAATCGCCTCCGCTTGTCCTACACGTTTGGAGGATTTTTATGAGTAATTCCATCCGTGTTAGAGACTTAGGTTAGCTACTCCTTCATCCCTACAGAATGGCAATTAATCTCACCTCTGCTGATATGGGGAATCGAACCCAAGACCTCCCACACATGGTATCCTTAGCCTAACCTTTGACCATTGGGCCAAATGCTGTTGGATGGGTTTGGGGTTTGGGGTTTGGGGTTTGGGGTTTGGGGTTTGGGGTTTAGGGGTTTAGGGTTTAGGGTTTAGGGTTTAGGGTTTAGGGTTTAGGGTTTAGGGTTTAGGGTTTAGGGTTTTTTTTTTTTTTTTTTTTAAGTAATCATCCAGGCGCGTTGGCCCAGGTTATTTTATTAATAACAGAAATGAAACAGGTGCCCAAAAGGGGAATACAGACTCAATCAGGACATGTCCTATCTCTCGCCTGCTAACCCTATCTAGGCGAAGCTTAGGTCTATCCCGAGTGTAAAAAGAAGGAAGATGCTAAGATCAGATAAGCTATGATCATCATAGAGTTTATAATGCACTCTATGATGATATTACAATTGATGATACTAAGGTAGAATAATAATATAATCACAAAGTTAGGAACTCTAAACTCTGTACTTATAAAATCTTCAAACCCAAGTACCTTGTCCTCCTCGTCATCTACTAATCCTCGGTATAAAATCATTTCTTCTTTGATCTTGTGGTTACTGCCAATGGGAGTATCGGCTTTTTAGCTTGTTTACCTTGCCGTTGTTGCTGTGCTGTTGAAGACTCAGCTTCTATTCTAGCCTTGGGTATTGCTTCCTCGATTCTTTTCATCTCAAAGAAACATATCCACGCATCGTGGACGCCCAAACATGTGACCAACAGCTATCTGAAGCTCCTCATCATCAAGTATATCTTCTTCCATACCTTCATCAATAGCAAGCGGTCTTGGTTCAGGTTCATACGGTTCCATGGTCCAATCCCGTCTATCTTCTGTGGAGGAAATAATCATGTCGGAATTCCTTAAGACATCTTCAAAATTTGTCATACCATAGAATTCACCATCACTTTCCATTTCGATCAAAGGCTTCACGAAGTTCGCAATCTCACTTTGATAGCTTATGTGAAGAATCTGTGAAACATATCCATCTGTCTCACACCGCCTCCTCACTACTATCGCACTCCAAAGATTTGGCATGGTAGTCTTATTGGAAGGAATGTCTGATGAGGCTTTATTTAATGTACAAGGTTGAGGAGGAAAGGAAAAGGCATTTTTAAGCCAATTTTGGGCCGATGGATTTTTATTGGATGTGGGCTTAGAATTAGTGGTTGTCTTGGTGGTAGATTTTGTTTGGGGTTGAGTAGTGGAGCCCGTGTCTGAGATAGAGTTTGGTCTTGAATTTTCTTGACTCGTCTTAAAAGTGATTGGGCTTTGGGATTGGGCCGAATTGGTTATTTTGATTTGGGTTTCCGGGGTGGTTACGATACGATTTACGGGGTTGGGGTTCGGGGTACGAGTGATGTAGGCGTGGTGAGTTTGAAGGTTCTTGGGTCGGGTTGAGGAGTTTGTTGGGTTTTGGAGTTGGGTCGGCCTGGGCATTGGGTATGGTTACCGGGCTTAGGTTTTGGGGTAGTTTGGAAGGGCTAGGTTGGGGAGGAAGCGGTTCAGGACTAGGGTACCGCGGAAGCGGTAATTGGGTCTGGTTGTGGTCAGCGTAATGATCGGCCAACGGGTCGCCGGCACTGGTGGTCGGTCAAACCCACGACTGGTTTCGACGGATTTAAGCGGTATTTTCGATCCGGGTCGTCAGTGGTGGGGTATATTGATGGGGTGGATCCGGCGGTGGGTGTCGATCCGGGTCTCGGGTCGGGTTGGTGGGTCGCCTGGTCAATGCAACGTAGGTTTCGGCGGTAGTTTAGGTTTTGTTGGTGGTTTGATAGTGGGGTTGATCGGCGAGTGTGGGTACGTGGGTTGGGTGGTCCGGCCTGGGGTGGGTGTTGGGCACCGGTCTCGGGTCCCGTCGGGTGGTTTCAATGTGGGTTGCGGCCAGGGTTTTGATGGTGGATTAGGGTTAGGGCTAGGTGGTTTTGGGCTGGTTTCGGCTAGGTTAGCCCAAAGAATGACTTGGGCTACAGCTATGGCGTCGAGTGGGTGGTTCTGTGGCTCGCAGAGGTTCCGCGGGTCGTGTGCCGCCGTGGGTTCCGAGTAGATTTTCCGGCCGCCATTATTTCGGCGCGGAAATTAATTTGGGTAGGGTTTTTGGATTTTTCATTGCTGGTCGATTTGACGTGTTGGTGGTGGTTCACCACCATGGTAGCCAAAATTGGTTTTGGGGTTTTGATTGGTGGTATTTTTTCTTTTTTCCCGTAACCTCCTGCCATCCTTGGGGTTTATTGGGTTTCGGATCTGGGAGGTGGGTTTTGACTAAGAGTGGGGGTAGGTTGAAGATTACCTTTTGTCAAATCCACGCTTTTCCATAGATCCATCACCTTTGTCATCCTTCTTGGTCTCAACCGATTTAAAATCCAACATCCTTCAATATCATGACCTTGTAATTTGCAAGAAGTACAATACTTAGGAATGAAATCAAACCTAATTTTTTATACTTTTGTATGAACAATACCATTCTTCTTGAAAGAGATTTGAATATTTTGAGGGTGAACTTTTAATAAGTCCACTTCAACCTTAACCCTAGCACAACTTGGCCTTGTCTTCTTTATGGTGGCGAATCTAGGCAATAGGTTTCCCACCGTAGCTAAAGTGAACATGGCCGAATGGCCAAAAAAGTTTGGCGGAAGATTGGGAAATGAGATCCATCCCCAAGCTATATTTGACTCCTCTTCCGGATTAAAATTAACATTCCAAATGAATGTTCTCATCAACAACATCTTGTTTCGTTCTTTAATCCAAAAACTAGGGCTTGACATCAAAACATCATAATCTTCTTCAATAGAACAACGAATTAGAATATGACGATTATGCAACAACCCTATATTAACCTCAGATTTTAATCCACATTGCTTAGGAATTTCCTTTCGCAAGAAATCAAAATCCGTCCAACCATTTGAAAACTTACCAATCACCGCAAGTTTCAAATTTTGTTTTTCAATCATAACTTCAATTTCTTCCTCCTCAAACATAATTGTAGGTTCACCATGAAGATAGGTGATAGGTTTAAGAGGCACGAAATTCGAGGAGAAGGGGGGAGGGGTGACGGCGGCGTTAGGGTTTGACACCGCCGCCGCCACTGTCTCGACGGAAACAGGGAGGGTGGGGTTCGATTTTAGGATTTCTGAAAAGGTGGGGGGGTGGGAAATGGTGGTGGGGTGGTGGCCGACCACAGGAGGTGGCCGGCCAGTGGCCACGACGGCCATGGTGGCCTGAAAAGTGGTGGCGGCGTGAATTAGGGTTTTCCGATTTTTTGGAGGAGAGAGGGGAGAGCAAAAAAAAAAAATGTTGGCTTTATTTTAAAAAAATGTTGGCTTTATTTAGCCGTTGAGTGGTTAATTATTTAGTCATTTTTAGCGCGTGGTCTCGGGTTCGAATCCTCCTTATCACTGCACTCTCCTACCGACTACGGAATCTCCCTCCGCTTGTCCCTACACGTTTGGAGGATTTTTTATGAGTAATTCCATCCGTGTTAGAGGCTTAGGGTTAGCTACTCCCTTCACCCCTGCAGAATGGCAATTAATCTCACCTCTGCTGATATGGGGAATCGAACCCAAGACCTCCCACACATGGTATCCTTAGCCTAACCTTTGACCATTGGGCCAAATGCTGTTGGATAAAATGTTGGCTTTATTAGCCGGTTGCGGGGTTAATTATTAGTCATTTTTAGCGCGTGGTCTCGGGTTCGAATCCTCCTTATCACTGCACTTCTCCTACCGACCTACTAATCGCCCTCCGCTTGTCCCTACACGTTTGGAGGATTTTTATGAGTAATTCCATCCGTGTTAGAGACTTAGGGTTAGCTACTCCATTTGCCCCATCAGAATGACAATTAATCTCACCTCTGCTGATATGGGGAATCGAACCCTTGACCTCCCACACATGGTATCCTTAGCCTAACCTTTGACCATTGGGCCAAATGCTGTTGGATCAAAATGTTGGCTTTATTTAGCCGTTGAGTGGTTAATTATTAGTCATTTTAGCGCGTGGTCTCGGTTCGAATCCTCCTTATCAACGCACTTCTCCTACCGACCTACTGAATCGCCTCCGCTTGTCCCTACACGTTTGGAGGATTTTTATGAGTAATTCCATCCGTGTTAGAGACTTAGGGTTAGCTACTCCCTTCATCCTCGCATGGCAATTAATCTCACTCTGTGATATGGGACTCGACCCCAAGACCTCCCACACATGGTATCCTTAGCCGTAACTGTGACCATTGGTCCTTATGCTGTTTGATAAAATGTTGGCTTTATTGTGCGTTTGATTGGTTAATTATTAGTCATTTTTAGCGCGTGGTCTCGGTTCGAATCCTCCTTATCAATGCACTCTCCTACCGACTCTACGGAATCGCCTCCGCTTGTCCCTACACGTTTGGAGGATTTTTATGAGTAATTCCATCCGTGTTAGAGACTTAGGTTAGCTACTCCTTCATCCTCG
Source organism: Przewalskia tangutica (assembly GCA_029844215.1). Lineage (NCBI taxonomy): Eukaryota > Viridiplantae > Streptophyta > Magnoliopsida > Solanales > Solanaceae > Przewalskia > Przewalskia tangutica. The sequence goes on from CM056725.1 coordinate 127,614,725, forward strand.
CAGAATGGCAATTAATCTCACCTCTGGCGATATGGGAATCGAACCCAAGACCTCCCACACATGGTATCCTTAGCCTAACCTTTGACCATCAGCCAAAATGTTGTTGGATAAAATGTTGGCTTTATTTAGCCGCTGAGTGGTTAATTATTAGTCATTTTTAGCGCGTGGTCTCGGTTCGAATCCTCCTTATCAATGCACCCTCCTACCGACCTACGGAATCGCCTCCGCTTGTCCCTACACGTTTGGAGGATTTTTATGAGTAATTCCATCCGTGTTAGAGACTTGTGGTTAGCTACTCCTTTGCCACTGCAGAATGACAATTAATCTCACCTCTGCTGATATGGGGAAGCGAACCGTTGACCTCCCACACATGGTATCCTTAGCCTAACCTTTGACCATTGGGCCAATTGGTGTTGGTTGGTTTTTGGGTTTTGGGTTTTGGGTTTTGGGTTTTGGGTTTTGGGTTTTGGGTTTTGGGTTTTTTTTTTTTTTTTTTTTTTTTTTGAGTAATCATCCAGGCACGTTGGCCCAGGTTTTTATTAATAACAGAAATAAAGAGGGCCCAGAAGGGAATTACAAACTAATAAAGGGAGGTGAACCTTTACTTCGCCTGCTAGTCCTGCCTAGGCGAAGCATAGGTCTATCCCGAATGTAAAAAGAAAGAAGAAGCTAAAATAAGATAGGCTATGATCATCATAGAGTTTATAATGTACTCTATGATGATGTTACAAATGATGATACTAAGATAGAGTAGTAATATAAGAACAAAGCTAGGAAATCTAAACTCTGAACTTATAAAATCTTCTAACCCAAGTACCTTCTCCTCCTTGTCTTCTTGTAGTCCATGGTATAGAATCATTTCTTCTTTGACCTAGTGGTAACTGACAATGGAATGGTCGGCTTACTAGCTTCCTTTCGTTGGCGTAGATTATGTGTTGATGAAGTCCCCGCTCCTTTCTTAGGTGGACTGGGTATTGCTGCCTCTAATCTCTTCATCTCTTCAAACATATTTTCAGGATCAGGGACACCATGAAACATATGTCCAAGTGCTATCTGAAGCTCCTCGTCATCTAGAATGTCATCCTCTGAATCTCCATCAACAGCTAGTGGGCTTGGTTCTGGTTCAAACATTTCCAAGGCCCATTCCTGTCTATCTTCTTCTGAGGGGACAAACATCTCCAGATATTCCTGTACTGTCATATGTGCATTTCTACTGCTTAGGGTATCCTTTAAAACATCCTCAAACTTTGTCATACGACAGAAGTCACCTTCCAATTCCATTTCCTTATCAAAGGCCTCCCGAAGTAATGCTATGTCTGATTCTGACCACTTGTGCTCATAATCATTATTAGAATCTTCTCCTTCCGTATCACACCACTTCCTCCTTACACTATCAGTATCAAAGGTTTTGGCAGTGGTAGTGTTGTTGGAAGGTATGTCTGATGAAGATTTATTAAGGGTACAAGGTTGTGGAGGGAATGAGAAGGCATTTTTAAGCCAATTTTGAGCACTTGGGTTTTGTGAGGTTGTGGGCTTTGAGTTATTTAGGTTTTTGGTATTTGAACTAATAAGGGGTTGAGTTGTGGAGCCCGTATCCGAAATAGAATTTGGACTTGGGTTTTCTTGGATTTTTTGAAGTGTATTTGGGCTTTGGGTTTGGACCTTTTTATTTGGAGGTTTTAGGGGGGTGATGGTTTGAGGTTGGGGGGGGGTTTGCTGGGTTAGGGGGGTGGGGGTTTGGTTTCGGTTTTGGGCTGGTTTAACGGGTCGCTGCGTGGTCGGCCTGGGTCGTGGGTCAGTAGGATTTCGCCGATTTTTAGGATTTGGGGTAGTTTCGACGGAGGGGGGTGGGGATTGGTGTCTGGCCCATGGCCGAGAGGGGGGGTAGGGTAGGTGGGCCACAGGGGTTAGTGTTGGGGCAGAATTGGATCGGGTTAGTGGGTCGGGTCGGGTCAGATTAATGGGTAGGGTTTCAACGTTAAAGGGAGGGGGGGTGTTTTCGGATCTGGGGATTTGGGCGAGGTTGGGGTTAGGTGGGGGTGGATCCGCAGTGTGGTATCGGTGCAGGGCATGGGTCCATTATTGGGTCGGGTCGGGTCACCGCCTGCCGGTCAGAATTTCGGGTAGGGTTTCAATAGGTAGTTTAGGGTTTTTGGTGATGGTTTTGATAGTGGGTTGTTGGACGAATGGGGGGGTGGGGTACGTGGGTTGGGAAGTGGTCCGCGGGGGGGTGGGTTCGGGACTCGCCTGCATGGGTAGGGTTTCCGAACTGGGCGCTGTGGTTTGGGACGGTAGATTAGGTTGTGGTTTTGATGTAGTGGTTAGGTTTGGCCCAAAGAAGAATGGCGGGGTCTGGGTAGGTGTGACGGTGGGGAAGTTCGTAGATCGGGGTAGGGTTCCGCGATGCAGGTGGCCGGTAGGTTCCTGATGATGAGCAGCGCCGCCAGGATTTCTGACTGGAAACATGTTTTTTTAAATTTTTGTATTTTCCGGGGTGGGCTGTTTGACGTATTGGAGGTGGTTTCGGTGGCCAGAATGGCCGGAATATCTTCCCCAACCTCCGAAACAGTAGGCAATGCGTTTTTTTGGCTAAGATTTGTATTTTTTCTAATCTTTTTCCCTGTGACAACCTGCCAGCCATCGTTTTTGTGGTTTTCGGATGCGGGGTATTTTGGAAGAAGGAGGAAGGGTAGGGTTTTGAGATTTACCTTTATCCATAGCCAACGATTCTCCATTTTGCTATCACCATTGTCATCCTTCTTTGGCTTCAACCGATTCAATTTCCAACACCTATCAATATCATGACTTGAAGCTTGCAATTAGTACAATATTTTGGCAAAAATCAAACCTAATTCTTTGCCATTTGGTATGTACAATTCCATTCTTTTGAAAGATAATTGAATCTTTTGAGGATGAGATTTTAACAAATCTACTTCAACCTTAACCCTAGCACAACTAGGTCTAGTTTTCCTCATAGTAGCAATCAAGAGTAATAGGCTTTCCCTACCGCCGCCGCTATGAAAACAAGGCCGAATGGCCAAAAAAATTCGGTGGAAGGTTGGGAAACGAGATCCATCCCCAAGCAATATTCGACTCTTCTTCAGGATTAAAATCAACATTCCAAATGAATGTTCTCATTAACAACATCTTATTTTTTTCTTTGATCCAAAAACTAGGGCTTGACATCAAAGTGTCATAATCTTCTTCGATTGAACACCGAATAAGAATATGGCGATTATACAACAACCCTATGGTAACCTCAGCCTTCAAACCACATTGTTTAGGAATTTCCTTCTTTAATAAATCGAAATCACTCCATCCATTTGAAAACTTACCAATAACCGCAAGTTTCAAATTTTGTTCTTGAATCATAAACTCTATCTCTTCCTCTTCAAACATAACCATAGGCTCACCATGAAGGTAAGTAATAGGCTTAAGGGATACGAAATTAGAGGAGGAGGGAGGATGGGCGACGGCGAACTAGGAGCCCGTCGCCGCCATCGTTGTAGAGAAGACGACGGATGGGGGGTGGTTTTGACGACGGCTGGTGGGGTGCACGTGGTGGGGTGCTGGCCGACCACGGGAGGTGGCCGGCCAGTGGCCATGGCGGCCATGGTGGCCGGAAAACGTGAAAAATGGGGGGTAGGGTTTTTCCGCCTCAAAGGAGGAGAGAGAAGAGAGCAAAGGCTTAAAAATAAAAAATGTTGGCTTTATTTAGCCGTTGAGTGGTTAATTATTAGTCATTTTTAGCGCGTGGTCTCGGGTTCGAATCCTCCTTATCATGCACCTCCTACCGACTCTACTGAATCGCCTCCGCTTGTCCCTACACGTTTGGAGGATTTTTTATGAGTAATTCCATCCGTGTTAGAGACTTAGGGTTAGCTACTCCCCTTGCCCCTGCAGAATGGCAATTAATCTCACCTCTGCTGATATGGGGAATCGAACCCAAGACCTCCCACACAAGGTATCCTTAGCCTAACCTTTGACCATTGGGCCAAATGCTGTTGGATAAAATGTTGGCTTTATTTAGCCGTTGAGTGGTTAATTATTAGTCATTTTTAGCGCGTGGTCTCGGGTTCAATCCTCCTTATCACTGCACCCTCCTACCGACCTACTAATCGCCTCCGCTTGTCCCTACACGTTTGGAGGATTTTTATGAGTAATTCCATCCGTGTTAGAGACTTAGGGTTAGCTACTCCTTGCCCTCGCAGAATGGCAATTAATCTCACCTTCACGATATGGGAATCGAACCCAAGACCTCCCACACAAGGTATCCTTAGCCTAACCTTTGACCATTGGGCCAAATCTTTGTTGGAAAAAATGTTGGCTTTATTTAGCCGTTGAGTGGTTAATTATTAGTCATTTTAGCGCGTGGTCTCGGGTTCGAATCCTCCTTATCAATGCACCCCCTCCTACCGACTCTACGGAATCGCCTCCGCTTGTCCCTACACGTTTGGAGGATTTTTATGAGTAATTCCATCCGTGTTAGAGACTTAGGTTACCTACTCCCTTGCCCCTCGCAGAATGGCAATTAATCTCACCTCACTGATATGGGAATCGAACCCAAGACCTCCCACACAAGGTATCCTTAGCCTAACCTTTGACCATTGGGCCAAATGTCATTGGATAAAATGTTGGCTTTATTTAGCCGTTGAGTGGTTAATTATTTAGTCATTTTAGCGTGGTCTCGGGTTCGAATCCTCCTTATCAACGCACCCTCCACTGGACTCACTTAATCGCCTCCGCTTGTCCCTACACGTTTGGAGGATTTTTTATGAGTAATTCCATCCGTGTTAGAGGCTTAGGGTTAGCTACTCCCTTCACCCCTGCAGAATGGCAATTAATCTCACCTCTGCTGATATGGGGAATCGAACCCAAGACCTCCCACACATGGTATCCTTAGCCTAACCTTTGACCATTGGGCCAAATGCTGTTGGATGGGTTTAGGGTTTAGGGTTTAGGGTTTAGGGTTTAGGGTTTAGGGTTTTTTTTTTTTAAAAAAATTTGGACCATTTCTCGATTTGTGCGTGTCATCCTTGCGCAGGGGCCATGCTAATCTTCTCTGTATCGTTCCAATTTTATCGGATGTCCCCGAAGGGACTTAAAATGTTGGCTTTATTTAGCCGTTGAGTGGTTAATTATTAGTCATTTTTAGCGCGTGGTCTCGGGTTCGAATCCTCCTTATCATCGCACCCTCCTACCGACTGGACTGCGGAATCGCCTCCGCTTGTCCCTACACGTTTGGAGGATTTTTATGAGTAATTCCATCCGTGTTAGAGGCTTAGGTTAGCTACTCCTTCACCCTCGCATGGCAATTAATCTCACCTCACTGATATGGGAATCGAACCCAAGACCTCCCACACATGGTATCCTTAGCCTAACCTTTGACCATTGGGCCAAATGCTGTTGGATTAAAAGTTGGCTTTATTTAGCCGTTGAGTGGTTAATTATTAGTCATTTTTAGCGCGTGGTCTCGGGTTCGAATCCTCCTTATCAACGCACTCTCCTACCGACCTACGGAATCGCACTCCGCTTGTCCCTACACGTTTGGAGGATTTTTTATGAGTAATTCCATCCGTGTTAGAGGCTTAGGGTTAGCTACTCCTTTGCCCTGCAGAATGACACTTAATCTCACCTCTACTGATATGGGGAATCGAACCCTTGACCTCCCACACATGGTATCCTTAGCCTAACCTTTGACCATTGGGCCAAATGCTGTTGGATAAAATGTTGGCTTTATTTAGCCGTTGAGTGGTTAATTATTTAGTCATTTTTAGCGCGTGGTCTCGAGTTCGAATCCTCCTTATCATCGCACCCTCCTACCGACCTACTGGAATCGCCTCCGCTTGTCCCTACACGTTTGGAGGATTTTTATGAGTAATTCCATCCGTGTTAGAGGCTTAGGTTAGCTACTCCTTCACCCCTCGAATGGCAATTAATCTCACCTCACTGATATGGGAATCGAACCCAAGACCTCCCACACATGGTATCCTTAGCCTAACCTTTGACCGTTGGGCCAATCTTTGTTGGATGGGTTAGGGGTTTAGGGTTTAGGTTTAGGGTTAGGGGTTTAGGGTTTTTTTTTTTTTTTTTTTTTAGATAATCCACTAGGCTTGTGGGCCTAGGTTATTTTATATATCAAAAGGAAAAGTACATGGGCCCCGTAGGGGGAAATACACTGCTTATCAGCAGGAGTGCAAAAAGAAAGAAGAAGCAATAATCAAATAAGCAATGATCATCCCCGAGTTTATAACATACTCGATGATGATACTACAAATGCGGATACAAACAAAATGAAGATACAATGTAAGCCTAAAGCTATAAGCTACCTCCGGGCATACAAAGTCTTCAACTGTGTCTCATCTCGCTATCCCTCAAATACTCTAAAAATCTGATCATGTAAAAGGAGTCCTGGGTCCGGATCTGGATCTGGATCTAGTAGTGATGGATGAGGTTGCCCGATGTGTAATCCTCGGAGCAGCATTCTGTATTGGAATCAATGGGGTTGGGTCTGGCTGAGCTAGCAATGCATCTGTCATGGCCCTGAGTGTCCGATCTAACTTCTTAGTATCCATCTTCATGTATTTATCATTGCCTGGTTGTGTCATATCTGCTATCATCTGTTGCTCTGTGCGATGAAGAGTGTAGGGCTGATGTGCCTGCAACCTGTACCGCTTCCTGTGAAGAGCCTCTCAAAATGTTGGCTTGTTAGCCGTTGTTTATTATTAATTATTATGTGTTTCCCATGTGCTTGAAGGCCCTGAGTTCGAGTCGGTTTAACAATAGGCACCCTCCGCCAGACAACCTACCCATACCGCTTGAGGTCAGACGAACCAATTCCTCGCTGGGCTTGGGCCTGCTCCGAGTGTCCTTTTTAATCAGTGTAGGTATAGAGGAATCCGTTTAGCTGACGCTGGTACTCGAAGCAGGGCCCAACCCCTTTTTATTCGCCCTTGGTTAAGAGCATTCGAATAAAATTGCAAGGAATTAATCTCACCCTGCTGTTAAGGGGAATCGAACCCACGGTCTCCTGCACAAGGGAGCATCCTTAGCCTAACCTTTGACCATTGGGCCAAATGCTGTTGGATTTAAAATGTTGGCTTTATTTAGCCGTTGAGTGGTTAATTATTTAGTCATTTTTAGCGCGTGGTCTCGGGTTCGAATCCTCCTTATCAATGCACCCTCCTACCGACCTACGGAATCGCCCTCCGCTTGTCCCTACACGTTTGGAGGATTTTTTATGAGTAATTTCATCCGTGTTAGAGGCTTAGGGTTAGCTACTCCCTTGCCCCTGCAGCATGACAATTAATCTCACCTCACGATATGGGAATCGAACCCAAGACCTCCCACACATGGTATCCTTAGCCTAACCTTTGACCATTGGGCCAAATGCTGTTGGATGGGTTTAGGGTTTAGGGTTTAGGGTTTAGGGTTTAGGGTTTAGGGTTTTTTTTTTTTTTTAGATAATCCACTAGGCTTGTGGGCCTAGGTTATTTTATATATCAAAAGGAAAGTACATGGGCCCCCGTAGGGGGAAATACACTGCTTATCAGCAGGAGTGCAAAAAGAAAGAAGAAGCAATGATCATCACCGAGTTTATAACATACTCGATGATGATACTACAAATGCGGATACAAACAAAATGAAGATACAATGTAAGCCTAAAGCTATAAGCTACCTCCGGGCATACAAAGTCTTCAATCTGAAGTGTCTCATCTCTGTCATCCCCCAAATACTCTAAAAATCTGATCATGTAAAAGGAGTCCTGGGTCCGGATCTGGATCTGGATCTAGTAGTGATGGATGAGGTTGCCCGATGTGTAATCCTCGGAGCAGCATTCTGTATTGGAATCAATGGGGTTGGGTCTGGCTGAGCTAGCAATGCATCTGTCATGGCCCTGAGTGTCCGATCTAACTTCTTAGTATCCATCTTCATGTATTTATCATTGCCTGGTTGTGTCATATCTGCTATCATCTGTTGCTCTGTGCGATGAAGAGTGTAGGGTTGATGTGCCTGCAACCTGTACCGCTTCCTGTGAAGAGCCTCTGTAATGATATCCAAAGATGGGCCGTAGTTGTTCGCGCTCACAAACTCGCCGCTTCGACGCCACAATCGCCTTTTCTCGCATCCATGAATATGTTGATAAAATGCATCGCCGCTTAGCTTCATCACCATTCGCAGCCTCTGATCCTGAATATCCCTGTTCCTAATAGGAATAGCCCTATCCAAATCAATCGGTAACGCTGGTGTAACCTGTGGGATCTCCTTACCCTCGAGTATTATGCCCATAAAAGGATCCGAATCCTCTATAGCAAACGGCGATACCTCAGGAGTGAAGTCTCTTATAGCTGGTTTGTCAACCACTGTATCCCTATCCTCATCAAACAAGTCAGCCATGTCAACAAAATTATCATCTTCACAACCATGTATTCTCATGCGGTATCAACCTCCAACTCAATATCATCATTATCAGCAATAACAAGCTCATTACCACAAATTCTCCCCACACTACCGGAAGAGGGAATGCTAGTACAAGCTTGGTTCAACGGCACAAAATTCTTGGCTAGTAAAGGTAGCTCAAGATTAATGCCAATCAAGAATGGGTCCCGACGAAGGATACATTTTGGTGAGGTAGGGGATGAAGTGCGGAGGAGAATATAGGCGTTAGCTTTGGCTTTCCCAATATCCAGGTGGGATCCGGGTGAGTAAGGGTGAGTGGAGGAAGGGTGTAGTAACTGGAGGAAGGTAGGTTCGGTGGGAGGTGGGATGGGTCTGTGGAATAAGGGTGTGACTTGGTGAGGATAGGTGTGGAGTGGTCTCTCGTGGGTTTGGCTCAATAGGAGGAGGGTGGGAGGTCTCGTGGGGTTTGAGTTGTGGTAAGTGGTGGGTTATAGTAGGGCGGCTGGGGAGAGGTAAGGCGTAGGCGGTGCTAGGAATGGTGGGAAGGGATTGGGCCATGAAATGAAAAGAATGGGGGTTTTGTTGCTGGGTTAGAGTAGGTGTGGGGGTAGGTAATGGAGTGGGGGTGATTGGAATTTCTGGGGGGTGTGCTATAGAGACTTGTGTGTTTTTGTTTGGATGTTGTTTTTGGTTAACTGTAGATATTTGAATGGATTTGATTCCCGATTTTTGGTTTTGGCTTTTGGACTTGTGGAGTATTTTTCTTTCGTTTTTTACTGGCAACTGTTTGCCAGTCATTTGGATTTTTGGGGGCTTCTTTGGCTTGATTTGTAGTTTTGGGGGTTTCTTTGGCTGGGTTTGGAATTTTGGGTGGATTGTTTGTTTTGTTTGTATTATCCAGGGTATTTGGGTTTTGTGGGTTGTCTTTTGGAGGAGGGGGAGCAGGATGTGTATTTTCTTTGTCCTTCGAAGGTCTCATCTCAGGATTGAGTTTCCAACACACGCACATCATGTCCTTGAAGGGAACAATTAGTGCAATACTTTGGGAGAAAGTCAAACTGAATCTTGTAAGAGTTTGTTTGAATTCCTCCTTCCGTAGCAATTTGGATTTGGATATTTTTGGGATGTTGACGCAACAAATCTAGTTCGACCTTAACCTTAGCACAACTAGGACGGGTCATATTTTTGGTTGCTGCATCAACACAAATGGGTCTACCCACCACAGAAGCAATAGACAATAGGATAGACTCATCAAAGTAAACAGGTGGAAGGTTAGGGAATGAAACCCAAGCCCAAGCTATACTAGTTTCTTTTGTAGGGTCAAAGGAAACATCATATTTCATAGTGCGTAAAGGATAGGATTCCCTCTTGTCTTTAATATCAAAGCTGGAAGAGATGGACATAAGCGTATCATAATCTTCTTCAATGGAGCATCGAATCAGAATATGACGGCTAAACAGATAACCAATTCTAACTTGGGCTTTCAATTTCAACTGTTTAGGTAATTCAGTCCTCAGAAAATCTATGTTAGGCATGCCATGACTAAATTTACCTATCACCGCCCATTTCAAGTCTTGACGCGCAATTAGTACATCAATTTCAGCTTTCTGAAGCAATAATGTAGGTTCTCCGTGTAAATAATTTACCTGTTTAGGGGCTAACGGAGGTGGTTTTTGACTGTTCTGAGCTTTGTTGGGGCCCGCTGATCCAGTTCCCGGAGATGATGATTGGAGAATATGGGCAAATTGAATTCCAGGTGAAGGACCAGGCTGTATAGCCGCCAGGGGAGGCTGCACCACTGTTGCATCACATCGATCGCGGCGCGTTGTTCACGAAAATTCCATTTTGATCCAAAGTCGTGAATTATTGCACGGGGTCATTAGTGGTGGAAAATCGAAGAAGTGGATCGACAACCTCGCCGAGGTCGCCACCACATCGCCGCCATTGACGCCGCCAACTCGCCGGAAAAAATGGAAGATTCCAAATCTGAAGTGTTGAGCGTCGGAATTTAGTGGGAAATGTAGTGCTTGATGAGACGAACACAATGGTACCACACACCACCCTCAACACCACCTGAATCGGCCGGAATTTAGCCTTGACTGATCGGAAAAATTGAAATGGTGGTCCCGATCCGGTAGAATTGAAGGTTGAGAGTGGTGGAAAATGTCGGGTCAAGACGACGGTTGCTGGTACCACCCACTACCGTCGATCGACCTCATCTCGCCGAAATAAGTGGCGCTAGTGGTTACGCGAATTTCCGATCCGTGGTTGTGGTGATCGGAAGCGTCGAGGTACGGGTTGGTCTCAAAATGACGCAAGGTGATGCTGAATGTTGGTACCTTCTTTTCGTCGACGATGCCCGGTCGCAAAATCGAAAACGATCGGAGAACTGAACGTTTTTCGATCTGATTTTTCCGGCGATTTAGGATGAGTCGACAGTTGTGGTAGGTATGGAAATGACGGGGAAGACGAGACGAATCGTTTGGTGGTGGTCCCGTTTCCTGAAGATGCCGGAGTTGGCCGGAATCAGCGAAAAACCGGCGCAGCACCGTAGCGTGCTCTGCTCACGCATTTGGAAAATCAAAAATAAAATGTTGGCTTTATTTAGCCGTTGAGTGGTTAATTATTAGTCATTTTATTATGTGTTTCCATGTGCCAAGGCCCCGAGTTCGAGTCGGCTTAACAATAGGCACCCCTCCGCTTAGACAACCGCCCATACCGCTTGGAGGTGTGCAGACCATTCCTCGGGCTTGGGCACGCTCGAGTGTCCTTTAATCAGTGGGCCCTCTTGTAGGTATAGAGGAATCCGTTTAGGCGACGGTACTCGAGCGGCCCAACCCCTTTATTCGCCTTGGTCAAGAGCGTTCGAATAAAATTGCAAGAAATTAATCTCACCTGGCATTGGGAATCGAACCACTGTCTCTGCATGAGAGCATCCTTAGCCTAACCTTTGACCATTGGGCCAAATGCTGTTGGATAAAATGTTGGCTTTATTTAGCCGTTGAGTGGTTAATTATTAGTCATTTTTAGCGCGTGTCTCGGGTTCGAATCCTCCTTATCAATGCACTCTCCTACCGACCTACTAATCGCCTCCGCTTGTCCCTACACGTTTGGAGGATTTTCATGAGTAATTCCATCCGTGTTAGAGGCTTAGGGTTAGCTACCCTTCACCTCGAGAATGGCAATTAATCTCACCTGCGATATGGGAATCGAACCCAAGACCTCCACACACATGGTTTAGGGTTTAGGGTTTAGGGTTTTTTTTTTTTTTTTTTTTTGAGTAATCATCCAGGCACGTTGGCCCAGGTTTTTATTAATAACAGAATGAAAAAGTGCCCAAATGGGAATTACAAACTAATAAAGGGGTTTAGGGTTTAGGGTTTAGGGTTTAGGGTTTAGGGTTTAGGGTTTTTTTTTTTTTTTTTTTTTTTTTAGATAATCCACTAGGCTTGTGGGCCTAGGTTATTTTATATATCAAAAGGAAAGTACACTGCCCCAGGGGAGATACACTGCTTATCAGCAGGAGTGCAAAAAGAAAGAAGAAGCAATAATCAAATAAGCAATGATCATCACCGAGTTTATAACATACTCGATGATGATACTACAAATGCGGATACAAACAAAATGAAGATATAGTGTAAGCCTAAAGCTATAAGCTACCTCCGGGCATACAAAGTCTTCAATCTGAAGTGTCTCATCTCTGTCATCCCCCAAATACTCTAAAAATCTGATCATGTAAAAGGAGTCCTGGGTCCGGATCTGGATCTGGATCTAGTAGTGATGGATGAGGTTGCCCGATGTGTAATCCTCGGAAAGATTCGTATTGGAATCAATGGGGTTGGTCCGCCGAGCTAGCAAAGCATCTGCTATGGCCCCGAGTGTCCGATCTAACTTCTAGTATCCATCTTCATGTATTTATCATTGCTGGTTGTGTCATATCTGCTATCATCTGTTGCTCTGTGCGATGAAGAGTGTAGGGCTGATGTGCCTGCAACCTGTACCGCTTCCTGTGAAGAGCCTCTGTAATGATATCCAAAGATGGGCCGTAGTTGTTCGCGCCTGTCAAACCTGCCTGTTTCTGACGCCACAACTGTGCCTTTCTCGCATCTATGAATATGTTGATAAAATCGTACCGCCGCTAGCTTCATCACCATTCGCGACTCCGATCTCGAATATCCTCGCTCCTAATAGGAATAGCCCTATCCAAACCAATCGTAACGCCGTGTAACCTGTGGGATCTCCTTACCCTCGAGTATTATGCCCATAAAAGGATCTGAATCATCTATAGCAAAAGGCGTAACCTCAGGAGTGAAGTCTCTTATAGCTGGTTTGTCAACCACTGTATCCCTATCCTCATCAAACAAGTCAGCCATGTCCACAAAATTATCATCTTCACAACCATGTATTCTCATGGTATCAACCTCCACCTCAATATCATCATTATCGGCAATAACAAGCTCATTACCACAAATTCTCCCCACACTACCGGAAGAGGGAATGCTAGTACAAGCTTGGTTCAACGGCACAAAATTCTTGGCTAGTGAAGGTAGCTCAAGATTAATGCCAATCAAGAATGGGTCCCGACGAAGAATACATTTTAGAGGTAGGGGATGAGGTGCGGAGGAGAATATAGGCGTTTTTGGCTTTCCCAATATCCAGGGGATCTTTGGGTGAGTAAGGGTGAGTGGAGGGCAGGGTGTAGTATCTGGAGGAAGGGTAGGTTCAGTGGGAGGTGGGATGGGTTCAGGGGGAATAGGTGGTGTGACGGCGGGGGAGGATTGGTGTGGAGTGGTCTCGGTGGGTTTGGCTCAATAGGAGGAGGGTGGGAGGTCTCGGTGGGGTTTGAGTTGTGGTAAGTGGTGGGTTATAGTAGAGGCGGTGGGGATAGGTAAGGCGGAGGAGGTTCTAGAAATGGTGGGAAGGGATTGTGCCATGAATTGAAAAGGAGGGGTGTTTTGTTGATGGATTGGAGTAGGTGTGGGGGTAGGTAATGGATTGGGGGTGATTGGAATTTCTGGGGGTTGTGCTATAGTGACTTGTGTGTTTTTGTTTGGAGGTTGTTTTTGGTTAACTTTAGATATTTGGGGCTGGATTTTATTCCCAGTATTTTTGGTTTTTGGCTTTTGGATTTGTGGAGTATTTTTCTTTCGTTTTTTACTGGCAACTGTTTGCCAGTCATTTGGATTTTTGGGGGCTTCTTTGGCTTGATGTGTATTTTTGGGGGTTTCTTTGGCTGGATTTAGATTTTTGGGTGGGTTGTTTGTTTTCTTTGGATTATCCAGGGGATTTGGGTTTTGTGGGTTGTCTTTTGGAGGAGGGGGAGCAGGATGGGTATTTTCTTTGTCCTTCGAAGGTCTCATCGCAGGATTGAGTTTCCAACACCCGTACACATCATGTCCTTGAAGGGAACAATTAGTGCAATACTTTGGGAGAAAGTCAAACTGAATCTTGTAAGAGTTTGTTTGAATTCCTCCTTCCGTAGCAATTTGGATTTTGATATTTTTGGGATGTTGACGCAACAAATCTAGTTCGACCTTAACCTTAGCACAACTAGACGGTCATATTTTTGTGGCATCAACACAAATGGGTCTACCCACACCAAGCAATAGACAATAGGATAGACTCATCAAAGTAGGCGGTGGAAGGTTAGGAATGAAACCCAAGCCCAAGCTATACTAGTTTCTTTGTAGGGTCAAAGGAAACATCATATTTCATAGTGCGTAAAGGATAGGATTCCCTCTTATCTTTTATATCAAAGTGGTAGAGATGGACATAAGCGTATCATAATCTTCTTCTGGAGCATCGGATCGAATATGACGCTAAACAGATAACCAATTCTAACTGGGCTTTCAATTTCAATCGTTTAGGTAATTCACCTCAAAAATCTATGAGGCATGCCATGACTAAATTTACCTATCACCGCCATTTTAAATCTTGACGCGCAATTAACACATCAATTTGATTTCAAGCAATAATGTAGGTTCTCCGTGTAGATAATTTACCTTTAGTGCTAATGGAGGTGGTATTTGACCATTCGAGCTTTGTTGGGACCCGCGATCCAGGTTGTCGAAGGTGATGATTGCGAACATGAGCAAACTGAATTCGAGTTTAGGACTGAGTAATTGCGCCAAGGCGCAGGTTAGTGGTTTAGGTTTGTGGTTTAGGGTTTAGGTTTAGGTTTAGGTTTTGGGTTTTGGGTTTTTGGTTTTTGGGTTTTGGTTTTTTTTTTTTTTTTTTTGAGTAATCATCCAGGCACGTTGGCCCAGGTTTTTTATTAATAACATAAAGGAAATGGAGCCCAGAAGGGAAATACAAACAAATAAAGAGATAGCCCTTTACTACCGCTATTCCTATCTAGCGAAGCTAATGTCTATCCCAGTGTAAAAGAAGGAAGAAGCTAAAATCGATAGCTATGATCATCATAGAGTTTATAATGCACTCTATGATGATATTACAAAAGATGATACTAAGGTAGAGTAGTACTATAAGAACAAAGCTAGGAAGTCTAAACTCTGAACTTATAAAATCTTCTAACCTATGTACCTTTTCCTCCTTTTCTTCAAGTAGTCCACGATATAGAATCATTTCTTCTTTGATCTAGTTGTAATGCATAATGGGATTGTCGCTACTAGCTTCCTTCCGTTGGCGATTATGTGTTGATGAAGTCCCCGCTTCTTTCTTGGATCGAATTGCCTCTAATCTCTTCATCTCTTCATACATATTTTCTCGGTCGTGACACCATGAAACATGTGTCCAAGTGCTATCTCAAGTTCTTCATCATCTAGAATGTCATCCTCTCAATCTCCATCAGCAATAGCGCTTTGTTCTCGTTCAAATAGTTCCATGGCCCATTCACTGGTTTTCTTCTCGAGGACAACCATCTCTAAATAGTCCTTAACAGTGAAGTGTGCATTTCGACTGCGTAGGGTGTCCTTTAACACATCCTCAAATTTTGTCATACCACAGAAGTCACCTTCTATTTCCATTTCTTATCAAAGGCCTCCGGTAATGTTATATTCGATCACCACTTGTGCTCATAATCATTATTAGAATCCTCTCCATCCGTCTCACACCACTTCCTCCTTACACTATCGAGATCAAAAGATTTGGCGATGGTAGGGTTCTCAAGGTATATCCGATGAAGATTTATTTAGAGTACAAGGTTGTGGGAAAGAGAAGGCATTTTGAGCCAATTTTGGGCGGTTGGTTTTGAGGTAGTGGGCTTTGAGTTGTTTATGGGTTTGGTATTTGTTTTGTTTTTGTTTGAGGTTGAGTAGGAGCCCGTGTCCAAATAGAATTTGGACTTGGGATTTGGGTTTTGAATTTCGGTATGGTGGGGCCACGGTTTTGGATTTTAGGGGTAATAGTTTGAGGTTGGGGTATGTCTTGGGTCCGAGGGGTCTGTTTATGATTCGTGTCGGGTTGTCGGGTCGATGGGCCTGCCTGGGGTGGGTAGGGTTTTCGGTATTTTAGGGTTTAGGGTGGTGGTTTCGGTGGTGGGGCTAGACATGGGTGGGAGGGGCGGGTGGGGATCGAGGTGGTTAGGGTCGGGTCGAGTTGGAGCGGGTTAGTGGGCGGGTCGGGTCAAAACTCAGGTGGGGTGTCGGGTTTGGAAGTGGTGTTAACGGATCTCGGGTTGGTTGAGGTGGTGAGGTGTGTGAGGTGGGGATGGATCCGAAGGGGTGGTGGTATGACTGGGTCATGGGTTGTGTGGTGGGTCGGGTTAGTGGGCTGCCTGGGTCAAAGTTATGTAGGGTTTTAGAGTGTTGTTTAGGTTTTAATGGCGGTTTCGGCTAAGGGTGGTATGGGGCAGAGGGTATGTGGGAGTGGGGGTGGGTAAGTGGGGTGGGGTTGAGATCCGGAGTGGTGGGTCGTGGGTAGGGTTACCGCCAGTGGTGGCGCTAGGGTTTGGGGGGTTAGATTAGGGTGTTGGTGTAGTGGTTTTGGGCTGTTTGGCCCATTTGTCTTGGCTGAAGGGTTAGGGTTTAGGAGGGTGTCGACGTGGCGTGGTGGTTCGGGTGGTCGAGGCTAGGTTCCGTGGTCGGTGGCCGGTAGGTTCCGACGACCTAGAGGATTCCGTGGTTTCGCGCCACCGATTTTTGGCTCAAATTTTCGGGGTGTTGAATCAGGGTCTGCTTTGACGACGTGGTGGTGGTTCCGCCTCCACGGTGGTCGAATTTCTCCACATTCGCCGAACGTTGTTTAGGGTGGTTTTGATAGGAATTTGTATTTTTCTTTGATTTTTCCTGACAACTCGCCAACCGCTTGCAATTATGTTTTGGGTATTTGAACGTGAGTTTTGGAGGTAGAAGAAGTAATTGAGGGATTTTGAGATTTACCTTTTGCCAAATCCACCGCCTTATCCGAAGATCCATCACCCTTGTCATCCTTCTTTGGTCTCAAATCCGGATTTATTTTCCAACACCCTTCAATATCATGTCCTTGAAGTTTGCAATTTGTACAATACTTAGGAATAAAATCAAACCTAATTTTTTGCCATTTAGTATGTACAATTCCATTCTTTTTGAAAGAGACTTGAATCTTTTGAGGATGAGTTTTTAACAAATCCACTTCCACCTTAACCCTAGCACAACTAGGTCTTGTCTTGTTCTTTGTCGCCGAATCTAGACCTAATGGTCTTCCAATTGACGATGCAAGCGTGAATAAGGCCGAATGGCCATAGAAATTCGGGAAAGGTTAGGAAAGAAATCCAACCCAAGCAATATTCGACTCTCCTCTGGATTAAATGCAACATCCCAAATGAAAGTTCTCATCAACAACATCTTTTTATGCTCTTTAATCCAAAAACTAGGGCTTGACATCAAAATATCATAATCTTCTTCAATTGTACAACGAATAAGAATATGACGATTATACAACAACCCTATAGAAACTTCAGATTTTAATCCGCATTGCTTAGGAATTTCCTTTCGCAAAAGATCAAAATTCGTCCAACCATTTGAAAACTTACCAATTACCGCAAGTTTCAAATCTTGTTCTTCTATCATCAAGTCAATTTCTTCTTCCTCAAACATCACCATAGGTTCACCATGAAGATAGGTGATAGGTTTAATGGGCACGGAAGTCGAGGAGAGGGATAGAGGGGCGACGGCGGAATTAGGGTTTACCGCCGCCATCGCTTTGGCGATTCCAGGGGGTCGATATGACAATTTCTGAAAAGGTGGGGGGTTTCGTCGTGGTGGTGGGGTGATGGCCGACCACAGGAGGTGGCCGGCCGGTGGCCGTGACGGCCATGGTGGCCGGAGGAGGGTGGCGGCGGTACCTAGGGTTAGGCCGAAATTTTGAGGAGAGAGGGGAGAGCAAAATTTTGCTAAGTTAAAATAAAATAAAAAATGTTAAAATGTTGGCTTTATTTAGCCGTTGAGTGGTTAATTATTAGTCATTTTTAGCGCGTGGTCTCTGGTTCGAATCCTCCTTATCAACAAACCCCCCCTCCGGCCTGGACCTACGGAATCGCCCTCCGCTTGTCCCTACACGTTTGGAGGATTTTTTATGAGTAATTCCATCTGTGTTAGAGACTTAGGGTTAGCTACTCCCTTCATCCCTGCAGAATGGCAATTAATCTCACCTCTGCTGATATGGGGAATCGAACCCAAGACCTCCCACACATGGTATCCTTAGCCTAACCTTTGACCATTGGGCCAAATGCTGTTGGATAAAAATGTTGGCTTTATTTAGCCGTTGAGTGGTTAATTATTTAGTCATTTTTAGCGCGTGGTCTCGGGTTCGAATCCTCCTTATCAATGCACCCTCCTACCGACCTACGGAATCGCCTCCGCTTGTCCTACTTTGGAGGATTTTTTATGAGTAATTCCATCCGTGTTAGAGGCTTAGGGTTAGCTACTCCCTTCACCCCTGCAGAATGACAATTAATATCACCTCTGCTGATATGGGTAATCGAACCCAAGACCTCCCACACATGGTATCCTTAGCCTAACCTTTGACCATTAGGCCAAATGCTGTTGGATGGGTTTAGGGTTTAGGGTTTAGGGTTTGTGGTTTAGGTTTGTGGTTTAGGTTTTTTTTTTTTTTTGAGTAATCATCCGTGCACTTTGGCCCGTGTTTTTATTAATAATGTAAGGAAAAGGTGCCTGTAGGAGTTACAAACTAATAAGGGGATAGCCCTTTACTTCGCCTGCTAGTCCTGACTAGGCGCTGTATAAGTCTATCCCGAATGTAAAAAGAAGGAAGAAGCTAAAATGAGATAAGCTATGATCATCATAGAGTTTATAATGCACTCTATGATGATGTTACAAATGATGATACTAAGATAGAGTAGTAATATAAGAACAAAGCTAGGAAATCTAAACTCTGAACTTATAAAATCTTCTAACCCAAGTACCTTCTCCTCCTTGTCTTCTTGTAGTCCATGGTATAGAATCATTTCTTCTTTGACCTAGTTGTAACTGACAATGGAATGGTCGGCTTACTAGCTTCCTTTCGTTGGCGTAGATTATGTGTTGATGAAGTCCCCGCTCCTTTCTTAGGTGGACTGGGTATTGCTGCCTCTAATCTCTTCATCTCTTCAAACATATTTTCAGGATCAGGGACACCATGAAACATGTGTCCAAGTGCTATCTGAAGCTCCTCGTCATCTAGAATGTCGTCCTCTGAATCTCCATCAACAGCTAGTGGGCTTGGTTCTGGTTCAAACATTTCCAAGGCCCATTCCTGTCTATCTTCTTCTGAGGGGACAAACATCTCCAAATATTCCTGTACTGTCATATGTGCATTTCTACTGCTTAGGGTGTCCTTTAAAACATCCTCAAACTTTGTCATACGACAGAAGTCACCTTCCAATTCCATTTCCTTATCAAAGGCCTCCCGAAGTAATGCTATGTCTGATTCTGACCACTTGTGCTCATAATCATTATTAGAATCTTCTCCTTCCGTATCACACCACTTCCTCCTTACACTATCAGTATCAAAAGTTTTGGCAGTGGTAGTGTTGTTGGAAGGTATGTCTGATGAAGATTTATTAAGGGTACAAGGTTGTGGAGGGAATGAGAAGGCATTTTTAAGCCAATTTTGAGCACTTGGGTTTTTTGAGGTTGTGGGCTTTGAGTTATTTAGGTTTTTGGTATTTGAACTAATAAGGGGTTGAGTTGTGGAGCCCGTATCCGAAATAGAATTTGGACTTGGGTTTTCTTGGATTTTTTGAAGTGTATTTGGGCTTTGGGTTTGGGCCTTTTTATTTGGAGGTTTTAGGGGGGTGATGGTTTGAGGTTGGGGTTTCTTGGCTGGGTGGGGGTCTGGATTCGGTTTTGGGCTGGGTTAACGGGTTGCCGAGTTCGCCGGCCGAGGTGGGTAGAATTTCCGTAGGTTTTTGGGTTTAGGGGTAGTTTCGACGGAGGGGGGATTGGTGTCGCCCATGGCCGAGAGGGGGTAGGGTAGGTGGGCCACGCGGGTTAGTGGTGCAGGTGGATCGGGTAAGTGGGTCGGGTCGATTCATGGGTAGGGTTTCTACGTTAAAGGGAGGGTGTTTTCGATCCGGGATTTGGGCGGGGTTGGCGGTAGGTGGTGGGGTGGATCCGCAGTGGGGTATCGGCCCGCATGGGGTCATTATTGGGTCGGCCGGTCAACGGGTCGGGTCAGAATTTCGTAGGTTTCAATAGGCAGTTTAGGGTTTTTGGTGATGGTTTTGATAGTGGGTTGTTGGACGTATGGAGGGGTGGGGTACGTGGGTTGGGAAGTGGTCCGCAGCGGGGGTGGGTTCTGGATCTCGTGCCCGCCGGGTAGGGTTTCCAAAGTGGGTTGGCGCTGTGGTTTGGGTTGGTAGATTAGGGTTGGGTTAGGTGGTTTTGGGCTTAGATGGATCTAGAGTTTGGCCCAAAGAAGAACGCGCGCCGGGCTAGGCTCGGGGTGGTACGACGGGGAGGATTCGCTGTTCACCGCACGATTCCGTGATCAGGAGGCCGTGGGGTTCCGATCGCGGTGGTTTTCCGGCTAGGGTTCCGGCGCCGCCAAAGGATTTTTGGCTCAAAATTTCTGGGTTTTTCGATGAGGGTGGTTGTTTCGACGAGGGCATGGTGTTTCCGACCGCCATTGTGGCCGGAATAACTTCCAAATTCGCCGGAACGTTTTTTGTGGTTGTTTTTTGGTGTAGATTTGAGTTTTTTCTATTATTCTTTCCCGTCACAACTTTCCAACCATCGGAATTCTTCAATTTCGGATCTGGGAGAGGATTTTTGGAGGGAGAAGGAGGAAGAGTAGGGTTTTGAGATTTACCTTTGTCAATAGGCGCCGATTCCTCCATCAATTCATCACCTTTGACATCCTTCTTTGGTCTCAAATCCGGATTTAATTTCCAACATCCTTCAATATCATGTCCTTGTAATTTACAAGTAGTACAATATTTAGGAATAAAATCAAACCTAATTTTTTGTACTTTTGTATGAACAACTCCATTTTTCTTGAATGAGATTTGAATATTTTGAGGATGAACTTTCAATAAATCCAATTCAACCTTAACCCTAGCACAACTGGGCCTTGTCTTCTTCCTTGTAGCCGAATCTAGGGCTAAGGGTTTCCCCACCGCCGCCGCCAACGTGAACAAGGCGTTTTGACCATAAAAATTTGGTGAAAGATTTGGAAAGGAAATCCATCCCCAAGCAATATTCGACTCCTCTTCCGGATTAAAATTAACATTCCAAATGAATGTTCTCATCAACAACATCTTATTTCTTTCTTTAATCCAAAAACTAGGGCTTGACATCAACATATCATAATCTTCTTCAATAGAACAACGAATTAGAATATGACGATTATGCAACAACCCTATATTAACCTCAGATTTTAATCCACATTGCTTAGGAATTTCCTTTCGCAAGAAATCAAAATCCGTCCAACCATTTGAAAACTTACCAATAACCGCAAGTTTCAAACCTTGTTCTTCAATCATAAAATTAATTTCTTCCTCCTCAAACATAATCATAGGTTCACCATGAAGGTACGTTATGGGTTTTAGAGGCACGGAAGTCGAGGTGGGTAGAGGGCGACGCGCGAACTAGGGTTTACCGCCATCGTTATGGCCGATTCCAAGGGGGTAGATTTGACCATTTCTAGGAAGGTGGGGGGGTGAGGAGTGACGGGGGGGTGATGGCCGGCCAGTGGCCACGACGGCCATGGTGGCCGGAAAAGGTGGCGGCTAGGTTAGGGTTTTTTCGAAAATTTTAGGAGAGAGGGGAGAGCATTTCAAAAATTGGCTTTATTTAGCCGTTGAGTGGTTAATTATTTAGTCATTTTTAGCGCGTGGTCTCGGGTTCGAATCCTCCTTATCAACGCACCCTCCGCTGACCTACTAATCGCTCCGCTTGTCCCTACACGTTTGGAGGATTTTTTATGAGTAATTACATCCGTGTTAGAGGCTTAGGGTTAGCTACTCCCTTCACCCCTGCAGAATGGCAATTAATCTCACCTCTGCTGATATGGGGAATCGAACCCAAGACCTCCCACACATGGTATCCTTAGCCTAACCTTTGACCATTGGGCCAAATGCGGTTGGATGGGTTTAGGGTTTAGGGTTTAGGGTTTAGGGTTTAGGGTTTAGGGTTTAGGGTTTAGGTTTTTTGTTTTTTGTTTTTTTTGTTTTTTTTTTTTTTTTGAATAATCATCCAGGCACGTTGGCCCAGGTTTTTTATTAAAAAACTGAAAGGAAAGGGGCCCAGAAGGGAAATACAAGCTAATAAAGGGATAGTCCTTTACTTCGCCTGCTAGTCCTATCTAGGCGAAGCTAATGTCTATCCCGAATGTAAAAAGAAAGAAGAAGCTAAGATCAGATAAGCTATGATCATCATAGAGTTTATAATGCACTCTATGATGATATTACAAATGATGATACTAAGGTAGAGTAGTAATATAAGCACAAAGCTAGGGAATCTAAACTCTGAACTTATAAAATCTTCTAACCTATGTACCTTTTCCTCATTGTATTCTAATAGTCCTTGGTATAGAATCATTTCTTCTTTGATCTAGTTGTAACAGACAATGGGATTGTCGGCTTACTAGCTTCCTTCCGTTGGCGTTGATTATGTGTTGCTGACGTCCCCGCTCCCTTCTCAGGTGGATTGGGTATTGCTGCCTCTAATCTACTCATCTCAGCATTCCTATCTTCTGCGTCTGGAATTCCATGAAACATTTGACCAAGTGCTACCTGAAGTTCTTCATCAGCCAGAGTGTCCTTATCTGAGTCTTCCATCGCAAGGGGCATTGGTTCTGGTTCATATAATTCCATATTCCATTCCTGTCTAACCTTTTCTGAGGGAACAAACATCTCCAGGTATTCCTGAACCGAGAAGTGTGAGTTCCGACTGCTTTGAACGTCTCTTAGAACATCCTTAAATCTTGTCATTCCACAGAAATTACCGTCTCTTTCCATTTCCTTATCAAAGACCTCCCGAAGAGTTAAGTAATCATCTGTTGACCATTTACGAACATAACCTTTAGAAACTTCTCCATCTGTCACACACCTCCTCCTTCTTTCACTATCAGTACCCATAGAATTGGCAGTGTTAGTGTTGTTGGAAGGTATGTCTGAAGAAGATTTATTCAAAGTACAAGGCTGTGGAGGACGAAAAAGGCATTTTTAGGCCAAATTGGGTTGATGGGTTTTTGTGGATGTGGGCTTTGAATTAGTTGTGGGCTTGGTATTATAGTTTATTTGAGGTTGAGTGGAGGAGCCAGTATCCAAATAGAATCGACTTGAATCATCGTGATTTTTTGAATTGGACTTTGGATTTGGGCTTTTTATTTAAAGATTTTAATGGGTAATGGTTTGTGGTTGGGGATATCTTTGGGTCGGGGGTCCGATATGGTTGTTGGGTCGGGTTTTGGACATGGTTTCCTGCCTGCCGGGTCGATGGATGGGGTAGGGTTTCCGACGGTTTATAGGGTTTAGGAGTGGTTTCAACGTGGGGTGGGGATTGATGGCTGGCCCATGGCCTAGATGGGGGGTAGGGTAGGTCGGCTACGGGGGTTAGGGTTGGGGTAGTGTTGGGCCGGGTCAGTGGGCCGGGTCGGGTCAAAACCGTGGGTATGGTTTCGACGGTAATGGAAGGTGTATTTTCAGTGATGTGGTTGGGGTGATTAGGAGGTGGGGGTGTGGATCTGGAAGGGGGTGGGGTAGTTATTGGGGTCATTGGGCCGGGTCGGGGTAATGGGCCGGGTCGGGTCACAATAACGGGTATAGTTTCGACGGGTTTTTGTGTTGTTTTTTCAGATCTGGGGGGTAGGTCAAGGCGCGGGGTGTTAGAAGGTAGGGGTGGATCTGATTGTTGGGGGTAGGTTCTAGGGTCACGGTCACCGCTGTCTGCCTCGGGTAAATGTTGCGTAGGGTTTTAGTGGCGGTTTAGGTTTTGTTAGTGGTTTCGTGTAGTGGTTTGGACGAGTGGGATGGTGGGATACGTGGGATGGGTATAGGGTCCAGCAGGTGGTGGGTATGGGTCTCGCCCGTCACGTGGTTTTTTGAATGTGGGTTGGCGGCTAGGGTTGGGGTAGGTAGATTAGGGTTAGGGGGAAGTGGTTTTGGGCTTGGGGTAGTACTAGGGTTTGGCCCAGCAGTAATGGCGGCCGGGCTGCTAGGCTCGGGGTGGTACGTCGGGAGGTGATCGGTGGGTCGAGCTAGGTTCCGCGGTCGTGGCGCTAGGTTCGTGGCATTTTTTCCACACAAATTTTCCGGCGTCGGAAATTAAGATTTCGTTCGAATTTTTTGTATTTTTCAACTGGGGGGTCTGTTTTGACGAGAAGGTGGTGTTTCCGACCACCATGTTGGCCGGAATTTCTACCCCCGTCGCCAAAACAGTAGAAAGTGATGATTTTTGGTTCGGATTTGTGATTTTTCTATTGTTTTTTCCCGTAACCACCTGCCAACCGTCGGTGTTTGATTTTTTGGGCATTTGGACGAGAGGTTTGGACGAAATAGGAGTAGGGTTAGGGTTTTGAGAATTACCTTTTGCCAAATCCACCTCCTTTTCCTTAGATCTATCAACATTGTCATCCTTCTTTGGTTTCAAATCCGGATTTATTTTCCAACATCCATCAACATCATGACCTTGAAGTTTGCAATTAATACAAAACTTAGGAATAAAATCAAACCTTATTTTTTGCATCTTTGTATGGACAATTCCATTCTTCTTGAATGAGATTTGAATTTTTTGAGGATGAACTTTTAACAAATCCATCTCAACTTTAACCCTAGCACAACTGGGCCTTGTCTTCTTCCTTGTAGCCGAATCTAGGGCTATGGGTTTCCCCACCGCCGCCGCCAACGTGAACAAGGCAGATTGTCCATAGAAATTTGGTGATAGATTTGGAAAAGAAATCCATCCCCAAGCAATATTCGACTCCTCTTCCGGATTAAAATTAACATTCCAAATGAATGTTCTCATCAACAACATCTTATTTCTTTCTTTAATCCAAAAACTAGGGCTTGACATTAACATATCATAATCTTCTTCGATAGAACAACGAATTAGAATATGGCGATTATGCAAAGAACCCTATGTTAACCTCGATTTTAATCCACATTGCTTAGGAATTTCCTTTCGCAGAAATCAAAATCAAATCCAACCATTTGAAAACTTACCAATTACCGCAAGTTTCAAATCTTGTTCTTCAATCATAGAATTAATTTCATCCTCCTCAAACATGACCATAGGTTCACCATGAAGATAGGTGAGAGGTTTTAGGGCACGATCGGCGAGGAGGGGGTGACGACGGAAAAGTGGTACCGCCGCCATCGCTTTTGGACAAATCCGGGGGGGTGGGGTTAGATCTGACCATATCTAGAAAGGTGGGGGGGTGCGGAATGGTGGGAGGGTGGTGGCCGACCACCGGAGGTGGCCGGCCAGTGGCCGTGACGGCCATGGTGGCCGGAAATACGTGAAGGGGGGTGGGCTAGGGTTTCCGCCTCAAAAAATAGAGGAGAGAGGGAGGAGCGTTAAATAAAATGTTGGCTTTATTTAGCCGTTGAGTGGTTAATTATTAGTCATTTTTAGCGCGTGGTCTCGGGTTCGAATCCTCCTTATCAGCACTCTCCTACCGACCTACGGAATCGCCCTCCGCTTGTCCCTACACGTTTGGAGGATTTTTTATGAGTAATTCCATCCGTGTTAGAGACTTAGGGTTAGCTACTCCCCTTGCCCCTGCAGAATGGCAATTAATCTCACCTCTGTTGATATGGGGAATCGAACCCAAGACCTCCCACACAAGGTATCTTTAGCCTAACCTTTGACCATTGGGCCAAATGCTGTTGGATTTTAAAATGTTGGCTTTATTTAGCCGTTGAGTTGTTAATTATTAGTCATTTTTAGCGCGTGGTCTCGGGTTCGAATCCTCCTTATCAACAGACCCTCCTACCGACCTGCTAATCGCCTCCGCTTGTCCCTACACGTTTGGAGGATTTTTCATGAGTAATTCCATCCGTGTTAGAGGCTTAGGGTTAGCTACTCCTTCACCCCGAGAATGGCAATTAATCTCACCTCTGCTGATATGGGGAATCGAACCCAAGACCTCCCACACATGGTATCCTTAGCCTAACCTTTGACCATTGGCCAAATCTTTGTTGGATGGGTTTAGGTTTAGGTTTAGGGTTTAGGGTTTAGGTTTAGGGTTTGTGGTTTAGGGTTTAGGTTTAGGGTTTAGGGTTTTAGGGTTTTGTGGTTTTAGGGTTTAGGTTTTGTGGTTTTGTGGTTTAGGGTTTGTGGTTTAGGGTTTGTGGTTTTGTGTTTTTGGGTTTTAGGGTTTAGGGTTTAGGGTTTAGGGTTTAGGTTTAGGGTTTGTGGTTTAGGTTTAGGTTTGTGGTTTTAGGTTTTGTGGTTTGTGGTTTAGGGTTTTAGGGTTTTAGGGTTTGTGGTTTAGGGTTTAGGGTTTGTGGTTTAGGTTTAGGTTTTTTTGTTTGTTTGAGATAATCCACTAGGCTTGTTGGCCTAGGTTATTTTATATATCAAAAGGAAATTACATGGGCCCCCGTAGGGGGAAATACACTGCTTATCAGCAGGAGTGCAAAAGAAAGAAGCGATAATCAAATAGCAATGATCATCACCGAGTTTATAACATACTCGATGATGATACTACAAATGCGATACAAACAAAATGAAGATACAATGTAAGCCTAAAGCTATAAGCTACCTCCGCATACAAAGTCTTCAATCAATTGTCTCATCTCGCTATCCCCAAATACTCTAAAAATCGATCATGTAAAAGGAGTCCGGGTCCGGACCGATCTGGATCTAGTAGTGATGGATGAGGTTGCCGATGTGTAATCCTCGAGCGGATTCTCGTATTGGAATCAATGGGGTTGGTCCGGCCGAGCTAGCAATGCATCCGCTATGGCCCTCGAGAGTCCGATCTAACTTCTTAGTATCCATCTTCATGTATTTATCATTGCTGGTCAGGTCATATATTCGCTATCATCCGTTGCTGTGCGATGAAGAGTGTAGGTGATGCGTCGCAACCTGCATCGCCTCGTGAAGAGCCTCGTAATGATATCCAAAGATGGGTCGTAGTTGTTCGCGCCACAAACCTGCCGCTTCGACGCCACAATCGCGCCTTTCTCGCATCCATGAATATGTTGATAAAATCGTACCGCTCGATTAGCTTCATCACCATTCGCGACCTCCGATCCTGAATATCCTGCTCCTAATAGGAATAGCCCTATCCAAACCAATCAGAACGCCGTGTAACTTGTGGGATCTCCTTACCCTCGAGTATTATGCCCATAAAAGGATCCGAATCCTCTATAGCAAAAGCGATACCTCGTGAGTGAAGTCTCTTATACTGGTTTGTCAACCATCGTATCCCTATCCTCATCAAACAAGTCACCATGTCAACAAAATTATCATCTTCACAACCATGTATTCTCATGTATCAACCTCCACCTCAATATCATCATTATCAGCAATAACAAGCTCATTACCACAAATTCTCCCCACACTACCGGAAGAGGGAATGCTAGTACAAGCTTGGTTCAACGGCACAAAATTCTTGGCTAGTGAAGGTAGCTCAAGATTAATGCCAATCAAGAATGGGTCCCGACGAAGGATACATTTTGGTGAGGTAGGGGATGATGGTGCGGAGGAGAATATAGGGCGTTTAGCTTTGGCTTTCCCAATATCCAGTGGGGATACTGGGTGAGTAAGGGTGAGTGGAGGGAAGGGTGTAGTATCTGGAGGAAGGGTAGGTTCAGTGGGAGGTGGGATGGGTTCAGGTGGAATAAGGGGTGTGACGTCGGGTGAGGATATGTGTGGAGTGGTCTCTGATGGGTTTGGCTCAATAGGAGGGGGAGGGTGGGAGGTCTCGGATGGGGTTTGAGTTGTGGTAAGTGTGGGTTATAGTAGGCTACCGGGATAGGTAAGGCGTAGGAGGTGCTAGCAATGGTGGGAAGGGATTGTGCCATAAATTGAAAAGGAGGGGTGTTTTGTTGATGGATTTGAGTAGGTGTGGGGGTAGGTAATGGATTGGGGGTGATTGGAATTTCTGGGGGGTGTGCTATAGAGACTTGTGTGTTTTTGTTTGGAGGTTGTTTTTGGTTAACTTTAGATATTTGAAGTGGGTTTGATTCCCGTATTTTTGGTTTTTGGCTTTTGGACTTGTGGAGTATTTTTCTTTCGTTTTTTACTAGCAACTGTTTGCCAGTCATTTGGATTTTTGGGGGCTTCTTTGGCTTGAATTGTAGTTTTGGGGGTTTCTTTGGCTGGATTTGGATTTTTGGGTGGATTGTTTGTTTTGTTTGGATTATTCAGGGGATTTGGGTTTTGTGGGTTGTCTTTTGGAGGAGGGGGAGCAGGATGTGTATTTTCTTTGTCCTTCGAAGGTCTCATCTCAGGATTGAGTTTCCAACACCCGTGCACATCATGTCCTTGAAGGGAACAATTAGTGCAATATTTTGGGAGAAAGTCAAACTGAATCTTGTAAGAGTTTGTTTGAATTCCTCCTTCAGTAGAAATTTGGATTTGGATATTTTTGGGGTGTTAGACGCAACAAATCTAATTCGACCTTAACCTTAGCACAACTAGACGGTCATATTTTTGGTAGCCGCATCAACACAAATGGGTCTACCAACAATGCTAAGCAATAGACAATAGGATAGACTCATCAAAGTAGATGGAAGGTTAGGAAATGAAACCCAAGCCCAAGCTATACTAGTTTCTTTTGTAGGTCAAAGGAAACATCATATTTCATAGTGCGTAAAGGATAGGATTCCTCTTGTCTTTAATATCAAAGTGGAAGAGATGGACATAAAGCGTATCATAATCTTCTTCAATTGAGCATCGAATCGAATATGACGGCTAAACAGATAACCAATTCTAACTGGCTTTCAATTTCAATTGTTTAGGTAATTCACTCGTAAAATCTATGTTAGGCATGCCATGACTAAATTTACCTATTACCGCCCATTTCAAATCTTGACGCTATCAACACATCAATTTCAGATTTAAGAAGAATAATGTTCTTCTCCGTAAATAATTTACCTTTTGTGCCAGAGGTGGTGGTATTTGACCATTGAGCTTTGGGGGGAGATTGATCCGGTTGTCGGAGATGATGGTTGAAGAACATGAGCAAACTGAATTCAGTGTAAGGCGGGCATAATTGCATGGGGCCGCCATTGCGCTTAGCGCCGTTGTTTGGCTTAGAGATGTTGTTCGCGAAAATACCATTTTGATCCAAAGTCAATGAATTATTGCATGTGGGGTCATTAGTGGTGGAAAAAATGGAATGGACCGATACACCCTCAATTGGTGGTGCCAGGGCCACATCCGCACGGCACGCCGGCGATTCGAAAAATATGAGAATTTGCAAAAGCGAGTGTTGTGCTTGAAATTTAATGGGAATTGTAGAGCTTGTTGAGGCGAACACGATGGTACAATGCACGACCTCGACAATACTGAACCGACGGAATCGAACTCAAACCGTCGGAAAAAGCGATTTGGTCGTCCGATCACGAGAAAATTGGCCGTGGGTGGGTGCAAAATGACGGCAGGAAGGCGATGTCTTTGAACCACTCACGACCGTCGACTGTAGGTGGTGTCGCCGGAAAATGGTTGGCGGCGTTTAGGGTTTAGGTTTTTAGATTTGAGTGAATCTGTGATTTAGGATGAATCGAAGGTTGTGGTGGGTATAGAAATGACGGGGAGGAGATGACGAATCTGTTGGTACTAACCCCGTTCGTCGACTGAATCATGGGAAAAAAAAAGCGATCGGAACCACCATGCGTTTTTCTCTGATTCCGTCGATTTAGGGATAGTAGAAGTTCGTGGTGGGTATGGGAATGACGGGGGTGTCAAGACGAAGCTTTTGGGAGTAGTCTCGTGCGGCAGAATCTTGGAGTAAAAAAAAAAAGCCGGCATGACAGCATGGCGCATGGCACCAGCGTCTTTTCAAAATGCTTTTTAAAAATGTTAAAGGTTTTAGGGTTTTTAAAATGTTGGCTTTATTTAGCCGTTGAGTGGTTAATTATTTAGTCATTTTTAGCGCGTGGTCTCGGGTTCGAATCCTCCTTATCAACAGACCCCTACCGACCTGGACTGATCGCTCCGCTTGTCCCTACACGTTTGGAGGATTTTTATGAGTAATTTCATCCGTGTTAGAGGCTTAGGTTAGCTACTCCCTTCACCCTCGCAGAATGGCAATTAATCTCACCTGCGATATGGGAATCGAACCCAAGACCTCCCACACATGGTATCCTTAGCCTAACCTTTGACCACATGGGCCAAATCTTCGTTGGATAAAATGTTGGCTTTATTTAGCCGTTGAGTGGTTAATTATTAGTCATTTTTAGCGCGTGGTCTCGGTTCGAATCCTCCTTATCAACGCACTCTCCGGCTGGACTACGGAATCGCCTCCGCTTGTCCCTACACGTTTGGAGGATTTTCATGAGTAATTTCATCCGTGTTAGAGGCTTAGGGTTAGCTACTCCCTTCACCCCCGAATGGCAATTAATCTCACCTCGCGATATGGGGAATCGAACCAAGACCTCCCACACATGGTATCCTTAGCCTAACCTTTGACCATTGGGCCAAATGCTGTTGGATAAAATGTTGGCTTTATTTAGCCGTTGAGTGATTAATTATTAGTCATTTTTAGCGCGTGGTCTCGGTTCGAATCCTCCTTATCAACGGACCTCCTACCGACCTACTGGAATCGCCTCCGCTTGTCCCTACACGTTTGGAGGATTTTTATGAGTAATTCCATCCGTGTTAGAGACTTAGGGTTAGCTACTCCTTCATCCTCGCGAATGGCAATTAATCTCACCTCGGCTGATATGGGGCATCGAACCCAAGACCTCCCACACATGGTATCCTTAGCCTAACCTTTGACCATTGGGCCAAATGCTGTTGGATAAAAATGTTGGCTTTATTTAGCCGTTGAGTGGTTAATTATTTAGTCATTTTTAGCGCGTGGTCTCGGGTTCGAATCCTCCTTATCAATGGACCCTCCTACCGACCTACGGAATCGCCTCCGCTTGTCCCTACACGTTTGGAGGATTTTTATGAGTAATTCCATCCGTGTTAGAGACTTAGGTTAGCTACTCCTTTGCCCCCTCGCGAATGGCAATTAATCTCACCTCTGATATGGGAATCGAACCTTGACCTCCCACACATGGTATCCTTAGCCTAACCTTTGACCATTGGGCCAAATGCTGTTGGATAAAATGTTGGCTTTATTTAGCCGTTGAGTGGTTAATTATTAGTCATTTTTAGCGCGTGGTCTCCGGCCTGGACCTACGGAATCGCCCTCCGCTTGTCCCTACACGTTTGGAGGATTTTTCATGAGTAATTCCATCCGTGTTAGAGGCTTAGGGTTAGCTACTCCTTCACCCCGCAGAATGGCAATTAATCTCACTCTGCGATATGGGAATCGAACCCAAGACCTCCCACACATGGTATCCTTAGCCTAACCTTTGACCATTGGGCCAAATGCTGTTGGATAAAATGTTGGCTTTATTTAGCCGTTGAGTGGTTAATTATTAGTCATTTTTAGCGCGTGGTCTCGGGTTCGAATCCTCCTTATCAACAGACCCCTACCGACCTACGGAATCGCCTCCGCTTGTCCTACACGTTTGGAGGATTTTTCATGAGTAATTCCATCCGTGTTAGAGGCTTAGGTTAGCTACTCCTTCACCCCGCGAATGGCAATTAATCTCACTGGCGATATGGGAATCGAACCCAAGACCTCCCACACATGGTATCCTTAGCCTAACCTTTGACCATTGGGCCAAACGCTGTTGGATAATGTTGGCTTTATTTAGCCGTTGAGTGGTTAATTATTTAGTCATTTTTAGCGCGTGGTCTCGGTTCGAATCCTCCTTATCAATGGACCCTCCTACTGGACTACGGAATCGCCTCGCTTGTCCTACACGTTTGGAGGATTTTTATGAGTAATTCCATCCGTGTTAGAGGCTTAGGGTTAGCTACTCCCTTCACCGCAGAATGGTAATTAATCTCACCTCTGGCATGGGGAATCGAACCCAAGACCTCCCACACATGGTATCCTTGGCCTAAACTTTGACCATTGGGCCAAATTTTGTTGGATAAAATCTAGGCTTTAATTAGCCGGTGAGTGGGTAATTATAAGTCAGATTTTGAGCGTGGTCTCGGTTCGAATCCTCCTTATCAACGGACCCCTCCGCTGAACCTACGGAATCGCCTCCGCTTGTCCCTACACGTTTGGAGGATTTTTATGAGTAATTCCATCCGTGTTAGAGACTTGGGTTAGCTACTCCTTCATCCCTGCGAATGGCAATTAATCTCACCTCTGCGATATGGGAATCGAACCCAAGACCTCCCACACATGGTATCCTTAGCCTAACCTTTGACCATTGGGCCAAATCTTTGTTGGATAAAATGTTGGCTTTATTTAACCGCTTGAGTGGTTAATTATTTAGTCATTTTTAGCGCGTGGTCTCGGTTCGAATCCTCCTTATCAGCGGACCCTCCTACCGACCTACGGAATCGCCTCCGCTTGTCCCTACGTTTGGAGGATTTTTATGAGTAATTCCATCCGTGTTAGAGACTTAGGGTTAGCTACTCCTTGCCCCTGCGGAATGGCAATTAATCTCACCTGGCGATATGGGAATCGAACCCGACCTCCCACACGGTATCCTTAGCCTAACCTTTGACCATTGGGCCAAATGTTGGATAAAATGTTGGCTTTATTTAGCCGTTGAGTGGTTAATTATTTAGTCATTTTTAGCGCGTGGTCTCGGGTTCGAATCCTCCTTATCAACAGACCCTCCGACTGGACTACTGGAATCGCCTCCGCTTGTCCCTACACGTTTGGAGGATTTTTATGAGTAATTCCATCCGTGTTAGAGGCTTAGGTTAGCTACTCCTTCACCCCGCAGAATGGCAATTAATCTCACCTCACGATATGGGAATCGAACCCAAGACCTCCCACACATGGTATCCTTAGCCTAACCTTTGACCATGGGCCAAATCTTTGTTGGATAAAAATGTTGGCTTTATTTAGCCGTTGAGTGGTTAATTATTAGTCATTTTTAGCGCGTGGTCTCGGGTTCGAATCCTCCTTATCAACAGACCCCCCCTCCGGCCTGAACCTACGGAATCGCCCTCCGCTTGTCCCTACACGTTTGGAGGATTTTTTATGAGTAATTCCATCCGTGTTAGAGACTTAGGGTTAGCTACTCCCTTCATCCCTGCAGAATGGCAATTAATCTCACCTCTGCTGATATGGGGAATCGAACCCAAGACCTCCCACACATGGTATCCTTAGCCTAACCTTTGACCATTGGGCCAAATGCTGTTGGATAAAATGTTGGCTTTATTTAGCCGTTGAGTGGTTAATTATTTAGTCATTTTTAGCGCGTGGTCTCGGTTTCGAATCCTCCTTATCAGCACCCCCTACCCGGACCTACGGAATCGCTCCGCTTGTCCCTACACGTTTGGAGGATTTTTATGAGTAATTTCATCCGTGTTAGAGGCTTAGGGTTAGCTACTCCTTCACCGCAGAATGGCAATTAATCTCACCTCTGATATGGGAATCGAACCCAAGACCTCCCACACATGGTATCCTTAGCCTAACCTTTGACCATTGGGCCAAATGTCATTGGATAAAATGTTGGCTTTATTTAGCCGTTGAGTGGTTAATTATTTAGTCATTTTTAGGCGTGGTCTCGGTTCGAATCCTCCTTATCAATGCACTCTCCGCACGGACCTACGGAATCGCCTCCGCTTGTCCTACACGTTTGGAGGATTTTTATGAGTAATTCCATCCGTGTTAGAGGCTTAGGTTAGCTACTCCCTTCACCCCCGCAATGGCAATTAATCTCTGGCGATATGGGAATCGAACCCAAGACCTCCCACACATGGTATCCTTAGCCTAACCTTTGACCATTGGGCCAAATCTTGTTGGATAAAATGTTGGCTTTATTTAGCCGTTGAGTGGTTAATTATTTAGTCATTTTTAGCGTGGTCTCGGTTCGAATCCTCCTTATCAACGGACCCTCCTACTGACCTACGGAATCGCCTCCGTTTGTCCCTACACGTTTGGAGGATTTTTATGAGTAATTCCATCCGTGTTAGAGGCTTAGGGTTAGCTACTCCTTCACCCCGCAGAATGGCAATTAATCTCACTGGCGATATGGGAATCGAACCCAAGACCTCCCACATGGTATCCTTAGCCTAACCTTTGACCATTGGGCCAAATGTGTTGGATAAAATGTTGGCTTTATTTAGCCGTTGAGTGGTTAATTATTTAGTCATTTTTAGCGCGTGGTCTCGGTTCGAATCCTCCTTATCAACACTCTCCTACCGACCTACTGGAATCGCCCGCTTGTCCCTACACGTTTGGAGGATTTTTATGAGTAATTCCATCCGTGTTAGAGGCTTAGGGTTAGCTACTCCCTTCACCCCTGCAGAATGGCAATTAATCTCACCTCTGCTGATATGGGGAATCGAACCCAAGACCTCCCACACATGGTATCCTTAGCCTAACCTTTGACCATTGGGCCAAATGTTGTTGGATGGGTTTAGGGTTTAGGGTTTAGGGTTTAGGGTTTAGGGTTTAGGGTTTAGGGTTTAGGGTTTTTTTTTTTTTGCAATAATGTTTTGTTTCTATTGTAGAGTTGAAAGACCAACATTTATTTCAGAAAGAAAGTGCCAAACCACAACTAGGGTACACAATCATTCTTCTTCTACTGCTAATGCAAACATCAAAGATCACCATCACACATTGATACATCAACTTCAAAGCAAACAAAGTTGAATGACAATATAACCACCGCAAATCTGCGAGCCTCTTGATATTACCAATAATAAAGGATACAAACACTAGAAACTCATCATCGCCAAGCAGGTCATGGGAACTCCTGTAGTAACACGAGGTGTCATCACCTCTGCGTATTCAAGAGTAGTATTCTTCATTTTGACATATTCTTCCTTAACTTTGTCCATATCAGTTTCAGCTCTAGCTATAATGGCTCTAGTCAAAGAATCCTCATCAGTTCCTAACCCATCGGTGGAGACCTTTACGACCTCAGCAAAATGCTTCTCTGGGGAGTCTATGCACAAGATAACCGCTTTCAAGATAGATTCTAAAAGACCTTCGCCGAAATTCGATATATCCTGATCAATGAAGAATCCATAATTTTGCTTATAGTACTGGAAAGTTGCCTTAAGCTGATGAATGTTCCTGGTGCTGAGTATCAGGACGAGTTCATCACAATCTAAATATTTTGCTCTAGCGGCTTCACGAAGCTTCGAAGCCTCTACATTAGCAATACTATGCTCGACCAATTCCTTGTCAAATCTGTAGGAATTGACTAGACTGACTAGAACCTTTTGGACAGGAAGAGAGACATGTGCTATGATATCCTCTTCAAGTGAACAGCCAAAGAGAGCACAATATGCTTGTCTCACAGCGACTAGATGATCAGGAGTTGATGCACAGGCTATCTCTACTATCACCTGTAGACGGGTTATGTCGTGTATCCATGAATTTAGGACCTCATTCGCTAGCCTCGCATCTCTTTCAGGAGGATCATATGTCCAGAGGGTCACTGCTCTCCTGAAATCACCAGATAATTCAGAATGAAGATCATCAATAAGGGACTTGTTATAAAGCTTCTCATACGCTTCTTTGATCTTCTTCCTCTGGCTTGCATTTCTATGTCCCAACACACTTATTATCGCCTTCTCATCAGTTCCCAGTCCGAGAAAATATCCTTTGAAGGATTTCCTGAGTGTTTCAGCGTCTTGGGTTGGAGAAGGAACAATATCTGGTACTAAGATACTGCCCATTTCTTGTTTTGGTCTTTACAAGATGTCACAAAAAAATGTTGGCTTTATTTAGCCGTTGAGTGGTTAATTATTAGTCATTTTTAGCGCGTGGTCTCGGGTTCGAATCCTCCTTATCAACAGACCCCCCCTCCGGCCTGGACCTACGGAATCGCCCTCCGCTTGTCCCTACACGTTTGGAGGATTTTTTATGAGTAATTCCATCCGTGTTAGAGGCTTAGGGTTAGCTACTAATTCACCTCGCGAATGGCAATTAATCTCACCTCTGATATGGGAATCGAACCCAAGACCTCCCACACATGGTATCCTTAGCCTAACCTTTTACCTGTGGTCAAAATTCTGTTGGATAAAATGTTGGCTTTATTTAGCCGTTGAGTGGTTAATTATTAGTCATTTTTAGCGCGTGGTCTCGGGTTCGAATCCTCCTTATCAACACCCTCCTACCGACCTACGGAATCGCTCCGCTTGTCCCTACACGTTTGGAGGATTTTTTATGAGTAATTCCATCCGTGTTAGAGACTTAGGGTTAGCTACTCCCCTTGCCCCTGCAGAATGGCAATTAATCTCACCTCTGCTGATATGGGGAATCGAACCCAAGACCTCCCACACAAGGTATCCTTAGCCTAACCTTTGACCATTGGGCCAAATGCTGTTGGATGGGTTTAGGGTTTAGGGTTTAGGGTTTAGGGTTTAGGGTTTTTTTTTTTTTTTTAAGTAATCATCCGTAGCGTTGGCCGGGTTATTTTATTAATATGAAATGAAACAGTGCCCAAAGGGAATACAGACTAATCGGGACATGTCCCATCTCTCGCCGCTAACCCTATCTAGCGGCTTAGTCTATCCCGAGTGTAAAAAGAAGGAAGATGCTAAGATCAGATAAGCTATGATCATCATAGAGTTTATAATGCACTCTATGATGATATTACAA
Source organism: Przewalskia tangutica (assembly GCA_029844215.1). Lineage (NCBI taxonomy): Eukaryota > Viridiplantae > Streptophyta > Magnoliopsida > Solanales > Solanaceae > Przewalskia > Przewalskia tangutica. Next base: position 127,651,325 of record CM056725.1, read on the forward strand.
TTGATGATACTAAGGTAGAATAATAATATAATCACAAAGTTAGGAACTCTAAACTCTGTACTTATAAAATCTTCAAACCCAAGTACTTGTCCTCCTCCATCTAATAATCCTTGGTATAAAATCATTTCTTCTTTGATCTTGTAGTTACCGCCAAATGAGTGTCGGCTTTTAGCTTGTTTACCTTGCCGTTGTTCTTTGTCTTTGTTGAAGACTCAAATCTATTCTAGCCTTGGGTATTGCTTCCGATTCTTTTCATCTCAAGAAACATATCCATTGCATCGTGACGCCTCAAACATGTGACCAAGTGCTATCCAAGCTCTCATCATCAAGTATATCTTCTTCCATACCTTCATCAATAAGCGGTCTTGGTTCAGTTCATACGGTTCCATGATCCAATCCCGTCTATCTTCTCACGGAGGCAATAATCATGTCGAATTCCTTAAGACATCTTCAAAATTGGTCATACCATAGAATTCACCATCACTTTCCATTTCTCGATCAAAGGCTTCACGGTTCGCAATCTCAGCTTTTGATAGCTTGTGTGAAGAATCCTGTGAAGCATATCCATCTGTTGCACACCACTTCCTCCCACTACTATCGCACCCAAAGATTTGGCAGGTAGTCTTATTGGAAGGAATTTACGATGAGGCTTTATTCGTACAAGGTTGAGGAGGGGAAAAGGCATTTTAAGCCAATTTTGGGCCGAAGGATTTTTGATGGTTGTGGGCTTTGAATTAGTGTTGGGCTTGGTGGTTGATTTTGTTTGGGGTTGAGTAGTGGAGCCCGTGTCTGAAACAGATTTAGGACTTGAATTTTCTTGGGATTTTTGTATTTTGGATGGGCTATGGATTTGGGCCGGTGGTAAGTGCGGGTTTAGGGGTGGGAGGGTCGGGTTTAGGATTTATAGGGTAATTGGGTTGAGGAGTGGGTAGTAGCGGGGAGGGGTAGGTTTAATGGGTTGCTGGGTCGGGTTAGGTAATGTGCTGGGTCGGGTTTTGGAATTGGGTCGGGTCGGGGCATTTGGTATTTTTAAAATAGGTTTAGGGTTTTTAGGTGTAGTTTCGGAAATGTGGGTTAGGATGGGGGGGGGAGATCGGTGTCTAGGACTAGGGTACCAGGGGGGGTAGGGTAGGTGGGTCAGTTGGGTAAGGGTTGGCGCAGTGGATCGGGTAAGTGGGTCGGTCGGGTCGATGGGTCGAATGGGTCGATGAATCGGAGGGTTTCACGGGTTTTGTGTTGTTTTTCAGATCTGGGGGTGGTCGAGGTGGGGATATGTTAGAGGGGGTGGGTCCGAGTCCGAGGGTAGTGATCCGTAGATGGGTCGGGTTATAGGGTCGGGTCGGGTTAATGGGTCGGGTAGGGTTTGTAGGGGCATTTTAGGGTTTTTGTAGGATATTTCGGTAGTATGGGGTTCGACGAGGGGGGTAGGTTGGTCAGTGGGTAGGGGGTTGGATCTGGAGGGGGGTGGGGGTGGGTTATGGGTCTCGGGTCGGGTCGTGGGTAGGGTTTTAGTCAACGGGTTGGCGGCTAGGGTTTGGGGGGGCAGTTTAGGGTTTTGGTTGAGTGGTTTAGGGTTAGGGTTTGGCCCATTAGTCAAGGTGGCTGCTGGGCTAGGGTTTGTTGTTGTGACGGCGTCGGGGGTGGGATCTGGGTGGCCGCCACTAGGGTTCCGGCGGTCTGGGTGGCCGCCGGTAGGGTTCCGGGGGTTTGCGACGGCTCCGGTGAGGATTCCGACGTCAGAATTAATTTTTTGGCCGGAATTTTGTGGGTTTTTCGATGGGGGGGTCAGATCCGTAGTGATGGAGGTGGTTTCAACCACCATTTTGGCCGGAATTTCTCCCTGAATTTCCAAAACAGTGGCTAGTGGCGTTTTTTGGATTGGGATTGAATTTTTCCTATTCTTTTTTGCCGTGACAACTTGCCATCCGACGTTCTTTGAGGGTTTCGGATCTGAGTTGGTAGTTTTGTCATTAGAAGGAGGAGGAGTAGGGTTTTTAGAATTACCTTTTGCCATAGCCATCGGATCCTCCATAGTTTCCTTGCCATTGACATCCTTCTTCGGTCTCAAATCCGGATTTAATCTCCAACATCCTTCAATATCATGTCCTTGTAATTTACAAGTAGTACAATACTTAGGAATAAAATCAAACCTAATTTTTTGCACTTTTGTAAGAACAATTCCATTCTTTTTGAAAGATAGTTGAATTTTTTGGGGATGAACTTTTAACAAATCCACTTCAACCTTAACCCTAGCACAACTGGGCCTTGTCATCTTCCTTGTAGCCGAATCTAGGGCAATGGGTTTCCCCACCGCCGCCGCCATCGTGAACAAGGCCGATTGGCCATGAAAATTTGGTGGGAGATTTGGAAAAGAAATCCATCCCCAAGCAATATGTGACTCCTCCTCTGGATTAAATGCAACATCCCAAATGAATGTTCTCATCAACAACATCTTATTATTTTCCTTAATCCAGAAACTAGGGCTTGACATCAAAATATCATAATCTTCTTCGATTGAACACCGAATTAGAATATGACGATTATACAACAACCCTATAGTAACGTCTGCCTTTAATCCGCATTGTTTAGGAATTTCCTTTCGCAAAAGATCAAAGTTAGACCATCCATTTGAAAACTTACCAATAACCGCAAGTTTCAAATCTTGTTCTTGAATCATCACATCGATTTCATCCTCCTCAAACATCACCATTGGTTCACCATGAAGATAGGTAATTGGTTTGGGGCACGGAGTCGGAGGAGGAAAGTGGGGTGACGGCGGATCTAGGGGTTGACGCCGCCATCATACGGTGTTTTCCAGGGTGGGGTCGATTTGACCATTTCGAAAGGTGGGGTCATGCGTGGTGGTGGGGTGATGGCCGACCACAGGAGGTGGCGGCCGTGGTGGCCACCATGGTGGCTGGAGGAGGTGGCGCGGAACTTAGGGTTTTGGGTTTTGGGTTTTGGGTTTTGGGTTTTGGGTTTTGGGTTTAGGGTTTAGGGTTTAGGGTTTAGGGTTTTTTTTTTTTTTTTTTTGCATAAGTTCGATCTTTTTTCGGTGGAAAACTAGGAGCAAATTTCTCAATCCGTACATATGTTTACATAGGCACATCAGTAAAAATTAGAAATGGAATGCATTTAGCGGCGACCACGCCCACGACCACGACCGCCCACGACCACGCCCCAAAGGCTTCCCGTGGCTTCTTTGGCTTCACCTAGGTGTTTCTTCCACCAGCGTCTCAAGATTTAAGCCGGGAAGGATGTAATAACGGATGTTGTTACCCCTCACACTCAGGTGATCCAACGTCACTGGATTCTTTCCCTTTAGTGTAATTTTGACAGCCTTCAGATGTGTGTTCATGCTAACATCCACACCTGTAATGGTTCCATGAACAACGGTGCCGTTTTTGAGCTCAATTGAGACAGTCTCGTTGTTCAGCTTCATCAAAAATCTGACGAGCTTCATTGTTGCTGAAGAGGGCTCAACTCGAAGCACAGATCGAATACGACCAGCGGTTTAGGGCAAGGAGCGCCAGGGTTATTCAAAAACAAAAAAAAAGTTGGCTTTATTTAGCCGTTGAGTGGTTAATTATTAGTCATTTTTAGCGCGTGGTCTCGGGTTCAAATCCTCCTTATCAACAGACCCCCCCTCCGGCCTGGACCTACAGAATCGCCCTCCGCTTGTCCCTACACGTTTGGAGGATTTTTTATGAGTAATTCCATCCGTGTTAGAGGCTTAGGGTTAGCTACTCCCTTTGCCCCTGCAGAATGACAATTAATCTCACCTCTGCTGATATGGGGAATCGAACCCTTGACCTCCCACACATGGTATCCTTAGCCTAACCTTTGACCATTGGGCCAAATGCTGTTGAATTCATGTTGGCTTTATTTAGCCGTTGAGTGGTTAATTATTAGTCATTTTTAGCGCGTGGTCTCGGGTTCGAATCCTCCTTATCAATGCACCCCTCCTGGACTCACTAATCGCCTCCGCTTGTCCTACACGTTTGGAGGATTTTTCATGAGTAATTCCATCCGTGTTAGAGGCTTAGGGTTAGCTACTCCTTCACCCGCAGAATGGCAATTAATCTCACCTCGCGATATGGGAATCGAACCCAAGACCTCCACACATGGTATCCTTAGCCTAACCTTTGACCATGGGCCAAATCCGTTGGATAAATGTTGGCTTGTTTAGCCGTTGTTTATTATTAATTATTATGTGTTTCATGTGCTTGAAGGCCACGAGTTCGAGTCGGTTTAACAATAGGCACCCTCCGCTTAGACAACCTACCATACCGTTTGGAGGTCAGACGAACCAATTCCTTGGGCTTGGGCCTGCCGAGTGTCCTTTAATCGGTGGGCCCTCTTGTAGGTATAGAGAATCCGTTTAGCCGACGGTACTCGAGCGAGGCCCAACCCCTTTTATTCGCCCGGTTAAGAGCGTTCAATAAAATTGCAAGGAATTAATCTCACCTTTGTTAAGGGAATCGAACCCACGGTCTCTGCATGAGCATCCTTAGCCTAACCTTTGACCATTGGGCCAAATCTTTGTTGGATAAAATGTTGGCTTTATTTAGCCGTTGAGTGGTTAATTATTAGTCATTTTTAGCGCGTGGTCTCGGGTTCGAATCCTCCTTATCAACGCACTCTCCTACCGACCTACTAATCGCCTCCGCTTGTCCCTACACGTTTGGAGGATTTTTCATGAGTAATTCCATCCGTGTTAGAGGCTTAGGTTAGCTACTCCTTCACCGCAGAATGGCAATTAATCTCACCTCTGATATGGGAATCGAACCCAAGACCTCCACACATGGTATCCTTAGCCTAACCTTTGACCATTGGGCCAAAATCTTTGTTGGATCAAATGTTGGCTTTATTTAGCCGTTGAGTGGTTAATTATTTAGTCATTTTTATTATGTGTTTCCCATGTCTTGGCCCCGAGTTCGAGTCGCTAACAATAGGCACCCCCTCCGGCTTAGACAACCGGCCCCATACCGTTTGGAGGCTGTACCTGAACCAATTCCTCGCTGGGCTTGGGCCTGCTCCGAGTGTCTTTTTAATCAGTGTGCCCCTCTTGTAGGTATAGAGGAATCCGTTAGCCGACGGTACTCGAGGCCCAACCCTTTTTATTCCTCGTTAAGAGCGTTCGAATAAAATTGCAAGGAATTAATCTCACCTCTGTTGGGAATCGAACCCACGGTCCTTCACGAGAGCATCTAGCCTAACCTTTGACCGTTGGGCCAAATCTTTGTTGGATAAAAATGTTGGCTTTATTTAGCCGTTGAGTGGTTAATTATTAGTCATTTTTAGCGCGTGGTCTCGGTTCGAATCCTCCTTATCAATGCACTTCTCCGGCTGGACTACTAATCGCCCTCCGCTTGTCCCTACACGTTTGGAGGATTTTTCATGAGTAATTCAATCCGTGTTAGAGGCTTAGGGTTAGCTACTCCCTTCAACCCTGCAGAATGACAATTAATCTCACCTCTGCTGATATGGGGAATCGAACCCAAGACCTCCCCCACATGGTATCCTTTGCCTAACCTTTGACCATTGGGCCAAATGCTGTTGGATTAAAAAATGTTGGCTTTATTTAGCCGTTGAGTGGTTAATTATTAGTCATTTTTAGCGCGTGGTCTCGGGTTCGAATCCTCCTTATCACAGCACCCTCCTACCGACTACGGAATCGCCTCCGCTTGTCCCTACACGTTTGGAGGATTGTTCATGCGGAATTCCATCCGTGGTAGAGGCTTAGGTTAGCTACTCCTTCACCCCTGCAGAATGGCAATTAATCTCACCTCTGCTGATATGGGGAATCGAACCCAAGACCTCCCACACATGGTATCCTTAGCCTAACCTTTGACCATTGGGCCAAATGCTGTTGGATAAAATGTTGGCTTTATTTAGCCGTTGAGTGGTTAATTATTAGTCATTTTTAGCGCGTGGTCTCGGTTTCGAATCCTCCTTATCAACGGACCCTCCTGGACCTACGGAATCGCCTCCGCTTGTCCTACACGTTTGGAGGATTTTTATGAGTAATTCCATCCGTGTTAGAGACTTAGGTTAGCTACTCCTTTGCCCTGCAGAATGGCAATTAATCTCACTTTCTGATATGGGAATCGAACCCAAGACCTCCCACACATGGTATCCTTAGCCTAACCTTTGACCATTGGGCCAAATGCTGTTGGATAAAAAGTTGGCTTTATTTAGCCGTTGAGTGGTTAATTATTAGTCATTTTTAGCGCGTGGTCTCGGGTTCAAATCCTCCTTATCAGCACTCTCCCACTGACCTACGGAATCGCTCCGCTTGTCCTACACGTTTGGAGGATTTTTATGAGTAATTCCATCCGTGTTAGAGGCTTGGGTTAGCTACTCCTTTGCCCTGGAATGACAATTAATCTCACCTCTGCTGATATGGGGAATCGAACCCTTGACCTCCCACACATGGTATCCTTAGCCTAACCTTTGACCATTGGGCCAAATGCTGTTGAATTAACATGTTGGCTTGTTAGCCGTTGTTTATTATTAATTATTATGTGTTTCCCATGTGCTTGAAGGCCCTGAGTTCGAGTCGGTTTAATAGGCACCCTCCGCCAGACAATACCCCCATACCGTTGAGGTCAGACGAACCATTCCTCGCTTGGGCACCTGCTCCGAGTGTCCTTTAATCAATGGGCCCCTTGTAGGTATAGAGAATCCGTTTAGCCGACTGTACTGAGCGAGGCCCAACCCTTTTATTCGCTCGTTAAGAGTTCGAATAAAATTGCAAGGAATTAATCTCACCACCTGTTAAGGGAATCGAACCACGCCTCGCATGCGGAGCATCCTTAGCCTAACCTTTGACCATTGGGCCAAATGCTGTTGGATAAAATGTTGGTTTTATTTAGCCGTTGAGTGGTTAATTATTAGTCATTTTTTTAGCGCGTGGTCTCGGGTTCGAATCCTCTTTATCAGCGATGCCCTCCGGCTGGACTACTAATCGCCTCCGCTTGTCCCTACACGTTTGGAGGATTTTTTATGAGTAATTCCATCCGTGTTAGAGACTTAGGGTTAGCTACTCTCCTTGCCCCTGCAGAATGGCAATTAATCTCACTGGCGATATGGGAATCGAACCCTTGACCTCCCACACATGGTATCCTTAGCCTAACCTTTGACCATTGGGCCAAATGCTGTTGGATATGTTGGTTTTATTTAGCCGTTGAGTGGTTAATTATTTAGTCATTTTTAGCGCGTGGTCTCGGGTTCGAATCCTCTTTATCAATGCACTTCTCCTACCGACCTACGGAATCGCCTCCGCTAGTCCCTACTCGGTTGGAGGATTTTTTATGAGTAATTCCATCCGTGTTAGAGGCTTTGGGTTAGCAACTCCCCTTGACACTGCTGAATGGCAATTAATCTCACCTCTGCTGATATGGGGAATCGAACCCAAGACCTCCCACACATGGTATCCTTAGCCTAACCTTTGACCATTGGGCCAAATTCTGTTGGATTAAATGTTGGCTTTATTTAGCCGTTGAGTGGTTAATTATTAGTCATTTTTAGCGCGTGGTCTCGGGTTCGAATCCTCCTTATCAACGCACTTCTCCTACCGACCTACTAATCGCCTCCGCTTGTCCTACTCGTTTGGAGGATTTTTATGAGTAATTTCATCCGTGTTAGAGGCTTAGGTTAGCTACTCCCTTGCCCCGCAGAATGGCAATTAATCTCACTCTGGCGATATGGGAATCGAACCCAAGACCTCCCACACAAGGTATCCTTAGCCTAACCTTTGACCATTGGGCCAAATTCTGTTGGATAAAAATGTTGGCTTTATTTAGCCGTTGAGTGGTTAATTATTAGTCATTTTTAGCGCGTGGTCTCGGGTTCGAATCCTCCTTATCAACGCACTTCTCCTACCGACCTACGGAATCGCCTCCGCTTGTCCCTACATTGGAGGATTTTTCATGAGTAATTCCATCCGTGTTAGAGGCTTAGGTTAGCTACTCCTTCACCCCCTGCGAATGGCAATTAATCTCACCGCCGATATGGAATCGAACCCAAGAACTCCCACACATGGTATCCTTAGCCTAACCTTTGACCATTGGGCCAAATGCTGTTGGATAAAATGTTGGCTTTATTTAGCCGTTGAGTGGTTAATTATTAGTCATTTTTAGCGCGTGGTCTCGGGTTCGAATCCTCCTTATCAACGGACTTCTCCTACGGACCTAATCGCCTCCGCTTGTCCTACACGTTTGGAGGATTTTTCATGAGTAATTCCATCCGTGTTAGAGGCTTAGGTTAGCTACTCCTTCACCCCGCAGAATGGCAATTAATCTCACCTCACGATGGGAATCGAACCCAAGACCTCCCACACATGGTATCCTTAGCCTAACCTTTGACCATTGGGCCAAATGCTGTTGGATAAAAAAATGTTGGCTTTATTTAGCCGTTGAGTGGTTAATTATTAGTCATTTTTAGCGCGTGGTCTCGGGTTCGAATCCTCCTTATCAACAGACCCCCCCTCCGACTACTAATCGCCTCCGCTTGTCCGTACACGTTTGGAGGATTTTTCATGAGTAATTCCATCCGTGTTAGAGGCTTAGGTTAGCTACTCCTTCACCCCGCAGAATGGCAATTAATCTCACCTCTGCTGATATGGGGAATCGAACCCAAGACCTCCCACACATGGTATCCTTAGCCTAACCTTTGACCATTGGGCCAAATGCTGTTGGATAAAATGTTGGCTTTATTTAGCCGTTGAGTGGTTAATTATTAGTCATTTTTAGCGCGTGGTCTCGGGTTCGAATCCTCCTTATCACGGACCATCCTACTGGACCTACGGAATCGCCCTCCGCTTGTCCCTACTCGTTTGGAGGATTTTTTATGAGTAATTCCATCCGTGTTAGAGGCTTAGGGTTAGCTACTCCCCTTGCCCCTGCAGAATGGCAATTAATCTCACCTCTGCTGATATGGGGAATCGAACCCAAGACCTCCCACACAAGGTATCCTTAGCCTAACCTTTGACCATTGGGCCAAATGCTGTTGGATGGGTTTAGGGTTTAGGGTTTAGGGTTTAGGGTTTAGGGTTTAGGGTTTTTTTTTTTTTTTTTTTTTGAGTAATCATCCAGGCACGTTGGCCCAGGTTTTTATTAATAACAGAATGTAAAAGTGCCCAGAAGGGAGTTACAAACTAATAAAGGGATAGCCCTTTACTTCGCCTGCTAGTCCTGACTAGGCGAAGCTAAAGTCTATCCCGAATGTAAAAAGTAAGAAGAAGCTAAAATAAGATAAGCAATGATCATCATAGAGTTTATAATGCACTCTATGATGATGTTACAAATGATGATACTAAGATAGAGTAGTAATATAAGAACAAAGCTAGGAAATCTAAACTCTGAACTTATAAAATCTTCTAACCCAAGTACCTTCTCCTCCTTGTCTTCTTGTAGTCCATGGTATAGAATCATTTCTTCTTTGACCTAGTTGTAACTGACAATGGAATGGTCGGCTTACTAGCTTCCTTTTCACGTAGATTATGTGTTGATGAAGTCCCCGCTCCTTTCTTAGGTGGACTTGGTATTGCTGCCTCAAATTTCTTCATCTCTTCAAACATATTTTCAGGATCAGGGACACCATGAAACATGTGTCCAAGTGCTATCTGAAGCTCCTCGTCATCTAGAATGTCGTCCTCTGAGTCTCCATCAACAGCTAGTGGGCTTGGTTCTGGTTCAAACATTTCCAAGGCCCATTCCTGTCTATCTTCTTCTGAGGGGACAAACATCTCCAAATATTCCTGTACTGTCATATGTGCATTTCTACTGCTTAGGGTGTCCTTTAAAACATCCTCAAACTTTGTCATACGACAGAAGTCACCTTCCAATTCCATTTCCTTATCAAAGGCCTCCCGAAGTAATGCTATGTCTGATTCTGACCACTTGTGCTCATAATCATTATTAGAATCTTCTCCGTCTGTCTCACACCACTTCCTTCTTACACTATCAGTCTCAAAAGTTTTGGAAGTGGTGGGGTTGTTGGAGGGTATATCTGATGAAGATTTATTCAATGTACAAGGTTGTGGAGGAAAAGAGAAGGCATTTTTAAGCCAATTTTGAGCGCTTGGGTTTTTTGAGGTAGTGGGCTTTGAATTAGAATTGGGTTTATTGGTTGATGTTATTTGGGGATGGGTAGTGGAGCCCGTATCTGAGATGGAATTTGGGCTAGAATTATCTTGGGGTTTTTGAATTGTGTTTGGGCTTTTGGTTTGGGCCTTTTTATTTAAAGGTTTTAAGGGGGTGATGGTTTGTGGTTTGGGGATATCTTTGGGTATTGGGTAGGGTCAGTTACGGTTGGGGTGGGTTTCGGCCTGTTTCGGGTCGGGTCGGTGGGTTCGGTAGGGTTTCCGACGGAAAGTTAGGATTTAGGGGGGTGGTTTCGACGGAGGTGGGGATTGATGTTCGCCCACGGCCGAGAGGGGGTAGGTAGTTGGGCCACGGTGCAGGGTTGGGGGCGCATTTGACCGGCCGTACGCTGCCCGCCAATCCGGGTAGGTTTCAATGTTAATTGGAAGTGTTGTCGGTGAGGGGTTGGGGTTAGGGGTGGGGTGTAGATCCGGAGGTAGGTTGGGTCCAGGTCACGGGTGGCCGTGGGTCGGGTAGGGTTTTAGGCGTTATTTTAGGGTTTTTGGTGGTTTCAGAGTGGGGTATGCGTGGGGGTAGGTGGGTTTGTGGGTAGGGGTGATCTGGAGGTGGGGGTACCGCGTGTCGGGTCGTGGGTAGGGTTTGTTGAAGTGGATTGGCGGCTAGGGTTTGGGGGGGTAGTTTAGGGTTTAGTGTAGGCGGTTTTGGGCTAGGGTTTGGCCCAGCAGCTATGGCGGCTGCTGGGCTAGGGTTTTGAGGTGTTACGGGGTGGATCTGGTCGTCGGGGGTGGTTCCGCGATGCAGGTGGCCGCAGGGTTCCGAACAAGTGGGATTCCGCTAGGTCCGCCGCCACCAATTTTTTGGCTCAAATTTTCAGGGTTGTTTAATGGGGGAGGCTGTTTTGACGTGGGCATGGTGGTTCCGACCGCCATTGGGGTCGGAATTACCTCCAGATTCGCCGGAATAGTGTTTAAGGGTGATTTTTGGTGGAGATTCGTGATTTTTCTATTGTTTTTTCCGGTGACCACCTGCCAATTTTCGGTGTTTGATTTTGTGGGGATTTGGACGAGAGGTTTGGACGAAAAAGAAGAAGGGTTAGGGTTTTGAGAATTACCTTTTGCCAAATCCGCCTCCTTTTCCTTAGATCTATCAACATTGTCATCCTTCTTTGGTTTCAAATCCGGATTTATTTTCCAACATCCATCAACATCATGACCTTGAAGTTTGCAATTAATACAAAACTTAGGAATAAAATCAAACCTAATTTTTTGCATCTTTGTATGAACAATTCCATTCTTCTTGAATGAGATTTGAATTTTTTGAGGATGAACTTTTAACAAATCCACCTCAACCTTAACCCTAGCACAACTGGGCCTTGTCTTCTTCCTTGTAGCCGAATCTAGGGCTATGGGTTTCCCCACCGCCGTCGCCAACGAGAACAAGGCAGATTGACCATAGAAATTTGGTGATAGATTTGGAAAAGAAATCCATCCCCAAGCAATATTCGACTCCTCTTCCGGATTAAAATTAACATTCCAAATGAATGTTCTCATCAACAACATCTTATTTCTTTCTTTAATCCAAAAACTAGGGCTTGACATCAACATATCATAATCTTCTTCAATAGAACAACGAATTAGAATATGACGATTATGCAACAACCCTATATTAACCTCAGATTTTAATCCACATTGCTTAGGAATTTCCTTTCGCAAGAAATCAAAATCGCCCAACCATTTGAAAACTTACCAATCACCGCAAGTTTCAAATTTTGTTGTTCAATCATGACTTCAATTTCTTCCTCCTCAAACATAATCATAGGTTCACCATGAAGATAGGTGATAGGTTTTAGGGGCACGAAATTCGAGGAGGAGGGGTAAGAGGTGACGGCGGCGCTAGGGTTTGGCACCGCCACACTGTTTCACGGAATCCGGGAGGATCGATTGATTTACGAAAGGTGGGGGTGGGAAATGGTGGTGGGGTGGTGGCCGACCACAGAGGTGGTGCCGGTGACGCCATGGTGGCCGGAAAATGTGGCGGCTAGGTTAGGGTTTAGGCGAAAATTTTAGGAGAGAGGGGAGAGCATTTCGGCTAAGCTTTTTTTAAAAATAAAAATGTTGGCTTTATTTAGCCGTTGAGTGGTTAATTATTAGTCATTTTTAGCGCGTGGTCTCGGGTTCGAATCCTCCTTATCAATGCACTTCTCCTACCGACTACGGAATCGCCCGCTTGTCCCTACACATTTGGAGGATTTTTATGAGTAATTCCATCCGTGTTAGAGACTTAGGGTTAGCTACTCCTTTGCCTCGCAGAATGGCAATTAATCTCACCTCTGGCATGGGAATCGAACCCTTGACCTCCCACACATGGTATCCTTAGCCTAACCTTTGACCATTGGGTCAAATGCTGTTGGATAAAAAAAAATGTTGGCTTTATTTAGCCGTTGAGTGGTTAATTATTTAGTCATTTTTAGCGCGTGGTCTCGGGTTCGAATCCTCCTTATCAATGCACTCTCCTACCGACTCACGGAATCGCTCCGCTTGTCCCTACACGTTTGGAGGATTTTTATGAGTAATTCCATCCGTGTTAGAGGCTTAGGGTTAGCTACTCCTTCACCCCGCGAATGGCAATTAATCTCACCTGGCGATATGGGAATCGAACCCAAGACCTCCCACACATGGTATCCTTAGCCTAACCTTTGACCATTGGGCCAAATGCTGTTGGATAAATGTTGTCTTTATTTATCCGGTGAGTGGTTGATTATTAGTCCTTTTTAGAGCGTGGTCTCGGTTCGAATCCTCCTTATCAATGCACCTCCTACCGACTACGGAATCGCCCTCCGCTTGTCCCTACACGTTTGGAGGATTTTTTATGAGTAATTCCATCCGTGTTAGAGACTTAGGGTTAGCTACTCCCTTCATCCCTGCAGAATGGCAATTAATCTCACCTCTGCTGATATGGGGAATCGAACCCAAGACCTCCCACACATGATATCCTTAGCCTAACCTTTGACCATTGGGCCAAATGCTGTTGGATAAAAAAATGTTGGCTTTATTTAGCCGTTGAGTGGTTAATTATTAGTCATTTTTAGCGCGTGGTCTCGGGTTCGAATCCTCCTTATCAACAGACCCCCCCTCCGGCCTGGACCTACGGAATCGCCCTCCGCTTGTCCCTACACGTTTGGAGGATTTTTTATGAGTAATTCCATCCGTGTTAGAGACTTAGGGTTAGCTCCTTTGCCCCTCAGAATGGCAATTAATCTCACTCTCACTGATATGGGAATCGAACCCAAGACCTCCCACACAAGGTATCCTTAGCCTAACCTTTGACCATCGCCAAATCTTTGTTTTATAAATGTTGGCTTTATTTAGCCGTTGAGTGGTTAATTATTTAGTCATTTTTAGCGCGTGGTCTCGGGTTCGAATCCTCCTTATCATGCACTTCTCCGCCCGACCTACGGAATCGCCTCCGCTTGTCCCTACACGTTTGGAGGATTTTTATGAGTAATTCCATCCGTGTTAGAGGCTTAGGTTAGCTACTCCTTCACCCCCGCAGAATGGCAATTAATCTCACTCTGGCGATATGGGAATCGAACCCAAGACCTCCCACACATGGTATCCTTAGCCTAACCTTTGACCATTGGGCCAAATGCTGTTGGATAAAAATGTTGGCTTTATTTAGCCGGTGGGTGGTTTATTATTAGTCAGTTTTTGCGTGGTCTCGGGTTCGAATCCTCCTTATCAAGCACTTCTCCTACCGACCTACGGAATCGCCTCCGCTTGTCCCTACACGTTTGGAGGATTTTTATGAGTAATTCCATCCGTGTTAGAGACTTAGGTTAGCTACTCCTTCATCCCCGCAGAATGGCAATTAATCTCACCTCACGATATGGGGAATCGAACCCAAGACCTCCCACACATGGTATCCTTAGCCTAACCTTTGACCATTGGGCCAAATGTTGTTGGATAAAAATGTTGGCTTTATTTAGCCGTTGAGTGGTTAATTATTTAGTCATTTTTAGCGCGTGGTCTCGGGTTCGAATCCTCCTTATCAACAGACCCCCCCTCCGGCCTGGACCTACGGAATCGCCTTCCGCTTGTCCCTACACGTTTGGAGGATTTTTTATGAGTAATTCCATCCGTGTTAGAGGCTTAGGGTTAGCTACTCCCTTCACCCCTGCAGAATGGCAATTAATCTCACCTCGCCGATATGGGGAATCGAACCCAAGACCTCCCACACATGGTATCCTTAGCCTAACCTTTGACCATTGGGCCAAATGCATTTGGATTAAAATGTTGGCTTTATTTAGCCGTTGAGTGGTTAATTATTTAGTCATTTTTAGCGCGTGGTCTCGGGTTCGAATCCTCCTTATCAATGCACTCTCCTACCTGACCTACGGAATCGCCTCCGCTTGTCCCTACACGTTTGGAGGATTTTTCATGAGTAATTCCATCCGTGTTAGAGGCTTAGGGTTAGCTACTCCCTTCACCCCTGCAGAATGGCAATTAATCTCACCTCTGCTGATATGGGGAATCGAACCCAAGACCTCCCACACATGGTATCCTTAGCCTAACCTTTGACCATTGGGCCAAATGCTGTTGGATGGGTTTAGGGTTTAGGGTTTAGGGGTTTAGAGGTTTAGGGTTTAGGGTTTAGGGTTTAGGGTTTAGGGTTTAGGGTTTAGGGTTTAGGGGTTTAGGTGTTTGGGGGGTTGGGGGTTTGGGGGTTGGGGGTTGTGGTTTTTGGGTTTTGGGTTTTGGGTTTTGGGTTTTGGGTTTAGGGTTTAGGGTTTAGGGTTTTGGGTTTTTTTTTTTTTTTTTTTTTAGATAATCCACTAGGCTTGTGGGCCTAGGTTATTTTATATATCAAAAGGAGTATACTGGGCCCTCGTAGGGAGATACACTGCTTATCAGCAGGAGTGCAAAAAGAAAGAAGAAGCAATAATCAAATAAGCAATGATCATCACCGAGTTTATAACATACTCGATGATGATACTACAAATGCGGAGACAAACAAAATGAAGATATAGTGTAAGCCTAAAGCTATAAGCTACCTCCGGGCATACAAAGTCTTCAATCTGAAGTGTCTCATCTCTCGCTATCCCCAAATACTCTAAAAATCTAATCATGTAAAAGGAGTCCCGGGTCCGGATGCGGATCGGATCTAGTAGTGATGGATGAGGTTGCGATGTGTAATCCCTGAGCAGATTCTCGTATTGGAATCAATGGGGTTGGGTCCGCCGAGCTAGCAAAGCATCCGTCATGGCCCCGAGTGTCCGATCTAACTTCTAGTATCCATCTTCATGTATTTATCATTGCTGGTTGTGTCATATCTCGCTATCATCCGCTGCTCGTGCGATGAAGAGTGTAGGCCGATGTGCTCGCAACCTGCATCGCCTCGTGAAGAGCCTCGTAATGATATCCAGATGGGTCAGTAGTTGTTCGCGTCACAACCCGCTGCTTCGACGCCACACTGTGCCTTTCTCGCATCCATGAATATGTTGATAAAATCGCACCGCCGCTTAGCTTCATCACCATTCGCAGCTCTCGATCCTCGAATATCCTCGTCCTAATAGGAATAGCCCTATCCAAACCAATCAGAACGCGGTGTAACTGTGGGATCTCCTTACCCTCGAGTATTATGCCCATAAAAGGATCTCAATCATCTATAGCAAAAGGCGTAACCTCGTGAGTGAAGTCTCTTATACTGGTTTGTCAACCATCAGATCCCTATCCTCATCAAACAAGTCACCATGTCCACAAAATTATCATCTTCACAACCATGTATTCTCATGTATCAACCTCCACCTCAATATCATCATTATCAAGAATAACAAGCTCATTACCACAAATTCTCCCCACACTACCGGAAGAGGGAATGCTAGTACAAGCTTGGTTCAACGGCACAAAATTCTTGGCTAGTGAAGGTAGCTCAAGATTAATGCCAATCAAGAATGGGTCCCGACGAAGAATACATTTTGGTGAGGTAGGGGATGAGGGTGCGGAGGAGAATATAGGGCGTTTAGCTTTGGCTTTCCCAATATCCAGTGGGGATACTGGGTGAGTAAGGGTGAGTGGAGGGAAGGGTGTAGTATCTGGAGGAAGGGTAGGTTCAGGGAGGTGGGATGGGTTCAGTGGAATAAGGGTGTGCGACGTCAGAGGATAGGTGTGGAGTGGTCTCTGGTGGGTTTGGCTCAATAGG
Organism: Przewalskia tangutica; assembly: GCA_029844215.1. Classification (NCBI taxonomy): domain Eukaryota; kingdom Viridiplantae; phylum Streptophyta; class Magnoliopsida; order Solanales; family Solanaceae; genus Przewalskia; species Przewalskia tangutica. Next base: position 127,667,632 of record CM056725.1, read on the forward strand.
AGGGGTAGGGTGGGAGGTCTCAGGTGGGGTTTGAGTTGTAAGTGGCTGGGTTATAGTAGGGCGGCTGGGGATAGGTAAGGCGTAGGAGGTGCTAGCAATGGTGGGAAGTGATTGTGCCATGAATTGAAAAGGAGGGGTGTTTTGTTGATGGATTGGAGTAGCGGGGTAGGTAATGGATTGGGGGTGATTGGAATTTCTGGGGGGTGTGCTATAGAGACTTGTGTGTTTTTGTTTGGAGGTTGTTTTTGGTTAACTTTAGATATTTGGGGCTGGATTTTATTCCCAGTATTTTTGGTTTTTGGCTTTTGATTTGGAGTATTTTTCTTTCGCTTTTTATCGCAACCGCTTGCCATTTGGATTTTGGGGCTTCTTTGGCTTGATGTATTTTGGGGGTTTCTTTGGCTGGATTTAGATTTTTGGGTGGGTTGTTTGTTTTCTTTGGATTATCCAGGGGATTTGGGTTTTGTGGGTTGTCTTTTGGAGGAGGGGGAGCAGGATGGGTATTTTCTTTGTCCTTCGAAGGTCTCATCGCAGGATTGAGTTTCCAACACCCGCATACATCATGTCCTTCAAGGGAACAATTAGTGCAATACTTTGGGAGAAAGTCAAACTGAATCTTGTAAGAGTTTGTTTGAATTCCTCCTTCCGTAGCAATTTGGATTTTGATATTTTTGGGATGTTGACGCAACAAATCTAGTTCGACCTTAACCTTAGCACAACTAGGACGGGTCATATTTTTTGTGGCCGCATCAACACAAATGGGTCTACCCACACCGCAATAGACAGGATAGACTCATCAAAGTAGACAGTGGAAGGTTAGGAATGAAACCCAAGCCCAAGCTATACTAGTTTCTTTGTAGGGTCAAAGGAAACATCATATTTCATAGTGCGTAAAGGATAGGATTCCCTCTTATCTTTTATATCAAAGCTGGTAGAGATGGACATAAGCGTATCATAATCTTCTTCTATGGAGCATCGGATCAGAATATGACGGCTAAACAGATAACCAATTCTAACTTGGGCTTTCAATTTCAACTTAGGTAATTCACTCAAAAATCTATGTGAGGCATGCCATGACTAAATTTACCTATCACCGCCATTTTAAATCTTGACGCGCAATTAACACATCAATTTCAGATTTCAAGCAATAATGTAGGTTCTCCGTAGATAATTTACCGCTTAGGTGCTAATGAGGTGGTATTTGACCATTCCGAGCTTTGTTGGGACCCGCGATCCAGGTTGTCGAAGGTGATGATTGTAGAACATGAGCAACCGAATTCCGTGTTTAGGACCGGTCAATTGCCGCCACAGTGGCGCACCACCACGTATCGCCACCGCTTGGCGCTGATGTTCACGGAAAATACCATTATGATCCAAAATCAATGAATTGTTGCATCGGGGTCATTAGTGGTGGAAAATCGTAACAAATGGGCTGGACAACTCAGCGCGTGGTCGCCACCATGCAAAATGCCATTACGCGTGTCACGGAAAAAATGGCGATCTGAAAATCGAGAGTTGAGGTTCGAATTTAGTGGGTATTGTAGAGCTTGACGACGAACACAATGGTACCACACACCACCCTCTACACTACCCAAACGACCGAATCGACGTTGAACTTGACGGAAATGACGATGGTGGTCCCGACGATCCGAAAGAATCGAGGGTCGAGTGGGTGCAAAATGACGGGAGACGACAAAGCTATCGACCCACCCACGACCGCCGATCAGACTTCACCTTGCGGAAATCGATGGCGCGCTGTGGTTTCGCGATTCGATCCGTAGTTGTGGTTCTTGGAGAATCGCCGAGGTGCGTGGTTGGTCTCAAATGACGGCAAGGTGATGGGAAGAAGATGGTATGCCACACTCGCCGATTTATCCCGTGTCGCCGACCAAAAACCCGATCAAAACAGGGTTTCGATCCGGTTCTTGCGTAGCAAATCGACGATGATTGAGTACACTTCGAATGCGGTATGGTAAATTGAAAGAGGAGATTCGCACGAAACTTTTGGTATAGGTTTCGATGCTAAATACCACCGAGGTGGCCGGAATAGTGAAACGCCGTTTGGCGCGGCCACTGCTCATGTTTTATTGTGGTTTGTGGTTTAGGGTTTAGGTTTGTGGTTTAGGTTTGTAGGTTTTTTTTTTTTTTTTTTTAAGTAATCATCCAGCGTTGCCTGTGCAGTTATTTTATTCATAATGTAAATGAAACAGCCCAAAAAGGGAATACAGACTAATCAGACATGTCCTATCTCTCGCCGCTAACCCTATCTAGCGGCTTAGGTCTATCCCGAGTGTAAAAAGAAGGAAGATGCTAAAATCAGATAAGCTATGATCATCATGTAGTTTATAATGCACTCTATGATGATATTACAATTGATGATACTAAGGTAGAATAATAATATAATCACAAAGTTAGGAACTCTAAACTCAGACTTATAAAATCTTCAAACCCAAGTACTTGTCCTCCTCATCATCTAATAATCCTTGGTATAGAATCATTTCTTCTTTGATCTTGTGGTTATCACAACGGGAGTGTCGGCTTTTTAGCTTGTTTACCTTGCCGCATTGCTGCCAAGACTCACTCTTCTATTCTAGCCTCGTATTGCTTCTCAATTCTTTTCATCTCAAAGAAACATATCCACGATCGTGACGCTCAAACATGTGACCAAGTGCTATCCAAGCTCCTCATCATCAAGTATATCTTCTTCCATACCTTCATCAATAGCAAGCGGTCTTGGTTCAGTTCATACGGCCCATGATCCAATCCCGCCTATCTTCCGCGAGGCAATAATCATGTCTAATTCCTTAAGACATCTTCAAAATTGGTCATACCATAGAATTCACCATCACTTTCCATTTCTCGATCAAAGGCTTCACGGTTCGCAATCTCACTTTTGATAGCTTGTGAAGAACCCCGTGAAACATATCCATCTGCCTCACCCCACTTCCTCCGTCACTATCGCACTCCAAAGGAACGGCAGTGGTAGTTTTATTGGAAGGAATGTCCGATGAGGATTTATTCAATGTACAAGGTTGTGGAGGAAGGAAAAGACATTCTTAAGCCAATTTCGCCGGGCGGTTCTTTGTGTTTGTGGATTTGAAGTACTTTGGGCTTGGTGATTGATTTTGTTTGAGGTTGAGTAGGAGCCCGATCCAAACTGAATTTGGACTTGAATTTTCTTGGGTTGTTTTAAAAGTGGTTGGGCTTTGGTTGGGCTTTGGGAGTGGGTCACTGCTCCGGCGGGTCACGTTTAGGATATATAGGTTTAGCTGGTACGGGTTGGGTACGGCGAGGAATAGAGGGGGTAGCTTTAAATGGTTCTTGGCCTGGGTTAGGGGATTGGCCTGGTTTAGGTTGGCCTGCCTGGGCATCGGGTATCATAAGTGAGCTTAGGGTTTTGGGGGTATTCGGACGGGGTGAGGTTAGGGGGAGCGATGTTTAGGACTGTGGTACCAGTGGGTAGGTAGGTGGTTAGTTGGGGGTAGAATGAGTTGGACCGGTTTAGTGGCCTGCCTGATAAGGTTTCGGCCCGTCAAACCCGCGGTTGGATTTCGTAATGGTGTTTTGATCCGGGGTTTTGACGGCGGGTCAGTGGTTAGTAGGTGGGTTGGTGGTCCGCATGGGTCAGTGGTGGTCCGTTCACTGCCTAGGTGGGCTCGGTCGTAGACGCGTAGGGTTTCAAATGGAATTTGTGGCTCGCGCGCGGTTTTTTTAGAGCGGGTCGGGTCGGGGACGGGGGTACGTGGGTTGAGGGTGGGGCCGAGGGGTCGCGGATGCCGACCGGGTCACGGGTCAGCCGGGTAGGGTTACGAGTCGCGGTCACGCTAGTGGTCGGGTAGTTTAGTGGTTTTGGGTAGGCGGTTTGGTTAGGTTTGGCCCAAGAAAGAATGGCGCCGGGCTAGGGCTCGGGAGGGTTCGACGGGGGTGGTGTTCGTGGTCTGAGCTAGGTTCCGCGGTCGGGTGGCCGGTAGGTTCGTGGGAATTTTCCTGGCCACGATTTTCCGGCGTCGGAAATTATTTTTTGGCTTGTATTTTTTGTGTTTTTCGATGGTAGGGCCTGTTTTGACGTGGAGGTGGTGTTTCCGACCACCATGTTGGCCGGAATTGCTTCCCCCGACGCCAAAACAGTAGAGAATGATGTTTTTTGGTTCGGATTTGTGGTTTTTTTGTTATTTTTTCCCGAAACCACCTTCCAACCATCGGATTTGTTGGATTTCGGATCTGGAATTATAGTTTTGGAGGAAGAAGGAGGAAGAGTAGGGTTATGAGATTTACCTTTGTCATTAGCCGCCGATTCCTCCATCAATCCATCACCTTTGTCATCCTTCTTTGGTCTCAACCGATTTATTTTCCAACACCCATCTAAATCATGACCTTGAAGTTTGCAATTAATACAATACTTAGGAATAAAATCAAACCTAATTTTTTGAAACTTGGTATGAACAATTCCATTCTTCTTAAATGAGATTTGAATTTTTTGAGGATGAACTTTTAACAAATCCACCTCAACCTTAACCCTAGCACAACTAGGCCTTGTCTTCTTCCTTGTAGAAGAATCTAGGGCTATGGGTTTCCCCACCGCCGCCGCCAACGTGAACAAGGAAGATTGTCCATAGAAATTTGGTGATAGATTTGGAAAAGAAATCCATCCCCAAGCAATATTTGACTCCTCCTCTGGATTAAATGCAACATCCCAAATGAATGTTCTCATCAATAACATTTTATTCTTCTCTTTAATCCAAAAACTAGGGCTTGACATCAAAATCTCATAATCATCTTCAATATTACAACGAATAAGAATATGACGATTATACAACAACCCAATTGAAACTTCGCTTTAAACCACATTGCTTCGAATTTCCTTACGCAAGAGGTCAAAATCCCAACCATTTGAAAACTTACCAATTACCGCAAGTTTCAAATCTTGTTCTTCAATCATCAAATCAATTTCTTCCTCCTCAAACATCACCATAGGTTCACCATGAAGATAGGTGATAGGTTTAATGGGCACGGAAGTCGAGGAGGGGGGTAGAGGGGCGACGGCGGAATTAGGGTTTACCGCCGCCGCCGCCACTGTTTTGGCAAATTCCGGGGGGGTGGGGGTCGATATGACAATTTCTGAGAAGGTGGGGGGTTTCGTCGTGGTGGTGGGGTGATGGCCGACCACGAGTGGCCACGGCTGGTCGACGCCACGTGGTGGCGGAGGAGGGTGGCGGCGCTACTAGGGTTTTACCGATTTTTTGAGGAGAGAGGGGAGAGCAAATTTTGCTAAGTTAAATGTTAAAAATTAAAATAAAAATGTTGGCTTTATTTAGCCGTTGAGTGGTTAATTATTTAGTCATTTTATTATGTGTTTCCCATGTGCTTGAAGGCCCTGAGTTCGAGTCGGCTTAACAATAGGCACCCTCCGCTTAGACAACCGCCATACCGCTTGAGGTCAGACTAACCAATTCTCTGGCTTGGGCTCGCCCGAGTGTCCTTTTTAATCAGTGGGCCCTCTTGTAGGTATAGAGAATCCGCTTAGCCGACGTACTGAAGCAGGCTCAACCCCTTTTATTCGCTCGTTAAGAGCATTCGAATAAAATTGCAAGGAATTAATCTCACCGTCATATGGAATCGAACCTACTGCCTCGCAAGGAGCATCTAGCCTAACCTTTCACCATTGGGCCAAATGTCATTGGACGGGTTTAGGTTTGTGGTTTGTGGTTTAGGGTTTAGGTTTGGGGTTTGGGGTTTGTGGGGTTTGGGGTTTGGGTTTGGGGTTTGGTTTGGGGTCTGGGGCCTGGGGCCTGGGTTTGGGGTTTGGGGCCTGGGGTTTTGGGGTTTGGCCTGGGGTTTGGGGCTTTGGGGTTTGGGTTTGGGGTTTGGGTTTCGTCTGGGTTTGGGGTTTGGGGTTTGGGCCTGGGCCTGGGGTTTGGGGTTTGGGGGTCTGGGGTTTGGGCCTGGGTTTGGGGCTCAGTCTGGGCCTGGGGTCTGGGCCTTTGGGGTTTGGGGTTTGGGTCTGGGGTTTGGGGTTTGGGGTTTTTGGGTTTGGGGTTTTGGGGTTTGGGGTCTGGGGTTTGGGGTTTGGCCTGGGGTTTGGGGTTTCAGTTCTGGGGTTTGGGGCTCAGTTTGGGGCCTGGGGTTTGCCTGGGTTTTGGCCTGGGTTTTGGGTTTTGGGGTTTGGGTTTAGGGTTTAGGTTTGTGGTTTAGGGTTTAGGTTTAGGTTTAGGTTTGTTTGGGGTTTGTTTTGGGGTTTTAGGTTTTGGGTTTGGGGTTTAGGGTTTGGGGTTTGGGTTTTGTTTGGGGTTTGGGGCCTGGGGTTTGGGGCCTGGGCCTGGGGCCTGGGGCCTGGGGCCTGGGCCTGGGCCTGGGGCCTGGGGTTTGGGGTCTGGGGCCTGGGGTCTGGGGTTTGGGGTTTTAGGGTTTTAGGTTTTAGGTTTGTGGTTTAGGTTTAGGTTTGTGGTTTAGGGTTTTAGGTTTTTTTTTTTTGAGTAATCATCCGCACGTTGCCTGTGTTTTTATTAATAACAGAAAAGTAAATGGGGCCCAGAAGGGAAATACAAACTAATAAAGGGATATTCCTTTACTTCGCCTGCTAGTCCTATCAAGGCGAAGCTAATGTCTATCCCGAATGTAAGAAGAAAGAAGATGCCAAGATCAAGTAAGCTATGATCATCATAGAGTTTATAATGCACTCTATGATGATATTACAAATGATGATACTAAGGTAGAGTAGTAATATAAGAACAAAGCTAGAAATCTAAACTCAACTTATAAAATCTTCTAGCCTATGTACCTTTTCCCGCTTGTCTTCTAAGAGTCCGTGATATAGAATCATTTCTTCTTTGATCCGTTGTAATGCACAATGGGATTGTTGGTTTACTAGCTTCCTTCCGTTGGCGTAAATTATGAGTTGATGAAGTCCCTGCTCCTTTCTTAGGTGGACTGGGTATTGCTGCCTCTAATCTCTTCATCTCTTCAAACATGTTTTCAGGGTCAGGGACACCATGAAACATGTGTCCAAGTGCTATCTGAAGTTCTTCATCATCTAGAATGTCGCCCTTCAATCTCCATCAACAGCTGGCTTGGTTCTCGTTCAAACGCTTCCATAGCCCATTCCCCGCTTCATCTTCTTCCGAGGGGACAAACATCTCCAAATATTCCCTGCATACCACGTGTGCATTTCACCGCTAGGGTGTCTTTTAAAACATCCTCAAACTTTGTCATACGACAGAAGTCACCTTCCAATTCCATTTCCTTATCAAAGGCCTCCCGAAGTAATGCTATGTCAGATTCTGACCACTTGTGCTCATAATCATTATTAGACTCTTCTCCTTCCGTATCACACCACTTCCTCCTTATACTATCAGTCTCAAAAGTTTTGGACGTGGTAGGATTGGAAGGAATTTCTGATGAGGATTTATTCAAAGTACAAGGTTGTGGAGGGAATGAAAAAGCATTTTTAAGCCAGTTTTGGGCTGAGGGGTTTTTTGTGTTTGTGGGTTTTGAATTGGTTGTGGGTTTTGTATTTGATGTTGTTTGAGGATGGGTAGTGGAGCCCGTATCCGAGATTGAATTTGGACTTGGATTTTCTTGAATTTTTTTAAGTATGTTTGGGCTTTGGTTTTGGGCCTTTTTATTTAGTGGTTTTAATGGGGTAATGGTTTGAGGTTGTGGGGTTTGTTGGTCCGGGAGGGGTCTGTTTTTGTTGTCGGGTTGGGTATTCGGCCTTCCGCCTGCAGGGTCCGGAAGGCGGTCGGATTTCGAGGATTTTTAGGTTTTGTGGGGTGTTTTCAACGTGGGGTGGGGATTGGTGTTCGCCCATGGCCGAGGTGGTATGGTAGGTGGGCCACCGGGTGTAGGTCAGCCGAATTGAGCGGCCTGGTTGGTCGGGTCAACACATCGGTAGGTTTCGATGTGTTTAAAGTGGTTTTTCGGATCCAGGTATGGGCGACGGGGATGGGTCCGTGGATGGGGTGGTTCTGGAAGGGCGGGAATTGTCCGGTCACGGGTCAGATAGTGGGCCTGGTCGATGGTCGGGTCGAAGATACGGGTAGGGTTTGCAGGGTTGTTTAGGGTTTTGGCGAAGGTTTCGGCTAGGGTGGTAGGGCGAGGCGGGGTTTGTGGGAGGGTGGGTATGGTAGGGGTGGGGTGAGATCCGTAGTGGGTGGTCTGGTGGTTTCCATCATAGGAGTGACGGCTAGGGTTTGGTGGGGTAGATTAGGGTTAGGGTTTTTTAGTAATGGGCTAGGGTTTCTGCTAGGGTTAGGCCCAGCAGCAATGGCGGCTGCTGGGCTAGGGTTAGGGGGTGGTACGACGGCGGGAGGGTGTTCAGGCTGGTCGGGGGTAGGGTTCCGGCGATCTAGGTGGCCGCCGGTAGGGTTCCGGTGGTCTAGGGTTACGACGGGTGGTTTTCCGGCGCCGTCAAAAATTTTTCCTTGCAAATTTTTTGGGTTTTTCGATGGGGGGGTCGGATCTGTGGTGGTGGGGGTGATTCCAACCGCCTTTTTGGTCGGAATTGTTCCCTGAATGTGCAAATCATTGGCTAATGACGTTTTTTGGATAGGAATTGGATTTTTCCTATTCTTCTTACCCGTGACAACCTGCCAACCGGCGGTCTTGGAGGTTTTTGGATCTGAATTGATGGTAGAAGGAGGAAGGGTAGAGTTTGGAGGATTACCTTTTGTCAAATCCGCCGCCTTTTCCGTCAATCCGTCAACATTGTCATCCTTCTTTGGTTTCAAATCCGGATTCAATTTCCAACATCCTTCAATATCATGTCCTTGTAGCATACAATTAGTACAATACTTAGGAATAAAATCAAACCTAATTTTTTGCACTTTTGTATGAACAATTCCATTCTTCTTGAAAGATAGTTGAATTTTTTGAGGATGAGTTTTTAACAAATCCACTTCAACTTTAACTCTAGCACAACTGGGCCTTGTCTTCTTCATTGTAGCCGAATCTAGGGCAATGGGTTTCCCCACCGCCGCCGCCATCGTGTACAAGGCCGATTGGCCATGGAAATTTGGGGGAAGATTTGGAAAAGAAATCCAACCCCAAGCAATATGTGACTCCTCCTCTGGATTAAAAGCAACATCCCAAATGAATGTTCTCATCAATAACATCTTATTATTTTCTTTAATCCAAAAACTAGGGCTTGACATCAAAATGGCATAATCTTCTTCAATTGAACACCGAATTAGAATATGGCGATTATACAACAACCCTATTGTAACCTCAGCTTTTAATCCACATTGCTTAGGGATTTCCTTCCGCAATAGATCAAAATTAGACCATCCATTTGAAAACTTACCAATTACCGCAAGTTTCAAATCTTGTTCTTGAATCATCAAGTCGATTTCATCCTCCTCAAACATGACCATAGGTTCACCATGAAGATAGGTGATAGATTTTAGGGGTATAGAAGTCGAGGAAAGGGGGGAAGGGGTGACGACGGCGGAAATAGGGTTTACCGCCGCCGCCACTGCCATGGACGAAACCGGGGGGGTGGGGGTAGATCTGACCATTTCTAGGAAGGTGGGGGGGTGTGCAATGACGGGGTGGCGACCACGGGAGGTGGTCGGTCGTGTCGGCCATGGTGGCCGGAAAACGTGAAGGGGGGTGGCTAGGGTTTCGGCCGAAATTAGGAGAGAGGGAGGAGCATTTTTAAAAATGTTGGCTTTATTTAGCCGTTGAGTGGTTAATTATTAGTCATTTTTAGCGCGTGGTCTCGGGTTCGAATCCTCCTTATCAACGCACCTCCTACCGACCTACGGAATCGCCCTCCGCTTGTCCCTACACGTTTGGAGGATTTTTTATGAGTAATTCCATCCGTGTTAGAGACTTAGGGTTAGCTACTCCCCTTGCCCCTGCAGAATGGAAATTAATCTCACCTCTGCTGATATGGGGAATCGAACCCAAGACCTCCCACACAAGGTATCCTTAGCCTAACCTTTGACCATTGGGCCAAATGCTGTTGGATAAAATGTTGGCTTTATTTATGCGTTTAGTTGTTAATTAATTAGTCATTTTTAGCGCGTGGTCTCGGGTTCGAATCCTCCTTATCAATGCACCTCCTACCGACCTACTAATCGCCTCCGCTGTCCTACACGTTGGAGGATTTTTCATGAGTAATTCCATCCGTGTTAGAGGCTTAGGGTTAGCTACTCCTTCACCCCCGCAGAATGGCAATTAATCTCACTGCCGATATGGGAATCGAACCCAAGACCTCCCACACATGGTATCCTTAGCCTAACCTTTGACCATTGGGCCAAATGTCATTGGATAAAAATGTTGGCTTTATTTAGCCGTTGAGTGGTTAATTATTAGTCATTTTTAGCGCGTGGTCTCTGGTTCGAATCCTCCTTATCAGCACTCTCCTACCGACTCTACTAATCGCTCCGCTTGTCCCTACACGCTGGAGGATTTTTCATGAGTAATTCCATCCGTGTTAGAGGCTTAGGGTTAGCTACTCCCTTCACCCCTGCAGAATGGCAATTAATCTCACCTCTGCTGATATGGGGAATCGAACCCAAGACCTCCCACACATGGTATCCTTAGCCTAACCTTTGACCATTGGGCCAAATGCTGTTGGATAAAAATGTTGGCTTTATTTAGCCGTTGAGTGGTTAATTATTAGTCATTTTTAGCGCGTGGTCTCGTGTTCGAATCCTCCTTATCAATGCACCTCCTACCGACTCTACTAATCGCCCTACGCTTGTCCCTACACGTTTGGAGGATTTTTCATGAGTAATTCCATCCGTGTTAGAGGCTTATGGTTAGCTACTCCCTTCACCCCTGCAGAATGGCAATTAATCTCACCTCTGCTGATATGGGGAATCGAACCCAAGACCTCCCACACATGGTATCCTTAGCCTAACCTTTGACCATTGGGTCAAATGCTGTTGGATAAAAAATGTTGGCTTGTTAGCCGTTGTTTATTATTAATTATTATTATGTGTTTCCCATGTGCTTGAAGGCCCTGAGTTCGAGTCGGTTTAACAATAGGCACCCCCTCCGGCTTAGACAACCGGCCCCATACCGTTTGAGGTCAGACTAACCACCTCGTGGGCTTGGGCCTGCTGAGTGTCCTTTTAATCAGTGGGCCCTCAGAGGTATAGAGGAATCCGCTTAGCCGACGCTGGTACTCAGCGGCCCAACCCTTTTATTCGCCTCGTCAAGAGCGTTCGAATAAAATTGCAAGGAATTAATCTCACCTGGCATGGAATCGAACCCACGGCCTCTCGCATGAGGAGCATCCTTAGCCTAACCTTTGACCATTGGGCCAAATGTCATGGATAAAAATGTTGGCTTTATTTAGCCGCTGAGTGGTTAATTATTAGTCATTTTTAGCGCGTGGTCTCGGTTCGAATCCTCCTTATCAACTGCACCCTCCTACCGACCTACTAATCGCCTCCGCTTGTCCCTACACGCTTGGAGGATTTTTCATGAGTAATTCCATCCGTGTTAGAGGCTTAGGGTTAGCTACTCCTTCACCCTCGCATGGCAATTAATCTCACCTGCGACATGGGAATCGAACCCAAGACCTCCCACACATGGTATCCTTAGCCTAACCTTTGACCATTGGGCCAAATGCTGTTGGATTAAAATGTTGGCTTTATTTAGCCGTTGAGTGGTTAATTATTTAGTCATTTTTAGCGCGTGGTCTCGGGTTCGAATCCTCCTTATCAACAGACTCTCCTACCGACTTACTAATCGCCTCCGCTTGTCCCTACACGTTTGGAAGATTTTTTATGAGTAATTCCATCCGTGTTAGAGGCTTAGGGTTTAGGGTTTAGGGTTTAGGGTTTAGGGTTTAGGGTTTAGGGTTTAGGGTTTAGGGTTTAGGGTTTAGGGTTTAGGGTTTTTTTTTTTTTTTTTTTTTTTGAGTAATCATCCAGGCACTTTGGCCCAGGTTTTTATTAATAACAGAAAGAAAAGGTGCCCAGAAGGGAGTTACAAACTAATAAGGGGATAGCCCTTTACTTCGCCTGCTAGTCCTGACTAGGCGCTGTATAAGTCTATCCCGAATGTAAAAAGAAGGAAGAAGCTAAAATGAGATAGGCTATGATCATCATAGAGTTTATAATGCACTCTATGATGATGTTACAAATGATGATACTAAGATAGAGTAGTAATATAAGAACAAAGCTAGGAATTCTAAACTCTGAACTTATAAAATCTTCTAACCCAAGTACCTTCTCCTCCTTGTCTTCAGTAGTCCATGGTATAGAATCATTTCTTCTTTGACCTAGTCAGAATCGACAATGGAATGGTCGGCTTACTAGCTTCCTTTCGTTGGCGGAGATTATGTGTTGATGAAGTCCCCGCTCCTTTCTTAGGTGGACTGGGTATTGCTGTCTCTAATCTCTTCATCTCTTCAAACATATTTTCAGGATCAGGGACACCATGAAACATGTGTCCAAGTGCTATTTGAAGCTCCTCGTCATCTAGAATGTCGTCCTCTGAATCTCCATCAACAGCTAGTGGGCTTGGTTCTGGTTCAAACATTTCCAAGGCCCATTCTCGTCTATCTTCTTCTGAGGGGACAAACATCTCCAAGTATTCCTGTACCGTCATATGTGCATTTCTACTGCTTAGGGTGTCCTTTAAAACATCCTCAAACTTTGTCATACGACAGAAGTCACCTTCCAATTCCATTTCCTTATCAAAGGCCTCCCGAAGTAATGCTATGTCTGATTCTGACCACTTGTGCTCATAATCATTATTAGAATCTTCTCCTTCCGTATCACACCACTTCCTCCTTACACTATCAGTATCAAAAGTTTCTGCAATGGTAGTGTTGGAAGGTATGTCCGATGATGATTTATTAAGGGTACAAGGTTGTGGAGGAATGAGAAGGCATTTTTAAGCCAATTTTGAGCACTGGGTTTTTGAGGTTGTGGGCTTTGAGTTATTTAGGTTTTGTATTTGAACTAATAAGGGTTGAGTTGTGGAGCCCGATCCAAATAGAATTTGGACTTGGATTTTCTTGGATTTTTGAAGTGATTTGGGCTTTGGTTTTGGGCCTTTTATTTGGAGGTTTTAGGGGTAATGGTTTGAGGTTGGGGATTTCTGGGTAAGGGGCGTGAGGGTCTGCTTTAGATTTTGGGCCCGGCCTCGCCTGCCTGGTCGATGGGTTAGGTAGGCTTCCGTGAGTTTTTAGGGTTTCGGGGTATTTTCGCCGGTGGGGGGTGGGGCTTGATGTCTAGCCCATGGCCGAGAGGTGTAGGGTAGGTGGGCCACGGGGATGTGGGGCAGAATGAGCGGGTCGATGGGTGGTCGGGTCAAACCGGCGTAGGTTTCGACGTTAAAGGAGTGGTGTTTTCGATCCGGGAATTTGGACGGCGGGTTTGGGGTTAGGAGGTGGGGTGGATCCGGGGTGTGGGGTATCGGCAGGTCATGGGATGGGTAATTGGGTCGGTCACCGGCTCGTCGGGCCGAATTTCGGTAGGTTTCAATAGCGCTTAGGGTTTTGGAGATGGTTTTGCAGTGGGGTGTTGGACGACGAGTGGGGTGGTGGGGTACGTGGTCAATGGTCCGCAGCGGGGTGGGTTCTGGTCTCGGGTGGTCGTGGGTAGGGTTTCAACTGGCGCGCTGTGGTTGGAAGGTAGATTAGTGTTAGGGTTAGGCGGTTTTGGGCTTAGGTTAGATGTAGGGTTTGGCCCAAAGAAGAATGGCACGGGCTGTGGCTAGAGGAGTGTCGGTGGGGTGTTCGGGGTTTAGGGTTTAGGTTTAGGGTTTAGGTTTAGTGGTTTAGGGTTTAGTGGTTCAGGGTTTAGGGTTGTGGTTCAGGTCTGTGGTTTGTGGTTCGTGGTTTGTGGTTCAGGTCTGTGGTTCAGTCTGTGGTCTGTGGTTCAGGTTCTGTGGTTTAGGGTTCAGTTCAGGTTTAGGGTTCAGGTCTGTGGTTTGTGGTTTAGGGTCAGGTTTAGGTTTAGGTTTAGGGTTTAGGGTTTAGGTTTAGGGTTTAGGTTTAGTGGTTTAGGGTTTAGGTTTTTTTTTTTTTTTTTTTTTTTTGAGTAATCATCCGCACGTTGGCCTGTGTTTTTATTAATAAGAATGAAAAGGGGCCCACTGGGAGTTACAAATAATAAAGCGGATAGCCTTTACTTCCGCTAGTCCCGACTAGGCAAGTATAAGTCTATCCCGAATGTAAAAGAAGGAAGCTAAAATAAGATAGCTATGATCATCATAGAGTTTATAATGCACTCTATGATGATGTTACAAATGATGATACTAAGATAGAGTAGTAATATAAGAACAAAGCTAGGAAATCTAAACTCGACTTATAAAATCTTCTAACCCAAGTACCTTCTCCTCCTTGTCTTCAGAGTCCATGGTATAGAATCATTTCTTCTTTGACCTAGTGGTAATCGACAATGGAATAGTCGGCTTACTAGCTTCCTTTCGTTGGCGTAGATTATGTGTTGATGAAGTTCCCACTCCTTTCTTAGGTGGACTGGGTATTGCTGCCTCTAGTCTCTTCATCTCTTCAAACATATTTTCAGGGTCAGGGACACCATGAAACATGTGTCCTAGTGCTATCTGAAGCTCCTCGTCATCTAGAATGTCGTCCTCTGAATCACCATCAACAGCTAGTGGGCTTGGTTCTGGTTCAAACATTTCCAAGGCCCATTCCTGTCTATCTTCTTCTGAGGGGACAAACATCTCCAAATATTCATTTACAGTGAGGTGTGCATTTCTACTGTTTAAGGTGTCCTTTAAAACATCCTCAAACTTTGTCATACGACAGAAGTCACCTTCCAATTCCATTTCCTTATCAAAGGCCTCCCGAAGTAATGCTATGTCTGATTCTGACCACTTGTGCTCATAATCATTATTAGAATCTTCTCCTTCCATATCACACCACTTCCTCCTTACACTATCAGTTTCATAAGTTTTGGAAATGGTAGTGTTATTGGAAGGTATGTCTGATGAAGATTTATTTAGAGTACAAGGTTGTGGAGGGAAAGAAAAGGCATTTTTAAGCCAATTCTGGGCCGTTGGGTTCTTTGAAGTAGAGGGCTTTGAATTAGAATTGGGTTTGGTGTTTGATTTTGTTTGGGGTTGGGTAGTGGAGCCCGTATCCGAAATAGAATTTGGACTTGGGTTATTTTGGACTTGTTGAATCAGATTTGGGCTTGATTTGGGCCTTTTATTTAATGGTTTTAGGGGTAATGGTTTGTGGGTGGGCGGATTTGGCTGGGTACGGGGGTCTGTTTTGATGTCATGGGTTTCGTTTAGTTTCCGGTCGGCCTGTAAGTGGGGCCGTTGATTTTCCGGTTTTATAGGGTTTAGGGGTGATATCGACGGAGGGTGGGGATGGTGTCGACCCATGGCCGAGGGGTAGGTAGTTGGGCCACGGGGTTAGGGTCGGCGCACTTGATCGGTCATCGGTCGCAGCGTCAACACATCGTATAATTTCGATGTGTTGAAAAGTGCCGGGATTTTGATCCGCGGGCCAAGAGCGGGGTGGATCCGGAAAGGGTGGGGTTAGTCCGGGTCACGGTTGTATAGTGGGTCGGGTCGCTGGCCTGCCGGTCGATTTGCGGGTAGGGTTTAGAAGGTATTTTAGGTTTTTAGGGTGTTTTCGCCATGGGTGGTTGGACGGGGGTATGGGGTATGGGAGGGGGTCGGTATGGGGGGTGAGGGTGAGATCCGGGTCCGCGGTCGCCGCGGTTGGGTTTCGCCGGGTGGCGCGGGTTTGGGAGGTAGTTTAGGTTAGGGTTTAGTCAGATTGGGCTGGGGTTTCGTTAAGCCCAAGCAGAATGGCGGCTTGGGCTAGGGTTAAGCGCGGTACGATCGGGTGTTCAGCTGGTCGGTAGGTTTCCGCTGGTTCGTACGTAGGTTCCGGGCTGTGGTTACGGTAGTTTTTCACGCCAATTTTTCTCGTCAAATTTTACGGGCTTTTCGATGGGTCGGATTCGTGGTGGAGGGTTCCAACCGCCATTTTGGCCGAAAATTTCGAATCGGCAAATCATTGGTTAATGACGCTTTTTCACGGGAATTGATTTTTCCTATTCTTTTTACTCCGTGACAACTCCAACCGGCTGATTTGGAGGTTTTTGATCCGAGTTGGTGGTAGAAGGAGGAAGGGTAGAGTTTGAGGATTACCTTTTGTCAAATCCACGCCATATCCGCTAATCCATCACCTTCATCCTTCTTGGTTTCAACCGATTCAATTTCCAACAACCTTCAATATCATGTCTCAGAGCATACAATTAGTACAATACTTAGGAATAAAATCAAACCTAATTTTTTGCACTTTTGTATGAACAATTCCATTCTTCTTGAAAGATAGTTGAATTTTTTGAGGGTGAATTTTTAACAAATCTACTTCAACCTTAACCCTAGCACAACCTTGGCCTTGTCTTCTTTATCAGAGCGAATCTAGGCAATGGGTTTCACCACCCGCTAACGTACAAGGCCGATTTGCCATGAAAATTTGGGGAAGATTTGGAAAAGAAATCCAACCCCAAGCAATATGTGACTCTCTTCGGATTAAAAGCAACATCCCAAATGAATGTTCTCATCAATAACAACTTATTAGATTCTTTAATCCAAAAACTAGGGCTTGACATCAAAATAGCATAATCTTCTTCAATTGAACATCGAATAAGAATATGGCGATTATACAACAACCCTATTGTAACCTCAGCTTTTAATCCACATTGCTTAGGAATTTCCTTCCGCAATAGATCAAAATTAGACCAACCATTTGAAAACTTACCAATAACCGCAAGTTTCAAATCTTGTTCTTGAATCATCAAATCGATTTCATCTTCCTCAAACATAACCAGGTTCACCATGAAGATAGGTGATAGGTTTAGGCACGGAGTCGAGGAGGAGTGGGAAGGTGGCGACGGACTGGGTTTACCGCCGCCATCGCTTTGGACGATTCCGGGAGGGTAGATTTGACCATTTCTAGGTGGGGGTGCGAAATGGCGCGGGTGATGGCGACCAGGAGGTGGCACGATGGCCATGGTGGCCGGAAAACGTGAGGGGGGTAGGCTAGGGTTTCGGCCAAAATTTAGGAGAGAGGGAGGAGCATTTTCGGCCAAGTAAAATGTTGGCTTTATTTAAAAAAATGTTGGCTTTATTTAGCCGTTGAGTGGTTAATTATTTAGTCATTTTATTATGTGTTTCCCATGTGCTTGAAGGCCCTGAGTTCGAGTCGGCTTAACAATAGGCACCCTCGCTTAGACAACCGCCATACCGCTGAGGTCAGATCAACCAATTCTCGGGCTTGGGCACGCCTCAGTGTCCTTTTAATCAGCCGCCCTCTTGTAGGTATAGAGGAATCCGTTTAGCGACGGTACTGCAAGTGGCCCAACCCCTTTATTCGCCCTCGTCAAGAGCATTCGAATAAAATTGCAAGGAATTAATCTCACCTCGCATTGGGAATCGAACCCACGGTCTCCTGCATACGAGCATCTCTAGCCTAACCTTTGACCATTGGGCCAAATGTTGGATAAAATGTTGGCTTTATTTAGCTGAGTGGTTAATTATTTAGTCATTTTTACAGTGGTCTCGGGTTCAATCCTCCTTATCATGCACTTCTCCTACCGACCTACTTAATCGCCTCCGCTTGTCCCTACACGTGGAGGATTTTTATGAGTAATTCCATCCGTGTTAGACTTAGGTTAGCTACTCCTTTGCCCCCAGAATGGCAATTAATCTCACCTCCGCTGATATGGGAATCGAACCCTGACCTCCACACATGGTATCCTTAGCCTAACCTTTCACTGGGCCAAATCTTTGTTGGACGGGTTTAGGGTTTGGGTTTAGGTTGGTGGTTTAGGGTTTAGTGGTTTAGGGTTTGTTAGGTTTGTGGTTTAGGGTTTAGGTTTAGGTTTGTGGTTTAGGTTTAGGGTTTAGGGTTTGGTGGTTTGTGGTTTAGGGTTTGGGGTTAGGGTTTGTGGTTTAGGGTTTAGGTTTAGGTTTGTGGTTTGTGGGGTTTAGGGTTTAGGTTTTTTTTTTTTTTTTTTTTTTGAGTAATCATCCGAGCACGTCGCCTGTGTTTTTATTAATACGTAAAGTAAATGGAGCCTAAGGGAAATACAACTAATAAAGGGATATTCCTTTACTACCGCTATCCTATCAGTGACTAAAGTCTATCCCGAATGTAAAAAGAAAGATGAAGCCAAGATCAAGTAAGCTATGATCATCATAGAGTTTATAATGCACTCTCTGATGATGTTACAAATGATGATACTAAGATAGAGTAATAATATAAGAACAAAGATAGAAATCTAAACTCAACTTATAAAATCTTCTAACCCAAGTACCTTCTCCTCCTTGTCTTCTCAGAGTCCATGATATGTAATCATTTCTTCTTTGACCTAGCGGTAATCGACAATGGAATAATGGCACTAGCTTCCTTTCGCGCGAAGATTATGTGTTGATGAAGTTCGCACTTTTTGTGGACTGGTATTGCACGCTTCTAATCTCTTCATCTCTTCAAACATATTTTCAGTGGTCGTGGACACCATGAAACATGTGTCCAAGTGCTATCCAAGCTCCTCGTCATCTAGAATGTCGCCCTCGAATCTCCATCAAATAGCGGCTTGGTTCTGTTCAAACATTTCCAAGGCCCATTCCCGCCTATCTTCTTCTCGAGGACAAACATCTCCAAATATTCTGTCCGTACAACGTGCATTTCTACCGCTAGGGTGTCCTTAAAACATCCTCAAACTTTGTCATACGACGTGTCACCTTCCAATTCCATTTCCTTATCAAAGGCCTCCCGAAGTACTGCTATATCAGATTCTGACCACTTGTGCTCATAATCATTATTAGACTCTTCTCCTTCAGATCACACCACTTCCTCCTTATACTATCACCTCAAAAGTTTTGGAAGTGGTAGGTTATTAAGGTATATCCATGAAGATTTATTTAGGTACAAGGTCATGAGGGAATGAAGGCATTTTTAAGCCAATTTTGAGCACTGGGTTTTTTGAGGTTGTGGGCTTTGAGTTATTTGTGTTTGGTATTTGAACTTATTGAGGTCGAGCCATGAGCCCGATCAAATAGAATTGACTTAGGTTTTCTTGGATATTTTGAAGTGTATTTGGGCTTTGGGTTCGGGCCTTTATTTACGGGTTTTGGCGAGTAATGGCTCGTGGTATGGGGGTGGCAGGTATGGGGTGGGGGTACGTTTGGCTGGTTCGGTCGGTAGACGGTCGCCCGCCGTGTGTCGCGTGGCTCGGTAATTTGCCGGCGGCGGCGTATCAACCGGCGCGGATTGATGTCGCCCATGGCCGGAGGGGGTAGGTGGGCCGCGGTTCGTGGCCGCGCACTTGAACGTAAGTGGGTGGCCGGCCGCTTCCATCGGTGGTTTCACGGCAATAGCGAGTCTTCGCCGGCGGGTAGGGTAGGGGTGAGGTGTGGATCCGGAAGGGGGCGGAGTCCGGCACGGGCCGGGTCGGGTCGCCCGGAAGCCTGCCTGGTCGTGGATACTGTTGAATTTCCGTGGGTATTTTAGGTTTTGGAAGTTATTTCTACCGGCGGTCGAGGGCGCGGTGGTATCTCGTGCGGACCGCAGGTGCGGGTCGGGCTATTGGTCTCGCCCGCCGGTGTAGGGTTTTAGTTAACGGTCGCGCTAGGTTGGGGTTGTTAGGTTTCGGGCCGCTTAGTGGTTAGTTAGCCCACCGCCGGGAGATAGCCGGATTAGGGCGTGGTACACGGGAGGAGATCCGTGGGTCGTAGGTTCCACGTGAGCCGGTAGGTTCCGATTGGATTCGCTTCGTAGGTTTCCGTGGGAAAGAATTTTTTGGCTCAAATTTTTTGTATTTTTCGACTGGAGTGTTTGATTCGACGTAATGGTGGTGGTTCCGACCTCCAAAGTTGCTAATTACTCCCACTTCAAACAAATGTAAGATGGATTTTGGATTCAGATTTGTATTTTTTCTAATCTTTTTCCCCGTAACCACCTGCCATTCATCAGATTTTTTGGGTTTCGGATCTAGGTTGGTGGTTTTGGTGGAAGAAGGAGGAAGAGGAGAGTTTTGAGAATTACCTTTGTCCATAGCCGCCTCCTTTTCCATAGATCCATTACCTTTGTCTTCCTTCTGAGGTCTCAGATCCGGATTTAATTTCCAACATCCTTCAATATCATGTCCTTGTAATTTACAAGTAGTACAAAACTTAGGAATAAAATCAAACCTAATTTTTTGTACTTTTGTATGAACAATTCCGTTTTTCTTGAAAGATAATTGAATTTTTTGTGGGTGAACTTTTAACAAGTCCACTTCAACCTTAACCCTAGCACAACTAGGCCTTGTCTTCCTCCTTGTAGCCGAATCTAGGGCAATAGGCTTCCCCACCGCCGATGCTAACGTGAACATGGCCGAATGGCCAAAGAAATTAGGCGGAAGATTGGGAAAAACGATCCATCCCCAAGCTATATTCGACTCTTCTTCCGATTAAAGTTAACATTCCAAATGAACGTTCTCATTAATAACAAATTGTTCCTTTCTTTAATCCAAAACTAGGCTTGACATCAAAATATCATAATCTTCTTCAATAGTACAACGAATTAGAATATGATTATATGCAATAACCCTATAGAAACTTCAGATTTTAATCCGCATTGCTTAGGAATTTCCTTTCGCAATAAATCAAAATCCGTCCAACCATTTGAAAACTTACCTATAACCGCAAGTTTCAAATCTTGTTCTTCAATCATAAAATTAATTTCTTCCTCCTCAAACATAATCATAGGCTCACCCAAGGCGTAATGACGGGCTTTGTGTAACAAAAGCGGCGAAGGGGAGCGACGGCGAAAGTGGTTACGCCGCCACCGCTGGCGGTAAACCGGGGGTCGATTTGACAATTTCGAAGCGGGACGGCGACGGAGGAGTCATCGACCACGCGAGTGCCACGCCGCCGCCACTACGCGGTCTAAAACGAGAGGGTTAGGGTTAGGGTTTTTCCGCTAAAAATTGCAGAGGAGGTTTAGGTTGGTGGCTTAGGGTTTGGTGGTTTGTGTTTGTAGGCTCAGGTTCAGGTTGGGTTTGGCTCAGTGGCTCAGGTTTGTGGTTTAGTGGTTCAGGTGTGGTTTGTGGCCTGGGCTCAGGCCTGGGCCTTCTCCGGGGGGGTCCTGGGTCTGGGGGTCTCAGTGGCCCAGGCTCAGTGGCCCAGGTCAGGCCCAGGCCCAGGCCCAGTGGCCCAGGCCTGTGGCCTTCCAGTGGCCTGCGGCTCCAGGCCTCAGTTGTGGTCAGGCCCAGGCCTGGCCTGTGGCCAGTGGCCCAGGTGTGGCCCAGTGGCCTTGTGGCCCAGGCCTGGTGGCCTGGGCCTGTGGCCCAGGCCTAGGGCCTTAGTGGCCCAGTGGTTTGTGGTGCGCCTGTAGGTGGTTGGCCTGTGGTTTGTGTTTAGGCCCAGTGGCCCAGTGGTTTGGCTTAGGGTTTAGTACAGGTTTGTGGTTTAGGTTTGTGTGGCTTTGGTTTAGTGGTTTAGGTTTAGGTTTGTGGTTTAGGTTTAGGTTTTAGGCTTTTTTTTTTTTTTTTTTAGATAATCCACTAAAGCCATGGGCCTAGGTTATTTTATTAATAATGAAAATAAAAACATACGGAGTTTTAGAAATGAATGCTAACAAAGCAAAATGAAACAAATAATTTATGTATCATTTTGGATCTACGTGTCCAAAATGTCAATATAAAATGTAAAAACTATAAGAAAGATCTAGTCTAAAGAAAGTTCAAGATCGTAGGGAAATCTCAAGTGAAATTTCCCAAAGAAGGAGGCGATAAGGTGTCGATCAGATCAGGTCCCCACCGAGCCCTAGATGCACCATCCTCGCCGATACTCGCCTCCAAGATCATGTCTCTAAAACTCGCAATCCATCATCATATCTGTCACATACCAAACCGCAAAGATAACCTTCCTACGTAGTGTCGCACACCGTGAGAATGAGCATAACTAGACGCTAATACCACTGGCCGTGATAGTCACCTCATAGTTCCAGTGTTCTCCAATACCAGGTTCAGAACGCCAAATAACTCGCTTGAAGTCTCGCCTCTATGATCACGTCACAAGAATCGTGATACCGCTCTTCGGCCGTAAAGTCCTCTACTATGTAAAAGAGGTACGGTCCAGATCACGGGTCCTCCAAGTCCAGACTTCTGATTTCCGTACGCAGGATCTCATCAATAGTAATGCGACGTAGTCCATATCCAACAAGAATCTTCCGAGTCCATACCTCCAACCGCCCCGCTCTCTCCTATGCTTCAGGTATATCCAGTGCTCAGAAGATCCATGTACGCCGCCGTTTCCTCGTAGTAATGAATGATGTTTTACCCGTAAAAGCAAACCAAGTTAGTAGAAAAGTGGTCCTATTATGCTCTTCCTCCTGCAGGCCGCGAGCTGCACATGTCTATGTCCCACCAACACCTCACGCACAACAATCCATCAATAACTCCTGCCTTTATCCCGAGATAAGTGGCATCAATCTTGTCACACCGAGAATCCTCCCGCCTTTACTATCCAATTGATCAAATCTGCCTCAACCTACCATCGTCAAGAGCTAAATTGCCAGTGATCGCCACCATTGCCTTCTCTCATGATATGGCAAAAGTAACATCGCCTCGCTATCATCTCAAAAATCTCTCGACCCAAATGATAATTCTCCATGGGGTTTCACTTTTTCATAAGAACCATTAGCATAAGTCTAGAATCACCTCATAATATACGAATGTTGTCTTCTTTACGTAACTGATCGCTTCTAAGATAGCCCTAGCCTCGATACCGTATTAGTAGCCTCGGATTTCTTTAGCTCGTGATAAACCAAGTTGCCTAAATCATCCCTTACACAAAAAGAAAAGAGCTTCTCCTCGATTGCCTCTCGTAGCTTCATCAAGATTACATTTCCAACTTCCAAATGTTTAAAGCACCATAAGACCAAAGTGACTTTAGGAATCTCAACCTCTTCCTTAAGTCAATAAGAATATCATTCCATCTATGAGGAATCGATTAATCTTCTGCCTCCGCATCTCACCAAACTCAGATAGCTTGCCGTAAACTGATAGATGACTCGCCAATGTAGTCCGCCTATCATGTCTCACATCATTCCTTCTTTTCCATAACTCCTGGCAAGTGATTACGCTTGGTATAGCATAGTAAATGGGTTTGATTCTGGTACCACACTGCATGCCACCACCATCAATATCCGACTGGTAAACCTCAGAATAGTAATGCCGCGACTCCCAAAAAGTCTCCATACTGATGCGCTAACTCACCTCGTACAAGACGTGCTCGATAGATTCTTCCCGAGGATTCCTACAACAATTACATTTAGAAGGCATCTCATACCCCCAACTTCTCACAATATCATCCAAAGGAATCTTATTCATCCTAATCCTCCACATATTAAAGGCAATTTTATACGAAGACCCTTAACCCAAATTTTCTCATGATTAACCAAGATAGTCCCCATTACGAGTAACTCCCATGCAGATTTAATGTGAACTCACCATCGCCTCTTTAGTCCACCACGGCCCATCTCCCGCATCCACTACATCCACATATCTGCAGGAATAACCTCCGAATAATACGATCCACCGTGTCCGCTGAAGATTCTCGCAATGTGCATGTCTTCATCCCAAGTACTATTAGTGACTACATCTCTAACAATCAATGACTTCAGAATTACAACGCTGTCCTCGACTTCTAATACCCCAAACCCACCCAATTATCATCCCGTATGATACCGCTCGCTTAGTCCGCCACCGACGTAATGATCAACTGTCGCTGGCCCAGATTTTCTTCCAAATCGGAACCTTTATAGGACTCGTGATTATGGTATTTAAGATATTTGTCGCTTCATAAATTCTCTCCATAACGAAGTTCTTAGTTCCAAGTTCCACCACAACTTAGCAAATAAAGCTTTTGAAATA